>CP139506.1:292683917-293883917 GCA_021014915.2 Artemisia tridentata subsp. tridentata
CCAACAATTTAATTTAGTTATAATATCTAAAGGTAACATGTTTAAAACAAATGACACCCCTTTTGGTTTATGAAAACCAAAAGTGCACTAAATTAATCAATGCTACAAATATCCGCAAGTTTCAAGTATATTTAAGCAAACAAATCTTAGTTGGACTTTATTGAGTATATCGTATATATAAACCCTCGGTTCACTAGACGAACGGGACTAAATAACTTAAACCAAACACCCCGAATCTGCATAACCAAACACCCCTGTTTGGCTGCAAACAAGAGAACCAAATGCACCCTATGTGGGGCTGAAATAAGCAGGTCTAAACGCACCCTTGGTGCTGAAATAAGCCGAACCAAACGCACCCCTGGTGCTGAAATATAAGCAGAATCCAAACACCCCTCTTGGGTTGTGGTGGGCCGAGTAAACTGAACCCTAGCCGAACCCTAACTGGGTTGCGGTGTGGGTTGGAACAAACCAACCAAACGCACCCTAACTGGGCTCGCGTTGGTGGACTGAATCCCAACAACAAACACACCCTTGCGGTTGCTATGTGGGCTGAGATAACCAAAACAAACACACCCTAGTCGGGTTTTGGTTTATAGCCGAACCAAGAAAAAAGAAAACAAAATAGGTCATAAGTCCGAATAAGCTTAAATATGAAAAAACCTAAATAAGCTCCTAGCTTATAAAATAAGCGAAAAGGAAAGAACAGGAAATTAAAATAAACCAAATAAACCCTTTGTGGGTTTCGAACCCAAGACCTCTCGGTCGTGTATTGCACCGAACATCAACCGAGCGCTACAAACCAAATGAGCTATAGATTAGCTTATTTGAATAAACTTTAGGCTCGAAAATAAGCTATAGGCCGAAATAAGCTAATTAGGTTATTGAATCTAATTTGATTTTTGTTCATTTTATTGTTATTGAAGTATATCATTAGAATATAATTATTGTTATTAGCACTTTATAAGTATTTTTGAAGAGTCAAATTCGGTTAGATTTGTAATTTATGAATGAACATCTGTTGTTATTTTAATATATGTTGCTTATTTTGGTGCTTATTTAGGAGATGACGCTGTATGAAGCGGCGAAAAAAGGTAGAAAAGCGGTATCGAGTGGTGAAGGAGAGGAAGGATGTTCGAGAGGTTTGGATGTGGATGCGTAGGATGAAGGCATGACGGAGGAAGTGGTTGGGATATTGAATGATGTGTTGGCGAATTATGCTGAGAAAGTTAATTTGAGTGAGAAGCGTTTGCCATTTTTGCCCGAGGCGTTTGGGAAGTTGAAGATGCTTGTTTCATTGAAACTTGTGTCTAATCAGCTTGAAGTAGTATTTGATTGTTTTATATATGTAATATTGAAATGTTGCGATGAGCTTGTTACTATTTGATATACCAGGCGTTAAAATAGATATGTTATTTATTGGATCAGGCCATCAGGGTATGGAAGGAGGCATGAGGAGGAAGAGGAGCGAAAACCGGAGTATGGATCGGGATATGGGAGGAGGAAAGAGGAGGAGCATGGGGTATGGATCGTAAGAAATATGTAAGTTCAATCACTTCTTTTGCAATTAGATATTAAGTTTATTGTTTACAGAATGAATCTATAATGGACCTGAATTAGTTTAGATGCTAGTACGTTGGTGATGAATATGTATGTTGATAGAGTAGAGGACTTGATTCAGTCCATTTGGTTTGTTTTTCGCAGTTATACTTAAAGCTTTACATTTCATTTGCTGATAAAGCTTATACTATTACTATGAAGACATGTGCTATTGTTTATTGAAACTGTTTATCTACTTGATGTGTTCTTGTACAGCTTAATTATTTAGGGGTGAAGTAAGCCCACAAGACTTGTATTCACATAGCTGATGTATTTTTGACTTTGTGTTTGTTTGGGGTGCATTATGGTGCAAAAAAAGTTGTTTTGGTGTCGTTGACTCAAACAAGTTTGAGTTGATTTGGTAAATCCTCTTTAGGTGCACAAAGAAATTTAAAGGGACGTTCAAGCTGTGATTGTTGGGGTAAAAGTAACTGCGCACCTTACTATTTTTACCATGCCATTTATTAAGATCATCAGTCTGTATATCATAGATCATTAGTGATTTACCTCAAATCACATGTGATTTACTTGAAATCACATGTGATTTATCTCAAATCACATGTGATTTTACCTCAAATCACTTTTAATTTATGTATGTTGCACTGTTATTTTGTAGTAGAAAAAGTTGTTTGCTTCGCGTCTAAAGCTGAACCATCATCAAAGACAGGCTAGTTTTGCTAAAGCAAAATCATGAATCCCATAGTTGAAATGGAGGACCGAGAAAAATGACAGAGAAGGTTGTGTTTTCACTATGCTTCATATGGAAAGATATTTAGGTGAAGCTTTTGAAGTTCAAGTACACCACAAAGATATTGTTACACAAGTTGAATGTACATGCAGAGAGGATGTTTGTATTGGCTAAGCAGCTTGAAAAGTAGGTTGAGGAGGATGTAACACAATTAGGTAGAGTACGAGATAATTGTAAAAAACATGTATATGGTAGTTTGTAACTTTATTTTATGAAGTATGGGTTGTCTTTGAAAAAGTATCAACAGTTGTATGCTATAAGTCGTCTTTGAACAATTCGTATGTTTATTAACTTGTCTTTTGCTGAAATTTTTAACATATGTCTTCTTAATTTTGGTAAATATGATAACCGATGGTCGTAGCATGGGCAAGTTATACATCTAGATCACATGTGATTCACGAGAAAATCATATGTGATTTTCACATGAATCACATGTGATTTCGATATGAAAATCATATAAGTTTTTGCCATGAATCACATATGATATTGAGATGAATCACATGTGATTTTGAGATGAATCACAAGTGATTTTATTCAGTGTAATACCAAATCTGCTAGAACATCAAACAAAATAGTATTCAAGTAAAATTCCATATATTCGAATTAAAATCCATATGATACTTTTGCAGAAGTTCAAATGAAATGAAAAACCCAAATATTAAAATATATATATATATATATATATATATGATATATATATATATATATATATATATATATATATATATATATATATATATATATATATATGAAATTCAAGAAGCATTAGCCACTTGTTTAGCCATTTTCAATTGTTTTGAAATGAATTTTGGATTTAACGGACATGTTGACTTGTTGTTTTAGTCTTTTCTCCGCAGCATCCACATTTCTTTCTCGGCTTAGCTCTAGCTTGAAGTGATATTTCTCTTCCATTCTTTCTACGCGATCCTTTCACACCACCTTTGTTTACAGCCCCAGATGGATTTTTTACCCCAGTATCTTTAGGTTTCTCAATTGCATAAATATCCTCAATCACATATATGGAAAATTTTAGATTCAATGACATGTTGTCTTCAATATAGAAATCCAAACCGAATAAAATGCGTGCAAGTACATTCCACTGATCCATCTTCAAGAGAACGCAAAAGTGCAGAACCTTATTACAGAACAAAAAAAGAAAAGAAAATTAATACTTATGCTGGAATCACATGTGATTTACACACAAAATCACATGCGATTGTTTTAACAGAGGATAATAGCTAATACACTTTTTATAATTACAAGTAATTTACCTATTATGCTACATTTTCACAATCCTTGAGTTGAATTATAAGGTCCTCAACTGAGTAACCATTTTCACTAAGATGGGTGAAACCGTGCAAGTGAAATGACACTTTTCAGTACCCTTTTTACCCCTAGCATCAAATATGAGTCGCAGTTTATCAAACACCAAACTGTTTAACTGTAAAACCCTAAAAATCTAAAACGCGTAAAAAGACCAAAATGCCCTTGAAACTTTAAAAATTATTTAAAGCTTAATTAAAGTTCCGAATTAATCCCAAACCTCGGGAAACGAACAAGATATGATACAAAATAATTTTGATGACTTCGATTAATATTTATATAAGTTGTGAAATGACCAAAATACCCTTGTGAGTGCCGAAAGTTTAATTGCACAATTATATTCATTTTTGAAACATTTATATTACAAATTAAATAGGAAAAATTATATAAAATAAAAAGAGGAAGTCCCTTGGGCCTCAAGGCCGGTCCTTAGGCCTCCAACCCTCCCCCTAGGCCGGCCATAACACAAGTAACACAACCCCATAATTTATTTTACCCATAAACCCTAAAATTAAACCTAGCCGCCACTTCTAAAATCCACAAAGCTCCCATCCGATTTTTCTGCATCAAATGGGTAATTTTCTGGAGTTCCTTGGTTTGCAAAGAAGGTGATAAAAATAGCTATACACTCATAGGGTCGCTCGTTTGATGGTGGCGAATTAAATGGGTGCCGCAAGTTTAAACCGAGAAGAATAATGCATAACATGAAATCCGGCCATCCTAAAATCAAATTGGTATTTTTCTAGCCCTTTCCTAATCCTATATAACATGTAAAAATTTTTGGAATTGAACCATGCTTTGAATTATGGTCGAACGAAAAATCCTTAGGTTATAAACCCTAATTCGGAATTTAAATTATAGAACGAACATACGATTTTTGGAGACCTTGTGAATAATTTTCGTGGCTTCTACATACTTAGTATAACATGAGAAAAATGGTTCTTTGATTTATGGAAGTCAAGATTAAGGTTTTTAGAAAATTGATAAAATCGGGTTTTATTTAAATTAAGTGGAAATTATGGAAAAATTTATAAACCGAGTAATCTAGGGTTTGAGGTGATAAGATCTGGATATTATGATGATATAATGATGATGGCATGATGATAAAATGATTTGGGAATTTTAGGGTTTGATTTTGATAATATAAATGTTAACCGATTTGATAATAAATAGTAAAGGGGGTGTTTTGTAATTATTGAAACTTGTGGGATATTTTTGTAATGTTTTATAGACCAAGGGGAATATATAAAAATTATAACATGAGGGTCTTATTTGTAAATTTGACAAGATATGAATTTATGTGATAATTATGAGTCGATTTAATAAATAATTAAAAGAGAAGGACTAAATATGTAAATTCTGGAAATTTAAGGATGATTTGAGAAACTTATTATATTCAGGGGGTTATGTGCTATTTTGGTGATTTAGTGACCTAATATGTAATTATTAATAATTAAAGGTTGAAATTGTAAATTAAAGGACTTAATATGTAACTTTGAAAACTAGAGGGACTTAATGTGTAAATTATGAATACTTGAGGATACATCCGTATAATATGATAAAATAAGTGATCATTGTGTAAAATGGATAAGTTAAGGGTTTAATGTGTAACTTTGGATAATTGAAGGTTTAAAGTGTAACTTTTGAAATAGAGGGGTGTAAAATGTAAATTGTGGAACCTTAAGGACCAAATGTGTAAACATGATAAAAGATACCTTATTGCCAATAATAATGATGTGACTAAGTTATGTTACTCCGTACTTCTAAAAATGGAAACTTTCTAAATATGGAAACCTGCCAAAAATGGAAAGTTACTAAATATGGAAAGGGTTTGTAATTCTTTTCTACCCCCTTTAGGTGTGAAGAAGGAGAGGACCTGATTCCTTTGCATCTTATTCATTTTGATTGTGCTTTGCTTTGGAATAAGGTACAGATATTCTGACCTTTTCTTTTAGGGTTCTCATGATCTCTCTCGTATTCTGAATCCATTAGTTTCTGATTCGATTGCTATGATTTCCCTTTGCTTGAACCTCCCCAGTTGAGTTCCATTTGATATGAATTCCGATCTGAAGCTATGCTATGAAAACCTTTTCTAATTATATCTTGAAAATGTTTTGAGGAAAAACTATTTTAAAAGGGTGTTTATAAATGAGGCAAAACCATTTTATATAAATGTTACTAACTTTTATGAAGGCTATTTTGGAAGACTAATTTTTATGAAAAACCGTTTTGAAAGAATATTTTATGAAAATTTCTTTAAAGAATCGTTTTATTAAAGGCACAAATAAAGGATTGTTTAAAATGGACTTTGATGGAAGTTTTAAAATGAACTTTTGAGATGAACCTTGATTATGATTATGAGTTATGATTCAGTTAAGATTTCCCAGGCCATTTCTATGTTTCCTTGTGTATGAACCTTTTGATATGACGTTGAGATGCATTTCTGATATATGACTTTGAGATGACCTTGAGATATGACTCTTAGTTTGATACCCGAGCCACCTTTCTGTTTCCTAGCCAGGAAGGTAACCTGGCCGTGTCTGTGATGCACCACTGGCATGACTCCTGTGTGGGGGAGTGATTTCTCACGCCGTCCCCTTTTATATTGTGATATGGCCATGATGACTTTGAGATTATGATTTTGAGATTGACTTTGAGTGGGGGCGTATGGATTGCAATCCTAGGCATGTATGTTTAGTGGATTTAACTATGACTTTGAGCATGACTTTGAGGTGACTGGTGCTTGTGTGCATTACACGCCTTTCACATTTCTGGGAGCTAGCTACTCCACCACTTTTGATACATGAGGACACCCCTCATATTATCTGGTTGCCTGAGAGGTATCCCCTCTGATTGTGAGATCTTGACTTTGAGTATTATGATGTTGGGATATGACTTTGAGTATGGGCTCGTGGTGGATAACTATCCTAAACCTTCACTCTTGTACCTTATTTATGTCTCATTCATTATGCTACATCTGATTATTTCCGTTTACTTTCGTTTCCGTTTATTATATATCTGTTCACTGGGCTTTGTAAGCTCAGCCGCACGTTTTCTTTTCGTGTGCGGCAGGTTTTAGATGGAAGATGGGTATGAGTGAAGAGACTTTTGGACCTAGAAGGCTTGACAGTTATTTTGGCCTAGAGATGATTAGAAGTTATTTTATTGTTAGAATTTGTATCCGTTTTTGTAACCTTGAAATTTCAGTATTTTCTTTGTAACCCTTGAGAATCTTTGTATTACTTTTGAATGTATGCTTTGTTATATCTGATATGAAACCATTTGCGTGACATCTTTACCCTTGTCGGGTTGGGGTGTTACAATTATGGTGTCAGAGCCAGGTTGCGATTCGTAATACATTTACCCTTGGCCTGTGTAAGTTAGGACCACTAAGTTTTCCCTGTAGGCGCTCGTAGGACAACCTTTGAGAAATTGCTTTAGGATCTCCCTATAGGAACCGGTGAGGAATGGGTAGACTAGGACATCCATGTGAGTAGTAATTGCTTCCGCATCACTCTGAATCTTGCCTTTGCCCTTAGTCATGCCTTATAAGGATGTTTGTCTCAGAAGACGAGGAAGTCTTACCTTCCGTCATTTGAATGATGAACGTTATATGTTAACCAATTTCCTTTAGAAGGATTTGATGTTGATATTTGTCCAGTACGGAATTGTTATCTAAGCATGCTGATGCTAATAACTGATATTCCATACATCTCAACTCTGACAGTTAAACGATGTTCGTATTACTATCGGTGCACACCCTACCATTCCTATGTTATAAGCTAAACAAGATTCCAATCCTTTGAACTGTTCACGATTCTAACCTTCAATTTGATATATTTGACCTTGATATATTCTAATACTCTCCCATCCTGCACTTTGATGAATCATGTACCTAAATTTGATATGTAAACTATCCGTATGATTTGACAACCACATTCGCTCTGAGAATCCGTTCCCTTTGGATGTATTTGACTTTGAGGTCTCTTGACTATGGAGTGGTGGTTTTTGTAAAGCTATCATGTACTGCAATATTTGCGACCTTTAACAATCTGCTTCACCATATTTTGATATAATATTCTCAATCATTAAATCTGTTAAGATTATTGTTGCTATGAAGCACATACTCCGATCTTTTTGATTTCCAATTTTCTCCTAACGCCTGTTAGTATCCACTCTTAGAAAGCTCCGGCAATTGAAAGTTTATTGTACGAATTTTGGTGCTTCTGATGAACCTTTTGAGATCCGTTTGGGAAGTAAAGTTGCATTGAACTAATCTGAATTGGCGAAACCACGATACTGAAGAAGTTAAGAGATTGTAGGAACTGATGAGATATGAGTTTGTTCACTTCAGTGATCTCTTGAATGCTCCTGTTGGGTTATGAGGAAGAAAGAGAGAAGTGTGCGGCGGCACACCGACCATCGAGAATTTAACCGAAATCGTAATTCCATTTCCGTGTATCAATATTCGATTTGTACTATTTTTGAAACTCCGTAGCAGACGACCTCCTTTGAGTTGAAAGACGGAAGAAGCAACCACAAGAACATCTGAGAAGGAAGTTGATTAGTTGAGTTTAAGCTCCGCAAAGCATTACAATTTAATTTGTGAAGAGAAAGATTTGTGATATGAAGTTTTCCCTAAGAAGATTTCCTGAAGTTGCTTTAGTACCCGTGTGACCACTATGAGTTTGAATAATGTCAATTGTATTGGCTAGAAGATTCATGTTTTCGCAAGTATTCAGACAATTGTCATAGTATGACCGTATGTTTGTGCTCAGAGACGAACGAGGAACACGTTGACCATTTTAGTATGAAGTGAACCGACCCTTTGTTCTAGAAGAATAGATTTACTTGGCGATCAGAGATTGTAGCCGACAACACCAGGTATCCGACGACTAAGAGCTTCCACGAAAAGGACCAAGACTGAAGACCGTTGTCAGCGTTAGAATCTTGTAGAAGATGTGCAGAAGAGGTTCGTGGCAG
This sequence comes from Artemisia tridentata subsp. tridentata, assembly GCA_021014915.2. Taxonomy (NCBI): domain Eukaryota; kingdom Viridiplantae; phylum Streptophyta; class Magnoliopsida; order Asterales; family Asteraceae; genus Artemisia; species Artemisia tridentata. Next base: position 292,692,568 of record CP139506.1, read on the forward strand.
GCGTTACCAAGAGAGAAGCAGGTGAGGAGAAGGCAGACTGAGATGAGACTCGATGATACCTCAAGCAGCACGTGGAGATTTCAGCTGGGCATCAAGACGACCAGACCGTAGGAGATGAGCTTTCAATACATAAGCCAGGAAGTCCACAGTAGTTTGAGTTGGTGAATTTTGAACCATGTTAGAAGACCTGTAGGAGGCACGCCACCTTGTTTCTCTAGTCATTTTAGTTGTACTAAGATGAATTGAGAGCTGAAGCAGACTCGCCAATGGAGGAATGCACGGTGATCACGTCAGAGATTCACGCTACCACACCGAAGTGTCCAGAAGAAGTGTCGAAGACTTGAGGAACCAGGCTCAAGTTATGATTTCCTTTTTACCCTATGATCGTATGATTAGATAAGAGAGCGACTACTTGGAATTTGAAAAGATTCGGGATCATGAAATTGAATGGATCAAATTTTGTAGTAAACATTTGGATTCGGAAGATTTGATTTTTTTTGTAAAGGATGAAGATATTGAAGATGTAATTCAATTCCTCTTAGACCACTTAAATTTCCATTACCTCTCAATAGAATCTTTTGGATGAGCTTTACCCTATTAGAAATTCCGTTCTGTGTTCGTTATGCATTTGTTTGGATGATGGTTTCGTTTTGAGAAGAATGAAGAATTGTGGAAGACCTAACGCTTCGGCGACGAGTTTCATTTTGATGTTTACGTATTCCGTTACGCTATTTGAGCGATTCGAACCCTTTGATTTTGAATCCGTAGTGATGTTTGTTTTGGGCCAACCTTAGAAGGTAGAAAGACTGATATGTGGTTAAGATAAGTAGGTTGTTTCGCGACTCGAGGTAAAGTATGATCATCATGGAAGCATATTTATATGATGCTGGTATTATGACGCCTGATCAACGTGATAATACTTACATCATATAACGTGCACTCATTGTGTTCATAGGATATCTCAAGGAGTACCCTAGAAACCTGGGAATTTCGATAAGAGATGTTAGAAAATTTTGCATCTGTGAGATTTAGGCTCGTTCCATCGGTACGCTTAATCTGTTCGCCGTTATATGAATTGATATGTTCGGATTTATCGATACTCGATTGCTGACCTTTGTAATTCCGATAAAAGTCTTAAGCTCTGCTATAAGTTTCTGCCGTTTGATATCATCAGCAATTTGTGTTCGGTGCGATCTCATTTGATTTGCTTAATCGAATTCTATGGACGGTGTGTCCGTCAAAATCCTGCGCATTCTGGTATCTCCTCCGAGAGAATAGGATAATTATCTATTATGTTTGAATATGATTTTGGTAATCTGAAGTTGATGTGATATACCCTTCCTGGGAATCGAAGTTACTTTTGGATCGACAAGGTCGACTTATGAGATTTTAGTCACTCGAATTCCGTTCATAATTCGTTATGTTTTCTTTTCGTTTCCATTTCAAATTTCGCGGACGAAATTTTTGTTTAGAGGGGAAGAGTTGTAAAACCCTAAAAATCTAAAACGCGTAAAAAGACCAAAATGCCCTTGAAACTTTAAAAATTATTTAAAGCTTAATTAAAGTTCCGAATTAATCCCAAACCTCGGGAAACGAACAAGATATGATACAAAATAATTTTGATGACTTCGATTAATATTTATATAAGTTGTGAAATGACCAAAATACCCTTGTGAGTGCCGAAAGTTTAATTGCACAATTATATTCATTTTTGAAACATTTATATTACAAATTAAATAGGAAAATTATATAAAATAAAAAGAGGAAGTCCCTTGGGCCTCAAGGCCGGTCCTTAGGCCTCCAACCCTCCCCCTAGGCTGGCCATAACACAAGTAACACAACCCCATAATTTATTTTACCCATAAACCCTAAAATTAAACCTAGCCGCCACTTCTAAAATCCACAAAGCTCCCATCCGATTTTTCTGCATCAAATGGGTAATTTTTTGGAGTTCCTTGGTTTGCAAAGAAGGTGAGAAAAATAGCTATACACTCATAGGGTCGCTCGTTTGATGGTGGCGAATTAAATGGGTGCCGCAAGTTTAAACCGAGAAGAATAATGCATAACATGAAATCCGGCCATCCTAAAATCAAATTGGTATTTTTCTAGCCCTCTCCTAATCCTATATAACATGTAAAAATTTTTTGAATTGAACCATGCTTTGAATTATGGTCGAACGAAAAATCCTTAGGTTATAAACCCTAATTCGGAATTTAAATTATAGAACGAACATACGATTTTTGGAGACCTTGTGAATAATTTTCGTGGCTTCTACATACTTAGTATAACATGAGAAAAATGGTTCTTTGATTTATGGAAGTCGAGATTAAGGTTTTTAGAAAATTGATAAAATCGGGTTTTATTTAAATTAAGTGGAAATTATGGAAAAATTTATAAACCGAGTAATCTAGGGTTTGAGGTGATAAGATCTGGATATTATGATGATATAATGATGATGGCATGATGATAAAATGATTTGGGAATTTTAGGGTTTGATTTTGATAATATAAATGTTAACCGATTTGATAATAAATAGTAAAGGGGGTGTTTTGTAATTATTGAAACTTGTGGGATATTTTTGTAATGTTTTATAGACCAAGGGGAACATATAAAAATTATAACATGAGGGTCTTATTTGTAAATTTGACAAGATATGAATTTATGTGATAATTATGAGTCGATTTAATAAATAATTAAAAGAGAAGGACTAAATATGTAAATTCTGGAAATTTAAGGATGATTTGAGAAACTTATTATATTCAGGGGGTTATGTGCTATTTTGGTGATTTAGTGACCTAATATGTAATTATTAATAATTAAAGGTTGAAATTGTAAATTAAAGGACTTAATATGTAACTTTGAAAACTAGAGGGACTTAATGTGTAAATTATGAATACTTGAGGATACATCCGTATAATATGATAAAATAAGTGATCATTGTGTAAAATGGATAAGTTAAGGGTTTAATGTGTAACTTTGGATAATTGAAGGTTTAAAGTGTAACTTTTGAAATAGAGGGGTGTAAAATGTAAATTGTGGAACCTTAAGGACCAAATGTGTAAACATGATAAAAGATACCTTATTGCCAATAATAATGATGTGACTAAGTTATGTTACTCCGTACTTCTAAAAATGGAAACTTTCTAAATATGAAAACCTGCCAAAAATGGGAAGTTACTAAATATGGAAAGGGTTTGTAATTCTTTTCTACCCCCTTTAGGTGTGAAGAAGGAGAGGACCTGATTCCTTTGCATCTTATTCATTTTGATTGTGCTTTGCTTTGGAATAAGGTACAGATATTCTGACCTTTTCTTTTAGGGTTTCTCATGATCTCTCTCGTATTCTGAATCCATTAGTTTCTGATTCGATTGCTATGATTTCCCTTTGCTTGAACCTCCCCAGTTGAGTTCCATTGATATGAATTCCGATCTGAAGCTATGCTATGAAAACCTTTTCTAATTATATCTTGAAAATATTTTGAGGAAAAACTATTTTAAAAGGGTGTTTATAAATGAGGCAAAACCATTTTATATAAATGTTACTAACTTTTATGAAGGCTATTTTGGAAGACTAATTTTTATGAAAAACCGTTTTGAAAGAATATTTTATGAAAATTTCTTTAAAGAATCGTTTTATTAAAGGCACAAATAAAGGATTGTTTAAAATGGACTTTGATGGAAGTTTTAAAATGAACTTTTGAGATGAACCTTGATTATGATTATGAGTTATGATTCAGTTAAGATTTCCCAGGCCATTTCTATGTTTCCTTGTGTATGAACCTTTTGATATGACGTTGAGATGCATTTCTGATATATGACTTTGAGATGACCTTGAGATATGACTCTTAGTTTGATACCCGAGCCACCTTTCTGTTTCCTAGCCAGGAAGGTAACCTGGCCGTGTCTGTGATGCACCACTGGCATGACTCCTGTGTGGGGGAGTGATTTCTCACGCCGTCCCCTTTTATATTGTGATATGGCCATGATGACTTTGAGATTATGATTTTGAGATTGACTTTGAGTGGGGGCGTATGGATTGCAATCCTAGGCATGTATGTTTAGTGGATTTAACTATGACTTTGAGCATGACTTTGAGGTGACTGGTGCTTGTGTGCATTACACGCCTTTCACATTTCTGGGAGCTAGCTACTCCACCCCTTTTGATACATGAGGACACCCCTCATATTATCTGGTTGCCTGAGAGGTATCCCCTCTGATTGTGAGATCTTGACTTTGAGTATTATGATGTTGAGATATGACTTTGAGTATGGGCTCGTGGTGGATAACTATCCTAAACCTTCACTCTTGTACCTTATTTATGTCTCATTCATTATGCTACATCTGATTATTTCCGTTTACTTTCGTTTCCGTTTATTATATATCTGTTCACTGGGCTTTGTAAGCTCAGCCGCACGTTTTCTTTTCGTGTGCGGCAGGTTTTAGATGGAAGATGGGTATGAGTGAAGAGACTTTTGGACCTAGAAGGCTTGACAGTTATTTTGGCCTAGAGATGATTAGAAGTTATTTTATTGTTAGAATTTGTATCCGTTTTTGTAACCTTGAAATTTCAGTATTTTCTTTGTAACCCTTGAGAATCTTTGTATTACTTTTGAATGTATGCTTTGTTATATCTGATATGAAACCATTTGCGTGACATCTTTACCCTTGTCGGGTTGGGGTGTTACATTAACAATCGACACACAAAGTAAAAGGGTAGCCAACATTACATCCAACCAACCAACCAACCAACTGTATAATAGTAAAATATGTACAAAGATACACATCTCCCTAAGGTTTTTAAACAACTATAGCCTATTTTTTTTACCTTCTACAATGTGATTTGGTAATGACCAATGACAAACATTTTTAGAATCACATGTGAATTACCTCTCGTATGAATTACCTGTTACAAAATCACATGTGATTTTGCTTCAGAATCACATGTGATTATCACAGACGCATTTTATCAAACACATGATGTGCATCTGGATAATCAACAGCTTCATCCATAACCTGGATTTCAGAATACACCACACGATTTTCAGCATCAATAACTTGAACATCAACTAAATTTGTTTCGTTTAACTAATTATCATCCATCTTTTACGAGTTTCCTTGTGATTTATGGTTCAATCGAACAAAAAATCGATCAAAATCAACGGTTTTAAACAATTAACGATCTGAGATTATGATTTTTGGAGGTGAAATCGGAGTTAAATCATAAGGGATCAGGGTGTTTTTTATGGAATCGGAATTGAATTGGAAAGTGTTTTTGTGTGTGTGTTTTTGCCCTAATTTTTTTGGGAAAATAATGAAGTCCGATACTTTTTTTGTGTTTATGTATTTGTATTTTGCCCTTGATGTGTAATTATCAGATTTTATCTAAGCCTTTGTATCATATTGAAATGGATGGTTGGGATGGGTTCACCGGATCTATAAAGAATTGGTGGTGTAGAGGGATCTCATCTCTTGCGACCATTAAGTTTTTAATCAAGTATAAATTGATTCATTTTCCCTTTTAAGCCCTTATGCTTATATTAGATGTGTACAATGCTAGATGAATTTGAAAATTGCAAGCCCATTTACAATGTGACACTTTGTTTAAAAGGAATAGTTACAATGCAACACTAAAAATGAAAATTCCAAGCGGAGTTTGTAAAGTACAAATGTTACTTAATTTTATATTTTGAACTGTAAATTGTATCTGAAAATTAGACTTAGATTCTCTTAAGTTACTTTGAACATAACTGGTCATGTTTCCTCACATACAAAACTGTGAGGTCTAGTATGAAGCCTAATATTTCTTTTATTTGTGAGGAAATATGACCATTTATGTTCAAACTAACTTGAGAAAATTTCAATCCCTGAAAATTATAAACATTTTATATTAGCTACCCGTGAATTTCACAGGTGTACTAGTAGAAATGTATATACAAGAATCTTTTATTTTATTGATACATTATACATATATATAGTTATTTGTATTTTTATTCACTATTTTATTTGAATAGATATAAAAGATGAAACAAATTTTTTGAAGCACCATATTACCATTCTATACTCGCCACATAATAGTGGTTTGATGGCGCATTATCCCTTTGAAGTTGTCTTTTTATATGATCAACAAAAACTCTTGCATGGTTAATATTTCTATTAGAAGTCAAAGAACAAATGATCCAAATATGACTAATGCATATACAATGCCGAAACCAGACTTAAAAGTGATCGGATGTATAAATTTTTATTTTTTCTTTTATTAAAAAAGGAAAAATGGATTAAGAAGTACGATTCAATTGAATTTAAACTCTTGAGTATAATCAAAATTATAGTTGAATTTTCACATATATTAATGAAGTAGCTAAATAATAGATAGAAAAGCAATTTGTTTTGCATCGAATGCATTTATTAAAATTATAATTTTAATAGATATAAGTAATGTTTTGAAAACCTGGTTTTTAATCGATCTGGTCGAATCATCGGATCATCGGGTTATCGGTTCAACCGGTTCGACCGCCGGGTCAACCCGGTTTTCTATTAAGAAAAACTATTTTTTTCAACCGGGTCAACCCGATTTTCTATTAAAAAAACGTAAAAAACCAAACCCGGCCGGGTTTCGAGAACCACCCCGGATCACTTAAAACCCAGCGGTCTAACCGGTTAACCCGTTTTTTAAAACCCGATTTTTTTTACCCGTTTTATTGGCCGGAACCGGTTCAACCGGTTAACCCGGCCGGGTCGAATCGGGTTTCAAAACATTGGATATTAGCACTACAAATCAAATTTCATAGGGGTGACATTGTCGGACACCCTTAGTTTCGCCACAGTAGTATCATGCAATTAGAGTTGTATCTAAATGTGTAAAAAAAAAAACCAGCATATGTTTATTAATTTAATATATATACTAATAGAGATTTGTGATGTGACATTAAAAATTTTGCTTAAATGCTTTATGACTGTATAATTCGGTTCGCTATTGGCTGGGGAAAAAAATTTAAGCTTGGAACAGTTAGTGGGTGCTAAGCTGTGAACATCCTATTGGATAGGAAACATTGGCAAGTTTCCTGTTCAATGTATTACTCGACTAATATTGTGTTAACATACCAGTTACTCACTAACACACATATCCATTCTAACATTTCATCCTAGGTTGCCAAGTGTTACCAACTCTTCTGCTTAAGCATGGCTGTAAGCATGCCTGTTATTGACTTTCAATACACATACCTGTTGGTAAGTTTCTGGAAGTACTCAAAAGATATACATTAGTACAATGACTCACACTTTACACATAAAACCACTCAGCCGCTTGAACTAAAGAAAAACGAAACAGAAAAAAAAAAAAAAAAAAAAACAAAAAAAGAAGAAAAAAATTCAGGAAGAAATACATCTCAGTAGCAAAGATTGCCAAAGGTACTTTTCTAAAACCTTTCTTCTAATCTGATTTCATGTATGCATGTATCATGCTTCTCATTAGCTTTATCTTTTAGTCTCCTTTATACACTATGTCATTTGTACCTCTATACACTTGAATACTTGATGCATGTTTCTATCTCTATACACTTGAATACTTGATGCATGTTGTACCTGCTAGATAAAAAAAAAATATAACATTAACAAATTAGTTGTAACATAATGGATGATTAAAAAAAAATATTGCAAATCAGTGTTTTTCAATAGTTGATGCATTTGCAACACAAAATCAACCAATCATTCATGCATATATTGTCAATCACCCTGTTGGACACACAAAAAAGCAAAGACCATTTGGGGATGTTACAACTTCCAAAAACACTGGCCCAACTAGAAGGGGGAAACTTCTGGCCCAACTAGAAATGAAAATGAGGATGTGGCAAAGGGGTATTTGTTGAGCCCAACTAGAAATGAAAATGAGGATGTGGCAAAGGGGTATTTGTTGAGCCTGTCTGTATGAAACTATCACCACAAACAGAATGGTCAAAAGAAAGTGCACCTACAAACTCATTTGATGTGACACAAATATGACACTAAAAACAAAAAAAAGCATATGTTGGAAAGGACAGAATTTATTAGCCACTTTGGGGAGCCTCATTCAACATATAGAAGTTCACATCATCCTTCGGATTATGCCACAGGTGAGAATACTAATCCTAGCATTTATCCTTATAAATTGTGACTTGATTGTTTGTAAACTAATTCATTTGGTGTTCTGCAGGTTCTAGAAATACAAGTACATTAAGGAATACTGATGAAAGATTAATGGAAGATCACCAGGGTAATGGTATGCCTGATTCTGAAATTAAGGATAACCTACCTGTTATCTTAGCTGATTAAACAGATTTATAATTACATTTTCACTGACACATATACAACTTCTACAGACACAAGGAATGAAATACAAATGGAGAATATGATAGGTGCACAGGCATTTGGAATTTTCAACAATGCAGTTTCAGATATGAATAGCAGGGCTTTTGATACAAACCTTCATGAGCCTATTTTTTCCGCCGTTTCTGATAGTCACACGATACAGTCAACCAACAGCCTGCGCCAAATTAGTACCGATATTAATATACAAAACAGACGGTCAATCATAAATGAAGACAATAATATGTTACACAGAAGAAGAAACAAAGGTAGTGTAACTGTTCTATAAACTGATAAAAAGTTATTTACTTATCATTTTATTTACAGATAATTGCCTTTTGCAGTTGCGAAAATACAACCACAACAGGAAAATCTGTGTGATGCCACTAAAATTTACCCACCTTCAGTCCATTTCCAGACTAGCATGCATAATATTTCAGGTTTATTTTGGCCAATATTAATGACACACTTATCATTTACAAAATTTAATAGCCATTAACTTCAACAAATTTTGTTGCAGAAGATGGTTCTGCAACTTCAGCAGATAATGTATGCATCTTACGGAATCAAAACACCAATCGTGCTCCTATCAGCAACACGGAAGGACCTTCAGCTTATTCAGGTAGATATTGCAATCTTCATTACATGAAATAAAGTTTACTCACTTAATATTCATTCATTTTCACAAAATTTGTCTCAGATTATACATCTACAAATTCATTAGATGATGCATATGTGTTACAAAATGAAAACAACGATCCTACACCTATGAACACCACTGATGCTCCTAATACATTTCGCGAAACCCGTAGCCGCACTCTTAATTCCCAAGGTAATTATATTCATTCATCTTATTAAGATTAATTTTACTTAAACACTTACTGTAAATTAAGGTTACATAAATAAATTCAATGCATTTTCTATCAGGTGTTTGTAATCTATATATTGATATTGGCGATCCTGATTGGACATGCAACCACTGCGGGGCTGCATTTTGGTATGGTGAGAGGCTAAAAAATTCAACACCATTAGACATTCGTTATAGTCGATGCTGTGGGGAAGGAAAGGTGTGTCTTCAAGAAGAAAGAGAACCGCCAGATTCTTTAAAACAGTTGTTGAATGACAAACACTTTATGGAAAACATTAGAGCATACAACCAAATGTTTAGTATGACATCATTTGGTGCACACATAGATGAAAAAATTAATGATGGACGAGCACCATATGTGTTCAGAATTTGTGGTCAGGTCTGTCATTGGTTAGGGTCATTATGTCCTCCAGAAAATGAAAAACCAAAATTTTTGCAACTTTACATATACGACACGCGAAATGAAGTCGAAAATAGGTTGAGAAGATTTGGTGGAACACAATCGTCGTCCTTGGACCCTGAAATTGTCCAAGGTCTGATACATATTTTGGATACTCATAATGAGTTAGTTGCATTGTTTAGGACAGCTAGAGACATCTGGGAGCAAGAAAATGTACCTGATTTCACCATTCGTCTTTATAATGTAGATGGAGCTCGCCAATATGAGTTGCCATCTGGAGACATCGTTGGTGCTATCGTCTTTGAAAATGGACCTGAAACAAAGACAGATTACGATGTAATAATACAAAAAAAAGGCGAACGCCCTCAAAGAATTAACAAGCTGCATTCAACCTATATGTCATTACAGTTTCCACTTCTTTTTGTGTATGGTCAGCCAGGCTATACTACAAAATTAAGATTGGAAATCCGTAATGCACATGGTGAAAGACCTAAGATGTCTATGAACACCTATTACATTTATCAGTTACACGAAAGGCCTCATCTTTATGGTTTGCTTTTTAAAGGTGGGAGATTATTTCAACAATACGTGGTGTCAGTCTATTGTGCACTAGAGCAAGATCGGCTTGACTTTGTAAGGGCAAAGCAAAATAACATTAGAAGTGAGTATTTGTCAGGTATCTATGATGCTATTTCAAGGGGAGACCGTTCAGGTGCAGATATAGGTAAAAGAATAATTTTACCTTCAAGTTTTACTGGCGGGCCACGATACATGTACAGTCATTATCTAGATGCTCTTGCTATCTGTCGAGTTCTTGGCAATCCTCAATTTTTCATCACGTTCACATGCAATGTGAATTGGCCAGAAATCCGCAGATATATGCAGTCTCGCCAACATCTTTCACCAAATGATAGAGCTGACATCGTTGTTCGTGTCTTTCAACAAAAGGTCAATGATTTTCTGAAAATTCTGAAAGAAGGCACCATATTTGGACCTGCAACAGGAGGTATCTCTTTAATATATATCTTATTAGTAAATTTAACGAATAATACATAATAAAAATTATAAATACATGCATAACAAATTAAACATATACATATAATATACATCTATATGACACACATATACATAAATATATACATAACTCATATTTGCTTCTGTTTCATTATGACTGCAGTCTTATACACAATAGAATTTCAAAAACGGGGTTTGCCACACTGCCACACATTGCTATGGCTAAAATCAAGTCACAAGATACACTCACCCGAAGATGTGGACAAGTTCATCTGTGCAGAGCTACCTGACCGAACAACTGATCCAGAAGGATACAAAGTTGTAACTGAAATGATGTTGCATGGACCATGTGGAGCTATTAATCCAAAAGCCCCATGTATGCAGCAAAATGTGTGCACAAAAAAATTCCCTCAAAAATATCAAGAGAAAACATTCTTTGATAACAATGGGCATGTGCATTATCGTAGAAGAAAGAGCAGACATTATGCAACAAAAAACAAAGTCAAGCTAGATAATACGTATGTTGTTCCATATAATAGGATACTCTGCCTAATATTTCACGCACACATAAACGTGGAATATTGTGGCTGGAGTATGCTTATCAAATACTTATTCAAATACATATCCAAAGGAACTGATAGAATTGCAGCCCGAATCACAAGACCCATTGGTGAAGCGTCAACATCATCTAGCACTCCAACAGTAAATGTAGATGAAATCCAGAACTTCATAGATGGCCGTTTTATATGTCCGCACGAAGCCTGCTGGAGAATACTAAACTTCCCGATACATCACCGTGAACCAGCTGTCCAAATTCTTGCAGTTCATCTTGAAGGCATGCAACGGATAAGTTTCCGTGATAAAGAACCTTTGGGATATGTTATCAGTGGTGACGGAAGAACACTGACAACACTTACCCAATGGTTTGAATTCAACAGCTTATATGAGGAAGGACACCATCTCACATATGTCGATTTCCCTTCGGCTTTCGTATGGTATGAAAATCAGAAAACCTGGAAGCCTAGAAGACACAGAACAAAGGCGTCGATTGGAAGGCTAGCGTATGTGCATCCTGCTGCAGGAGAATTATTCTATTTCAGAATGTTGCTGTGTCACCAAAAAGGTTGCAGATCATTTACAGAAGTTAGAAGAGTAAACAACACAATTTTTCCTACTTATCGAGCAGCCTGTCAAGCCATGGGATTACTTAAAGATGACCGAGAATGGGAAGCAGCTTTACAAGAAGCAGCTATTTCGGCTACATCAGCAGAGCTGCGAACACTTTTTGCTCAGATATTGCTTTATTGTGATGTTGCAGACACAGTAAGCCTCTGGGAAAATCACTGGTCCCTCATGGCTGATGACATTCCGGCAAGAGCATCTGCTATGACTCATATCAGAGATCTTCATATCAACCATCCACAAATGAAAGGCTACATTCTGTATGAGTTAGAGGTCATACTAAACAGTAGTTCAAAATCAGTTACTGATTTTGGCCTACAACCTCCTCCTCAGAAGCTACTAGACGACTTAAATAACAGGTTGCTAATGGAAGAAAAAAATTACAATCACGATGAACTAAAAAATGAAGCAGATGCTGCTATCACCAAACTGAACAACGAGCAGCAGATTATTTACAACCTTATTGTCCAGTCTTCAACAACAAATGAGCAGCAATTGGTCTTCGTTTATGGCCATGGAGGCACAGGTAAAACATTTTTATGGAAGACAATAATCAACAGATTACGCTCACAAGGCAAAATAGTTCTAGCAGTCGCATCATCTGGAATTGCATCATTGTTACTTCCATGTGGGCGGACAGCACATTCGCGCTTCAAATTGCCACTTGATTTAACAGATGAATCAATGTGTCATGTTCAAAAAAAAACAATGCTTGCAGAACTGTTTTCACAAACAGATTTGATTGTCTGGGATGAAGCTCCTATGAATGACCGAAAATGCTTTGAGACACTGGATCGAACACTTAAAGATGTTCTCAGCAATCCGGATAGATTATTTGGGGGAAAATCACTAATGCTTGGGGGTGATTTTAGACAAACACTACCAGTAAAAAAAAAGGGTACAAAAGCAGATATAGTGAATGCATCAATAACTGCTTCGTATCTGTGGCAACATTTTAAAGTATGTAGACTCAAACAAAATATGAGGTTACTGCAAAGCAACATTGATGTCATTGAAAAAAAAAAGACGGAAACATTTGCTTCATGGTTGTTAGATATAGGAGATGGCAAAATAGGTGAACGTGATTTCGAAGACCCACATAACGCCAGTTGGATTACAATTCCTCAAGAGTATTTAATTGAAGACAACGACGAAGGCCTACATACACTTATCAATTTCATTTATGACAAAGACACATTAGAATCACCAAGTGCAGAAATCTTACAGCAAAAAGCCATTGTGTGCCCGAAGAACGAGACAGCCGATACAATAAACGCAAAAGTTTTATCATTAGTAAAAGGCGAAACAACAACTTACATAAGTTGTGATGAAGCTATTCCTCTCACAAATGATGGTGCTGCAAATGAGCTTCTGTATCCGCCGGAGTTTCTAAACACACTCAAAATCCAAGGATTCCCTCCAAGCAAGCTTGAGGTTAAAATTGGCACCCCAATTATGATGCTACGCAATGTAAACCTAGGAGGTGGCCTCTGCAATGGAACAAGAATGATTGTCACACAGCTCTTTTCAAATTTAATACAGGCAGAAATTATTACAGGCAACAGGATTGGCGAAAGAGTTTACATACCAAGAATTATTTTGAAAAAAAATGATGCTGGCATCCCTTTCACATTCAAACGAAAACAATTCCCAGTGAAGGTCTGCTACGCAATGACGATAAACAAAAGTCAAGGGCAGTCTCTTAGCAAAATCGGCGTCTATCTTCCAGAACCTGTTTTCGCACATGGTCAACTTTATGTCGCATTATCACGAGCAACAACCCCAAATGGTCTGAAAATCCTTATAAAAACACAAGAAACCCATCCCCCCAACACAACTAAAAACATAGTGTACAAAGATTTCCTTTCCACAATTACTTCACCACACATTTAGACACTTAATAAACTTTTTCACAGAATAAGCACCATTAGCATTTGCATAACTTCAAATTTCCATTCATTTAGCTTTATTTTTTTTTTTTTTTTTTTTTTTTTTTTTTTTTCCCATTGCATTCAGTTAAATATAACACAAAAGGTATGTGCTCATTTAATTACCTTTTTTTTTCAGTTCACATGTATGCTTCCTAATAGCTTTCCTGACTGTTCTTATGACAGAATGGCATTATCCACTATGGCATTAAGCTCCATTCGGGAACTGAAACCTGGAGACAGAGACAAATTGATCGAGGTTAAAGTATATCGTGCATGGGCAACTCGAAATCCTCCAAACACAGCTGAAAAAGGCTACCGTGCAATCTTAATAGACAGACACGTAAGTGAAACAAACAATATACAAAAAATATTATACTTACTTCATCATTAACCTTCTTAATACAAACAGGGTGACGCAATCCAAGCCAACATGATAGCTGAAGACATTCATCACTTCAGGCCTCTTCTTATACCTGGAACAGCATTTCGTATATCAGGTTTCCATTGTATTCCAACAGAAAATTGGCAGCAAACTCTTGACAACAAGACATCACTCTCATTTAACCCACTCACAAAACTGGAACCCATACCACCAGAATCATTCCCGAATCACTACTTCAATTTCACATCCTACAATCAATTACCTAGAAAAGTATACGACCCACACACCAAACCCAAGAAAGAATATCCAGTACTTACAGGTACGCAACAACAACTTCTAATACTTTTATTTACTATAATTAAAAACCTACATATAACTCTACATACCTTAAAAACTGCAGATTATATTGGATCTTATATTACATCAGGAGACGCTGGCGATATTGGCGATCCTAACAAGAATCAATCAAGAATCAGAAAAGTTGAGATACAAAATCTAAAGTAAGTTACTTAAAAAAAAATATATATAACACAAATAACCTATAATGCAGACTATCTTCATGCTAATTATTCACAATCTCTTACTACAACAGCCGAAATTCTATCGAATTGACATTGTGGGATCAGCTTGCCGACAATTTTCCAAAAGAAGCTATCGAACAACTTGAAAGGCCCATCATAATAGCCGTCAGCTCATGCAGAGTTTCAAAGTATCAAAACAGAGGTAACATTAGTATTATTCACACTAAAATATGTATCTTATATATGCACAAACAGAACAAACATTCAAAAAATAACCATTTTGTTTCTACAGAACTTCAGCTTTCATCAACACCAGCAACATATTATTACATAAACCCTGACATCCCAGAACTGGAACGATATAAAGCAGCGTAATTTTCATTATCCTTATTCAATGTTTTAAATTTTTATGTGCAAACACATTTGACTAAATAATTTCTACATCTAACAGTTACAAAGCACTCTATGAAGAAAAGGCCCCATTGTGTGTCACTAGATACCGATTACAAAACACTGAAGAAGAACAACAGAAAAACCGTATTCCAATTGCAACACTTCTTGAACATAATCCAGAAACATACAAGGTAAGATACAACTACTAATGTACATTTATATTGCAACTATAACAAATGCAAAAAACATATCTGACCTACGTTTTTTACATATTTTCATAGGGAGTACGGTTTACTTGCCAAGGAACAATAACGAACCTCAATACTAGCAGAGGATGGTACTATACTTCATGTTGTATCTGCACTAATAAAGCAACAAACATCCAAGGAAACTACGAATGCAGGAAACACGGATTCATACCAGCCCCTAACTATCGGTAAACAAATACAACATATACATCTTTCCTCATTTATACTTACTTACATAATGTTTCCATTCATGCAGATACAATTTCAGAGCTACTATAACAGATGGCACCAAACCCGCACAATTTATATTCTTCACACCTAAAGCAGATGAATTTCTCCGTGTGAATTGTGCAGACTTGGTTACATCAAATGAAATAGTTCAGCCTGGGCATTTTCCAAATGCAATTGAAGCAATTGTAGGAACAACCCATACATTCCAATTTCATTACAATCCAACTTGCAACCCAGGCTACATTGAATTTGTCATTGATGAAGTGTTTGGCATACCAGACCAGCTTAAACAGATCGAACCACAAATTTCAGGTCAATAAACATAACTGTCATCATCATTTACAAATACCAACTACATTCATCCTAATACTTACACATATTAATTTTATAATGCAGGTACTCAATCACTACCAAAACCATTACCTCCTAACACCTATCTACCAACACCCACAACAACAGAGGTGATAGAAACACCCAGCAACACTACCATCCAGCATCAACATTCCGAAAGTGCTAAAGATTCAAAAGAAAAAGAACAAGACAACCCACCACACACAGAAAAAACAGCAGGTAACAAACTTGGAATACTTAACAAAGAAACACCAAACTTTACAATTTAATCTAACATAGCATCATCATTTTTGCATTTTCTAGCAGGAAAAACACCACCACCAGCATCCTATACAGGTATGCAAACCAGATCAAAGACAGACACACCCTCAAATGTTGATCAAAAAACAATGAAACGGCCACTCTTCACACAGCAGCCATCAGACACCAAAAGACCAAAAAACTAATCTGCTATATCCAACTATCATCTTTTGTTCCTTAAATGCAAACTTGCCTATGGCGACTACCAACAGTCATGATGAATGACTTATGTACATATCTAGAACTACTAGCACCACTTATGTTTACATTAGTTTGCCATTCAGCAAATGTCTTAACCCACCCTTTTGTATAACAACCGCACAAGATCATGTAATATAACTCAGCTGTTAATGGCTAATAACACTCTTATTTGGTGCAACAACTCTACATTTTCTTAGACATTTTCACACTGTATTTTCTACATCACCTCTGCATCCATAACTTTTATCTATTAAAAATAAAAAGACTAATGCATATCACAAAAAAAATACAATAATTTTGCAACACAAAAAAACATATTAACACCCATACCCTTAATAATATATTCACATTTTTAAACTTCATCCATTCTCCTAACCATCCCAAAACACAGCATCTACATTCAATCATAAACACCATACATACTCCTAATAAAAACACAAAAGACAACCAACATATACCACACATAACACATCATTGAAACCAGAAAAGATTGATCTTTTTCTCTTCCCTTCCTTCACGGGCCAAATCCATCACCTTAATCAATCCAGCAAGCACCTCCCTCTCTCTCTTCAGAGTCTCCTTCAAACGATCCAAACCAATGTCACCCCCCTCATGTAACAGTAAAAAACCTTCCCCTTCTTCCACCAACTGCTCTAACCACTTAACCTTTGCACACAACTGATCACGCTGCTCCCCAAGGACCATTAACAGCTGATCATTTTCAGTGTAGTCTTGACTAAACGCTGCAACCAAACAATCATCAACTTCATCGGAACCAGCAGCAACCTTTAGCTTCTGAAAATTAGGTGTACGACCACATCCAGAGACAGATGTTGTTGATGATGCATCCATTATCACAGCAAATAATTACGCAAATGTAAAAGAAAATTATTAGGGTTTTCGATAAACTCTTTCCCCAATTCTTTCCCCAATAATCAATTTCACGCCACTCTTAAAGAAAAAAAAAAAAAAAAACCTAAAGAACGGCCCCTTACTAAATACCCTAAACAGAAACCTAATTTTTTTTTACACCTAATTTGCTATGGGCTTAAACCATACACTGCATTGCCATATTACATTAAGCCCATTTCCCTTAAGCCCATTCTAACTTTCCAATTCTTTTTTTTTTTTTTTAAATAAAAAACTTACCATCCTAAAAAAATGCAAAGGTAAAAAAAATAAAAACATTTAAGTAAATAAAAACATAGCAATAAAACGATCGCACCGCAGCATCGCGCGGGCTATTTTTCTCGTTTAATACAACGATTTTTTGTCAGTTTTTTCAAAGCTTTAACTAGAAAGCTAAGTGCCTTTCATATGTGCATAAGATGATGCAGATTTATCTCCTTACAAAACTGAAAACTTGGTGTATTATTAGGGCCTTTTAGGGCATCGTTGGACTTCCGTAACATAGGTATAATAGTGTAATACACATCATAACTCTTTTTTGTTTTAAAAACCTAATAAAAATAATATCGTCTTAGCACTGCGAATTTTTCGTTCAAAAAAATAAAATTATTGTTTGGCAAATGGCAATAAAATAGTTTTTGGGCCTGAGGACAAGTACTTGGCCCCTCCATGTGATTTATGAGAACTTTAAATTAAATCACACAATTTCTGATTGAATGTCCTTTTCTTTTTGTATGTCCTTTGTTGGCATTCACATGCCATGCCCAAACTCTTGGATTTATATATTCACAAATCAACTGTCTAGAAATGTGATGCAAAACACAGATTGGGACATTTGATTGCATATTTTGACAAAGAAATAGTATATAATTTTCCTATATATAATAATAATAATAAATCTTTATAGTCATTAATTCAAAACACATATGGAGTATATCATAATACATTGTTGTCGATTGAACATTAATAAATATCTCTTGAGATTGTCTAGCGAGTGAATGATAACATCGGTTAAACTACATTTATTAAACTCAAACTTTATTTTTATATTAAAATTTGCATTTAATACAAATCAATTAAACTTATAATTACCAAAACTTTATCTGATTTTTAATTAGATAAACTCAAAATTTCTTTTTATAGTCATCTTATATCTTGACCTGCGAGCAGTCATTAGATAAAACTATATATCTTTTTAACAATAATTCAACATTAAATTAAATACTAGATAAATAGTTACTATTGTTACAAGATATGAAAACTAGAACAAGCTTATTAGGACATTTACTATGGTAAATCTTTTTAAAGGTTTATAGTTGTATTATATCATTAACTTAAAAATCTTTTTGTTTTATAAACCTATCTACATTATGTATAAATTTTTAAATGCATTAAATTATAAAAATGTTAAATATCTTAAACCTCTTCATGATAGACAAGCTTGAAGTAGATGTTCATAGACTTCTTTCATCATTTTATAAAACTTTTAATAAACATTATAATGGATGACCACCATTTGTTAAAAAAACAAACATTAAGTATTATATAATTATAGGTTAATAATAGTTGCAAACACTATGAGCCAACTTCAAAATACTACCGTTACAAAGAACAATTTCAGTCGTCTATGTTTAAGTTATATAGTTTACGATTGTCTTTCATGTTTTTTAGCTACTACTAGATCTTGCTGAGTGTTTTGGGATCTTCAGTACCATTGTCATCATTTTGTTGCCAAACTGTATTTTGATAGATTATTAAACTATCAAAACTCAAGTACTTATAATATTTAGATATTGCTAGCTCATTTGACTCCTAAAAGTTAGCATGTCCTAAATGTAAAGAGCATGATAATAATAAGAAGAAGAATGTGATGGTTTCTATAGTCAATATGATAAATACATGTTTGCAGGTTTCAAACTGTTAGGGGATTAGGATAAGCCCAAGCCCCTAACACTCCCCCGCAGTCCGAGCGGCGAAATCGCGAAAGCTCGGACTGGAGAGTAAAAGCTAATAAACAATAAAGTAAAACTAATAAATAATTGTTGAAGAAGACGTTCGACAACAAGCGGAAGCACATCTTCAAGCAGCAGCAGACACAAAAACGAAACAAACTGGATAAACCAAAGTATCCCAAACAGTCGTCTCGGGAATTGATACCCTAGATTCGACACCAACAAAAGTCGTCTCGGGAATTGATACCCTAGATTCGACACCAACAAAAGTCGTCTCGGGAATTGATACCCTAGATTCGACATAAACAAACAATTAAATAACTATAACTTAAGACGAAAGTTGGTTCTAAAACTTCAACCCCCAAAGAACCTTCCGAACAAACGAGGCGTGTTTTTCCCAACACAAAAACATAAAGATCCAACGATTTTTTTTTTTTTTTTTTTTTTTTTTTTTTTTTTATTGGGACCATATTCCCACTTCCATAGTACCATGATATTCCCACTGGATAAATAAAATATAAAGACAACCCACCATCACCACTTTAATAATAATAACAGACCATATGATCCAACCACACCCTTTTCACTCTCCTTTCTTCTATCACCATGACCGGATCTGCCACCTGGTACAGTCCTCTAATCAGATAAGCATTCAACTTTTACTCACCATCATCTTCTACAATCACTCCGAAAGATGTTCCTGCGCGAACAACAATCGTGACAAGATGTGTGGATTTGTGACCTTAGCACAAATCACCAACACAAAATAAGGAGAAAACAGTAAATAAAAAGAAGCAAAGATGATCGAGGTGGTGTTGAACGATCGATTGAGAAAGAAGGCGCGAAGCAGTAGGGAGGGTGAGTGGTGACGATCTTTTTAGTGGGTTTATGATTCGGATATAAGCGGAGGAGAAATCTTGAACCATAGATCTATGACATATTAAGTTTTAAAGGGAGCCCTCCGAACCTCCGGCATGTAGCCGGCGGCCGGAGGCGGCGGCGAAAGCGTTTAGGTTTAGGGTTTTGAGGGAGGACCGATTAGGCCTGATACCATGTAGGATAATGTAAACCCGTGGGTTAATCTTTATTAATCATCTACTATTTATAATAGTGAAACCCTAATACCCTAAACCCACAAACCGGGCTTGGGCTTATCCTAATCCCCTAACACAAACCATTTCTAATGTTCATCCTATACCATTCCTTATACATGGTTTACATACAACTCGACAGAATTCGAGCAGGTCGGCGGAAATGATAACCTAAAAGCTCCAACATTGCAACAAAATATGTTTGATACCTTAAATTTAAAAAACAATTAAGTTAAATACCTTAAATTGAAATTGCACACAAGTTTGACGTACATCTTTTTATGCGATTTTTGCATTCTATTATAAATATGGCATGTATCATAAATTACCTTAAAAATCCTTTATCAAAACTAGTTATTATATTGTAATCAAGATTTGAACATAGACCTAAAAACTACCCTTAGTTGTCTCTCAAAACACAACAGTAAACACGATATTAGCTTCATAACATACCTCATGCCGGAAAACTGGTAAGCTGGGTATGGGAGGTGGAGAAAATTGTGTCATGGTGGTCATGTGTGAGTGGAAAGCCACAAAGTCCTCACGTATAGGCATTTCAAGTTGGCATCTGAGCCTTGGTTAAAGAGATTTAAGTATCTGTCGTTAGTAAGGGTACTTAGACATAAACCATAGCTCAATATTTACCTTAGAGTGTAATATGAAATATGTAGATATGAATAATAGCCAAGTTTAGCGAGTATGTATACCATGAGAATTAGTTAGCAGGTAGAATGATGCATAAATAGTAAAGGACATACATAAATCAGAATTTAGTTTTTGATTAGACCTAATAGCTAGAGAGTTAAAGATAGATCTCAAAAGTAAGTTTCTAAGTGGGGGAGATGTGATTAATTAGAACGAATCTTAGAAATCGTAGTCATCCCAATAGTAGTTTGTGAAGACACACATGGTTTAAGTGGGGGAGAGTTGTAACACCCCAAAATTTGAAGCTTTTGTCATAGAAATTTAATAGTACCTATACGGCTTAATAAAGTTATTGAAGTTAGTATCTAACGGAATAAGGACCTGTAATGCAAATAGTTAACTGGAAAAGGACCTCCGATGTAACATAATTAATGACAAGGACTAACATTGCAAAAGTAAGGATTAGACGTAAAATTATAGATGTACCCTTATGGGCTTATAACTTTAATTCACAGGGATTTAACCCCTCAATCTTACATGTGTCTTTGTACGTGTTTATCCTTTTATTTTGGGGGGAAATTGGCGTAGTTACATCTTTGGGAAGAAATTGGCTTAGTTACATCTTTGGGTCATCAAGAATTGTTCTTAGGGTATTGTGTGGTTCATGGGAGGTTTCAAGTGTATCTTGACTAGTTCCCCGTCAAGGTAAGTTAAGAATTTCTTAGCTTTCTTGATTATTGATTATGTTTGAATTGGGAGTTTTAGAATAAATGACCATTATAATGATAAGACCATGTTATAATACTTTTATGACTATTAGATAATGACCTCATGTATAAAAACTGATTAGAAGCATATTAGTGGGAATTATGTACGAGAATTGATATGAAAGAATTAGTAAGATTCAGAAAATGGATATATGACGATGCTTAGTTTGTAGTTGAAAAAGGGTGTTTGGCATAAGATTTCAAAGAGGCCAAACTTAGTAGTTCAAGACGAAACTTAATTATATTAAATGAATTAAGGAGTTCTAATGATTTAGTATGATTATTATGTGTTTAGGTGATCATGGAAAGCAAGAGGAACGCCTAAACCAAGCTTAAGGTGAGTAAGAGATAGCATAGTACGTTTAGTAGCATAGTTATGTGTTGTATATGCTTATGATTGATACATAAGTAATACTCCCGATATAGTATAATCATGTATATGAAAAGGATGATAGTCAGGTATAAATAGGTATATGAAGATGTTAGGAATATAAATATTCATGTGAAGACTCGGTCACCCCGAGTATCTATAAGCATTAACTAGCTCGTAGGATTATTAGTAATATTAGTAATAGTTTAGTTAATATAGAACTTGTGGAGTGGGTCGGGTCTTTACCCACTGTCAGCTCGTTCCACAGCCCACTCGGGGCACCAATATTGTGTACTATAAATAACCATATCCACTTAGGGAGAGGGTTGGAACTTCTCATACATTAAGCTAATCCATTTCACTTTCTCTCTCTAAGTTCCTATTCTCCCTCTTTCTCTCTCTAAACTCTCGGCCAAAATTACTTCATATGTATGTTTGATTGTTATGAATATGCTACAATTGGTATCAGAGCCAGGTTAGGTTCTACTGAGTGCATATTCTCGGATTTGTGGAGTGGTTTGGTAGTTTTTCTTGTGCTTTATAAACCGAATAGAAAAAGGAAGAAAAACCCTAGTTTAAGCTTTGTTTATGGTTTAATTTGTTTATTACTTGTATTTTCATGTTCACAAAGTTGTTTTACATCTTCCTTGATAATATACAACAGTGTTTGAGTTAGTTAGTGGAAGATTTGAGGATTTTCTTGGCAGCGGTTTGACATTCGGTTGAGTTTTCTTTGCAGCGGTTTGATGTTCGATAAGGTGTTCTTAGTAGCGGTTTGAACCTTTTAGGAAATTCTTAGTTGCGGTTTGATGTGAAAATCTAACTGCGGTTTGGCGGGTAACCAAAACGGGAAAGACGACAAAAAGTGCGGATAGTGATGTGTTGTCCTTTTGCATAAGCAATTTGTGTTCTTTGTCCACTTGCGGTTTATCGTGTTGTCCAGCGGTTTGACTTTTGTGTGTAGCGGTTTGACTCACTGCGGTTCAGGTCTTAGCGGTTTGAATTCTAGCGGTTTGGTATTCTGGTACAGCGGTTTGACTTTACAGTTTGTCTTGTGTGCCTGCAGTTTAAGTATAGCGGTTTAGTATTCTGGGTTTGCGGTTTGATCTTAGCGATTTGAATAGTATTCCAGCGGTTTTGGCATTCTGGTTCAGCGGTTTAATACTAGCGGTTTGTTTGGTATTTCTGCGGTTTAGATATAGCGGTTTGGTCTTCTGATTTTGCGGTTTGCCTAGTGTTTTTACGGTTTGATACTTGCGGTTTGACTAGTACCCCTGCGGTTTGGGAATTGCGGTTTGGTACTTTTGTAATTGCAGTTTGGTTACTGTGATTTGACTCAAGTGATCAAATAACGGTTTGTTCTTGAATTTTGTAAAATCCCGCGAAAGAACTTATTTCTCGGTTTAAATCTCAAGAATTGTAAAATCCCGTATACAGTATGGCAAGCATACCAAGCACTGCTTCTGATGACATTCAAGCAGCTGGGTCCGATACCCGTCCTCCTATGCTTGATAGGGCAGACTATGAATCGTGGGCACAACAAATACGACTTTACTGCTTGGGCAAAGAAAATGGATTTAACATACTTAAATCCATTGATGAAGGACCATTTCAAATGGGCACCACCAGAGACGCTGTTACTACTGGTGAAGACGGAACTGTCACTTTGGGAATTGACAGGCCTCGAACTTACAATGATCTTAATGAGGAAGAAAAGAAGAGGTATGATGCATATATTAGAGCCTCAAACATTGTCATTCAAGGTTTGCCCAAAGATGTTTACAAACTCATCAATTTCAACACTGAAGCAAAAGCAGTGTGGGACAACGTCAAAATGCTTCTGGCTAGATCAGAACTCACAAAGGAAGATCGTCAGTCACAGTTGTATGACGAGTTTGAACATTTTAAGATGAACCCGGGTGAGAACATTACAGACTACTATGTGAGATTTCATAAGTTGGTAAATGACATGAGGATCATCAGAATGACTATACCCAACATCCAACTTAACTCAAAGTTTGTAAACAACATGACTCCAGAATGGGACAGATTTGTTACTGCAGTGAAACTCAACAAAGGTCTGAGGGAAACAAATTATGAACAGTTGTATGCCTATCTACAACAACATGAGAAACATTATGCTTATGATCGTCTGTTGAGAGAAAAACTCAATCCAACTGCACCAAATGATCCACTGGCATTTGTTGCAAGTGCTCAACCAATCAACCAATTGTCATCTGACCAAGCTTATCATCATCCCTATTCATCACCATCTGATATGAGTCCACAACTGGATTCAGGTTACTCTCACACCGACAAAATGATTGATAACCTTACCAACCAAGTGTCCTTACTTGTTCAACAATTTAAAGCAACACTCCCTCAGACTAACAATCAACTCAGAACCTCATCAAACCCACGCAATCTGGCAATGGTGGAGGATGGAAGAATTGTGGTTCAAAATGTTCAGGGGAGGCAAAACTTGAATCAAATGAACATTGGTCGAGGTAATGTGCAGATTAGAGTAGGGAATGCAAATCAGGTGCAGGGGAAACAGCCCAAGTGTTATAACTGTGGTGGACTTGGACACATTGCCAGAAACTGCAATCAACCAAAACGTCCTCAGAACTCAGACTATTTCAAGGACAAGATGTTGTTGATGTAGGCTCAAAAGAATGGAGCTGTGTTGGACGAAGAAGAAATGTTGTTTCTTGCTGGCGATGGGGGAAATACTTTTGATGCCGATGTGGACGAACAGCCAGTTCAGGACCTTGCACTTAATGATCCCAACATATTCAAAGCTGATGATTGTGATGCTTTTGACTCTGATGTGGATGATGAACCAACAGCTCAAACAATCTTCATGGCTAATTTGTCCTCTGTTGTCTCATCACCTCAACAAGCTGGTTCCTCCAATGCATCTGTGATTTCTGAGTTACTAAAGCTTTATGACACATATAACGTGGTTGATAAACAAAAGATTATCAACGAAGTACAACAGACAGATGGGGTTGATTCAGATACTGTTGACATGGGAAATAGTAATATTATTCCATATGAACAATATGTGAATCACAACAACGTGTCTGATGTACAAGGTGGTGCATCTTTTGTTAAAAATATTGCTTGTGTTGTAGACAATGCCTGTGTGGTAGATAATGCTTGTGAGTGGCATGAAAACACTGAGTTTGTCCCTGATGATACCTTGACCACTAGACTAAACATATATAAAGATCAGGTGGCAATTTATGAACAACGTGCTAAATTTGAACTAACTGAACGTGAGCAGAAAATGGATAGTCAAATGCGTACACTTATAACTGAGCGTAATTTAAGGGAGGAAACATTAAAACAAGAGTTGAATTCTTTGCAAAAACAGCTGGATCAGACTGTTAAACAAAAACAGGAGGCCCTAGAGCACGTAAATACACTAAAACAAGATTTCAAGGAAAAAGAAACACAACTCTTAAATGATTTCTCAAGACTTAAAAACTTAAAGAATAAGCTTGAAAATAAGTTGTACACGCAAGACCAATCTAGACAAACGGTTCAAATGCTTCAAAAGCACAAAAAGTTGTGTGATGATTAAGCCTGGTCATGCCCCACCTGATGTTTCATCTTTAGAAGAGAGTAATGAGATAGATGTGAGAAATAGAGAAAGAATGAATGAGAAAATGAAGGATCCCAAATGCATAGCCAATCGAATAATAGTCAAACCCCATGATTATTATGAGGAGAATCGATTGACTGTGTTTGCACCTCAAAAGAAGTTAACGCCTGAACAAATATTTTGGTCTTTAGATATGGAAAAGAGAAAGGCCGATGAGCTTGAAGCCAAAACTCCATCCCTTAGGAAAATTGCAGCTGCGACGGTGTATCCTCCCAATACACCTAGGCATTTGGTTCCTTTGACTCTTCCTACTAAATGTAAAACCTTAATTAGCATATATATACTTTGTCAACTATTTGCTAATTTTGATAAAACATGTAAGAAGAGAATTACACCAACCGGAATTACTGAGGGGGAAAGAGGTTTTGAACAGACAAAAAGGTGTTACTTAACTGAGGTCATTCCATTCTTTAAATTACTCAAGGAACAGTTTGAGGAAATGCAAAACACCCTTGAAACTGAAGTAAATGAAATGAAAGTAATGTTTAAAGATATGGAAAATGAGGTAGCTCAAAATGCGATAGAACTTAAGAGCCGTAAGATCGAGAGAAAGAACATTCTCATCACCAATGAGAATTTGATTGCTAGATGTATTGCACAGGATATATTTTACACTGCCACTGATTCTGCTTTAACTGCCAGTCAATTTCATGAGTATTCTATTGCATTGAATGTTACCCAGAATCGTGTTGTTGAGCTTGAGAGGGAGAATTTGAAACTGCAAAAGAAAATTCAAAATGATGACCATGATAACATGGTCAAGCGTTTTTCAAAACTAGAAGTTGATCATCCTAATTTACAATTAAAATATCAACACTTACAAGAAAAATGTAAAATATCAAATGCCAAGACATCTCTGGATGCACCTGAATTTGATACATATTTTGAATTGAGTAAACGTGATGAAAAAATTCAAGCTCACACTAACACGATTCGACAATTGAGGGCTCAAATTGCCCAATTAAAGTCAAATAAGAGTGAAGCAATTGGCACCAATAAACCATCGTCTTTGGATTCTCAGAATTTTCACTATCAGGACACTATCAATAAGTTACACTGTGAAAATGAGTGTTTTCGAGCTGAAAATTCAAAAATCAAACAGCATTACAAAGAGTTATATGACTCAATTAAAGTCACGCGAAACAATCATAATGAAAAGATAACTTCTTTGTTAAATGAAATTGAGGATCTTAAGACTCAGGTGAAAGGAAAATGCAAATTGACACTTGTGATAATGTTGCTCCAAAGGTTTCTGTTCTTAGAAAGTATGATGTTGATGTTGTGCCTATTCCAATTCCCCTTAGGAACAATAGGTCTACCCATCAAATTTATCTCAATCACCTTAAGGATAGCCTGGATATACTTCATGAGATTGTAGAGGAGGATAGGATAGAAAAACCACTTGATAAAGCAGTTGTGGATGCCTGCTTCCTCACTAAAAGGTCTCAGGAATTTTTAGAGTACGTCGTTGGCACTGGCCCTAAGATTGATAACAAAAGAGATAGATTTGTTGCATCATCATCTACGACTAAAAACAAGCACGTAACCTTTGATCTCCCACTGAGAACATCATAACCCAGCACATCAAAGTCAGGAAAGCAAATGACAGTAAAACAAACTAATGTTCCCATCATTACTTCTACAGTAGTAAAATGTGACACCAAAGCTAGCGGGTCAAAGCCTAGAGGCAATGCAAGGAAAGATAGGACTGCGCCGGCTAAGAGTGGTCACGAGAAGAAAGTAGAAGCCCAACTTAGGAACAATAAGTTTGCAATGAGTAGAATGAATCGTGTTGATTCTAGTATCAAAAGTACTGTAATTAATTCGAATTCTAATGCTGTCTGTAAAACATGTAACGAATGTTTAATTTATGCTAATCATGATGATTGTGTTGTGTCATTTTTGATGTCTCCTGTACAACCCCATGTTAAGAATGTTAGGAAAACTGAAACAAGTAAGAAAGTTTGGAAGGCAACAGGAAAAATGTTTGCTAATGTCGGGAATCAATGGAGACCCATTGGAAGGAAGCTCACTTTAGGAGATTAGTGCCCCTTAACTAAATTGAATAACCATAAAGTAGTGAAGGTTAAGGAATGGAGACTAACTGGTCGAATGTTGCCTTTAGTGACACAATGCCCTACTACTAGGTCAATTGCATCTTCTAGTGTAATTTCCACTGTAAATACAGTTGCATCTATGAAACCTGTAGTTCCAGAATTTGTGTGTGCTAACCAAACGGACCCCAGCTGTACGTGGGGATCCACATTTTTCAGTTATCCATCGTTGTCTGTTTTCAAATGCAGGTTGTACAAATCGTCCTTTGGTATTTGGACTCAGGCTGCTCAAAACATATGACTGGGGATCGCTCACGGATCAAGAATTTTGTGAAAAAGTTTATCGGGACAGTTAGATTTGGGAACGACCATTTTGGGGCAATTATGGGTTACGGAGATTATGTGTTTGGCGACAGCGTGATTTCCCGGGTATACTATGTGGAAGGACTAGGACATAACTTGTTTTCTGTTGGTCAATTTTGTGACTCCGATCTTGAAGTTGCTTTCAGAAAACACACTTGTTTCGTCAGAGAGTTGGATGGTATTGATCTTCTTAAAGGCAGTCATGGCACCAATTTATACACCATCTCAATTGAAGAAATGATGAGGTCCTCTCCTATATGCTTGCTTTCAAAGGCCTCGAAGACTAAATCATGGCTTTGGCACCGTCGTTTGAATCACTTGAACTTCGGCACCATAAATGAGTTATCTCGCAAGGATCTTGTACGAGGCATGCCCAGACTAAAGTTTGAGAAAGATCATCTTTGTTCTGCATGTGAATTGGGCAAAAGCAAGAAACATACTCACAAACCCAAAACCGTCAATACCATCATGGAAGTTCTTCACACCCTTCACATGGATCTGTGCGGACCAATGAGAGTGCAGAGTATCAATGGAAAGAAGTATGTTCTGGTGGTGGTCGACGACTACTCTCGGTTTACATGGGTAAAGTTTTTGAGAACCAAGGATGAAACTCCAGAGGTTATCATTAAACTAATCAAGTAGTTACAAATAAGGCTGAACAAAACTGTCAGAATCATCCGGACGGACAATGGAACTGAGTTTGTTAACCAACACCTCAGTCAATTTTATGAAGATATTGGCATAACTCATCAGAAAAGTGTTGCACGCACTCCTCAGCAAAACGGTGTTGTTGAAAGACGAAATCGTACTCTAGTGGAAGCTTCAAGAACTATGCTAATATATTCTAAGGCTCCGATGTTTCTTTAGGCAGAAGCAACTGCTACTGCGTGTTACACCCAAAACCATTCATTGATACACACTCTTCACAACAAAACTCCTTACGAGCTGTTACATGGTAAGAAACCAGATCTTTCCTTTCTTCGAGTGTTCGGTGCATTGTGTTATCTAAAAAATGATGGTCAAGGTTTGGGAAAGCTAAAAGCTAAAGCAGACGTAGGTTTCTTCGTTGTTTATGCACCAGATCGCAAGGGATATAGAATCTACAACAGGAGAACCCGACAAATCATGGAAACTATTCACGTTACATTCGATGAGCTGACTGAGCAAACGGCTCCTGGACAAACCAGTTCTGGACCCACACCTAATCTATTGACACCTGGACCAATTAGTTCAGGTCTTGTACAGAACCCCACGCCTACAATTCCTTATGTACCTCCCACCAGTGAAGAGTTTAAGAAGTTATTTGATTCGATGTTTGACGAATACTTTGAGCCACCAACAATAAATACTACAACGGAAGTTCCACCTGTACCTCCTGTTGCTGATGCTCAAACTCCACAAAACTCAGAAGTTCCATCTGTATCTGTATCAATCCGTCAAGATGCTCCACCTGCCAGTCAATCGCCCTCATCATCAAATATTCAGCCTTCCTCGGTACAGCAAGGTTCTACAGATGAAAATTCTTTTGAAGTGAATCCTTTCGCTCCTGTTGATGATGTTCCATTTGAAAATATATTTGCTCCTGAGTCTTCCATTGATACATCTTCTTCTGAAGATATCAACACGGCAACATCAGTTCAATATCCTCAACCACATGATCATCTCAGAAAATGGACCAATGATCATCCTATTGACAACATCATTGGTAACCCTTCTCGTCCGGTATCTACACGAAAACAACTTGCCACCGATGCACTGTGGTGTTTCTTCAATTCCGTACTATCCAAAGTTGAGCCAAAAGACGTCAAAGAAGCAATGTCCAAAGATTGTTGGTTTAATGCTATGCAAGATGAAATTCATGAATTTGATCGACTTGAAGTATGGGAATTAGTGCCTCCTCCAGAATGTGCAATGATTATTGCTCTAAAGTGGATCTTTAAAGTGAAACTCGATGAGCATGGTGATGTTCTGAAGAACAAGGCACGGGTAGTTGCAAAAGGGTATCGACAAGAAGAGGGCATAGACTTTGAAGAATCATCACTCCGGTTGCACGAATTGAAGCCATTAGAATCTTTCTCGCAAATGCTGCTAGTCAGAATATGATAGTCTACTAGATGGATGTTAAGACAACCTTCTTGAATGGTGACTTAAAAGAGGAAGTCTATGTGAGTCAACCTGAAGGTTTTGTGGACGCTGATCATCCTACTCATGTCTATCGCCTGAAAAAGGCACTCTATGGCTTGAAGCAGACACCTAGGGCGTGGTATGACACGTTGTCCAAGTTCCTTCTTGCAAATGGATTCTCCAAGGGTGTTGTTGATCCCACACTATTCACCAGGAAGGCGGGCAAACATCTACTTCATGTTCAGATATATGTAGATGACATTATTTTTGCCTCTTCTGATCCTAGTGAATGTGATCGGTTTTCAAAGGAGATGAGTTCTAAGTTCCAAATGTCGATGATGGGACAAATGTCATTTTTCTTAGGCTTGCAAATCTCTCAAAGTCCCGGAGGCATCTTCATTAATCAATCCAAATATGCAAATGAAATATTGAAGAAATTTGGATTTGAATCATGTGATGCAGTTGACACTCCTATGGTTGAGAGATCTAAGTTGGATGAAGACCACTCTGGGATCCCGGTTGATCAAACTAAGTTTAGAAGCATGATTGGATCCTTAATGTACCTTACCGCCAGCCGGCCAGATCTCTTGTTCGTCGTATGTATGTGTGCTCGGTATCAGTCCAAGCCCACCAAGAAGCATCTGGAAGCGGTAAAACGGGTCTTCAGATATCTTCAAGGCACTGTTCACATGGGTCTCTGGTATCCTCAGGACACTGCAATGGAACTCACGGCTTATGCAGATGCGGATCATGCGGGGTGTCATGATACTCGTCGAAGCACATCGGGAGGTGCTCAGTTTCTTGGGGAAAAGTTGGTCAGCTGGTCTTCTAAAAAGAAAATGAGTACTTCAATATCTTCTACAAAGGCTGAATACATTGCCATGTCCGCGTGTTGTGCTCAAATTCTTTGGATGCGATCACAACTATCAGACTATGGATTTGCATATAACAAGATTCCTCTGTATTGCGATAACAAAAGTGCTATCGCTCTTTGCTGCAACAATGTCCAACATTCCCGTTCAAAGCACATCGACATCAGGCATCACTTCATAAGGGAACCGGTTGAGAAAGGGATCGTTGAACTCTACTTCGTGAGGACGAAGTTTCAGTTGGCTGATATCTTCACCAAGGCACTTCCGAGAGAACGGTTTCAATTTATTCTCCCGCGTGTTGGAATGAAGAGTTTGACTCCAGAAACACTCAAGGGTCTTCAAGAAGAAAATGAAGAGTAAAGGATTTACTTCACATATCCTTGTATATACTTGTATATATCTTAAAATCAAAAAGAAAATAGAAAAATATAAATCCTATAAAAAAATCTAAAAATCAGAAAATCAAAAAAATACCAAAAATAGTTCTACTAGGCATGTCTTCTGTTTATCGATAACATTTACGGCCCTAGAAATGTCATTCAATAATGACACGGGACTTTAAATGAAGCTCGAGCAGAAGTTATATTAACTGGTTAAAAACATGTCTAATCGGCTTGCAGTTACTTCAGACTGCAACCCTTGCTCTACTATGGGGAAAGCATGTCGCCAAAAAGACAGTTGTTCCTCTAACTGGGTGATGTTCACCTGGGCATGGATTACTTTATTTCCATGTTTCTTTGATCTGATGTACGTTTCAGTGCATCATTTCTTGTATAAGAAGAGAAGTCTTCTTTACACCACAAACTCCTTCTGTTCTATGATTCTTCAGGAGAGTTTTGGTGTTTCACAAGGTGGTAACTGGACTAAAATTTTCACAAATACTTCACACTCAATTGAATGACTACAGCTCTTTAAATAGAAAACGGGTCATTAATTGAGGGGGAGAGTATTTGTTCAAATTTCTGACACCTTTTTAAGCATTGTGCAACATCAGCAGTGACACTCTCTCGTGGTTTAAGGGGGAGCATAGTATGCTCCACAATCAGAATACATTAAAACCTGGCCACATTTTCTCCCAAATTTTCTAAACATATTTAGATCAATTGGGATCACAAATCTCAAATGGTTTGAAATTTTTTATCGGGGGAGAGAATGTGATTTAAATATGAAATTCTGATGAAAATGTGATTATTTGGTCTTAAAAGTAAGCTCTCCCATATGTGCTAAACTCTTTCGTATATCGATGCACATATTGAGGGGGAGCAAATGGCACTACAGCAAAAAGGATGCGACATCTCATGTGACTCAGACCTTACTAATGAATTGACGAAACACAAACTGACATTAATCGAAAGGACATATCCTGGCCGGGTAATAATTTCAAGCTGGTCTAACCAGTGATGTAAGCGTGTCTCGAAGAGGATATGTCTGAGTAGAGTGTACCGTTTTGAGAAACTTTCTGTGGATGTGACCAGGCCAGGTAATAATTTCAAGCTAGTCTAACTAGTGATGTAAGCGTGTCTCGAATCGGTCATGCTTACTGAAAGTGGATCAATTCAAAAAAGTGCAATCTTTACCCAACATGTGCATATTTTAAAATTAAAACATATGAGCACATGTTAAGGGGGAGTCTTTGAAAATTATAAAACTCTCAAAGTGTTAACAAAATGTGTTTCATAATCATGAACATTTTGAGAGATTTTTCAAGGATTTTGGTTTGCGACAACATAGGATAGTCATGGTGTTATAAGGTGGCTAAGATTAGGAAAACCGTCGTATGATCCGCCAGAGCCGGAGGGATCTACCCAAGGACAATACCAAATAGTTAGTATTAGAAAGTCCTTAGGTATGATTATGAAAAAAGGAGTAATATGAGAAAGGAGAAAGAAGGGGTTGAAGAATTAAAAAGAAAAGTAATGTGAAAGGGTGAAAAGAAATAGCCCTCCAAATTATTCGAAACCGGGTTCAATTCATATGCTACTGGTGATTACTAAAGTAACACCGGTATTGAAGACAAGACGTTATGGACCCAGTGACGCACTGCACTAAACCTTCTAAACCACTCAAGTTTTCTTAAAAGGACTTGTTTCATTCTCACGGGGTACCCTGCATAATCTATCGACCGCTCATTACGAGTTATGTTGATATAGAAACAG
Organism: Artemisia tridentata subsp. tridentata; assembly: GCA_021014915.2. Taxonomy (NCBI): domain Eukaryota; kingdom Viridiplantae; phylum Streptophyta; class Magnoliopsida; order Asterales; family Asteraceae; genus Artemisia; species Artemisia tridentata. The sequence continues at coordinate 292,725,902 of CP139506.1, forward strand.
GAGTCACTGCTCCAGTCTCCGACCACCAAAAATGTACTTATCGAGTCTAGAGCCACGAGATGCATCATAAGATCTCATAGGAACACGTGTTACTTCTACACTGGTTGTTCAACATTAAGGACACCAGTTGTAAACTTATGAGTCCTACACAGATCTTAGCAATCTGCCAGAACATTTATGAGGGAATCTACAACTGTAATTCTTAGTGATTGAATAGAAATTCCTGCCAGGGTCAACATCAAACAGCCCTGAAAGCAGGTCACTTCGGTAATTCCTTGTGGATTACGCTTAGTGGTCGCGGCGGTTTCAAACGGTCTACAGTCGTGGAGTGAACTCCAGCGACTCACCTAATCGTTGATTTACTACGGTAGATCTTGTAAACCCTCTGTGGGTTTTCGATTTAGGAACGGCCTTGGTAAGGATTAGAGAGAGTTTTCACACTATGCTGTTAACAATCTCAAAGTCCGAACTTGTAAGTACTGGACGTTTTATTGCTAACTGTCGTATGCAGGAATACCTGGCGGTTGCAGCTGGTTGCCGAAAAGATGCCGATCCATCACCCCATGCTCACACTTCACCACTATAATTAAAGAAATCATGATAACCAAAAGACCTTCAACACAGCTTCCGCAACTTTGATGCTGAAAATCATGATTCAGAAAAGTGTAAGCATGTCAACTCAAAGATCACAACTTCACAAGGAGACGATGTTGCAAGATGACTTGAAGACATATGTTGGATGATTACCTCAAAGAATACTCGAAGATCATCCAAGTCAAAAGATCAGTCATCAAAAGCTAGCTGTTGAACGCACAAAGATCAATGAATTTAAAGAATCAAGAACTACGAGCTAAGAAGTCAATCACACAAGATGGAATGCTAGAATTCGAAATATTATTTCCGGGGTGACCTCCCTTAGGGGGAGATTGTTAGGAATATAAATATTCATGTGAAGACTCGGTCACCCCGAGTATCTGTTAGCATTAACTAGCTCGTAGTGTTGGGAATTCTGGAAATAAGATATTTCTTGTTGCTGCCGATAGTGAAAGTTGGTTCCTGCCGATAGTGTTGGTTCCTGCCGAAGCTCATTGCTGCTAATAGTTATATTTTGTTTCTGCTGATAGTGTTTGTTGCTGCGGATATTATTGTCTGTTATCCGTATGTTTAGTAAGTTTATTTATAGAAGAGATCATGTTTATCTCTTTACACGTATTCGTGTAGGACGGGTTAGGGTTAAGGTTCCTTGTGATTATAAAAGGAACACCCCGTCTATGAGTTAGATAGATCTTTTTAACTTAACAATCTTCAATAAAATCATCTTTTAGTTCATTATACGATCCATAGAGGATCATAGCATTAGTTCTTTTCTTTTCTTGTTCATAATCAGAGGTTCTCTTGTAGTGTGCTTGTGATTACATAGGCATCCTACCGATCCACATAGGCTCAAAGATCTAGCAGGAGTGTTAGATTCAACAAGTGGTATCAGAGCCTCGTGAGGATCTCTGATCAGGAAACAAAAGTTCTCTAAATTAATCTCTCTAAACCTTAACACCATGTCTGGATCAGCAGATAAATTTGAAAGGTGGACCATTAAAGTCAGAAACCTGCTATCATTCAACTCGAGGAGAAAATGGACTGAACCTGCTGAAGCTGATTGTCTCAATCAAACTCAAAACATGGTTAATAATGCAAAGGATAAAGTGGAAGAATTTGCTTTAGTGGGAGCCTCTCATCAGGTACAACATTGTCAGTTTGGTTGTCATGAATTGTACTTAAACCTTAGGAGAGAGTTTGATGAAATGGAGCCTGAATATAATAAATTGTTTGTAGATATTCAAGCATATAAAAAGGCTCTTAAAACTGTGGAAAAACAAAAGGCTTGGCATGAAGCTAATCAGATAGCATATGAACAAAAGATAAAGGTTTTGGAAAGAGACTTAGAGAACTCCATTAACTGTTTGAAACATTCTGAGAAAGAAAATGTTAGGGTGAAATTAGAAAATAAGGAATTACAGGCTAAACTTGATAGTGAAGTGGCAAGGATAAACTCATGGCAACAATCTGAAAAATATCTTGTAAATTATGGTAATCAATCAGGTTGGCGTAAGAAAGGGTTGGGATTTGATGTTGGGGATTATCATCCTAGAATATTTAATCCTACCCCTAAGGAAGTTGATTATAAAATTCCTGTTAAGTTTGTTAAGGAAGGAAGGATGAATGCAGTTCCTCCACCTATAAGAGGAGTGTTTAAGCCTGTTCCTATGCACACAGCCCTTGAATTAGACATGGATGAATCACACATGACTTATGGGAAAAAGGCAAATAATTTAACTAATTCTAAGTATGAGTCTAATGACTTCGTCTCTTGTTCCAATAGCAACAAGTCCTGCGAATCTAAGTCCCCAGGAAATACCTCATGTGATTCAAATGACAAGACAACTTCACACAAGTCTCATGACTTCACTTCTGAAGCAACTAATGATGAATCTGTTTCTAAAATAGCTTCCACTGACAATAGCTCTCTTAACACTGGTAAAAACAAATGTGTCTCTAGTTCCACTAGTGATAATGGTATCTATATTAAGAAAAGGTGTAGTAAGAACAAGGCTGTTAGGAAGAAGTCATGTTTTGTGTGTGGTAGTCAATATCATCTCATTAAAGATTGTGATTATCATGAGAAAAGAATGAATGGTGGGCAACAACAGACCAGATCATTGTGGAAAAATGTTAAACAAATTCCACCATATGTTCCACAAGCAGCAGGAATGAACTTTTATAGGGGTCCCTTTCCTGCTGATAGACCTGTTCCTGCTGGTACATCTGTTTCTGCTGATATTCAAGGAACCATTTCTGCTGATACCTCTTCATATTTTTAGAGGGATTTCAGGCCTGCCTATTATAATCCAATCTTTGGAGGGGGAATGGCTTATTCTCCATGGTATCCCTAGTAATTGTCATGTTTGGCTAATCATGTTGTTGTAATTATGTTTGCTGGTTTGAAGGGTGGATTTAGCCTAAGGGGTGTATAATGCTTGTATTTTTGTCTTGTTTTCATTCCTTTATGTCTATGTTTTGTGTTTCTCTAATTTTGTTTTGCAGGTTTTTCAGTATCTTTTGTTAGTTAACTTTGTTTTGCAGATCTTCATATCTCATTGCTTGGAATTTAAACTAAAAACAGTGATTTTCATTCATCATGAGAAAGATAAGAACATTCAGTTACAAGTTTCAAAAGCTACTTATCAACATCATTCAAAACATCATACCAATCTTCAAACATCAATCTAACTAAACCCTACCACCTATTCCATCTTCCCTTTACCCTTACCCATATAATCAGGCATGAACCTTCTTCCTCTCTGGCGACTGATTTCTTCATACACATGGGGGACTGGAAGTGCCAACACCACTGGGAGTGGCTGTTTTGGTTCAGGGGCTTGAGTTGAAGAGCTAGAGGTAGCTTGCCTCTGATGTGTTCTAGGGCGTAACCTTGCACTTGTTTGTCTTGGCTGTGGAGTAGAGTGACTTGTTGGTGGAATTGAGTGGCTTGGCTTAGGAGTTGGTCTGATGGAATTCTTTCTTTGTCTTGGATCTTGGCTTTCACGTTGTCGATTGTTTCGACTTCGAGGGTTAGATTTTTCTCGGCTAGATCCTTCTCGAAGATGAGCATTACCTTTTGGTACCGGTACTTGATAGAAGTTTGCAGTTGTCCTTTCCATCTCTTCAGTTAGCAGAGCCACAGTTGCCTTCATCTGTTCCCTTAGCTCATCTGTAATGGGAAAATTGGGAGGGAATGTCTCCCATTCACCCTGACAATAAGTCAAGGACTTCAACTCTGACGAATCTTCATCATCAGAGCTAAAGTACTCAAATGACGAAGGAGTAGATGGAAGAGGATCAGATGAATATGAATCCTCCTCAACCTTGGCCTTACCTTTGTTTTGTGAGGATGATGCTGTTTTGGGAAAGTAGTTTTTCCATCCTGAGTCACTGGAGGAGGAAGAATCTGATGAGATTTCGATGATTGGATGTTTGGATGAACTCATATTTTTCCTTGATTTTGAAGATTTTTGGTTTGGTTTGTGATAATAAAGTTATGTGATTTGAGGGTTATATATTGATATGGAGATTAGTGCGAATTTATTGGTGGTTGGTATTGAGATTTAATTCGGGTAAGTTATTCTTAATGACTAAGTTCGGAAGATTGACTTTGGTCAAACCAACTCATTGCTGCCGATTGGTCAAACCTCTTATTACTGCCGAGTGACCAAGTGTTACTGCCGATTGGTCAAACCTCCTTAAGTCGATTGGTCAATGTTACGTGCGGAGAATTGCAGTAATTTAAAGTGATATATTTGGCAACCCCAACCTAAAATTGCACTTCTCTCATCTCAATTTCTCAAAAACCTATCAAACCCTAAATTTCTCTTTTCGAACCCTAGATCATTTATCTACACAATGTCAACTCTTTGCTACAAGGATGATCATAACAAGGTTGCATATTTAGAGTCATCTTCAAAAAGCGTTGATTATGATCAAGTGCTAGCGTTTCTTCGTGGGTCTTCCATTTGCTATGCGCTCACCTATTGTCCAGTTACTGTGTATGATTCACTGATTAAGCAGTTCTGGGCAACAGCTAAGGTTAAACACATTGTGGGAAGGGAGGATGAGATTGTTGCTACCATTGATAAGCAAGAAGTGAGTATTACTGAGGAGTTGATTCGGGTACAGATTTTATTTCCTGAGGAGCATGGAGAATATGATCTTTCAAGGCAAGATATTACTGATGGTATGGCTGCCATAGGTTATCCTATCACTGGTAGTTGTACTTTCTTGAAAAATAAGTTGTCTCCTCAATGGAGATTTTTGATTCATACTTTACTTCAGTGCATGAGTGTTAAGACAGGTGGTTGGGATCAATGTCCAAGTCCTATTGCGTCTGGTCTTGTTTGTCTATCTCAGGGTAGGATATTTAATTGGGCAAAATATATTTTTGAGGGAATGATTGAGAATATCACTAATGGTAAAAACAGCTTTTTGATGTACCCTAGGTTTCTTCAGATTATCTTAGGTGTACAGACAATTAACACATCCCCTAAGATAGTGAATCGGTTGACTCCCAAAATGTTTGCTTTGATGAAAATGAATTTTGCAGGCCAACATTTACCTTTATTACCTGCTATGTTACAAGATGCCAATCCTGCTGACAACCCTGATTCTGCTGATAATGTCAATATCCCACCATCACCCAATGCAGCTGATGCAAGTGCATCCAATGCTGCTGGTGAAGGGACTTCAGTTGCTGCTGATGCATCTGCATCTGTTGCTGCTGATGACCCATTACCACCATCTCCTAGACATGTCACCCCTACACCTGAGACTAATGACCCTGCTGAGACCAATGACCAGACCATCACAGTTGAAACACCTGTTGTCCAGCCAACACCTTCTGTAGACTTACCTTCTTCTTCAAGGCTTTCATCTCCTAGTCCTACTAGGCAGCCTTTTAATGATGACACCAATGCAGGGGGAGAATTTCATGTATCTCCACCTAGGTCCAATGAAGCTCCTAACACCTCAGGTATTCCTGGTTGTGGAGCTGAGGATGCTGTTGATCTCACCTCTATGTCCCAGTTACTTGACAGGTCTGTGAAGAAAATTGAGGCATTGGAGTCAGAACTTAAAGAGACAAAAAGAGTTTTTAGTGAGAAGGTGGAAAATTTGGAAAAGGAGCTCAAGAACACTAAAGAAACTTTTGGTGAGATAGTTCAAAAGCTAAATGAAAGGATCAGCTCTTTGGAAACTCAACATCCTCAGAAGAAAAGAAGGGTTGTACTTTCTGAGTCTGAGGAAGATCAGGATGATATGTCATTTGATGGGCTTAATGTGCTGGCTTCTGTTTCTCTTGATGATGCACATACTGCAGTGCCTACCTCTTCTGAGCATACTATCACTACACAACCTCAGGCCTCCACTGGAACAAGGACCATTGCTGCTGATGTCTCTGGTGTTACTGCTGAAGTTGGTGGTGTGTCTTCTGAGTCTAAGGTTCCTGATAATACTACTGGTTGTCCATCCATTGCTGCTGATGGTCACACCATTCCTTCTGAAGTTACTCAAAATGATGATGAGATAGCTAGACAGATCCAAGAACAGGACATTGCTGCTGAACAAGCTAGACTAGCTCAGGTTGCTCAAGATGAGGAGCTTGCAAGGAAATTGTCTGTAGATGAGAGGAATATAGCTGGGATTATGAATAACACAAGTTCAGAAGATCCCACTTCAGAAGAGTTCAGTGAGCAAGTTGAATACTTATTGGCTACTGACATGATTATTAGAGCTCATGGGTTTATGGTTCTTCAAATGTCAGAGTTGGATTCGGATGAAAGGTCAGATCTGCTCAAGGCATTCATCTTAAAGAAACATTGTGCATCCACTTGGAATGACTTGATGCAAAGGATCAGTGCAAGACAAAAGTCAGGATTTAAGATGCCTACAAACAGAGATAATGTCAATTTTATGAAGGTGTATCTGAAGAATGAAGCTAACTACAAGCTAAGTGACTTCAAAGGTTGGACTGATGCTGCAATCCAAAAGTTGTTCCTTGATACCTATGCAAGGATAAATTCTTCAGTTCAGACAGATATTTCACAAAGGAAGAAAAGAGAGCCTTCATTTTTAGAATCTGATGTTGCAAAGAAAATGAAGTCTGGAGACACATTATCTGATGCATCTTTCCTTGTTCCTGCTGAAGGTTCTCAGACTGCCACATTCATTTCACCAAGTCCTAATGTAGATGCATCTGAGGCATCACAAGAAGGTCTTGTTTCACATGATATTCCTGCTGCTCATGTCTCTGTTTCTGCTGAGCCATCTTTATCTGTTCCTATCCTGCAATATGGCCTAAGAACAAGGCAGAAGAGTCACTCTTTCCACTCTTCTTCTGTGGATATTTCTGAAGTGGATGATCATGATTTATTAGGGTTGATTCTGAAAGTGATTCAGAGGGTGATTCCATTCATTCTTGGGGTCATATTGCTCATTGGGAGATTAGGTCTACTTCTGAAGGTGATGTCAATGTTTGGTTTTCTCTTGATGGGACAGTCAAATTCTTTACATTTCTGAGGGAGATCTTGAATAAGGTTGAAAGAAAAGATTTGGAGAATCTTTATAAGATAGTGGATAATCACTATCAGTCTCATACTCCTACTGGGATTGGCCTACTGCTTTGGGGAGATTTACAAGTATTGATGAATACATTGGATGGCGACAAGGCTAAATTGGTGTGGGGTAATCAATCATCCTGGAGAGTATTTTCTTGGAGACTATATCCTTCTTCCAATGTTCATGTTGTTGAGCTCATCTCTGGCAAGTTCTTGACTATGTTTGTGGATGTCGCTTATCCTATATCTGAGGGAGTTTTGAAGAGAATGCTTACCCAGAAGGTCAGAGTTCCCAAGCATACAATTGGAAATGATTTAACTACAGCTGAACAGTTGGTCAAATTCATCAAAGATCAACTTGCAGCTAAAGGTTCATCAGCTTAAGGGGAGGATTACAGCTTTAGGAGAGGTTGAAGCTTAAGGGGAGGATTATTCTTGTTGTTGTTGTACATCTTTCTATCTTTTCTTATTTTCTTTCTTTTCTTTTGGTGTGTTTCTGATTTCTTTTAGTTCAAAAAAAAAATTGTATATTTTGTGTGCTAATAAATGGTTTTGAGCAACACCTTGCAGGTACAGTGTTGGTGTTTACACCTACACAGCAAATGGTATTCAACTCACCATGTCTTGCAGACAAGAAAGAGTTGACTCACCATGAGGGTACGGCTCTGGTGTGATTATCAAATCCGTTGATAGCTGTAATAGCTTGCTCAAAGCTATAGGGTACTTCAACTCACCCATGGTTTATTCCTGAGAGTTGACAATGGTTCTCAATTCACCATGGATGTAACCCTTTACGGGATCCAAAGAATTGGCTAGTCCACAAAAGTATGGTTTGTGGTAAAGACATTTGGTATCCATATTTGGTATTCAATTCACCAAGGTTCAGTTGAAACCAAAGAATTGGCTAGTCCTGAGCAAACGGCTACAGGTAAAGACAACTCAAATCCGTTTACAGTTGCTGGTTTACTCAAAATCAGATGGTTATCAATGTACCATGGTCTTACACACCTAAACATTGGCTACTCCAGTAGTGATGGCTATTGGTAAAGAGACATCAAATCCATTAATTTTCAATGATTCACCTCTCACAGGAGTTAACACACCTGGATGTGATGAGAATAGTATGAAACTTAAGTGATTTGATGTACATATTGTCATAGTAGCAGTTAAGATCAAGAATGACATGGTGACCAGCTTAGATCTTCTTTTGAGGATGATTTCCTATTGCTGCTGAACTATCGAAGTTGCTGCTGGAAGTTTCAAGTGTTGCTGGTTACTTACTGATGCTGCTGCTGGTCTAATCCTCTCCCTATGGACTTCAAAGTTATTTCAGAATAGAGTGCTGACTTAGGGAATCTTTTCGGAAATACACTATTTCCTCAAGATTAGGGGAGGATTGTTGGGAATTCTAGAAATAAGATATTTCTTGTTGCTGCCGATAGTGAAAGTTGGTTCCTGCCGATAGTGTTGGTTCCTGCCGAAGCTCATTGCTGCTGATAGTTATATTTTGTTTCTGCTGATAGTGTTTGTTGCTGCGGATATTATTGTCTGTTATCCGTATGTTTAGTAAGTTTATTTATAGAAGAGATCATGTTTATCTCTTTACACGTATTCTTGTAGGACGGGTTAGGGTTAGGGTTCCTTGTGATTATAAAAGGAACACCCCGTCTATGAGTTAGATAGATCTTTGTAACTTAACAATCTTCAATAAAATCATCTTTTAGTTCATTATACGATCCATAGAGGATCATAGCATTAGTTCTTTTCTTTTCTTGTTCATAATCAGAGGTTCTCTTGTAGTGTGCTTGTGATTACATAGGCATCCTACCGATCCACATAGGCTCAAAGATCTAGCAGGAGTGTTAGATTCAACACGTAGGATTATTAGTAATATTAGTAATAGTTTAGTTAATATAGAACTTGTGGAGTGGGTCGGGTCTTTACCCACTGTCAGCTCGCTCCACAGCCCACTCGGGGCACCAATATTATGTACTATAAATACCCCTCTCCACCTAGGGAGAGGATTGGAACTTCTCATACATTAAGCTAATCCATTTCACTTTCTCTCTCTAAGTTCCCATTCTCCCTCTTTCTCTCTCTAAACTCTCGGCCAAAATCACTTCATATGTATGTTTGATTGTTATGAATATGCTACAGAAGATGATAGTCAGGTATGGACAGGAATATGATCAGGTTGATAGTTAGATATGAACAGGATCAGGTATATGAACTGGACGATAGTTAGGTATGGACAGGAATACAAATAGGATGGTAGTCAGGTATGAACAGGAAAACGAACAGGATAATAGGCAGATACGAATATGTATACGGACCGGATGTTAGCCAGGTATGATCATATAGTCCAGTAATTGTGCTTAGGCACTCAGTCCTGTGTAGAAATTATGCTCAGTATGCACTCAGTTCTGTGTGGAAATCGTGCTTTACACACTTGCTCCTATGTGGAAATCATGCTTTATGCATTAAGCCCTGCGTGGAATAATATTGCTTTATGCACTCACTCCTGTGTGGAAATCATGCTTTATGCATTCAATCCTATGTGAAATAATAGTTCTTTATGCACTCAGTCTTTTGTGTAAATCGTGCTTTATGCACCAAGTCTTGTGTGGAAATATCGTGCTTTATGCACCTATAGGCTTGTATTAAACATGTAGAATAATAGGTACATATAAATTAGTTATGTCACCTTGTATTAGTAATGGAAACCCGGATTGCATCTGTGCATGAACGTAAAGACCGTTTTCCAAAAATGATCATACTCATGAAGCACCTTACAGTTCCAAATTAATATAGCTCAGTTATTAGCTCACCTTAGAGTGACATGAACTCTGTTTCAGTTCAGTTTCAGTTTCAGTTTTATAATGGACATTTATTAAAGGGTTCAATGAGAATGTGATTATACGGCGATCATGATTTTAGCATGTTTAAGTTTACATTTTAGATTCGGTACCGTTTACCCAGTAATTCATTAGGACCTACAGTTTTTAGTAATGTTTTTAACGTAGGGATTTGAAGAGGACTTGGGGCTTTTGGATAAGAGATAGTGCAATTTGCGGGAACGGTGTGCTCATGGGGATAGGTGACGAGCATCTCATCCATACTTCTCTGTTATTAGCTTGTATTCACCCAATTATATTTTAGTAGCAGTACCTTGGATTTCTAAATAGTTTTAGTTAAGTTTTAGTGTCAATCGTGTATATTTTAAATGAGGTAAAGTAGTTTTGGGTCAAAACGGGATGTTTGGCTTAACACTCATACTACATGAATAGTGTGCTTCACGAAGGTCATCAATGACTAAATAAATAAACTTGATGCTCTCATGAAGGTCACCAATGACAAAAGAATGGGTGCACTCCCTAGTGATACCATCAAGTAACCGAAACTCAATATCAATTACATCTCATCGGTTTTGTAACACCCCCAAAATCGGGTCCAGTGGAAGCATACATGTCACTGGGGTGCTACTAAATTGGTACCAAAACACAGAGTAAAGAGAACGAATTCACCGTATCTGTTTAAAAGACATTTTTTTATAATCAAGAGTACTTTGTTTTACATCATTCATAAAATGTGGAAATACAGGCCCATAAAAGATATAATGTAGTCCCCAAATGATTATCAGAGTATCTTGATCCTATAACCATGCCATACCAAAAGCCGCTAAATGTGAGCTAACACTTTAAGAACCTGAAAATACATGCTAAAATGCGTCAACACGAGGTTGGTGAGTTCATAGGTTTAAGTAAACAATAAGTAACATATGGACCACAAGAAATCAAGGACCAATATATTCCAAATATAGAAAGAGTTATTGTCGAATTAAGTTCATGACACCGAAGCCTTAAAATTTCTAGTTTGGGCATCCGTTTGACACACCGGTCAAGTGGGGAAACCACCCGGACACCCAAAGTTTCTAGTAAATGTCCACCTAGGACATCCAAGGTTCCTCAAGAGATTATGCGTCCGTTTGACATACCGGTCAAGTGAGGAACACCACTCGGACGGGGAGTTCAATCCCAATAGATCTATTCACAACATTCGCGCTTAACGGGTCATAACATAGGCAATATTTAATAGTTTAATGCACTTGTGTCCATAAGAAAAATAATCAATTGTGTAACAGGTAAACACATAATACTTTCGAGTAATAAATCAGGGGTTTCAACCAATTAGTAATGTTTGGGAAAACAATTCATGTTTCAAGTAAAAATGAGCATGGAGTTTAATTATAAATGAGCATGTATTCTCCCACAAAATAGTTATAAAACTAGTAAAAGTAGGGGCCATGAACTCACCTAGAACAACCAATATGATAACGAAAAAGGAAAGTGCACGGAATTGAGGCTCGGAAACTACTCGCAACCTAATATGAATGATATGCCTTAGGTTTGAAATCAAGGTCGTGCATGCAAGTTCATATACTATTATATCACTTGTACATGTTTGTTGCAATATTTATCGACCAAAAATATAGTTATGTCAATTGGTCCATTTATTAAGCAAAATAACCCTTTTTAGAAAATGTATCTTGTTAATCTCGTGATTAAACTATAGTCGTCTTGTTAATAAGTATTTTGAAAACCTCAAACCCGCCTAACAAGTATACATAATGTTCTACCATTTTCGTTTATGTCATTTTAGCCAAAATACACTCTAAAGTGTCCAAATTCCACATTAAATATTTCTAACAGCTTTCTAATAGCCAAAATAAAAGCTGTCAAAATGTTGTATTTCGTCGTAACTTCTTTAGGCCATAACTTTCTCGTCGTAGCTCCATTTCTTAAGTTTTATATATCCCCGGGTTCGTGTTTAAGTATACTAACATGTTTTTACTGTCTTGGCTAGTCAAGTTAACTTTTAACATCAGTTTTTACCTTCTAAAAATTTCCAACAGCACCTATATTTTTCAGAAAATTCATTCCCGTCGCATAACTTAAAACTAACGTATTCATTCAAGCGGCTACGTTTTCGTTATAAAGTCTATTTTCTATATTTCTAGTCTAATCTTGCCAGCAAGCTACTGATTTTTTTGGGGAAAGCCAAATGGTACAGATTCCTTGCCAAAAGTGTCAATATTTTTCCTAGCCTTCTAGTTATCATAACCACTTAACAACAACTCCAAAACTAATCCTAGTTCATCCACCAATTTCTAAACATATCAATAGTGATCTAACACTAAACTTAGCAATATTAAAGAGTCCATTTTTTTCATGAATGTAAATGATCATCAATCATAGTTAAGATTACAAGTTCACTAGTATATATATATATATGGTGTGTTTGTCATCACTTTCTTGTTGAGATTTATACCATCTAATTTACTTATGATAAAAATTTGCTTAAAACACAACCATTTGTTAAAAGATTATTGTGGATATAAAGCTTTATTAACATGTACAAAGTGATAAACTAAGTAAATATACTTGAACTAGCATCATGATATGAAGAGTACGAAACTTATCAACATCAAGATTACTTACCTAGGGAGATTAGTGTGATGAGAATGCAATACACTTTATTAACCCAAGATTAGCGTTTCCAAACCCTTACTAGAGTACTCTAATGACACTTGATTTTTAACCCAACAAGCTTTCTTTTATTCCTTCTTGCTCTAAGTGTGTCGAATTGTATGTATGAATGAGAGGTGATATTTTTTTTCTATTGAACTAAGGTAAGGAAATGATACAAGTATCTTATTTATAGTATGCTTAGGGTCCAAGGTAGAATAGTTGGTCAAAAATATCCTGGGGCTTGGTCATCATGGTTGTGCCGATTTGGGGTATGGGGGGGGGGGGGGGGGGGGGACATGATCTTGGTCAAGCCACCATTTTGTTTTTGAAATCCATGTTTTAAGCTTCATTGTTGGTAATTAATGTTATGAAATTTTGTCTAGTAATAATTACAAAAAAATAGGGGAGGCGGCACAAGGTTAATTTTTGGAGTAGATGAGTTAATTTGGTACAAGAGTGTATATGTTGTATGTATTGGGTATTAGAAATAGGTATTGGTTGTTGGTTTGGTGATTAACGTAAGTTATATGTAATTAAATGTAAGAAATAAAGAAATTACTTTAGGCGTAAGGAAATATTTTTGGAACTTTGGTAATAATTTAGGAAGTATAAAAATGCATTAGAAATAATCGTTGGGAGTATTGGGTATATCGGGTGTTAAATTTAAATTGTGAGTAGCGTTTGTTGAAATAACAACCGTAAGTGAAAAAAGAGAAAGGAAATTATATTCGGATTTAAAATTTTGTACCGGAGTAGGAGCAAGGTGTTGGAATGATGTGGACTAAATGTAGTCTAAATTCATAGTGCTCAAGAGGGTTGTTCCTAGTTTTATGTTTATTTAACCAAATAGTTATACGTAAAAAGTGTTCTTGTGAAATCTCAAAGTTGTAAATTGGAGTTTAAAAATAAATGTTGACGTGAAAAATTACGGGTTGCTACAGGTTTCGTCTCCAAGTTCTTCTTCTCAAAAAGAAGGTGCAACAACAATACCTTCTAACTTCTTTCATTCAGTCAACCAAATCGACTCATATCCTCCATCCAAAAAGAACACTCAAAATTTTCATCTCCAAGTTCTTGTTCTCAAAAATAAGGTGCAACAACAAGACCTTCTAACTTCTTTCATTCAGTCAACCAAATTGACTCATATCCTCCATCCAAAAAGAACACTCAAAATGACCAAATACACACTCCAAGCTCGCAAAGTACCATGTCGGTCAATTCAAAAATAGAAACCCCAACAACACAAATAAAGGAACTTGTAAAAAATATTAATGATGAATTTAAATATTTAGATATAAACCTCCCGGTTCTTGAAGTTTTAGCTTATGCTCCCATTTATAATGCTCTTTTGGATAAATATGTTGAGAGTTTTTAGTTAGGAAAGAATGGTTCCGCGTTTCTTCAAAATAAGTTACCTGAAAACATGGATGATCCTGGATCATTTATTTTACCTTTTGTAGGCTAGAAAATTACAAAGCTTCTGATACTTTAGTTCATATATACAGTTTTAGGATGATTGAGACTCCTTACAATATTATATTTATGAATAAAAGAGGGAAGAAAGAAAATTATTACCCCCAAGTTATTAAATGTTGATTGGTACTCAATTAGTGTTGATCCTTATACTTTGGGTTATTTATGTTCATGTCTTTGTTATTGTTTCAAAGTTTCAAGTTATGTATTTTATTTTATAGCAAATTACGTATGGCATGGTAAAAGTTTATGCAAAAAAGAGGGAAAAAAGAAAGAAAAAAAATCGAGAAAAAAAAAAGAAAAGAAAAACAATTAAAATGATGAAGAACATAGGGACTGCCATCGTGCTATTGTTAGTCAAGAAAGAGTCTAGAAATCTAAAAATAGTCATTGTTTAGTTTTCTTATTTCGTTTAGAGTTTTGACTTGACAAACAACTTAAATGTAAGGAGGAATTGCATATATACCCAATAAACTTTCGTCCAGTAAAAATTCCCATATCCATACCCTTTACTCCTCAACCTATGCCTAACCGTTACAAGCCTCAAAAAACCTCTTTGATAGTAATACCTAGGTGATTACACCAAAGTGGTGGAGGTTAGATCATTTATCAAGCTTATGATAATTTATGCATTATGACATGGTGTGTTGAATGATTAATGTTTCCATATTGTTATATCATTATATACACCTGAGAGATGAGAGTATCCAAACATGTATTGTGTAAGATGCTAGTTTTATACTTTCGTTCTTGAAACTGTCAAAAGTGTATTGTCAAACGAGTTTTTTTCATGAACTATTTTATACCAATGTCAAATGCCCCCTAAAATGAACTTTGTCGAAGTTATAAGTTTATTTGTTTGAAGATAAGCAAATCCCAAGTGTAAGAATATTAATGAGCATCAATTTGTTAACAATTTTAAGGGTCATTTACCTCATGATTTCATGCATTTCACCTCAATTTATCTCTATTATGGCTAAAAAAAAATTTCCTATTTGGTTTCTGGGTCAAGGATCATGCATTTGCTAGAATTGTCCAAGTTTTGAGCTCATTTGGACGAAGTTTTAAGAAAAGACAAAAGTTTGAAGTTGTGAACGACATAGCTCACACCGTCAACAAAAGTGTCCAAAAAGTGAAGTTTTTGAGATTATTCGTAACCGACCAGTGTGTGGAGAGATAGTCACAAGCCATGTCGTTACGCAGACACACAATCAACATGACACCTTCACTCCTCAAGCTCTGTAGATGTCAGACTGAGTGGGTGGAAAAAACCCTAAATCGAATATAGCAAGGTGAAGCCGTCACCTCTGTAAGCTGACGTTGTCACACCCTGAAGTCTATGTATATTTTGTCTATTTTAAACAAATCCCAAGTGTAGGAATATCAATGAAGAGCAATTTGTTAACAATTTTAAGGGTCATTTACCTCATGATTTCATGCATTTTATCTCATTTTATCTCTATAATGGCTAAAAACTTTCCTATTTGGTTACCATGTCAAGGATCATGCATTTACTAGAATCGTACAAGTTTTGAGCTCATTTGGACAAAGTTCAGAAGAAAAGACAAAAGTTTGAAGTTGTGACTGGCATAGCTGACACCGTCAACAAAAGTGCCCAAAGAGTGAAGTTTTTGAGATTATTCGTGACCAACCAGTGTGTGGAGAAGCCATGTCGTTATGCAGCCACACCATCAACATGACACTGTCACTCCTCAAGCTATGTAGACGTCAGACCGAGTGGGTGGAAAAAAAAAACCTTAAATCGAATATGGCGAGGTGACACCTTCACCCCTGTAAGCTGAAGTTGTCACACCCTGAAGTCTATGTATATTTTGTCTATTTTTCATAATTCGTGTGCAACACTTGGAAGCGAACCCTAGCCGGATATTTGTGCAATTTTCAGTGTTTTTTCTTCATTGTATACCTATCATAACATCAAGATAAGTTTTACCTTTAATCTGTTAATCATATATATCATTGTTTGACTTGATTCAATGTTTGCTTGTCTTTTGTTTACTATACGAGACTAAATCAATTAGTGTTTATCTAGGATTGAATGAAACTAGATTATATGCTTGCTTGTCCTTTATCCTTTGTATGATATGTACAGAAAGAGGATGCTCGCCATTCTCAAAGCCTGGGACAAAAGTGTAAACTATTATGGAATGATAACTTAAATATCACAAATTAAGATTAATCTTCCAACCCATTAATAAGTAAAAGATCAATTCTATCTCGTCATACATTAGGGTTTCTTTATTCAAGTTCAAGGAGATCGTTAAAAAGGGATGGTCAGATTATCCAACCAGTTACAAGTCGTCCAATGCAAGTCAAAGTGTTAAAGGGTCAGCCACACTCATCTGTACTAAAAAATAACTCGAATCTATTTCGACTAAATTACAAAAAATGCAATCTAGTTAAACTTTATAACCACATTTTATGAGTATGGATGAGGTAATTATTTTATTCCAATGCATACATGTAACCATATTGAATAAGTTATTTCTAGCAGATAATTGTGTAAGGGTTTTGCTATACACTACCCACTGAGCAGTGTTTAAAAATCATTTATTAATTTATTATTTTCATATTTAAGATAGTTTCTTATCCCATTTTTTTCTTTAATTGATTCAATTTGCCTTATACACAAAACATCCATCATGAATCATGAATGCAATCATAAATTTTATTTCCAAATTCAACCTATATATGGAAATAAAATGTTAATAAATGATTCTTATACACTGTCCAGTGGGCAGTGTATAGACAAAGATGTCCTTATAAGAAGAAAGTTAAAAACATTACCAAAATTGTACGTGTATGATGTATCTACGGTCTTCGAGCTACACTTATAAGCAACATCACTCTCTCGTTGACAACTATTTCATTCTCAAGACAACACTGCGATTATCAATAGTTAACAATACTATCTACCTAAGAGTGCTTGGTATGGGGACGAATCACACGCCAAACGCACCAAATAAATGAATGGCGCCGCCATTCGCCATACCACCCAACTCTCCATTCGTTCGCCAAACGCACCTCCACCATTTGAATGGCTTACACCATTCGAAAATGTATCCGTTATTTTTATTTATTTTTTATTTTCTTTAATCAAAAGTGAGTAAATAATGTAACGGCCATAATTTTCAAAATACCCTATTTCACCCAATAAATACCCACTTTTAACTAAGCATTTATCATACCTTCAACCCAATTCAAATTTTATCAAAACTTTCACATACACATCCATTTATCTTCCAAAAATGTCACAACCAAACACAAACGATTGGTTACTTAACAATATATTTCAAACCGAGTCCGCTAATTCAAGCTCAATTTCACCCGCAACACCATTGGGCGCTCTTTTCCGGTCCAACAATCCCAAAATCCGATGCTGATGCTGATGCCACCATATCCGCAATATCCAAGCCATAACATGTCAGGTTTCGCACCATACGCGAACAACCCGCAAAACCCGATGCCATATTATCCACAACCCACTTTCGGCCACAAATGAACCAAGATCACTATAACCAAATGGATTTTTTTGCACAACAACAACAACAATACTTTAGCCAAATGAATCTCAGGAATTCCTCGCAACCAACACAAGTCATGCCAACACGAGGTTTACACGACACACCAACAAACTCACCACCACTATCACCAACACAAGAATCACAAACCGAGTCTTCTCCGGTCGGAAAAGGAAAAGGAAAAGGGAAAAAGCCGAGACCAAAGAAAACCAACTTTGTGCATACCCGTTGGCAACCAAAGGAGGAAAAACTTTTGGCCGAAACATACGTACAAATATCCGAGGACCCAAGACTCGGTATTGACCGAAATTCAGAGTCATTTTGGAAACAAGTTACAAATGAATACAACCGGCTTGCAAAACCTGAACGTACCAAGGATATGATGACGGGAATGTGGAGCACGTTGCAAGGTGCTTGTAGCAAGTTTGCCGAAGTTGTCGATGAAAATGAACGGTTGAGTGGTGAAAACGATTCGAAGTGGCTAAATTGTTGTTACACAATATTCAAAGAAATGTGGAGGTATGTGTTTACCCACTATGAAGCATGGGAAGTCTTGAAAAACTACCACAAATGGCGTGGTTCCAAAACCGCTAAACCCAAAAGACGCGTTCGGGGACTCGAGGACCTTGAAGAACCGAACGAGCTATTTCGAGACGATACAATCCCACATCCTCCTAGCAAGCCAAGGCCTTCCAAGAGTATAAAATCGGACTCTACGCGTTCGGCGGCTTCTTCGTCTAGTAAAGAAGCTTTCAAGGAGATGATCCAAGAGGAGTTGCGAGTAGAACAAGAGAAAAAAAATTGATTATATCACAACTCAAAAGAAATTGGAAGAATTGAAGTTTCTTAGTTTTCGCACCGATGGGATGACTCCGGAAGGTGTCGAAAAAATCAAGAACGATATCCGAGCACGATACTTTGGCATGGGGTCGATCTCAAATTAGTGTGTTTGTCGTATCTTTTTTTTAATTGTAATCGTATCATTTTTTTTAATATACCGTACCTGCATTTTAATTTAAAATGTGTTTGTATAAAATGAAAAAATAAAATAAAAATGTAAATGTGGGTACCAATAACATGTTATATGTTATGGAGGAGGGGTGTTTTAGTTATTGGGTCAGTGATGATGTGGCACTGAGTTGGCAATGAAAACACTACCAATAACATGTGATGATACCTAGAACTCTAAGAGAGCTAGGTATCATGGCTAGCCAAATGCATACTTTTTATTGCCACCTCAGCGCCACATCATCTCTCCCCAATAATACACCAACAACTAAAACACCCCTTATTCATAACATACCAATAACATGTTATTGGGTTCCGTATATTATTTTTTTCATTTTATTTATTTTATACAAACACGTTTTAGATTAAAATGAAAATACGATATATTAAAAATACGATACGATTACATTAAAAAAAACGACTACACGATACGAGTACATTAAAAAAATAAAAAAAAAAAAAAACGATACGATATGATACGATACGAGTACATGAAAAGAAAGATACGATACGAGTACATGAAAAGAAAGACACGATACGAGTACATTAATAGAAAGACACGATACGAGTACGTAAAAAAAAAAGACGATACGACAAACACAC
Source organism: Artemisia tridentata subsp. tridentata (assembly GCA_021014915.2). Classification (NCBI taxonomy): domain Eukaryota; kingdom Viridiplantae; phylum Streptophyta; class Magnoliopsida; order Asterales; family Asteraceae; genus Artemisia; species Artemisia tridentata. The sequence goes on from CP139506.1 coordinate 292,745,213, forward strand.
TGATTCTTTGAGGTCGCCGCCGTGCCAAAGTATCGTGCTCAGATATCAGCTTTTATTGCGTCGACACCCGCCGCATCTTCCGGAGTCATCCCCTCGGTGCTAAAACTAAGAAACTTCAATTCTTCCAATTTATTTTGAGTTGCGATATAATCAATTTTTTTCTCTTGTTCAACTCACAATTCCTCTTGGATCATCTCCTTGAAAGCTTCTCTACTAGACGAAGAAGTCGTCGAACGCGCAGAGTCCGATTTTGCAATCTTGGAAGGCCTTGGCTTGCCGGAAGGACGTGGGATTGCATCGTCTCGAAATAGCTCGTTCGGTTCTTCAAGGTCCTCGAGTCCCCGGACGCATCTTCCGGGTTTAACGGTTTTGGCACCACGCCATTTGTGGTGGTCTTTTAAGACCTCCCATGCTTCATAGTGGGTAAGCGTATACCCCCACATTTGTTTGAATATGGTGTAACAACGATTTAGCCACTTTGAATCGTTTTCACCACTCAACCGTTCATTTTCATCGACATCTCCCGCGAACTTGCTGCAAAAACCCTACAATGTGGCCCACTTTCCCGTCATCATATCCTTGGTACGTTTGTATTCTGCAAGCCGGTTGTATTCATTTGTAACTTGTTTCCAAAACGACTTTGAATTTTGGTCAATACCGAGTCTTGGATCCTCGGATATTTATACGTACGTTTTGGCCAAAAGTTTTTCCTCCTCCGGTTCCCAACGTTTATGGACAGCATCGGTTTTCTTTGGTCTTGGATTTTTCCCTTTTCCTTTTCCTTTTCTGATCAGAGAAGACTCAGTTTGTGATTCTTGTGTTAGTGATGGTGGTGAGGTTGGTGGTGGTGAGTTTGGTGGCATGACTTGTGTTGGTTGCGAGGAATTCCCGAGACTCATGTTGTTGAAGTATCATTGTTGTTGTGAAAAAAAGCCATTTTGTTATATTGCTCTTGGTTCATTTGTGGTCCGAAATTGGGTTGTGGATAATACGGCATCGAGTTTTGCAGGTTTTGCGGGTTGGTGCAAAACCCGAAATGTTATGCTTCGGATATGGTGGCATCGGCAACGGGTTTTGAGAACGTTGGACCGGAAAAGAGTGACCGGATGATGGTGTTGCGGGTGATGGTGAGCTTGAATTAGCGGACTCAGTTTGAAATATGTTGTTAAGTAACCAATCGTTTGTGTTTGGTTGTGACATTTTTGAAAGATAAATGGATGTGTATGTGAAAGTTTTGTTAAAAGTTGAATTTGGTTGAAGGTAAAATAAATGTTTAGTAAAAGTTGGTATTTAAAAGTGAAAAGTGGGTTGTTTTAAAAATGTATCCGTTACTTTCATTTACTCACTCACTTTTAATTTCAAAAAAAATTGTTACCGTTATTTCATTTACTCACTTTCAATATATATATATATATATATATATATATATATATATATATATATATATATATATATAGGGTCCGGTTCTAGAGAAAAGTGTAATTAGATAGAAAAGTGAGAAAAAAGTTATAGGGTAGAATTTGCAAACATCTCAAACATCAGGGTAAGTTTTGAAACCCACCCCCCCCCCACCCGTAAAAAGAAATTCCCGCAAAAAAAAAATTTTCCAGCCAAAAATTTTCCGGCCAAAATTTTATAACTCTGATGCACCTTTTTTTTTTGGTGCATCATAGTTATAAAATTTGGTGCATCATAGTTATAACTAATTTTTATAACTATGATGCACAAAAAAAAGTGCATCGGAGTTATAAAATTTTTGCGGGAAATTTTTTGGCTTGGAGAAAAAAAAATTGGCGGGAAAAAAACTTTTTTCCGGGGGGGGGGGGGTGGGGGGTACGAATATATAAAACCTCCCTTAAAGAATGAAGAAAAATACAATAAGGTCAAAAAAGGGAGGGTGATTTGTACACTTTTCTACCAAAGTGGATTTTTTTATAGAACCAATATGAATAAATATATATATATATATATATCTACATTATATATAACAGGAGGCGTTACACATAGATAATGCCACATAAGTCCACGTCATTGCCATGTAATTGTCATTAAAAGCAATGTCATCACATTTTGACCCATGTAATTGTCATTAAAAGCAATGTCATCACATTTTGACGTCATTAATGCCACGTAATGCCCAGTAATCATGCCTTAGCCATGTCATAAAGCCACCTAAGCACCCTTTGTTCATAGATTTTTTATATTTAAAATCAGGAATTTATTATGTGTTAAAAATGTAATTATTAGGAATCGAACCTAGGATTTGTTAGTAGAGTAATTAGAATGCTTACCACTAGACCAATTAATTTTTTTGGGATATATCATCCAAAACTATAAATATAATCTTCAACAGAATGTTAATACCGAATTTTATGTATATTGTGAATCATTCCTTAAAATAAATCTTTGTAACATTTGAGCCGACTTTTAATTATCTCTTATGTATATCAAAAACTGTAACCCTAAAACACGTATAAACGATCCATTAATCAGTGTCTCTATTCACTAATTCAATTCAGCAACGATTGATTACCAGGTTTGTTCTCTTATAAATGATCCATTTCATTTGCTACCATGCATGCATACTATGTTTAACTTGCAGTTGATCGATCAGTTATAAGGACGTCGTCATCATACCATTTGCTGCTAGGGATTAATTTGGGTATATACATAATAAATCTTTTGTTAATTCACGTGTTTATGATTTAAAGTTTTGATTTTTATTATTGTTTAAATATATGTGAAACTCGAGCATTTAGTTGTAAACTTACTAAAACATCTGCAAGAACATACTGCAGAAAAATTACTAACTGAAGAAGGTTCAGCAAACCTACCTGCGATTAAAGGGTTCGTTTTTTTTTTCCTGTTATTTCAGGATATAAAGTTTAAGCAATTATCTTGCAATAAGGAGGAAACGATGGAAGAAATATTGAAAGAATTCGATAAGATCCCGATAGTAAAGTCTCCATGGAAGAATTTGTCGATCGTTTCACAAAGTGGCTTGATGAAACAAAGGGTGCAGTGGATAATCGACCATATCATATCGCTCTATTAGCTCATGGAAGGACTTAAATCAAGTATGTGATACTTAAGGACTTATATCAAGTATATAACACTTTACCTTTATTTTTTTGCCATAAGTTTTTTATAATGATCCGACTATATCTATTTACAGATTGTCCAACCATGGGTTCAGACCAAAAAGAAAGAACAATAAATGATGAAGATCCTCATATCAGAAATTATTCGACGTGTCCAAAGCTTTTCATTAGGAAACTTCTACAACGAAGATGAGACACAAAATATATCTCTGATAAAAGGGTGAGAAATGCGTTTCGGCATAAAACTATTTTCAGTACGCAGCTTTTGTAATCCCTAAGCGTGTCAAGCAGGACGAATTAATAACTGCTTAAAAGTAACCAAAAAATCAAGGGACGGAACCACTATGAAATGTCTTAGGGATTAAACAGCCAAGAAAAAGTAAGTAGTGTTATTTTTACCATTATTAACGATTTAATTATTAGATATCTAGATTAATGAACTTCAGTTATGATGGTACAATTTCAGGTTATTTAAAAGGATTGATCTTGATAAAGATAACTGTGTATCGCAATCAGAATTGAAGAGATTGATTATGGAAATCAATTCTGGGAAGATACCATGGAATGTAGATGAAGCAACAGATCAAATAATGCTCGCATTTTGACAAAAGTGGAGATCATTTAGTCGATGAACATGAGTTTATAGATTGATTTAAAGAATGGATGCATAATTCTAATGATGAAATCATTTCTAACTCGCTTGGGTCAGAAACTGATGCATCTCTGGTAAGCTTAGATTCCAAACAGATATATGCTATAAAATCGTATTGAAAATGTTTATGCTACTAAGAAAATTGTTTATGAAGTTATAATCTAGCATCTTAACTACAAAAACATTGAAAATGGTCACTGGAGATAGGACCATGCAGTTGTGTTCATTCCGGCCAAAATTTACCAAACGCGACAAAATAACTGTGACATTTTGTTTTAGTTGTCAAAACATAATAGCTTATGTTTAAAAAACAAGTATAGCTAAAACTTTGAAGAAAAGCCACAGAAGACGATGAAGGTTTGCACGTAAGAGATGGAACCAGACCATTTAGATAAATGTTTATTTTCGTAAATTCACATCAAATATTAATATTGAATCCAAAATTACTGTGGTCATGTTATCATTTTTAGCATCATTTTAGCCTAATTCATATTAAATTAATGAGCCTATGTGCACTATTACATAGTTCAATCATTGTGTGGTTATTTTAGTGCTATTTTTCGTTCGGGTCCATAAAGTTGCACGTTTGACTTGAAAAGTGAATTGTATTCAGAAACCATGGGAAAGATGGATAGATGATGGTGTAGATAGATCGCGTTGGGCTGGGACAAAGGCCATAATGTTGCTGATGCTTGGGATAGCCATGTTAGCACTTTTGGCTGAACCTCTTATACATAGTGTTCAAAATGTCTCCACTGGCGCAAACATACCATGGTTCTGTGTTTCATTCATCTTGGTTCCATTAGCCACAAATGCTAGAGCTGCAATCTCCGCTATTAAAACAGCAAATCAAGGGAAAGAACGAACCACTTCCTTAACTTTCACCAAGGTATGCTTTCAAAAAAAATTTGATTCATATTGATAAATCATTTTACAAACGTTGTTTGATAAATCTATTAGTTAAGATATATATGTTTATATATTTATAACTGTTAGAGGTCGCAAAAAGAAAGCTGCTACAATTGATACGTCCTTTGAACTATTATTATTTTATGGTATGATGATTCATGGTTTTTTGTTGTTAATCAACAGGATTCCTCAAAAAATGGCTTACGAAGAAACTCGAATGGATATCAAGGAATCAAGATACTACGTAATTTTTATCCTCTTCTTTTTTATATGCTCATCTTTTGGTCTAAGGTAGTCCCATCTTATATTGTAGGCACCTGCTTCGCACAAGGAGATGCACAAACGTGGAGGACTTAGTCAAGCTCAACAGACATTGGGTGGAAGGTGTTCTAATACATATGGTAAATAGTAATTGATCAGCTTATCATTCTCTATCCTTGCCTATAATTTATGATTTGACTATTTTCGAGACTTCATTAATATCCTTAGGATTTCAAAACAGAACTACTCAAATCGACAAGTTGTATATCCGATCTGATGGCATAGTTGTTTGTTAGTAAAATAACTTGATGTTCAGTGTCTCAGTTGAATGTAAGCTCATCCTTTATCCAATGAACACGGAGATATATTCAGTTGAATGTAATTCGTTTCTGTCAAATTTGCAATAACTCTCGATCTATATATCAGTTATGGAATGGAGAAAATCGCAAAGGTCTGCATAACTCATAGCCTAAAACTTGGTAAGTATTAATTCTTATTCTGTGTATTAATAAATTCTTAATATGCAGATCCAAAGTGATCAACATGAGGTTGTCACAGATTTGGTGCTCATCAATTTTTTATTTTTAGTTCCTATTCTATGCAGTAGATGCTTCGGTTCGAGTTCTTTACCAGTCCAAAGAATGTAGATTGGACAACGTATATTAGAATATAATCACATAATTATTAGTAACTTGTGATAATTGTTACCAGTAGTATAGTAGTTATTCTAGCTAAATAAGAGGCAAGACGCGGGAAAAAATGGGCTATGTTGGGTTATCATCTAAATTCATTAACATTACCACTAATATTATGTGTACACACCTGTTGTACAACATGATGATAATTGATAAATGAGGCTATTCTACTGGACCAGGATGCTCATCATTCGGATATGGAGCCACGGAAGTACTTGGACATCTGGCTTACATGTTTCTTACATTGAAATAATATTCTTAATGAGAGCAACATCATGTCCATGGAAGGAAAAGAAGATATATCAAGTCTTGCATGTTATTTTGATGCTTTGTATATTTCAGAAAATGTTCTTCTAAATTATGTTGGTCAATGTCATAGAAGAGTTCAGTTTTCTTATTACTCAGCATCATTATATTCATTGTTTGCAGGTAAAAGTCAAGAAAAGAAGAGACGATACCAAGTATGTTGCTAACGTATTCTTATTAATAGGTTATTGAAGTAACCTTCTGAATCTTGTGTGATAATTCTTTGGCACAAACAGTATTTTGTTAGTACCTATACAATAGATGTCGCTTATCATGTTATTTAACTATTATCATTATTTTACAAAAGGTTTTAGCTAAAGGTATGGAATGTGACATAGCTTTGCTTTCAGTGGAAAATTAGAAATTCTGGTAAGGAGCTGAGCCACTACAGTTTGGCCATTTGCTTCGTCTACAGGCCAATTTTTTGCAAACTTTGGACCTTCCCTAGAAATTAACTGAAGTCACCGAATTAACTATGAAACCGAATAAAAGAACAAATAATTTTTTTTTTCTGTTATATGTGTTTGTAATAATAAACTTTTTGTCTACAGGATCCAGTAACTGTAGTGGGGTATATCTACTTGGTGGAGACACAATATCAGTGACTAAGGGGGTTGTATCTCGAATAGAGGTTTGTACTACAACATTCTATGGCTACAACTTTCAATCTCTTGAAGTTCCCTTGAATCCCTTTTTATACAATGTATATGTATATTTAGTTTATTTAAAGAAGTAAAATCTAGAAATTTTGATAGAAATTAGATTGTAGCTCTCTTAGCTGTTTGCAGAAAGCGATACCATCATATAGCTTAGCTGCCTAATTTTATGTTTCACATAAGTCATGGTGAAAGAATCTAAAAACATGCCTTGGTTGGAGAAGTTGCTTGATGATCTTGGGGATAAGACGACCATTGTGTTTATCAACACTAAAAATATTGCTGATTTCGTATATAAAATATTGGAGAAATCAGGTTATCGTGTGATCACTTTGCATGGTGGGAAGTCACATGAGCAAAGTGAGGTTAGTCAAGACGGTTTCAAGACTAAAAGATTGAATGTGTTAGTTGCTACTGATGTTGCAAGGCGTGGCATTGATATACCTGATGTGGCTCATGTTATAGAGTATGATATGCTTCGGAACATCATACTCATTGTATAGGACGTACTGGGCGTGCAGGGAAGACTGGAACTACAACTACTTTCTTGAATCTTCAGGATTCCGATGGGTCTTATAATCGTAAGCAGATGCTTTTGCAGAACCAATGTTCAGTGCCTCCTGAACTTGCTAGACATGAGGCTTCCAAGTTAAAGCCCGGATCAATTTCGCATAGACCACCAAGAAGTAACAATGGATTCAAGAAAGTAGGAATATAGGATCAATTTCACTAAAGGACGATGTACATATATGAATCAAGGAATTCAAGATAATATTTGACTTTTCGAAGTAGTTTAAATATTTATTAGCTTATTGTTTTTTAAATAGGTGTTTGCCTCACCACATGAAGTAGAATGATTCAAAAGCGTTGGGGCTCTTCTTTTTTGATTAGTTCATCGATCTGTAACATAAATGAAAGATGCCTTTCATCATGATACGTAACTACGGGCATCAACGTGCCAGCTATTTCTTCAAACTGTCACACACAGCTACTACTTCACGTGCTGTTATGTATCATTAACCACGTATTAACATTCCATTGAACTGGGTTCTCTCTGTCTCGCCTCTGAATGAACAACAATATGTTGCATCTATTGTCCAGAGACGATTTACCATACGCCACAAAAAGGTAACAAACACTTCTTAAGTTGTGCTTGATCTATTTTTTGTACTTTCCATGGTTGTTGTGTTCAATATGATGACGTGCTTTTAAATTTTATTCTGCTACGCACATATGTGCAGAAAAAATAAAATTACTAATTTAGTTGGTATGTGCTAAAACACATACCTTTATTTGACCAAAACCATACCCAAATAGACAAAAAAACTAACCAATTATGCCAAATATTTCGTGTTTTTGTTTATGATTGTGCAGGGACGGATATCGAGAAAAAAGGACAAAATAAAGTCAAAACCGGGAAAACGAGCACGAGATTTGGAAGAGTGTCAAAAGCCGGAGCCGAGGAGGAAATCATGGTCAAATAGTCAACCAAGGTCCTCCAATTATCAAAGTTTGACAAGATCAGCCCTTGATGTTAGTTTTGATGAATGGCAGCAATGGTCCCTTGAGAATTCAGAAAATACAAGAATGGTCCTTATAAATCCTTAAAGCCTTAAACTTTAAAAACATTACATACCTGGATTTTTAAAATCCCATAACATAACCCACACCATTCTATATCACAACCCACCATCCAACACTTAACCCAACCCACACCCTTAAAACCTACCAACCCAGCCCACTCCTTACACCCAAACCCGACCCAAAAACCATGAACCGGTCAACCTTTTTTATAAAACAAAGTCAAATATATATATATATATATATATATATATATATATATATATATATATATATATATATATATATATATATTATAAACACACACCCTCACACGCGCCAAATTCCAGCCCCAATATTCACTGTTGAGTGAACCCTAGAATTACCGTACCTCATTTACCTCGTATCAATAATAATTACCTAATGATTAAAGGTTCTAGAAGATCCTGACAGCTTAGAATGACACGTGGGAGCAATTGATTGGACGAGCCACATCACCAAGTGAATCCTACGGCTATGATGTATGGATTGGAGATCAAGGATAAATCGAGGGCTATGATCAAAGGCTGAGAAGCATCAGGAACCCCAGACGATGGCTATATATACCCCATCCTCACTCACGGATTGGAGCTAGTTAGCTAATTTAAATTAGAATTAGGGTTAGGTAGGAGTAGAATAAAATAGAGTAGTTATAGCTTTTTTGTAGCTTATTGTTGCAGCTTGTTGCTACTTTTCTCATCAGATTTCAGTTCTGTAATCATATTCCAAGTTTTTCTTAGAAAGTCAATGTAAGTCAACGTATTGTTCTTCAACTTATTTGCTTATTCTTAATGCTCCATTTTCAGTTTTCTGCTTATTTAATCTTATTATAGTTTTAGATTCATTAGTTCTTTTTAATGTTTAGCTTAAATCTGCTTCTCAATATCTCCATAGTTCATAACTGATTAATTAGGGGTGTTTGGTTCAGCAGTGTGTGCTGATTTCTTATAGTTGGAATGAAGTTAGTTAGGTTTAGATAAGTTGCAGTTGATATATTAGAGGTGTTCTTAGCATAAAACTTATAGGTTATTAGGAAAAAGTCAAAGCAAGTTTTTAATTCTCAAGTCTGCTTCTACTGTTGGGATTTAGAGTTTGAAATTCATCAGGATTAGTTGTATAATTAGTTTCTAAAGCTTGAATCAGTCTCAATATAGCTTATTATACCATTATCATTTAACTAGGATCATTCAAATTTTGATTTAGTCAAAATAGAGAAATAGAGCAAAAAAGTCAAAAGAGTTAAAATGGTTTCTGGCACCTAATCTAGGTGAAATTTAGAGTTCAATTGGGATGCAATAATTAGGGATTTTTGTGTTTTAGTATAGCCTATAGTACTAGGAAGCTTTTGCCCCCATAAGTTTCCACTAATCAGCTTATTTGAAGAGCTTATTCAATCTGCAAATTGATGGTTTAGGCACTGTTTTGTCTTAAGTCTAGTAATCTGTTCAACTGCTTATCAGTTCATTCAGTGTGCTTATTTGATCAATTTGAATTGGTTTGAGCTTTTTAAAGTAGCAGTAATCTGTCTTGAGCTTTTTGCATCTTCTGAGTGCTTATTGGCTTATTTAGTGCTTATTTTGAAACTGCTTATTGGTCCAGATTGTTTATTAGTGTTAGTTTTAATCTAATTTTATTTTTCTTAGCTTTTAAATGATATTTTTGAATTTCCATATTTATTTCAGATTTTATTTTGATCAGTTACTATTTCTTTTTCATTTTAATAGTTTTTTAGAATTTTAAATCATTTTTAATTTCAAAACAAATCACAAAAAGACAAAAATAGTTCTGAATTTATTTAAATTTCATTTTCAGTTTATTAAGATTTTTAAAAAATGATTTTTAGTTTAAAAAAATTTTATTACATAATTAGTTTTAATTATCTTTTATTAAAAAAATACAAAATTAGATTTTAATTCAATTTAAACAAATAGAAAAACAAAATAAATATTTTTCTTTTTCCCATAATTTTATTTTGTCAAATAGAATATAGGAAAATTATTTTCATGCCCGTAGGATTAGTATTGCTCTAATTTCACTTTTATAGTTGCGCTAGTACGTAGTTTTTGATTATTTCGCGCATTTTTAGTTTTAATTGCGTTTTAGCTTAATTGTCCTTTACGTTATCATTTCATATGCTTTATTTGTTGATTTCTAGTGTTGATTTACTTTCCGTAGTGATAATTTCCAAAATCTCATTTTTTATCTCTATTCACTGCACGTTTCACGATCCCGAATCACAATTCCATTCGATCTTCGTCGGGACAACGAACTCGGGGTTTTCACATTATTTACCTTTTGTGAATTCCTTTGAATTATATAATTTTAACGAAACCAAGAGTTCTAATTCAAATTGACCCATTTCAATAATCTACTTACTTATATTCACTTCATGGTATCTGCATTTCAGGTGTAAAGAACTTGGCCTTAATGGTGTATATAACAGTTGGCACAACTTCATATCCCATTCTTGAGTTTCTAGATGAATGGAGCTTCCAAAGAGGCGCTTTTGCGGTGGTTGGTATGTTAGATGTGACTTAAAATAGCAATAAACAAATTGAATGATTCAGCTATAATCTTCAGAATATGAAAGGGATAAAATCTATCCCTGTGGCCTTTAGAGGTAGATGTTTTAACCCATTTTCTTATGAACGGGTTGTGGTTTATGTTGAACGGGTAAAAATATAACAAAAAAACCAATTTCGGGTTCTAATATTGCTTGCAGTCGCACTTTTGGAGTAGCAACTGGTCATCACGTCATCGAATATGGTAATATGTTTCTAAAAGTTGACAGCACCAATTTTGTTTAAATATGATTTTGATTCCTGTAGCGATTTATTAATTTAGATGGTAACTAATTCATGAGATGCAATTGAACTCTAGGGTAAAGTCTGGCTGCGTAAACAAAATTTTGGACACGAAAGTCTTGAGGGGTGTTTGGATACATCCCACTTCCTTTTGTAATTCTACCTGTAAATGCTTATAGTAATGTTACATGATGTTGAAGTTATAGTTATAAGTAGTCGTTCATAGTTTGATGAATGATATCGATTAAATTATGCGTGTTTGCAAAATGTTGATAAGTGGTGTTTGGGATTGCTTATTTTTTTATTACTCGTATGTGTTTACTTTTAAGCACAAGATGTTGAGTATCTGCTTTTCTTCTTATGCTAACTAATATGCCAAAAATATTATTTTTTATGTGGTTTTTTGATGATTTGTGATAAAGATGAAATCTTGATGACTAAATTGAGTGATTATGATTTGTGTTTAAAAATTTGAGGTTTGATGTTTCCCTATAGTACTAATTAGTTAAATTTGATTGGTGTTGGATACAGTAACTGAAGAAGATGGTTGCTCAAGCTGGAAATAATTCTACTACCAGGCCGCCTCTGAAACATTGAGCTTATGAAATATAAGCCGAAGTAAAAAAATGTTGGTTATACCTATAGCTTATTTTTTGTTAACTTAAGTTTTTTAACGATATTTATAAGGCTTGCTCGCCCATCGAACGGGCTATGCTTTGATAATTCGTTCTAGCATACCACTTTGAAACTTTTTTCTCTCATATTCGATAACCGTTTCTTTCTTTTCGTTCTTAATGCATTCAATAAAAAATTTGATACGATTATATCTTATTTTTCGTTAACTTATTTTTCCTAAACGACAATTATAAATCATGCCCGCCCATCGGGCGGGCTTTGAATATATATATATATTTTATATTATATATATATATATATATATATATATATATATATATATATATATATTATATATATATATATATATATATATATATATATATATATATATAACGTGGATTTTTACTCATTGGCGTGAGCCATTCCACTAGTTGAATCCCATTTGGCACAAGAATGGTGTGTTGCCTGGTATCATGTTTGGCGCGCCATCGGTTCATCAAGGGTGCATTTGGCGTGTGAAACAGCACCGTACCTTGTGCTCTAATAGTAATCTACGACCATCACCAAATACAATACAATTCACAAACACATCATTAAACGCATAAACACCATTATCAATAGTGAACAATAGCATACAACAATTATAAAATATGCCTACAACTCTTAACTTAAAGAGCTAATTAACCTCACATGCTGCATTATTCACCTAAAGACACCTGATTCACTTTGTTTGAGCTAATTAAACTCATCATTCATTCCTTTGCTCAAACTTATGCATATAACCTAACATTTGGAGCAATTTGATTTCAACTTTCGATGACGATAGGCTTTATAAGTCAACTTAAAGGAACCGAATTTGAATAAACACATTCTGATTGAACGAAAAATTGATATTTTAAAATCACGTGATCCAATAACGAAATCGATAGATCACAGAATGATAAGAAATGCGAATACCTTTAAAGCTCTTAGAGCACAAGGTATGATAACCTTGAGTTATAACTTAACATCGCGCCATGTCAGCGCCACATCAGCTTTAAGATTTCAACTTTAACATCAAAAAAACACCCCTTATCATAACACCACCATAACACCATATTTTGGGTCCTACTTTTATTTTAAAACTTATAAATTACAATTTAAACCCTTTAACTAATTTTTCATTCATAACATCACCTCATAAATAATAATTCATTCATTAAAGTATATTACAAATAAAAACATACAAAAATAAAAACATACGGAAATTTAAAAACATAGTGAAATTTATAAACATACAGAAATTTAAAAACATACGAATTACAAATACTTATTCATCTTCTTCTTGCTTTTGTTCTTGTTGTCGTTAAAGATGTTTTTTTCCAAGATGTTTCATAATGTCTTGTTGGAGACTACTATGCGTTTCTCTGTCACGTAGTTCTTTTGCCTTTCGACGATAGACATCACATCTATCGACCCACCTTTCGTGCCTCATATGTGGTAGCAGATTCACCCACATTTCGCTATCACGTAGTGCAAACTTTTGATCTTTTAAAATCATGTTATGCAAAATAATGTAAGAATACATGATTCTACTTATCTTGGTAACTTCATATTGACGTGTTAATTGTTGTATTATACCCCAACGTCTTTGGAGCACACCAAAAGCACGTTCAACATCCTTTCGTGCACTTTCTTGTTTCCTTTTAAAATAACCATGTTTATCGCCAATTACGACCGTGAATGATTTGACGAAAGTTGCCCACTGTGGGTAAATTCCGTCAGCTAAGTAATATCCCTTTTCATACATGTTTCCATTTACCATTTATTGTGCTATAGAGGCGACGTCATCAAGAATGTCGTCAAATAATGGAGAATTATCTAAAACATTAATTTCGTTATTCGCCCCAGTCATCCCAAAAAATGCATGTCAAATCCATAAATCTTGCGAAGCAACTACTTCAAGCATTATTGTTGGGTATTTTTAAGGGCAAATGTTTCAAAAAGATACCATACTTGACACCGTTTGTTTTTATGGGTAGCAAACAAATTTTTTTTGCTTTTACGGGTATTTTTCTTTCAAATTTAGCCTTTTTAGGGTATTTTGTGACATTTTTGCCCCTTTCAGCTAATAGAAATTTTATTTTTTCGAAGGGCAAAAATGTCAAAAAAGTGTCGTAAAATACCTCAAAAATGATGAATTTGAAAGAAAAGTACCCTTTTAAGCAAAAAGTTTTGTTCGCTATCCAGAAAAATAAATGGTGTCAAGTATGATATTTTTTTTAAATATTTGCCCTATTTTTTATCACCTCTACCATATTTCCCTTGCCAACCCACCGGAATATTTTTCCACTCTCAATGCATGCAGTCAATGCTACCAAGCATTCCTGAAAAACCATGCCACTGCTCATGTCTTTCATAAATATTTTGAATGTTGGCGTATGTTGGTTTTCATAAATACTCCGGCATAAACAATTCAATAACGCACTTGTTAAAATTATGAAGACAATCACGTGAAGTATGCTCACCCATTTGCAAATATTCATCAAACGCATCGGCAGTTGTGCCGTATGCCAATTAGCGTATGGCGGCTGTACACTTTGTTAGTGCAAATATTAAGATATTTAAACTAAACGATTTCTTCGGTTTTAATAATGACAAACATGTAACTTGTAATATATAACGTAAAATGTGCAAGTTACTTGTAAACACAAATCATCAATGCATACTTACATCAACATCTCTCGACGCCTCAAGTATGCTTCAACAAAATCGTAGATTTCCATCCCGACGTAAATCACTCAAGGTATGGACAAACAAATCTACTACTTGACAAATGATCAAAGGATTATATTTTTCTAAACTTCACATTTTTATAAATGTGACAAAACATTTTTCAAAAATACATTTTACAAATTATTTTTGAATTAAAAAGAAATGTTTTATTTGGAAAAATCATTTCAAATTATTTTGAATTAGTAACAGCTATTTTTCCCCCCAAAATAGCTCCAAACTTCCCCAAATAAACCTTCACCACTAAAAGACAAAATTTGGAGCGTCTGGAGCGTTTTCGACACCGACGGCTCCAAGGTTCCGTTAAATATTTAACGGAGCCGTGGGGTATTTAACGGAGCCGTCCGTACGTAACGGCTAGATTTTTCTTTGCCTATAAATAGTTGACCATTTCACACTTCCAACTTGATTTTTCCAGTCACTTTTCTCTGGTCTAATCCCTCTTCACTTAGAACACTTTCTTTGATCATTTGAAGAGTCTTAGTTTGTTTAAGAGTGATCCAATCATCCATTCAAGTGATCCTCTTCATTCCTCTTGATTAGCAAGAGAAGAACACAAAGTATCCAAGTAGATACAAAGTGTTGTCATCCCTCTTGATTAGCAAGAGAAGAACACAAAGTATCCAAGTAGATACAAAGTGTTATCATTCCTCTTCATTTGCAAGAGAAGAACTCAAGGAATCCAAGAAGATACAAGAGTTGTAGTTGTTAGGTCTTGTAACATTTGTTACACTCTTGATTGTATCATAGCATACATCAAGATCATTTTTCTTTTGAGAGTTTGTGAGGGAAGATCATTGTGATCTTGTCGAGATCTTGGAGATCTCTTGAAGCCATTGGGCTTGTGTGATTGATCATGTGGATCAAGGGTAGATCGGGTAGATCGTGGTAGATTGGTGCTAGCTAAGATTAGCACTCGACATATAGCTTAGTGTCGGAAATAGGATAAGCGACGTGTATGGTGTAGATCGGGTAGATCGTGGTAGATTGGTGCTAGCTGAGATTAGCACTCGACATCTAGCTTAGTGTCGGAAAACAAGTTAAGCGACGTGTACGGTTTTCTCCGCCTGAAGGGAGTTTGTTGATTAGTGAAGTAACTCTTGAGTTGGGTACTCGGGGAGTGGAGTAGGGCGAAGAGAAGCTTCGTGACCGAACCACTATAAATCACCGTGTCCGGTTTGCGCCTTCTTACTTATCTCTTTACTTTCATTTTATTCTTTATCGCTTTATGTTTATATTTGCATTGTGTTTATGCTTGTGTGGCTAGTTGCTTATGTTATGTATGTGTCATGGTTGATTGTGCTTGTGTTGTAGTTTAACTTATTCATCCCTAGATGATATATGATCATAGTTGACACTTCTCATATTACGTCACACTTGATCGGTTGTTTGATACAAAAAGTATTAAGTTTTTATATGGAAACGTATTCACCCCCCTCTACGGTTTCCACAATTGGTACCAGAGCCACGTCGCTCAAATTTTTAAAACAAATGGTTTTCAAAATTGAGTACGATCCATGTATCAAATTACCCATGAAGGTGATAAAAATATGAAAAGTATTTAGTTACTTAATACTTACAAGTTTTGTTGTTAAGTATATGTTGTCATACTAGCTTGAAGGTTTTCTTAAATTGATAAAAGTTGGTTTTGTTCAAAAACTGATGTCAGACGTACGGCACCGTTAAATATAACGGACGGCTCCATTAAATATGGATGGTACCGCTAAATTTAACGGTACCTTCGTCTGTTTTTCAGAATTCGGTAATTTTCAAAAATTCGTATAAAATCAACCGTAAGTCCGTAGGAGTCGTGCCACCTATCGTTTTAAACGTAATTGAGTCTACTTTCACTTAAAAATATTTTTAGAAAGTGATTGTAAAGTAAAATTTACGAATATCTTTAATTCGTAACAGAGGGTCTTTTCCGGTCATACCGATTGCACAAATTTTTTGTCAAATCACAAAGTGAACATCACACATTGATGCATTCATGATTTCAAGGTGTTGAACTTGATCAAATCTTTGAATGGGGTGGAAAATAATTCATTTTCAAATAAAGTCAAGCTAAGTGTACATTGTTATACTTAATACACAAAATGACGATAAGTATCTTTGTGTGTTATGCTAAATGACTATTTGCTTTTCTTTATGTCTTAGTATTATTAGTTAATACTTTTGTATGCTTATTGTTATCTCTAGTTGAGCTAATTTTATTTATAAGCATAAATGTCCTTCATGCCTTGTTGCTATGTGTCGAATATTAGCTTTTCGGCTTATGCGTCAATAGGACTTAGGCTAGACTTCTTGCACTAAGTAGCGTAATTGATTTTGCATTGCATATAGGCATAGACCATTTTTCTTGCATTTGTTGCAAGTTTTTAAAATGGTTTAGTAACCTTCTTAGGAATAGAAACAAAGTTGGTAGATCATGTGTGTCAAAAGATATTGTCTTACACAATTATTTTTCAAAAAGTTTAAGTGTAAAAAGTATATCACCCCAAAATACTTAACACTTTCATAAAATCTGTAACATGATCTTTAAAACATTACATTAGTTTATCTTGTTTGACCATGGGTTGTCTAAACAAGATAAAAGGCCATTTTAATACATTAGTATTTAAGTAAAAGAAAATGTATTAAACTTGCATTGATCTAACACATATACAAAATTTTTTTGAACATTTAGTATTTTACGTATGTGGTATAAAAATGGTTAAGGTAATTATTTTTATATACTAATGAGGTGTCAAAAAACTAAGAGTATTATACTTAATAATATAAATAGTTTTTCTCAAATAAAATAAATGACAATTTCAAAGTAGTAACTTAATTTGTCATTAACCTCACACATACAACTAGTGTTAGAATAAATGGAACACACTCCTTAAATTTTTATTTTCTTTTTTTTTTAAAAAAAAAAAAAAAAAAAAAAAAAAAAAAAAAAGAGTGATTGTGAGGGTCAAGAAAGATCTCGAGTACATATCAATTCATTATTCAAATTATGATTGATATCATCTTCGAATCTAATTGACAAGTTGTCGAGTGTGGACATGAAATTGGAGTCATTATTTGTTTAGCTTCAAGATAACATCAAATCATGATGAAACATATTTTCTTGAATCTACATACTCAATCACACTCGATTGTTATGAAAATAATGACGTCCTCTCAAGACGAAAATAATATGCATCGGATCATAACTCACACTTGTGTTGAAGATGCCATATTGAGCCTTCTTGTCCAATGGTTGTGTTCCAAACATTAAACTAATATGTTTAAAAGATGCATAAAATACACAACCAAGTAGGATTGACAACTTGGATGTTTCGTCCGAAATATACAAGTAATTTACATTGCAATGCAATAAGTAAATGTGTCATTTCTGAAAAACCAAACACGAGCAAACAAACAACATATGTAAACTTTGCTCATGAACGACTCAACACTCAAAGTCACATGTCTAGTAAAAGTGTCACACATAATATGTTATTAACTATTATGTAAGTCATCAATCTTTGAGAATATCACATGTATTTCTCTTATCAAAAGATTGACAAAAGATAACTTATATCTTATGCATCTTATTTTCTTTGTAACATGAATGGTTATGCTACAAGAGAATACATTGCATCCTGTTAACAAATATAGGACATTAGAGTTAAATAATAACCTAATAAGACATGTGTCATTGCATAAACAAGTAAAATTGGTCATACACTAAAATACTTGTTTCACAAAACATTCGTAAGAGTGATAAGTTTCCTCTTAGAAAAGCATATTTGTTGAAATATACAATATGTCTCATTTTTAATATAATGCTCACAAGATCTATTGAGGTATGTAACCTTCACTAGATTCTTTCTCAAGATATGCAATAGAGCATTCTTGAAACACACACGATGTAGTAGGTTCTACATTGTATCACATTAGAGTGTCTCTTGGTTCTAGGAAACCAAATCATGTTAAAATAACATGTAACAACTCAACAAACAAAGATGATGTCCAAGAGATCATAAAATACACCATCTTCATCAAATAACCTCTAAATCTCAAATACGAAATTAAGAACATTTCGCTTGCCTTTGTTAGGAGTTGTGTAAGACATGTCATTCTCTTAACCAACTTTCAAAGTATGGTTAATTAAGTCATATTAGGCCATGTATAAGCAAAACAAGATAACATCATCTTTGCTATACTTCGATAGGCAAATATAGGAATTTGAAATTTTCTAACATGAGAATGACTACTGGAGAACCTATCGCACTAGAAATTCAATTTGACCTAACGGTTGAATTGCTTCCAGGAGAGAAGTTGGGTTTGTGGTATAACCCGTAAAAATGGTCGTGTTTAGCCTTAATTGAGCACCACTAGTGATAGTCTCATACTCATTCTCTAACTTGAAAAACTTTCATTCCTACATTTGACTAGAGATAGTTTACATCGGTGAACTTTATCTCCCATTAGGATGATTATCTTGAACAAGTAGTAATTAGGATCTGCCTTAGCAAACCTAGATTACTTGCATCCCATATACGTGTTTCAAAATGATAACATGTTCTCATAAGATATGATTAAATATCTTCATGATCTTAAATGCTATATGATTATCATGGTTTGCATGATGTTTGCATTTATTCCTTGTGTGCATTTTACATGATTTACTTGTAAAGTTTGCACCCACACTATGTCCTTTTGGCACATTAGGAATTAGGTATGCCCATCACTATGAACCCTTAGAAGTCATAGAGTCATACACTAGTGTCAAAACCTATAAGTTAGAGTAGTCGCGAAGTTGTCCTAATTCCCCAGTCATCACTTCGCCTTCTTCCAAGTAATACACCCGTTTGTCACGGGAAGGTTAGATACAAACCTAGTAGAACTCGGAGTAGGATTGACAACTTAAATATTTCGTCCGAAATATTCAAGTAAGTTTAACTTGCGATCGCAATTGTTAAATGTCATATCCGAAACATCATACTCAAGCCTTTTAACAACATAAGTTAAAACACTCATCCCAAAGCTAAAAGCTAACATCAACCCTCGGGTGACAAAGGACTCACGAGTTTCTATATAAGTGATTAGTAGTTCCTTTCATCCTCGTGTGAATATACACGTCTTAAGACCCCAAACCCTGCTGCAAATCAGCACCATAGGCCTAGCTTTACATCTTTCAAAACCCCATGAAACACTCACGTGCGAAGCACATCAAAATCGGTAAATCAACCAAACCTCTCAACCGAGAATCCCCTTACCATCTCCGTCTAGGTCTAGGAATGATGGAACATTTTCCATAAATCTTATGACTATTTAAATATTTCACTGGAAATATTTTAGTCATCTTGTGTGTCTCGTCTCATGACTCTTTAAATATTTCACTGGAAATATTGAGTCATTCTTTAAATCCCTCTCATGACTATCTAAATATTTCACTGGAAATATTAAGTCATCCCTCACGTTCCTTGCATGATCTCTTGAATATTTCACTGGAAATATTGAGATCATCTCTCCTATTTCGTGTCATGACTTTTAGATATTTCACTGGAAATATCAAGTCATTCCCTCTATCTCGTCCCATGACTGTTAGATGTTTCATTGGAAATGTCAAGTCATATCCTGTGTCTCGTCTGATGACTTTTTAAATATTTCACTGGAAATATTAAGTCATCTTTCACATCGCTCTAATGACTACCTATGTATTTCCTCGGAAATATAAAAGTCATCTCTTCTCGTCCAGTACCGTTCAAAGAATTTATTAGGTATAAGAGTCTCACTATATCAGCGAGATTTATTCGTGAAATCCTCTTAAATTCTAATGACAACTTAAATATTTCATCCGAAATATTTAAAGTATATTTAATTTGCAAAATGCAATTAAATGTCATCTCTCGTTCTCGATCAACGTTCACCTAATCCCGTTGGATTCATTCATAAAAGAATTTATTCGATATAAATTCTTTTAATCTAAAGTCTAGAAAAATCACAACATATGTGAATTTTCTTTGTCAAAAATCTTGCTTCCCACTCGATGTAGTCTTGAACCTAAAACCGTCTCCTATCAGAATAGATTGTATCTATCATCTGATTCCTTAGCCTTTTCCCTCACACTTCCGCATGGTATAAAACACTACCAATGCTTCCGCATCCACTCACCTTCCACACACCTCAAGCGAAAAAACGCTAGGATAAGTTGTGATAACCCCACTAGAACCTTATCACCAACCTTACAACTCTGAAGATTTTATCTTCTTAACCCTTAGGATATCTCCAAGTAATCACATGCCTCATCATATAAATATTCTATGAATATTCACAATGATTGAGAAGAGCTAAGTGACTTCAAAGGTGAAGTTCATCGCATGCTATCCTCCACTTGTCATGACGTTACTAAGCTCATCGCTTCCGTCAACGTTTGTTTTCCTTTTCATACTTTTACATCTTGTCCGGATGGTCATAGATTAAGGGGGAGCGAAAACACACTCATATAGTCTTTCACCAAACACTCTCAAGAACACACAAATGTGGTTCTTATTCCCTAGGAAACTTCCCTTTAGCTGCCCAGAACTAGGCTGAACAAGAAAATTCGTGACTTCCAGGTCACGGTACCGTTAAATAGGCCACGGTACCATTAAATTTAACGGTACCGTGTGGTATTTAGTGGTACCGTGCCTATGTTTGACGAATTTTCACTGTTTCTTTTAGATCCCTGCATTCCTAACCTCAAACCTGCAAAATTTTGCAAACTCACATACACCGTAGGATTCCCTCACTACACCATAGGACTCTAACACCAACTTTAGTTCGAATCCCACAACTCTTGCCTATATAAGGCCTCACCAATGCAAGCTTATCTTGAATCTCACCTTCAAACCTCACATTAACATCATCATCACACTCAACCCTTTTAGCTACACTTCACTCTTGACAGTGATAGTTAGTCTAAGAACCTTCAACCCATAGAACATCACACTCAAACCTTATAACCTTCAACTCATCACACTCAAACCTTACAACTACTCCTCACTTTGGATAAGTGATAGTTAGTTCAACAACCTTCAATCCTCACAAACACATGAAACCCTTCATGCACCAAATTATCTCTAACACACAACTAGGATCACCCAACCTAGAAACCTAGAACTTCGTTACCTTAACCCCGTTAGAGATATCCACCACCAACCCTATTAGGATCACATACACCTTTTCTTTTTCCCTTTTGAAATATATCATGCATCTCATTGTCAGTGCAAACGATATATTAACCTAAACCATCCTTTCCCACTTTTCCTCAAAGGGCAAAACCAACATCTCCAACCACATCATCATCATCCTCCACCTTTAGGATTCCCACACCCTTACCTTCACCAAGTCCACCACAACCTTTAGCTATCACACTAACCCTATCACCATCAAACCTCTTTGGACTTGGGACCAACACATCAACCTCATCACTATCACCATCACCACAACCACTAATGGGTCATCCCATTATTTATCCTCTACAACCACATAACCCAAGTTATCCTTGTTGTCACCACAACCAACACTCTCCCACCTTATGGAATTATTTAGGTATAATCTCTATCGAGTCTACTTTATGGCACGACTTGTCATAATAGTAATCATTTAGAGTATGTCCTATCAACAAACTATCCTTAACATTAATCATCTTAGGTAGATGATTATGTTGTTCAAAAGGTTTGAT
This sequence comes from Artemisia tridentata subsp. tridentata, assembly GCA_021014915.2. Taxonomy (NCBI): domain Eukaryota; kingdom Viridiplantae; phylum Streptophyta; class Magnoliopsida; order Asterales; family Asteraceae; genus Artemisia; species Artemisia tridentata. The sequence goes on from CP139506.1 coordinate 292,767,288, forward strand.
AGAACATTCCTTCCCAATGACAACTTGGAAGAAGTCATTTAGTGTGTCAGTCAAAGAACGAATCTCGTTCTTGTTAGTATGATTGATTGAACAATTACACCTTAGGTTGTTGGTCTTTACCGTTTTGGCACCCTTTTAGGTTGTGTCACTCACCTAGTTTAACCCTTGCATGTCTTGCTATGTGTATTATATCCCTATATGCTCCTATACTGTTATATATTATGTTGCACGAAGCTAACCCTTGATGTAGGAAAAGCTTGTGTATGAATTTGATCCATGGATCCGCTAAATACTAAGGTAAATAAACAAGGGGATTAAGTCACCATAGGGGAGCATTGAGCTAGGGGGAGCTCGGGAGTATTTGAATATATAGCATGGAGTCGTCTTCACAAGTGGTGATAGAAGGCTTCACTAGGATGATGCAAACTCGCCTTTCTGGGGAGAAAGGAATGTAGTTCAATAAGGGGGAGTAGGGAGCGCTCAAGGCAACTACCTTTTTGATTCGACAAAAAGGGGAGAAGGGGAGCGTAAATAGGTAACTTTTACATTTTACTATGTGTTACGGTTTACATATTTGTCATCATCAAAAAGGGGGAGATTGTTAGTGCAAATATTACGATATTTAAACTAAACGATTTCTTCGGTTTTAATAATGACAAACATGTAACTTGTAATATATAACGTAAAATGTGCAAGTTACTTGTAAACACAAATCATCAATGCATACTTACATCAACATCTCTTGACGCCTCAAGTATGCTTCAACAAAGTCGTAGATTTCCATCCCGACGTAAATCACTCAAGGTATGGACAAACAAATCTACTACTTGACAAATGATCAAAGGATTATATTTTTCTAAACTTCACATTTTTATAAATGTGACAAAACATTTTTCAAAAATACATTTTACAAATTATTTTTGAATTAAAAAGAAATGTTTTATTTGGAAAAATCATTTCAAATTATTTTGAATTAGTAACAGCTATTTTTCCCCCCAAAATAGCTCCAAACTTCCCCAAATAAACCTTCACCACTAAAAGACAAAATTTGGAGCGTCTGGAGCGTTTTCGACACCGACGGCTCCAAGGTTCCGTTAAATATTTAACGGAGCCGTCCGTACGTAACGGCTAGATTTTTCTTTGCCTATAAATAGTGGACCATTTCACACTTCCAACTTGATTTTTCCAGTCACTTTTCTCTGGTCTAATCCCTCTTCACTTAGAACACTTTCTTTGATCATTTGAAGAGTCTTAGTTTGTTTAAGAGTGATCCAATCATCCATTCAAGTGATCCTCTTCATTCCTCTTGATTAGCAAGAGAAGAACACAAAGTATCCAAGTAGATACAAAGTGTTGTCATCCCTCTTGATTAGCAAGAGAAGAACACAAAGTATCCAAGTAGATACAAAGTGTTATCATTCCTCTTCATTTGCAAGAGAAGAACTCAAGGTATCCAAGAAGATACAAGAGTTGTAGTTGTTAGGTCTTGTAACATTTGTTACACTCTTGATTGTATCATAGCATACATCAAGATCATTTTTCTTTTGAGAGTTTGTGAGGGAAGATCATTGTGATCTTGTCGAGATCTTGGAGATCTCTTGAAGCCATTGGGCTTGTGTGATTGATCATGTGGATCAAGGGTAGATCGGGTAGATCGTGGTAGATTGGTGCTAGCTAAGATTAGCACTCGACATCTAGCTTAGTGTCGGAAATAGGATAAGCGACGTGTATGGTGTAGATCGGGTAGATCGTGGTAGATTGGTGCTAGCTGAGATTAGCACTCGACATCTAGCTTAGTGTCGGAAAACAAGTTAAGCGACGTGTACGGTTTTCTCCGCCTGAAGGGAGTTTGTTGATTAGTGAAGTAACTCTCGAGTTGGGTACTCGGGGAGTGGAGTAGGGCGAAGAGAAGCTTCGTGACCGAACCACTATAAATCACCGTGTCCGGTTTGCGCCTTCTTACTTATCTCTTTACTTTCATTTTATTCTTTATCGCTATATGTTTATATTTGCATTGTGTTTATGCTTGTGTGGCTAGTTGCTTATGTTATGTATGTGTCATGGTTGATTGTGCTTGTGTTGTAGTTTAACTTATTCATCCCTAGATGATATATGATCATAGTTGACACTTCTAATATTACTTCACACTTGATCGGGTGTTTGATACAAAAAGTTTTAAGTTTTTAAATGGAAACGTATTCACCCCCCTCTACGGTTTCCACACACTTCATAATAACACTCATACTCATTCGACCCATACAATCGGGTGCTTGGCTAAAGAATTTAAAATGACTTATAAAAGCATCAGAAGTATAAGATTCAATACCTTTGACTATTTCTAGAAATAGTTTCCGGCTCATACGATATCTTTTTCGAAAAGTCACGTGCGGATACTTACAAACCTTGAATGAAATAGTCATTCATCAAACGTTCTTCGGCAAACTCGCGTTTACGGTAGATCGGGTTACGGGTCAAGCGAAGTCGAGCTGCTTCTTGTTCTAAATGTTGCTGATATTCGTACGCGCCCATCGTAAGTATAAGTCAGTTTTGTCATCTACATCGGACCAGTTATTCCATTCTTCGTCACTCTCTCGACATTTTTTTTGAACAAATCGAAGTATATGTATATGAGTTTGAGTTGTGGAAGTGTGAAAAAAAGTTATGTATTAAGTGGGTATTTATAGTGGTTTAATAAAGGTTTTGATTTTTTTATTATTTATTTATTTATTTATTTTTTTATTATTTTTTTTTACATTTGCCTGTTATGTAACGTTAAGGGCAAAAAATAATAATAATAATAAAAATAAAAAAATTGAAATTCAAACTATCTAGCCGTTATAGGGGTGTCTTTGTAATTTTTATTTTTATTATTATTATTATTATTATTATTATTTTTAATTCAAAAACGCCTGATAACGCTGCTTAACGCAGTGACAGCTCAGCTTAACGCTTAGCATCACGTTACCATACCCAAGGCTCTTATAAAACGTATTTGAATTTTGAGATTCTTAGACAAATAAGAAAATGTAAACCGTAAAATGACGTACTCAAACATAGCCGTAACACCAAGCTAGCACATTTACAAAAGTCTCTAAGTTAGCGACATAGTTAGCGATGCGTTTATAAGAAGACGCTAGTTCAGTGACGCGAATCGCGATATATACAAGAAAGTCGCAAATTTGGAGAGTTATTTACCTACATGCTTTTATCACGTCGCCAGTTAATGACACCTTTAGCAACACCTTTTTTTATGTCGTAGATTAGCGACTCCACTAGCGTGATTTAATCTAATAAGTCACAAAAATAGCGATGCAATTTGAGACATAAATTTTAGCGAGATCAACTATAAAAAGGTTGTGATGTAATTGTTGATGTTTTTTGCGACATCCTCGACTTACATGTCGCTAAAGTGATGTTACCTACGTGGCAATTTTGCGATTTCAAAAAGGGTGTCGCTAAAATGCTGTTTTCTTGCACTGACTTATTACACGGTAATCCTTATTTTCTAAAACAGGGACAATTTATACAACTTGTTTGGAAGATAGATATTATAAAGATCCTCTAACATTAGTTTCTCATGTTTTATTATGTTGAACCAATTAAAGAAAAATAAATTAAATAGTGAGATTATTATCAAGTAAACCTGAGTTCCACTAACTTACTTTCACTCACAACATCTTAACATGAGAAAAACAAAAGAGATGTGAAAATGATAGAATTTTAATCCGAGATTATATGTGTAATGGGACATGATATCCTAACACTCTCTGTAGGGGGTGTTCCAATCATTAGGTGCTTTGTCAGCTTGTACTGTCTGCTTTGTCGAGTTGTACATTTGACCAAAAATAAGGGGGTCTCACATGTAGGGGGTGTTACCCTAACACATCCCATGTGTAATAGAAAACTGATAGGATTACGTATGTTATTTTGGATAGGGGGCCATCCTTGTAATTTACTTATTATATTATTTTTTTTCAACCTTCGTATGGATTTAGAAGTATATAATTTTTTGTAATAAAATCACTCACCTTTATTTATATAAATTTTAAGTTAAATGTGATACTTACATATTCCTTTCGTCTTAAATTAATAGTCTATATTTTTCTTTTCAGAATGTACCAATTTAATTTATCCACTATTAAAAACGGATAAAGAAGTTTGATCGAGTTTATCAATTATCATTGCTTTAAATTATTATTACAAACTTTAAGTAAAACATTAATTAATTAGTCAAAAATAAAACCGTCATTTTGCTAAATAGTAAAAAAAAGAAATTAAGCAATGATAATTATGTTTTTTTTTTAAATGTGTGTTTTTTGTCAAAGAAGAATTACTTTATGACCGAAGGAGTAATACATATGCTTAGTACATGCACATAAAATTTAGCAAATTTTTATTGTGCCATTGGTTTTCTTATTCACTTTTCTTCAAGTGTGGTTGAGATTTTGATTATCTGCAATAAACATGTGGTTGAGAATTGCCAAAATAACGCCACCGTAAGTCGTTAAGTAATGTAACTTTTAGTAACTTTTGCAACTAAATGAACGTCGAAAAACATGTCCGCAATGAAACGCGGCATTGAACCAAGTTAGAAAAAATAAATGGACGAATCTATTTTATGCGATAACATGTACAATCTGAAGTTTTAAACTCTATATGATACGAACCTAGAAAACCCCGTCGAAACCAAAAGAGTGAACACCAAAACACAAATGGGCTTTCCGGGCCCCACTTGATATCTCTTTACCCACATGCTTCCCACTACTCATTTGATGCCCAAGTGAAACCCACGACTTACACATTTTGTTTTCTTTTAATTTGAATACTAAAATAGAGACGCAATTTCATATTTACACGACTTAAACATTATAATTTCATATTTTAATATTTAAATTAGGTATATATATAATTTTCCCCTAAAATTACGTGTTAATTTTTTTTTTTTTGAGTAAGTTGTCATTACTTTACATTTAAAATCCATTTGAACAAACAAATCCTCTTTAGTGTAAGAAGATAATTTCTTATATTTTATGGCAAATACTTATTTGTATTATGCGTTAAATAACAACAGGAGAAACCATAATACTCAATTCTACCGGATTGGTATATAATTGATAACATTTCCTTAAATAACGTAAACTTTTACGAGTTTATTATTTTGAACACCATTGAGAGATATGTTTAATAACTTAGTGAATAAAATTCACCTTTCAAAAAAACTTAGTGAATAAAATTAGATTATCAAATTAATAAATGTTTATTTGTAACTGATAGACTTTTGTAACTTTTTTATTAAATATAACGTTATATGACAAATCTATAAAACAAAAAGTATTTAAAAGTAATATAATATACAAAATTGAATGTGGCCATGTGCCCTTCTTTTCCTTTTCTTCTAGATTAATCACGCTACTTAAAACTTCATTTTTTCTATGAACCTTTTTAAATTTCCCTTTTTGTTTGAAATGATATCTTGAAGTGACACGCATTATACTCTATAACATTTATTGAAGTTGAATTTGAAGCCAGAACTGTTCCGAAGCCGTCAGTTGAGAAGTCGACCGCAGGATTAAAGATGGCTCGGGTGCATTGTGGAGCCGCGACTTGAGCTGGCACTGTTCACACGCCGAGCCAAGCCAACGGCTTAGAGGGTTTAAAAACAATTTTTCTTAGTGAGTTTTGGTTATGAGGATTTAAAAAGATAATTAAAAAAAAAACTTAGTGGTTTTCCACTTATGTGACAGTTAATCTTATGGGGTTGCTACATGTTGTATACATGTTTTTATTGAACTTAATCTTCTTTCATGTAGATTCCAATATTAGTTTTTAACATGCAGAGATTTTTAGTACCAAAGTGAGTCATTAGCCCAAAAAAAAAAGAAAAAAAATCTCTCGTATATTTTCAATTCAAGACTCGGATTAAATTTTGCAGCTGGCTGAATATTGAAGTAACTTCATCAACTGCAACAATTAAGAAACTCAAGAATTTGTTTGATTTTTGTAGGTGTTTCTGACTAATAAAGTGTTTTATTTGGTTATTGTTATGTCTTGAGGTGCTTGATTCATCTTAATTGTGCAATTAATTTAATTGTTGATTTCTGTTTCTTACGTTTATGGCGGGCTGGATACATGCAATGAGAGTGACTATCGTAAGTTTGCACCCAAACTATATCAGGTAATATCAATGATTGATAATCATCTTCATTGGTTGTTATCTAGCGAATACTTAGTTATTGATTATTTTAGATGTTTCTGAGTAATAGGGTGTTTTATTTGGTTATTGTTCTGTTTCGACATTTGTTTGTGCTTAATTTAATTGTTGAATTCTGTTGCTTACGTCAATGGCAGGCTGGATACAAGCAATGAGAGTGACAGTCGTAAGTTTGCACCCAAACTATCATCAGATAATATCAATGATTGATCATCATTCACTTTGGTTCTTATCTAGCAAATACTTAGTTATGATTAATTTAGGTGTTTTTACTAATTGAGAGTTATATTTGGTTATTTTCCTGTTTCGAGATTGGTTTGTGCTTAATTTAGCTTAATTTAGTTTTTGAATTATGTTGCTTATGTCATTAGCAGGCTAGATACATGCAATAGGAGTGACACTCATAAGTTTGCACCCCAACTCTCATCAGGTAACATCAATGCTTGATCATTAATTTTTTTTTTCTTATCTAGCAAATACTTAGTTATGCTGATTGGTGTATCAGGTTGTTGTGATAAGTGTAATTTGCTGAATACATTGTTGACAGCTACATATACTAACATATCAGAAACAAAATTTAGTAAAATGTGGGTAGCATAAAAGACTTCACAAAAAGTAAAATGTGGGTAGCACAAAAAACTTCAAAGAATTTAATGATTGTAAAAAAATAGAACCGATAAAGTTGATAAGGATTTATTTGGTACCTTTTAAGGGGTCATTTAAGCCCAAAATCGTATAAATATGATCAAATATTGCCTCAAATCGTTTCTTTTTGTATTTTAGGTACTTGGGACGAGAATTCTGGAATTTGGCACTTTTAGGGCGTATTTGGACGAAAAAGTGAAGAAAACGACAAAGTCGCAGAAATTCTGTCAGATATGGGAGTCTAACGGCGTCACAAGCTACAACGTGACGCCGTCATGTGTTAATAAAGCTGGATTTCTAGTGGAAAGCTATCAAGTGACGCCTCAGAAGAATTTGAAGATTTTATAACCTGACGCCGTCAGGTGTAAATGGAAGATGGGAGTCACGCTTTAAGCTAACAAGAGACGGCCCAGAAAGATTATCAAGTGACGACTTCAAATCAGTCTTGATGCCGTCAGAATGGCGACTTGCACAAGACGAAACCCTAATCCAGGGCGAGCTGACGGCGTCAGAAGCTATAAGCTGACGCCGTTAGAATTGTAAAACTATATATATTTTCGAATGTTTTCATTGTAATGTGTAACACTTGGGAAGATAAAACCCTAGACGATTTGGACAACTTTTGTAAGGCTTTTCCAACCTTTTTCATCCATGTTTAATTGAAGATAAGTTATTCGTTTAATCATTCAATATGTCTGTGTGTTGTTTGATTATTTGTTTATCTTTTCTTTGCTTTAACATGTTAGCTTAAGTTTATTTGTGTTTGCTTAGATCTAGTAAAACCTAGTTATTGAATATTGATTTGTTATCTCTTTCTTAGTTGATTGCCTCGTGTTAGGCTAAGAAAACTGGCTGACCTCTTATATGTAACTAGCTTGAACGTCTTAGAAAACGCAACCGTAGATTGCACTATTGCTTTTTCTCGTTGTATTTATTGCGTGAATTGCGGCTTGTAGATCCTAGAAAACTTAATAGACTTTAAGAGATTTAGGGGAGACTAAGATTCATAGAGTTGGGGACTTCGGCACCTCCCCACGACCAATATTAAAGAATACAGCACTTCAACTAAAACAAGGACGTGACAATTCAACAAATCAGTAGGAGATAACTAGGGAGTAATTAAATCTATGTGAATACGTTTTTCCTATCATAAGAGTTACCACCAATTTACTTTTCTTTGTTATTATATTAATTTTAGTTTTATAGTTAGTTTTTGGGTTACTTGATTAGCAACTAATTTCGCCCTCTCATTCAAAACCGAGATTTTTAAATTTCTTTTCATAAAATATAAAAATACTAAAAGAATCATCTCTCACCTCTAGACCTATCCCGTCATACATCTTGACCTTTCCACAACTATTGCAAGACTATTCCCCTAGAGAACGATCAATCCCCTGAACTTACCTATACTACACTACAACGCTTAGGTACACTGCCTAGAGGATTGTAAAACCTTTTGCGAGGGTTACAATTCCCGCATCAAAAGTATAGGCTGGGTTTGAAATTTTGAGTAACCAGCTGTTAGATTTCCATCGTTACGTTTATAATTTTTTGCATATTTATGCAGTTTCTTTTTTGTTATTACACATCTACTTATCAGGTATCATATTATGGATGTCATTATTAGTATAGCTTTTGAATGGTTATGATTTTTGTGTATTATAATTTGCTATTTTTTTCTAGTTGTTATTTGGTCACAACTGCTGATTTCATAAAAGCTAACAAGAGGAAATTAATTTTTTGGTTTAGAATCTTATGTGTCTACAATAGTTTTTTACGGTACAAGAATAATGTGTTATTGTATGAAGTGATTTTGAATAGACAAATATACAAATGTTATCATCTTTGCCCTTTGATGTCCTTCGATGTAGCATTTTGATCGTTTTTAGAGTTCTAAAGCTAATCAAGGATGTGTTCTTATATCTGAATTCATGTCTTCAGCCTGTCAGTGATGTTGTAATCGTGGGAATTGTGTGCATGTTGCAAGCAAAAGCTTTCGCCAAGGAGATGGGCTGCAGCACAGGTGCATTTTTTATTTTCAACACTAATACTTTACATATTCAAACGTTAGCCTAAAGTGTGACAACCGGTACTTTTCCCACTAGCATTTTAATAATAAATGGTTATTTATTAATTTTAAGCTAAGCATTTCTATGCGCGATTGCATGTTTCTGAGTATTTTTGAGCATTTTTGGGAGCAGTCCCGCATACTGTAGCTTACAGTCACTGCAGAAAAAGTATATTTTTGACAGTAAGCCTAAATTATCCTATTTTTGATAGTTACTGACAAGTCTCGTAATTAACTGAGAGCTTTCTCGCATTTTTCTGAAAAACAACCGCACGCGCGTACCGACAGCACAGTACACATGGTAACAGTCAAATAAATATATTTTTGAGTCAGTAATAATATTTTATTATATTTCTGACAAAAACATGGATAAAAACTTTATTTTACGTAAACGTGTCCAAAAACGTCAAAACAGGACCTTACGGTCACGTTTTAAGCTCAAACCGACACACGATACACCAACGCGGGTAAAAATTAAATCTACCCTCCCCCTAACACACATGAACCGACCATAGATAAATTTTCACCATAAGATGACAAAAAAATCTCCACTAACACAAATATAATGATATATTTAATCCTAAGTTTCCCAAAATGATACTAACATTTCACTACTTATCCATACCACTCTCATTTGCATGCCTAGATCATTTTCATACCTCTAAACCCACGACACAACCAAATCTTCAAAATCCATCCATTTCTTTTGAAGTTCAAGCTAATCAAAGTGTATAATCAAGGTTTTTGGGTTATTTGGAACTTGGTTTGGGTAAATTTGGTGAAGCATTGGGTGTTCTTGGTTCCTCCTTGGCTCGTTAACTACATAAGCATTGTAAGAATCCATAAAAATTTTCAAATCTTGTTAATCTCTTGTTCATTTGATGTCTAATGATGTTTAAAAGTGTTAAAAGTATATATTTTGTTGATTTGGAAAAATCTAGGGTTTGTGTTCTTATATATAGTGCTTGACTTTTCCTAGATAGATGAATTAGTTTATAAATTTCTTACTTGTGTGGTAAATCTTGTTACATATAGTGTTAGTTTGATGATACAAACACTAGTTACGGTTTTTACGCAAAATTAATCAATATATAAGCTTTTGAGACCATATACATAAATCGGCCAAAACAAAAATAAAAGATTATTGGGGTTTTGAAAAACATAAAATTTTGGCTCAAATGATGAAATGGTGGAAAAATATAGATAAGTGCTTATTTGGAATAGCTTATTTAATAAGCCATAAGTTATAGAAAATAACTAGTAAAAATGGGAAAATAAGTTGAAATAACTTATATGGGTCGAATAGACCCTAAAATAGTCAACTTTGAATTTTTAACTAAGTAGCTTATTTATTAGAGCTTATTTGATAGTTTTAAAGTTTATTTAGTAACTAATAAATACTAGATTATAAGTAAATGGACCAAACAAATATTTGGGCCATAAAAGCCCACGTAAAAACTGATGGGCCGAGCCCATGGCGATTTTTATAGTTTTGACTTTTTGACCAAACGAACCTAATAATCGAGTAAAATGATTTCTAGAAACGCGTCGATATATACGTTTTAACTAAAAGTATGTTTTGGGCTAAAAATGATTATTGGGCTATTTCATGAAGTTTCGGCCCAATTAACAACTAAAATAACGAAATTGATTTTTGGAATATTTTCCGACTCGCCGTGGTTATTAAGAGTTAACGAAACGATAAATATAACGAAAACCACTTTCGGACTTATTTTGAGACGTTTAGTCTCCGGAAGGGTAAAAATTGACATTTTCACTAAACTAATATTGAGATTGACTTTTGTTGACTTTTTGACAAAATATTGACTTTGAGTCGAAATATATTGTTAACACTTAAACGTAACGATAACGAATAATACAACGATAAAAATATTCACGACTACTAAAATATATATCACAAACACTTTTCACACATATTGTTAACTAGCTAAGTTAGTTGAGGAGATTTGCAACATTTAAGGATAATGGAAATGTTATATAAAAGAATGGGTCATGCCCAAATTTTCTAAAAATCTAACACTTAGTGTATTTTTGAGAAACTACTTAACTCTAGTAAACTTTGTAAACTTTACTTAACAATGTTTTTACTTTTCTTATAATCAATGTTGTATTATAAATAATAAATAATATTTATAATATAATAATCCTCCACTAACTCAATTATTTTATTTATTTCTCAAAAGCCTAATTAATTAATTTTAATCTTAATTAATTAAATACATAAGTAATTGATTTAACATATATATATAAATGTATATATATATTTATGAGTATATATATATATATATATATATATATATATATATATATATATATATATAACACTTGCGCTTTTTAAGCGGTGAATACTAGCACGGATGTTCCGTTATGTATTCCCACCGTACACTTTCACCATGAGCCACCACCATAAAGGATGTCAACAATGAATCATTTCGAAATATATTTTACCACACCGCAAGCAAGAAATACACGAGCACTATTCAAGCGTAAACTCTTCAAATAAAGTAAAGACACATAAGACACGAATTTTTCGCTAAGACTTACCGTACTGATTTAGGTCGCGTGTCGGAGCGGTTGCACTATCTTGTTGATAGATTAGCAGGTTGCTATTGTTTTAAGGTGAGTTCATGACCCCTACATTTATTTGTTTTATAACTATTTTGGGGGAGAATACATGCTTGCTTTTAACTAAATTCAATGACTGTTCAATTGGAATATGAAATCTAGAATTTATTGTTTTACTTGATATGTGATTGATGTTATATGCTAGACTGTTTACTAGAATGCATTATTTGAGTACATGGTATATACATGGACCAGGGGTACTGGTCAGACATGTACAAGGGTGGTTTACTTGAATGCTTTGTATGTATACATGACATGTTCACAGACCGGGTGTACTGGCAGGACCGGGTGTAACAGTCACATGACCAGGTGTAATGGTCACATTTCCAAGTGTAACGGACATACTACCAAGTTTAATGGTCATTATGAGTGTACTGATTAACCAAACATTAATGCTAAACTTTATGATCATGACATGCTGTGAAACATAATCAAATTTATGTCATCTTTACTGTTTTAATCAAACCTATGAACTCACCAACCTCGTGTTGACACTTTAGCATGTATTTTCAGGTTTAAAGCGATAATCTAGTTGTGGAGGCTTTCGGCAGGGCATGGCATGGTCATAGAAGACTCTGATATAATTGGGACCACTTAAAAATCTTTTATGGGCTTATATTTCCTCACCATTTTTGAAATGTTGTAAACAAATCATTTTTGAATATGAAAGCTATTTTAAATGGTTGAGTTAAAGCCATTCTTTATACTTAGTGTTGTGATACCAAGTTAGTAGCACCCAAAGTGTATGCTTCCGCAATATTATGATTTTGGGGGTGTTACAGATTGGCATCAGAGCCTAGGTTATAGAGAACTGGGTATTTTTCAAAACTAGACTATAACCACTTTTACAAAAACAAAACCCTATGACCGCCACATGCCTGCCTGCCAAGCCAGTTGCCTTAGTTACTGTTTTACTTGACACAACTATATGCTATGCTTTACCATTTGATGATCTATATCATACATGACTTACACTATATGCCAAAAGTATTTTCTACATACTTATATATACATACCGCGCTTGTCACAACTTACCTTCCCCGATACAATTTCACTACCTGACTCCGAGTTCGAACGCTCGCTCAATTCTTTTGAAACACCAAATTTACTGTCATCAAGAAATCCATCAAATCCATTTGGTCACGACCTCAACTCATCGTCTTAAAACATGTTTCCTCGAGACACTCGTAGGATGTTAGGTTGATCGATATACACTTATGGTGGTTAAACCTTTATCGCTTTGTGTATGTGATACTTGAGTTAATATGATCAAGTACGCGGAATTTACTTAATCACACTTAGAAGGTATTTTGTTGTATGGAAATGGAACAATGGTGGTCATTTGAATTTGATAAAGAACAATTTAGAGTTAACACCAAACGATTAATAGTATTGATAATGATACAAAGGTTTGATGTTGTTTGTTGTTGATGCTTATGAAAGTTCTATCAAGTTCTAAGTAAAAAACTTATTTGAACACACACTTAGACCCTTTTAAGAACTAGTCTAAGATCTTCTTTTATATCACAAGAAAGATCTTTTACAATATTGTTAAGTCTAGTCAAACTACTTGCTAACTTATCTTGAGTGTGTCAGTACATAAGATACAACATGTATCTAAGAACACAACTTGTAATTGATCACTTTGTTAAAAGATATTATCTACCGTATATACTTGATTTTAGTACACAAATATCTTTTCAATACTTATCCAACCAGCAGTTGTATATGTGACAATTATCCACTCAGCAGTAGCAACTAGCAGTCCCTTCTTTGTACTACCAGTACCAACATCAGTTAGTACGGTTAGTTATAACTTGAACAGTCCTAAGATATACACTAGCAGTTGGAACTGTTAGAGTATTTTTCACAGCAGTTGGAACTGTTAGAGTATTTTTCACAGCAGTACTAACCATCAATACTTGTAATTCTTGATACTTAATCTTCAGAACATTTAATTCCCAACAATCCTCCCCTAAACATGTGAATCCGTTTCAACATGTTTCTGAATTAAATTATGGATTGTGAAGATCTTTCAAACACTTCATAGTCAGACCCTTGATCTGAACTATCTTCTATTCTGTGAGATTGAATATCTTTCTCAGTAGCTCATCTGCTTTATGATCTTTGACATCAACAATATCAATACACAAATCTTTAGGCTTCAACAATTGACCTAAAAGATGGTGCAATTTCCTTGGATGGAGGAATTATAAGAGGCAATGGTGCTGTGTATCTTGGATGCTTGTTTCAACAAGTGAAATCATCTATCAGCATGCCTTTGCAAGTGATGAACAAATGTGGTGAACTGAAATTGAAACTTTTCTTCGTTTGACCTAGATAAAACTTTCTCCTTTGGAATGCTTCATCCCTTCTGAATATATATAATACTCCAGAATCAGCTCTATTCTTGTCATTTTCAACTTCCTCATCATCTTGTATGCTCTTGTCTTTTCCTCTCTTACATTGGGTTTTTCTTCCTTTCTTGGGCTTTTATTTCCTCCCCTGAAGCAAATAACATTTTTATCCTCCCCTTGTTTGGTAGATCTCTCACTATGTACCAAAATATTTCTCTCCATCATCTGAGCTATCCATCATAATATGTTATCAGACAATGTTGTACATGTAGCCATCAATTCCTTAAGAGTTTAATTTGCTGCCCTCATCACTTCTAGGTGTGTTAACTCCTATGAGAGGTGATTCATGGGGCATTTGACTCATGGTCCATCAATGGATGGTTTTTGTGAGTCTCTTTGAAAATCCTTTTAAGAAACTTTTGCCTTAGCAGTATGTAATTGATTTTATTATGAAAAACCATACTGCTTTCAACCATTTTGAAGGGATTAAGTGTATGACAGACACTTAATCAAAATTTTGGTGTAAAGCAACCTCTGGTTGTGTGAGAACCAATGTTTTCAGTTATAAATAACTGTCTGTGTAAAGATAAACCTATTCAAAAGGCTTTCTTGACAGGGTTTCCAGCTCATAGCAATTGTTGCCTCTAACACAAGTGTTAGATTCACTTTTACTAGCTGTTCTTTCTATCAGATGTCCTTAGACTTGCTCATTATACTTAAAAGTATAAAATGATAGAAAGTGAGTTGAGTCAGTTACTTTCTGACCAACTAAGTCATCAATTCAATGTGAAATATCATAATCAAGCTTCAAGAAAGAAGTTTTAAGGAGGTTTGAAATTCCCAAACTCTTTCTATCATAAACCTATTATGTTAGCAACTTTGTATAACATTCTGCTGCTTCCATTTCACTTGAAACTTCCTTTTTGCTCAATGTTCATTGCTGAAATTGTTAGTCCAAAACCAAGAAACAATATGCAAAGCATATGTCTTATAGCAGCATTATCATATGACTAACAGAATAAACTTTTGCAATTTACTAGTATCATTACCAGTAATTCTGAAACCTATTCCTTCTTTGATGGTAACATATCCAATGATTTAAAAATGTGATATGTTGTCAGTTATGTGACTTGAACATTCATTATTTGAGTATCCATGATATCCTTGTTGAGCATTTGAATGTTCCTGCACATGTATAAAGAAATTAGTTTTCTTTGGGGATCCAAGCCATTACTGACGTGGATCTGCCTCTTGCATCAATGTAATCAATCCCTTTTAAAATGATTGATGCACCATTGGGTTTAATTGGTCTCCAAACCCAACATGCTGAGGACTTAACAGCATTTGCCCTATTTTTCCAAGCAGCAGTATTAACTGCTGGTTTTGCAGTTGAACCCTTTGGTTTCCAAACTTGTTTTTGGACCACTGCTTTTGTTTGAATGGGCCTGTGAACAGTTTTAGGTGCATGTTTTGAAGTTATTTTTGCACTTTTAACTGTTGGTCTTGGGTTAACAGTCCTAAATGGTCTAGCAGTTGAAACTGCTCTGGGTTTTGTTCTATTAAAATTAGAACTAGAGTGAAAGTGAGTTTGAGGAGTTTGCCTTTTGAAATTCACCCTTTTGTTTTCATACCCAGATACCCATTGGTTGCAGAAAGCTGTAAGATGGTCAAAACTTCCACAAGTGAAACAAGCTTTGTTGTAAAATCCAAAGTCATCATTTTGGTGAGACTTAAAGGTATTCCATTTTCTATGGTCACCTTTGGGCTTGTTTGTGGACCTATATTGTTCACAATATCTTACTGGTTGCCTAACATGTTTTACATTGGACTTAGGCCTATCAGTATGATTTCTAACCAACTTAGGAACACTTGTTCCTACTTTCTTAACCACTTCAGGTTTAGACATAACCTGTTCTTCTTCATCACTATCAGTTGTACAGTCTTCAACAACTATAGCATTTAATTTCTTAACAAAGGACACCTTGTCCTGATAAAGTAAAGGTTTGTTCAAACTTTCACTTACTTTTTCTACCTTAAGACTCTCAGTAGTCTTAGAACCATATTCCATTATTGGTTCTTGAAACTCAGGCAAGCCTGAATTTTTTAAGTCAATCCCTTGGGGTTTTGGGATGCCTCTATAAGGAGGTGGGACACTCTTATATCCTAACCCTGACTTGGCTCTATTAATCACTTGACATTCTATTATGTTGTGCAAACCTCTAGAAGCATGTTCTAGTGTCTGTGTAGTCAAGTGAATGTTTCCATTTTCCTTTTTGACCCTATCAAAAGCTTCTCTCAAAAGCTTAATTTCAGCATCTCTAAAGAATATGTCCTGTCTTAGGAGAGCTTCGTCATCAGAAAAAGCTAATTCATTTTCCTTATAGTGTGTGATTTGTTTTTCTAGAGTCTCTAATCCACACTTATAGTTTATAAAGTTTTGAAAAGTGCTGCTTAGCTCTTTCTTTTGATCATCATATTGTTTGATTAAAACTTGTAGAGCATTAAGAGCAGTGCAAGTATTTGAACAAGCTTTATGATTTTGTACCTCAGTAGCAGAAAAAGCCATAAGTGCCATATGAGTAGGAGTTTCTTCTTCATCTGCCATGAAGCTCCAATCAAAACCTAAGCCATCAATAGCTACCATAGCTTTTGGCTCAATAACCTCCTCTGTTTTGGATTTGCTTCCAAAACCTCTATTCTTGCTATCTTGCTGCCTTGGCCTTTTACATTCTCTTTTAAAAAAAGTGCCCCATCATGTGGCAGTTATAGCACTCTATCTTTGACTTATCAAAACCAGCAGCATCAGTGTTGCTGATTATGAGCTTCTTCCCCGTCCTTTGATAGAACTTCTTGGCTCTCATGCTAAGAAGAGAAATTTGCCATTTTAGATCCATTTCCTCCAGATTGTCATCATTGATCTCTTGGAGGTCTTCATAGGTGAGCATGGACCCATTATTTTGACTTGTAAGAAATGCACAACAAGTCTTTTCATCCAAAATACCCATGGTACTACTTGATGAACTAGCAGCACCAACATCATCAACAACTTTCACCTCTTCACTTGATTTTGAGGTACTAGGAGTTAACATAAATGCCTTGTTCCCAGTATTAGAACTAGTACCTCCATTCTTCTTCAAATCTTGCTCCACAATCTTGAAGTTGCTATACAAGTCCATCAGTTCCATGGTGTCTAGGTCTGGCTTGTTCTTCCAGACAACAACATGCATAACCCACTCTTCTGGTAAGCTTCTTAGAAATTTTGAGTTCAAATCTTCTTGAGGCATTTCAACCCCAAGAATAGCAAGTTGGCTCACAATATTCTGAAGCCTATTAAACATATGGTCAAGAGATTCATTGTATGTAGAGGAGAAGTTTTCAAACTGCTGCTTGAGCAGTGTCTTGTGTGTTTTCTTGGTGGCTTCATTTCCACCATATCTGGCAATAATAGCTTCAAATAATGACTTGGCATCTTTGAATTTGCTGAAGTTTAGATGCTGATCATTGGGAATGGTCATCATCAGCATGCTTCTTGCCTTCAAGTCATTTTTCTTCTTTATTCTTTCTTCTGTAGATGTTGGATTTGTCTGCAGAGTTGACACCACTTTTCCGTCCACTGTTGATGTAGTGGTGGTAGGCTGGTAAGAGTCTCTATCTTCAATGATTTCACAAAGTGCATAATCTTGCACATGGAAATATTGCTCTATCATCAGCCTCCACATCTCAAACTCATTCTGTTTGAGAATGGGTATCTTTGCAGCAACATTCGTCTGAATAGATTCAACGTCCATTTCTTCTTATTCTTCTAAATCAAATATCAGCCTGGCTCTGATACCACTTGTTAGGTTGATCGATATACACTTATGGTGGTTAAACCTTTATCGCTTTGTATATGTGATACTTGAGTTAATATGATCAAGTACGCGGAATTTACTTAATTACACTTAGAAGGTAATTTGTTGTATGGAAATGGAACAATGGTGGTCGTTTGATTTTGATAAAGAACAATATAGAGTTAAAACCAAACGATTAATATTATTGATAATGATACAAAGGTTTGATGTTGTTTGTTGTTGATGCTTATGAAAGTTCTATCAAGTTCTAAGTAAAAAACTTATTTGAACACACACTTAGACCCTTTTAAGAACTAGTCTAAGATCTTCTTTTATATCACAAGAAAGATCTTTTACAATATTGTTAAGTCTAGTCAAACTACTTGCTAACTTATCTTGAGTGTGTCAGTACATAAGATACAACATGTATCTAAGAACACAACTTGTAATTGATCACTTTGTTAAAAGATATTATCTACCGTATATACTTGATTTTAGTACACAAATATCTTTTCAATACTTATCCAACCAACAGTTGTATATGTGAAAATTATCCACTCAGCAGTAGCAACTAGCAGTCCCTTCTTTGTACTACTAGTACCAACATCAGTTAGTACGGTTAGTTATAACTTGAACAGTCCTAAGATATACACTAGCAGTTGGAACTGTTAGAGTATTTTTCACAGCAGTTGGAACTGTTAGAGTATTTTTCACAGCAGTACTAACCATCAATACTTGTAATTCTTGATACTTAATCTTCAGAACATTTAATTCCCAACATAGGACGCATCACTATTAGTTCTCACTCTTCCTTCATCATTCAGAAAGGAGATGTCGATTAGAAAGCAAGACCTAGCCTTCGCAGCCACGTGACGACTATTAATCTATGACTACTATGATTATCTATTTAATTGTGTCCTTTCTTTCATTGTTGATTTTTCCGCGTATTCTACCTATGATGATTGTACCCTCGCGTGATACCGTTCTTTTTATTTGAAACCTCATTCGTTGTCATCTTTTACGATGTAGATAAATGGCTCCTACAAGAAAGACAACCAAGACTACACGTGGTCGACCCGCTGCTACCACACTTCCAACTGGGGATGAGAAAAACCTGATTATTGTGAATCAAGCCATGCTGGATCAGTTGGTTAACCGGGTGGCGGCAGCACTGTCTGCAGCAAATGCAAACAACTCGACTGCTGACGTCGGAACCTCAAGACCTACAAATGACAACAACCGTGGTTGCACCTACCAGGAGTTCCGAAAGACCATGACTGGAGGCTTTGGAGGAACCGAGGGAGCTTTTGTCTTGGTCAGATGGATGGAAAGACTGGAGACTGTGTTTCGAATATGCAGATGTGCGGATGAAGACAGAGTTAAGTATGCATCGTTCACCTTCATGGATGCCGCTCTAACCTGGTGGAACAACTATCTAAAGTCTGCAGGCATTGATGTTGCATACGCAATGCCATGGGAAAATTTCAAAGAAATGGTGCTCAAGAAGTATTGCCCCCGCAACGAAGTTAAAAAGTTGGAGGTGGAGTTTTGGAACCTCATGGTGCAGGGCACCGACATGGCTGCATACAACCAACGCTTTCAAGAATTGGCCTTACTGTGCCCCGAGATGGTCCAAACTGAAGCACGTTTACTGGAGAGGTACTGATGCGTGGTTTTGCGACCTTACAACAGGTTTTACCTCTCGAGGGATCTCAAGAGGCTTACAACCCCACCAGGCAGTATACCTGACCGATGTAGTATAGTGTAGTGGTAAGTACGGGGGATTGATCGTTCTCCACAGGGAATAGTGTTCGTTAGGTATGAAAAACTACTTTAGTAGGTCTAAGGGTGAGGGAAGATTATTTTTTGTATTTTTATATTTTTTTATGAAAGCAAGTAAAATCTCGGGTTTGAAGGAGTGGGCGGAATTAGTTGCTAGTCAACTAACCTAAATAACTACGATTGCAAATAAAATAAAATAACTGAAAATGAAAAGGTTGTGAAACTTATGTGGAGAGAAATGTGTTTACTTAGATTTCCTTACTCCCTAACTATCTTTTACCGGTTGATTAGTGTGTATTAATTGCGTGGATGACGGGTGTATTCCTTAATACCAATCGTGGGGTGGCGTACGTACTTCCCCAACTCTACAAGCTCCTACTTCACTCCTATGTCGAGCCGGCTAGGAAGCTCCTAACATGGGATCACTAGAATTCGCTCGTGCATTAAATACAACCATAAAAACCTTAGTACGCATTGGTTCATGTTTCTTAAGACGTTCAAGCAAGTTACCGAATAGGAAGTTAGCCAGTTTTCTTAAGCCTAACATCGATAAACAATCATCCAATACAATTAATAACAACTAATAACACACTAATAACCAATAATCAATAGCTAGGTTTCATTAGATCTAAGCAAACACAAGATAAATCTAGCCTAGCATGTTAATCAAAAGACAAGAACAAGATATAATCAAACAACACATAGACATATTGATTGATTAAACGATTACTTATCTTCAATTAAACATGGGAGATCCAAGGGTATGAAAACCCTTAAAAATGGCAGAAATTCGTCTTTAGGGTTTCTCCTCACAAAGTTGCACACTAATGACAAAAAATTGCAAAACTATATATAGAGTTTAAGGGCTGACGGCGTCACGTTGTAGATCCTGACGCCGTCACCTCGCCGTGTCTAGGGTTCCCGGATGGCCTTCCTGACGCCGTCCCTCTTTAGACCTCCAAAATCCGCTCTGGCTTATCAAAGCTTGACGCCGTCAGAATATGGCTTGACGCCGTCCCTCTTTAAGTTAAGTCGTGACGACCTTGATCACATTAAAGGGTGACGCCGTCAGACTTTCCTATGTAAATTTCTCTGGCTTATCATGAGTAATTTTCATATCCACCACTTTTGCCAAGCCATGACGCCGTCTGGACCAATCCCTGACGCCGTCAAAGGTACTTTCCAGCATAATTTTGAGACTTTGTCGTTTTCTTCACTTTTATGCTCCAAAAACGTCCAAAATGCTTCCTTTTCCAGATTTCTTCTCCAAAGTACCTAAAATGACAAAAGGAACGATTTATGGCAATATTTGATCAAATAAATACGATTTAGGGCTTAAATGACCCCCTAAAAGCGGTACACTTTTCACTTCATCAGGTACATTGGAGGATTACCCCCATCCATCAAGGGTGATGTCACTACCTTCAAGGCTGCTGACCTCCATGAGACTATGGAAATGGCCAACAAGCTAATGGACCAAGTCATTGAGGATACCGCTGAGGAGGTGGTAGATAACAAAAGGAAATAGAATGATCACTTCGGAGACGACAACAACCAGAATAAGCGACTAGGGATCGCCAAGGCCTATACTGCTGGGTCGGGAGAGAAGAAAGCTTATGCTGGAACTTTACCCAAGTGAAACAAGTGCCGATTCCACCACAATGGACCTTGCCCTGCTCAGTGTGGAAACTGCCAAAAGGTCGGACACAAAGCTAGGGATTGCAAGGCTCCCACCCTCGTGATGGACCCAAACGTCACAATAACCTGCTATGAGTGTGGAGTGATAGGGCACTTCAGAAGTGAATGCCCGGAGCTGAGGAACCAGAATGAAGGGAGAACTCGTGAAGACGCATACGCGATAGAAGGAGGAGAAGCTCGCTAGGACCTCAACGACGACACCAGTGATGACAATGCTTAAGAAGAGATTTCCCTAATTCGCATAAAAAGACCTACACCTAGATCCTCTTAGATCGTATTCCCCCGAGTATTTGTACTTTTTAAAGCCCTTTTGTATTGTTGCTTTGTATGACTCTTCATGTGACGAATTCTCTATCTTTTATATCAAGATGTTATAACAACTCCTTTCCATTATTAATCACATTTGAAATTGTTCGTCAATTATTATACTCTCGTCATATATAAGGTGGTGCATCTTCTAAAGCCTATTGTGATTCTGGACCTATAGAAACCCAATACCATGGTAATTAAACCCGACATAGCATCATCAGTCCTCAACTAAGCATAGCCTGATCACCTATGTTTAGTTCAGGGAGGATCATGCCATCTCAAGAACCTTGTACTTCAGGGCGAACAATTCACATCTCAACTGTCAAAGTTCAATAAATTCTCAAAAAGAACTCGCCATGGAAAGGCGTTATTAGATCTGGTAAGTATGGGAAGCTGAACCCTCGCTTGTTACACCCCCAAAATCGGGTCCAGCGAAAGCATACATGCCACTGGGGTGCAACTCAATTGGTATCACAACACAAGTGCAAAGAACGGTTTTCACCTCAATCATTTAGAATCAAATTGTTTAACCAAAAGTGTTAAATTTACATTGTTAAAAGTAGTACGGAAATAGGCCCTTAAAACAATTAAAACGGTCCCCAAATGAATATCAGAGTCTTCTATGACCATGCCATGCCCTGCCAAAAGCCTCCAGTAGCGTACTATTGCTTAATACCTGAAAATACATGCTAAAAGTGTCAACACGAGGTTGGTGAGTTCATAGAGTTTAGTGAAAAATGTAAAACATTTGAAATGATTTCCCAGCAAAGGCATTGTAAATCCACTCAGTCCCAAGTCCCGCCCATACAAGACTTGCAACCTGTGTGTTGACAACCCACTGCCAAATAAGATTTGGTTTGAGTGAAGAAAAGTAATATGTGGACCATGATTTAAAATACATTTAGTTAGATCACTACATTCGGTTATGTGACAAATTCATTTGGTTATGTGACCCGTTCATTCTGTCATGTGACCAGTTCATTCTGTCATGTGACCCATTCATTCTGTCATGTTACCCGTACATCCGGTTATGTGACCCGTTCATTCTATCATGTATGTACATAGTGGTGGGGCCAGTTCATTCGGTTAAGTATGCATATTCATTTAAAGTGCTTAGGTCCATGAGTAAAAAGAATTAAGTATGATACAAGTGATTATACAATACATTCGAATGAATAACAAATTCATAGGTAGAGTAAGTAATGGTTTGGCTAAACAAGTGGCATAATCAAGTAAATCAAGTATACATTTAGATGAAAATGAGCATGTATTCTCCCCCAAAACGTAATCCAAAACGTATAAAGGTAGGGGCTATGGAACTCACCTGATGCAATAGCTACGATGACAAAAATGGATATACAGAAGTGAGGCACGATCTCTAACCGCAACCTAATGTGAATGATAGGATCTAATGTAAGCAATGAAATGATGCTACACATGCAAATACGTATGTTAACGATACCACTCGTTACTTTTGAAAATAACGTTTATCGTCGAAAAAATACATTTTTGACGTCTCGTTAAGTTAATAAACACTTCCCGTGTAAATATGTTGAAACGGTACTCCACGATCCTTGTTTGGTGTTCTATTGGTAAATATAATATTTTCGTCGCAATTTACTATTTTTCACAACTTGAAAATGTGCCCAAATGGCCTCGCAAAACTAGTCGCGAAATGGTGTACGTTATGTGTTAGTGAATATGCTTGGCGATTTTTGAAACCTCATATCTTTGTCTTGAATTCATATGTTTGTCATTTTGATCATATGCGTCACAATCCATGAGAAAATAGGCTCTCAATGTGACGTAGTGCAAAAACTGTTTTTATATTTAGAAACACTTTTCAAACGTGTTTATCTCGGTCGTTATAAGCTCGTTTTCTACGTTCTTTACATCCACGGCTTCGTATAAACATGAACTAACATAATCTCAGTAGTTTGGGTCATCTAGATCACGTCTAATGCCTCGTTTTGTCCTTTGAATCTCGGCGATCAGCAACTAAATTTTCAGAAAATTAGTTTTCGTCGTCTAACTTTGAAAAATCATATCTCCTTCGTTATAATTCGGTTTTTAGTGATTCTTGCGGCCACGGTTTCGTTTTTGAAAGAAATTTCTGATTATGAAGGCCAAAATATACCAAAAGTTACTGAGTTTTCCAGTTTACTCGTTTTTGGGCAGAACCTATTTTAGATTGTTAAAAACTCACTTCCTTGGTTCTAAACTTGATCATACTAACTCAAATCAACTCCACAAGTTCGCAAATCCTACCATACACCTTCTTAGGGTCTCATGGGGTCCTAAACATCACCAACCTTGGTGGATTTCATGAGATCATTAGTGAAACTTATAGATCTAGTGATTAAGAGAGTTTATGTTCAAAAGTGGTATGTAAAACATAAATAACTTGCATGGATAACCAATATAACTTGAAAATACATGAACATATAAATCAAATGAAAGTATAAGATGATCAAAACATGTTCTTGAAACTTACTTGATGACTTGATGAGTTTTGGTAAGAAATGAGTAATAAACTTGAGATTTGATCACAAATCCATAACTACGAAGATAAATGGAGTGTGATTATGACTTGATCTTGAAAAATTTATGGATTTTGGTTGGTGTTCTTGGTTGGGCCGTGGGGTATGATGAAGAAGGAAGAGAGGTTTTGATCTTTTATTAGCTAGTGAAATGTATAAGTGAAGTGTTATTGAAATTAAATCAAGTTTAAGTATTCTAGGTGCATTAATGAGTTTTGGTGTATTAGGCAATGGTGGGGGGGGGGGGGGGTCGGCTTATGGAAGTAAAATGGAAGAAAAATGTGCCAATTAATGTTCTTGTCCCCCTCAAATAAGCATGTATTAGTTGTTTTGAGTATACATTAGGTATTATCAGGTACTGAGTTAACTAGAAATAAATCTTGACAAGGTAAAATAAAATACGACGAAGTTGTAAAAATTGTAAAATTATATTCCTTGCAAGAATCGGGTGTTCGAATGATTATCGGATAGAAATATCGCAAACCGACGGAGTTATAAGCTCCTAACGGAAAATATAGCAATTGGTTTAAAAACACCGGGTAAAGTAATAATATAATCTTTATATCATTATAATTAGCATGAAAATATATTAGGATCATAGTCGGGAGTATTGGGTATAATGTTAGTAGTAATGAGTGAGTGGTAACGTTTAACAAATAAACGAACATACGTAATGAAACACACACAAACCCGTGCATGACTTAATATGATAATGATGTTATGGATGATATGTAGACTACTCTAGTCTAAATGACGTGTCTTTACTGATAATGCATGAATACGCAGCTAAACCTAACTGGTTGCGCGCATTTGAATACTCGTAAACATAGTTTACGAAAGGATGAACGATAACCATGAATAGTGATTTTCCTCCGGGAATGAATAGTGTTTTCGTGAATAGTAAATTTTTTGATGACTTCTCAAAGTCTCAAACTGACTTCAAAAATGATGAATAGTGAAATAATGAATAGTGATTGGTGAATAGTAACCCATGAATAGTAATTCCTGAGATGAATAGTGAAATTTTGAAGCTTGGAAAAGGACCTAAAATTACGGGTTGTGACATCACTATATTGGACCTTTCGAAATTCTTGCCAGGCTCGGGCCGGTAGCTTGCCTACTCGAACTATCTCCGAGCTCAGCACTGTGCGTAACGTCTTTCAATATCCGCAACTTGAAGAAGTGCTTGTCTGATGAGTTGTGAGATTAAATTGGAGTCGACAACCTAAGGGTCTAAACTTTCTTCCTAGCTTGATCTAGTGACAGTTCTTGTTTGATAAGTTGCGAAAATCAAGCTAAGAGTCAAGTAGTGACCCAAGCCGATTCAGTTTAATCTCATGACAGTTCATGTTTGATGAGCTTCAGCGTGACGAGAAACTGAATTTCATCGAGGAGCCGATTGAAATCATGGACCGGGAAGTTAAAAGGCTAAAGCAGAGTCGTATCCCAATTGTGAAGGTCCATTGGAACTCTCGCAGAGGCCCCAAGTACACCTGGGAGCGAGAGGATGAAATCAAGTGTAAATTCCCTCAATTTTTCTCAACTCTATCGGGTAACTCTAAGTGAAAATCGATGACGGTTTTTCTTCTAAGGCGGGGAGGATGTGACAACCGGTACTTTTCCCACTAGCATTTTAATAATAAATGGTTATTTATTAATTTTAAGCTAAGCATTTCTATGCGCGATTGCATGTTTCTGAGTATTTTTGAGCATTTTTGGGAGCTGTCCCGCATACTGTAGCTTACAGTCACTGCAAAAAAAGTATATTTTTGTCAGTAAGCCTAAATTATCCTATTTCTGATAGTTACTGACAAGTCTCGTAATTAACTGAGAGCTTTCTCGCATTTTTCTGAAAAACAACCGCAAGCGCGTACCAACAGCACAGTACACATGGTAACAGTCAAATAAATATATTTTTGAGTCAGTAATGATATCTTATTACATTTCCAACAAAAACATGGATAAAAACTTTATTTTGCGTAAACGTGTCCAAAAACGTCAAAACAGGACCTTACGGTCACATTTTAAGCTCAAACCGACACACGATACACCAACGCGGGTAAAAATTAAATCTACCCTCCCCCTAACACACATGAACCGGCCATAGATAAATTTTCACCATAAGATGACAAAAAAATCTCCACTAACACAAATATAATGATATATTTAATCCTAAGTTTCCCAAAATGATACTAACATTTCACTACTTATCCATACCACTCTCATTTGCATGCCTAGATCATTTTCATACCTCTAAACCCACGACACAACCAAATCTTCAAAATCCATCCATTTCTTTTGAAGTTCAAGCTAATCAAAGTGTATAATCAAGGTTTTTGGGTTATTTGGAACTTGGTTTGGGTAAATTTGGTGAAGCATTGGGTGTTCTTGGTTCCTCCTTGGCTCGTTAACTACATAAGCATTGTAAGAATCCATAAAAATTTTCAAATCTTGTTAATCTCTTGTTCATTTGATGTCTAATGATGTTTAAAAGTGTTAAAAGTATATATTTTGTTGATTTGGAAAAATCTAGGGTTTGTGTTCTTATATATAGTGCTCGACTTTTCCTAGATAGATGAATTAGTTTATAAATTTCTTGCTTGTGTGGTAAATCTTGTTACATATAGTGTTAGTTTGATGATACAAACACTAGTTACGGTTTTTACGCAAAATTAATCAATATATAAGCTTTTGAGACCATATACATAAATCGGCCACAAAAAAAAAAGATTATTGGGGTTTTGAAAAACATAAAATTTTGGCTCAAATGGTGAAATGGTGGAAAAATATAGATTAGTGCTTATTTGGATTAGCTTATTTAATAAGCCATAAGTTATAGAAAATAACTAGTAAAAATGGGAAAATAAGTTGAAATAACTTATATGGGTCGAATAGACCCTAAAATAGTCAACTTTGAATTTTTGACTAAGTAGCTTATTTATTAGAGCTTATTTGATAGTTTTAAAGTTTATTTAGTAACTAATAAATACTAGATTATAAGTAAATGGACCAAACAAATATTTGGGCCATAAAAGCCCACGTAAAAACTGATGGGCCGAGCCCATGGTGATTTTTATAGTTTTGACTTTTTGACCAAACGGACCTAATAATCGAGTAAAATGATTTCTAGAAACGCGTCGATATATACGTTTTAACTAAAAGTATGTTTTGGGCTAAAAATGATTATTGGGCTATTTCATGAAGTTTCGGCCCAATTAACAACTAAAATAACGGTTGATTTTTGGAATATTTTCCGACTCGCCGTGGTTATTAAGAGTTAACGAAACGATAAATATAACGAAAACCACTTTCGGACTTATTTTGAGACGTTTAGTCTCCGGAAGGGTAAAAATTGACATTTTCACTAAACTAATATTGAGATTGACTTTTGTTGACTTTTTGACAAAATATTGACTTTGAGTCGAAATATATTGTTAACACTTAAACGTAACGATAACGAATAATACAACGATAAAAATATTCACGACGACTAAAATATATATCACAAACACTTTTCACACATATTGTTAACTAGCTAAGTTAGTTGAGGAGATTTGCAACATTTAAGGATAATGGAAATGTTATATAAAAGAATGGGTCATGCCCAAATTTTCTAAAAATCTAACACTTAGTGTATTTTTGAGAAACTACTTAACTCAAGTAAACTTTGTAAAATTTACTTAACAATGTTTTTACTTTTCTTATAATCAATGTTGTATTATAAATAATAAATAATATTTATAATATAATAATCCTCCACTAACTCAATTATTTTATTTATTTCTCAAAAGCCTAATTAATTAATTTTAATCTTAATTAATTAAATACATAAGTAATTGATTTAACATATATATATAAATGTATATATATATATATTTATGAGTATATATATATATATATAACACTTGCGCTTTTTAAGCGGTGAATACTAGCACGGATGTTCCGTTATGTATTCCCACCGTACACTTTCACCATGAGCCACCACCATAAAGGATGTCAACAATGAATCATTTCGAAATATATTTTACCACAACGCAAGCAAGAAATACACGAGCACTATTCAAGCGTAAACTCTTCAAATAAAGTAAAGACACATAAGACACGAATTTTTCGCTAAGACTTACCTTACTGATTTAGGTCGCGTGTCGGAGCGGTTGCTCTATCTTGTTGATAGATTAGCAGGTTGCTATTGTTTTAAGGTGAGTTCATGGCCCCTACTTTTACTTGTTTTATAACTGTTTTGGGGGAGAATACATGCTTGTTTTTAATTAAATTCAATGACTGTTCAATTGGAATATGAAATCTAGAATTTATTGTTTTACTTGATATGTGATTGGTGTTATATGCTAGACTATTTACTTGAATGCATTATTTGAGTACATGGTATATACATGGACCAGGGGTACTGGTCAGACATGTACAAGGGTGGTTTACTTGAATGCTTTGTATGTATACATGACATGTTCACAGACCGGGTGTACTGGACAGGACCGGGCGTAACGGTCACATGACCAGGTGTAATGGTCACATTTCCGAGTGTAACGGACATACTACCAAGTGTAATGGTCATTATGAGTGTACTGATTAACCAAACATTAATGCTGAACTTTATGATCATGACATGCTGTGAAACATAATCAAATTTATGTCATCTTTACTGTTTTAATCAAACCTATGAACTCACCAACCTCGTGTTGACACTTTAGCATGTATTTTCAAGTGTAAAGCGATAATCAAGTTGTGGAGGCTTTCGGCAGGGCATGGCATGGTCATAGAAGACTCTGATATAATTGGGACCACTTAAAAATCTTTTATGGGCTTATATTTCCTCACCATTTTTGAAATGTTGTAAACAAATCATTTTTGAATATGAAAGCTATTTTAAATGGTTGAGTTAAAGCCATTCTTTATACTTAGTGTTGTGATACCAAGTTAGTAGCACCCAAAGTGTATGCTTCCGCAATATTATGATTTTGGGGGTGTTACATAAAGTAATATAGTTTTTTGCATAGTTCAAAGACTGTTTTTGTAAATCTAATTTAGCATAGTTATGTTGATTTGGTCCTTCAGTTAGTCTTAATTTTGGCGTGGTAGAAACTGTAATGGTTCGGTCTCTCGGTTAGTCTTAATTTTGGCATGACAAAAATTGTAAGCCATAAAATGCGTTATCTAAGTCGAGGAATTAATATTGTTGGTACATCTATTGATGTATAGTTCTCTTTTGCGTTTAGATTACACAAGAAGCGTCAAGTGGACGTAATAATTTTGGTGAGGAGGATGGAAGAAATCGATATAAAGGTTATGTATGACGCTTGATGGAGGATTTTCGTTACGAAGTATGGCCGGATTAACAGGCCACCTCTCGATATATTTTTTTTCCTCTCACTTTTTTGTGAAATTTCTTAAATCAATAACTTTACTGTAAGTTACATTATTTAGTGTGGTTGACTTTCATAAGTACAACATGAATAATCAGCTGAGATGCATTTTACTGATAGAAGTTTAACTGTGTTTGATGTTTCTATGCCTCAAAGATTGAACCTATTAGATTCGATGATCAATTTTCCATGCAAAATTACACTGATGGTAATAGCTATTGGTGAATTAGTATCCATTTGTTATGTCTTGGCATGTATATTGTCTTGGGTAGATGTTAGCAGTATTTGCAAATTTCATGGTTCATTCTAGAATTTGTTACGGTGTTACTCATATATCTGTACATACTTTTTTTTTTTTTTTTTTTTTTTTTTTGGCTTGGCAACCTGGAAGTTATGTTTTGTAATTATGTTTCAAAACAAGTTTGAGCAAGTAGACATAAGAATAGCAATCCAAGTCAACTGTCGATTTTTCATTTATATAAAATTTAAACTTTTAAGTAGCATAATTTATGATATCATTACATAGTTTTATATTAGCAATAGAATTGCCGACCATACTTAGACGCATAAAATTCATAAATTAACCTAAAAAAGGGCTCATGAGATTTTACTATGCCAGTATTCATCACTTCATGATAGACACATCTTTTGGGCCAGTCCAATAACTTGACACGTGTTTACCTTGAAGTCTCATCTACATCTTTACCTCCATCTTCCACTTGGACTCCAATAAGTTGAAACGTGTTTACCTTGAAGTCTCCCTCTATCTACATCTTGATTCTACTTACTCACCAAAATCAAGAACCCTTCCACTATATAATTTCAGAACATCTCATTCATATTCTCAATCTAAAAAACCCCATCTCATTAATCTTCTCTATCGACCCCAACTTTTCATTTATTTTCAAAAAGGAAAATTTCCAGTTAAAGTTTGTTATGCAATGACGATTAACAAGAGCCAGGGGCAATCTCTAAATAAGATTGGGTCTATTTGCCGGAACCAATATTCATGCATAGACAGTTATATGTCGCATTATCTAGGGAAACATAACCTCATGGACTAAAAAATACTTATCAGCCAACAAGAAAATAAGCCATCGAATGCTCCAAAATTATAGTGAATAAAGACTTCTTGACAATAATTTATAACATACAGGTTTTTTATTAAATAAGTTTTCATTTTCTTTATTATCCGGTTAAACTTGGATCACTATTGTAAGTATTGTTGCGACTATTTTTTTAACATCTCATTAGTGATCTAAGTTCCGCGATGCATTATCATATCAAAAAGACTTATCATACTAATTGGATTATAAAGTAAGTGACAACTATTTAAAAAAAAAAAATGTATGTTTTGAATTTTTGTCAAAGAGGTCTTTATAGACTATATTTTTTTGTGCATTCGGTGACTTATTTTTTTTCCGACTGATAAGTATTTTTAATCCATGAGGTGATGTTTCTCAGGATAATGCGACGTATAATTGTCCATGCCCGAATATCGGTTCCGGCAAATAGACCCCAATCTTATTTAGAGACTGAACGAGTACAACACTATCTGATACAAACACTCCGTCGCAACACGCGGGTTGAAATTCTCGTTTCTGAATATATTTCTGAGCTAATGGTATAAAAAGTTATCCAACTTGTCTCTTTTTATTATTGTAAGCACTTAACTTTTAATTTTACTATTATTTTTTTTTTTTAATCTTCTTAACAAATGTGTCAAACAAATATTTTTTATGATGGATTAAATTTTTACTTGTTTATCATAGATTCTCTTATGAAACAAATATTTGGAATACAATGGCTTAAGTAGCCTATTTTATCTTGGGATGAGATATTGGTACCCAAAAAACACATGTAATATCTTCCTTTGTTTTTGAATTTTTAAAAATTCTTTCTAATAATGTTTATATTATAAAACTACGAAATTAAAAGTACGGAATAAAAAATATAAAGTTTAACAAGTCAAAAGTATTAAACTGACAAAAATAAGGAACAAAAACTGACAAAAAATTGTGTTATACTGTTAGCAGAAGAATAAAAAAGGAAATAAGAATGATAAAATGTGGCCCAAAGAAAAATGAGAAGAAACCTGAAAAAGAGCAAAAAGGAACATAACCTCCTAGTAGCAACCTTTTATCTTTATCAATTTTGTTTGACACAGTCATTTTTTAGTTACTGCACCGTATAATGTATATGACAGTCTCACAAATCTTTGTACATTTGTTTTTCTTATTATTTACTTAACTATGTTTTATCCGTTAGATTTACATAAATTTTTCTATACATTTTGCATATTTTGGACAACAATTTTGGTCAAAAATGATATATCGACATCGTATGAGAGTGTGCTATTACGATCATAAGTCTGGGTGTAATAAAAATACCCTAAGACCACATTTATCACAGCCACCACAGTTATCACTTTTTACAACCAACTTCACAATCAACTTGGTGTAATAAGACAACCAACTTTACAACCAAAACATACATTGCTTAAACACAAATATACCTCGCAAAAACCGTTTAATAAATACACACACAAAGCAAACTTCCAAGACTCTATCGTTGGCAAAACCGTGTCTTGCTTTTCAAACATCAAAGACGCGTGCGCTTGGGGAAGTGTAGTAAGATAGCACACGTGTTATCTTGCCATGTAAGGACGTAGAACGAGTCCTCATAGGCTTATTACAGATGGTCTAAGGTGTATGCAGTGTATCTTTCCTATTTTGTTTGACACGTTTGTTTTTTAGGTACTACTCCGTACTCATTCCGTCCCAACATTATAGTCCTCATTTACATTTGGGATACAATAATAGTCTCTTACTTGTGTTAACCAATTATAAGAGAGTAATGGGTAAGGATAATACTGAATGGGTTGAAGAGTGTAGTAGTTTTATTTTTTTTAACCGTGTATTTCATGTTTGGAACAATAAGCTTGAGCCACAAGGAGTATAATGACAAATGTAATGGCATATTTAGTGAATATCCAAACAAGACAAAAGAGACACATATGCAAGATGTGTATTTGTCTATTATTTAGCCAGGTGGTTTTGTGGTAGTGATGGTTTTGTGAGAGTGACCCTAGTAATTAAGGTCGATTCTTCAAACAAAGGCAAAATAACCTAAGGATACTAGTATTATTTAGGGGCACACGATTGTGGGGTTCACCAACAACCCCCATGGCCTTTTCTCCAAAAATCTAGGGCCATATGATTTTCGTATTAAAAACTTATCCATTGTCAATATTGAATGCTAGTTAAAGATGATCACCGTATCACTTACTCTATATGATACATACCAAGGATGTTCAAACATCTATGTTCTTAAGGTTCATTAAGAATTATGTAAGCATTAATAAAGATTATGTGATTCACTAATTCTTTTTGCATGCTTTTGTTTGTGAGAGAACATCGTGTATACACGTCATCTGACTGCGAGATTTGTATCATACGGATAGGGCTGGTAATGTAATATGACTAGATATACACATTGGTGTTGTCATTTGACTATTTGAGTATACAAAGATATATACGTTCATACATGTATATATTAACATCAAGGTCTAACACATGGAATAAATTGATTTATAAGTAGGCATCTATTGGTCGAGTCAGATGTTTCGTTGATTATATAATTTGACCAGTATGATAGTGAACGTATTCACAAAAATTGCAAGCATTAATTTGAAAATGTAAATACATGATTATTTAGAACTCATAATGGTAACATTAACATGTTATTAGATGGTCGCACATTGTGACACTTTATAACCAGTGGCAAAGACAGGAGTGGAGCAGTGCCCATCGAATAAATTGTAGTGTAAACTTTTTAAAATGTCTGGTTATTTTTTTAATTTGTCTCTTAATGAATCAATTTGTAGTGTAATTTTTAAAAATTATTAAAGTTTATCTTCTCGACCATAAATTTATGACTTCACCCCTCTTTATGAGGCTGGTTGGCAAGGTTACCCATTTTTCACCGTACACCTCAGCGCCACGTCAGCTTTCCCTCCCATCTCACTTTCCTTCACCTCACTTCACCATTTACTCGTCAAGGCAAACACATCTTCACCTTTCATTAAAATACCCACTTTATACAAATATACCTCACTAAATACCCCACACACAGTCACACTCAAAATAAAAAATAATAAAACCTTAACTGGATAGTGGCGAACTCTTCACCATTATGATGCTTGGTATTCGTGTCTCATGCATGAAAATTGGTGGGAGGCAAGGAGGGATAGTGGTGAAGTTGGGATAATGGTGAGGGACTCACTCCCTTGCCATCCAGTCTAATATCGAAGGGCATGTACTACTATCATAGTGTTGATATATGTGTGTTGAAACATTTGTACGCATTCCTGATGACTTCACCCCTGTTTATAATATCGAAGGGCATGTAGTACTATCATGGTGTTGATATATGTGTGTTGAAACATTTGTACGCATTCCTGATGATGAAATATAATTTTCATTGCCACTTAAATATTAATAACAATGGTGGATTCATGATCAAATAAAAAAGTGTTGGTCCTGAAATTTAAGTAAAACAAGAATATATTTAAAAAATTGAAAATAAGATTTACACAAGACTCATTAGATACTAATAATATCAATCGTATTTTTCAACATTTATAATTTTATTATAAATAAATCAAAGAATTACAAGAGATAGTTGTGAAACACTATCCTAATTGAATGACAAATGAAACTTTCCTAAAAATAAATCAAAGCTTGCTAGCTTAGCTTATGATTCAAAGAGGGGATGATTGTACCACTATAATATATTTGTATTATTTTGTGTTTAGAATCTCTAAGTTTTTCTCTTGACTAACATTCGTATATATGAGATTAGAAAGTGAATTCACATGTTGCAATAAGTTAGGTGTCAAGCATTTGGTGGAAGAGTAATTTACTATTTAATGCTTTTATATGTAGTTTCACTTTACAATGTAATCTAGTGAACATTTAATTCAGCTATTCACTTGTTTATTAACTATTTTTTTTTACTGGTTTAACTTTCTTATGTTTTCTTTTTCTTTTATGCTTTTAGGAAGTTCCCACTTATTCAAGTTTGAATTTGAGAGAGTACCCAATGTTGTTTTCAGCTCGGGTAGTTACTCGCAGATATTGCATCGGCAAGGTAAAGCTTATCTTCAGTTGGTATTCGAGGTCCCTAAAGCTTTTTGTTGATCGAGATTTATACAACACATTCTGAATTCATATCAAAGGGTAAATTTAACCTAGACTATTTTATGTTTAAATACTTTCAAAGACAATTGGGCAAATTTTTAGCCCAACAATCTCCACCTATTTGAATATACAAATAGTCTAAGTTAATTCGTAGTAAGTGAACATAACAAGTTCTTCTTACTTTCTGATTAAATAAAAAATAAAAATAAATAAAAGCACATAAGCCTGATTATTTGTTGGTGAAAGTTTCTTTTGATGTAGTCCCATATGGAGATTAGTTGTTGCGTTTGAAGTCCTTGAAAAGTTACAGACGTACTCCTTAAGGCGTTGCAAGCGCAGTCCCTAATTCGTTGCAGGCACAGTCCCTGATGCATTGCAAGCGCAGTCCCTGATGCATTGCAGGCGCAATCCCTAACAATATACTACATTTGTGTTATTTATTATTATCATTTTTTTTTTTTTTTGTCTAGAATCTCTGATTTTCTCTCTTGACTAACATTCGTATCTATAGGATGAGAAATTGAAGTCACATGTTGTAGTGAGGTGTCACGCAGTTGGTGAAAAAGTAAATCTTCCATTTGCTTCTATATGTAGCTTCACTTCCCAATGTACTTTAGTAAATTGTTAATTCAATTATTGTTGGGAATTATCACAAGACAAGAGAAGACTTAATGGAAGAACAGAATTAAGTCTGGTGGACTACGTCATTAAGTCTGTTAGTGTTATTAGTTAAGTCTTGTAATATTTAAGTCTGGTTGTTTATTATTAAGTCTGGTAGAGTAAGTTAAGTCTGTTTGACTTTAGTTGTTAAGTCTGGTCATGAAAGTTAGGAAAGTTTGTTAGATATAAGTTAGGAAATGATACGTAATTATCTTTAGAGAAGATACGTATATCCTTCAACAAGTTTTGTATTTAGGGTTTCCTTAGTGTATAAAAGGAACCCTAGTTATTAGTTTTTGATAACGACGAAGATTGTAATCACTTAGATTAAAAGAATTAATATACGAAGTTAGTTATAGTGTTCTTCATTGTTTGTTGTTAAGATTCCGCATTAACAATAAGCAAAGTGTTAGAGTTTCTTACTTAGATCGATTTGGTTTATACAAGTCGTCTAACAAGTAACAAGGCTACTTGGATCCATAATTCGTGTGGACCAACAATTATTCACTCTTTTATCAACCACTTTGTATTTACTGGAATTTTCTTTTTCCTCTATGCTTTTATGAGGTTCCCACTTATAATTAAAGTCTGGTTTTAAGAGAGTATATTGAGTTAATGAGACTTTGTCGGATCTTATTTACTCGAATGTTGTTTTCAGCTCGCGTAATTTATTCGCTGATACAATGTCAACGAGGTAAAGTTTATCTTCAATTGGTATTCGACGTTCCTGAAGCTTGTGGTCGATCGAGCTTTGTACAACATTCTCTGATTTCATATCAAAGAGTAAACTTAATTTAAGCTATTTAATATTTAACTAATGAATAATTGAGCAAAATTTTTGGCCAACCAATGGAAGCCATAAAACGTACGCAATAACTTTATAGTAGATAAGCTTGAATTAGATGAGAGCCACGAATCAGTTTTTCTATTGAATTGGGAACAATACTGCTATGTTTAGTGGCGTAAAGGCAAACAAATGCGTAATACCAAAGTCATCATTAGGCTAACCACACTTTTTATACAAAGAAAGACATGTAGGGCAATAAAAATTTCTTATTCCTATATTTGCTTCCTTTCTTAATGAAATTAGAAGAATGAAAAAGTATTCACACAAAAATATATGTGAGATGTACATCCATCTTACTACTTATGATCTCTAACCATCGGTTGTCATTTAAAGTGTTCTTAGCAAAATTTGTGTCTAACTCCAATACTAAATGCTCATACTCAAATGCATCTTTCGGATCTTAATACGTTTGCTAGTTGTTTACAAAATAAAATGTCAAATACGACAATACAAAACGTTAGCTACTCTTTGGTGAAATGTCTAAACAAAATTGATGACACATGCAATGCCATGATTGTAGTGACTAGATAAGGGTAAACTTATACCTGTTGATACAAAAGTTGGGCGTTCCTTGATAGGGCTTCTATTCTCGTACCAATTCGAATCTTAATGCTTGATGAGACCTGCGCACTAAGAAAAAGGACAAACACCGTTAGGCTTATCGAGGGATTGTCTCCCCGATTATCCTCCGGCGTGAGAGTAAGTAATCGAATGTAGGGTTTAGTTTATGGTTAGGGTTTATTGAAGATCGTACATTTACCGAGGGCTTGGGTGCCCTTTATATATGCATGAAACCCTAGTGGGTTTCGTGTTCCCTACTCTTCGGCGTGTTAGCCGACATCGGGTATATAGTATATATCTTCTTTATTTAGAAGATATTCTATATATTATCCGGAAATAACTTTGGGCTTGGGCCTTGTCGACCCAAGCCGCATAACTGGTAGTCCAGTTGCGGCCCAAGCGTGGTGGGCTTAATTGTTAGTATTGTTTACTAACCGGGTTCGTGACCCGGGTGTAGACTATACGTCATCATGTCCCCCCAGTCTAGTGTGCGCAGGGTAAAACCTGCGGACGCTAGACTAGAGTCGTGTCGAAATTGTTCCCCATGCGTACGCGGGAAGCTTTCAAAAAATATACCGCCAAAACCACACGTGTGATGTATCTAGTCCAAAAAAGTGTAATTTGGGTACCTTGGGAAATGGAGAGGTTGCCCACTTGCCTTGTACCGTCATTTATCCTAGCCACACGATTGGGGCTAGTGGGATACACGTGTCACTTATCTGTGGTGATGGGAAAAGTATATAAACTACCGCCTCTCATTCACTGTGACGTCCACAGTTAAAAAATCGCCATTCCTCCATTTTTACATCTTCAAATCTTCTTCCAAAAAAGATAATTCAAAGGTAATTGCGCGTGCGCACATAATCTGAATCAAAAAATGGTAGCGCAACTTTGTGATTTCCATTCTAACATAACCGAGGAGGAACTGATTCAGTTTACCTCGGATTATTTTATCCCTATGGGCCTGCGCCCTGAGGTACCAGGCCCAAATGACACCATCGCGGATTTCCCTGCTGGGAAGGTGGGGTTATATACGCGCTTTTTCGAGTGGGCGAATCAGCGCGTCCCCATCTCCGTGTTACTGAGTGACATACTCAATTATTACAATCTCCACATCTCCCAGTTGCATTGTATTGGTGCTGGGAAGATTGCTAACTTTGAGGTGAACTATCGCTTGTTGGCGATTCACCCAACCCTCCACTTATTTCGCGCGTTTTATCACGCAACGTGGTCAAATGGGTGGGTTACCTTCTCGAAGCGCGTTGGAAAGTTACAGTGTTACGTGCAGAAGGTAGATAAGCTCAAGGATTGGAGGGAAAAATTCTTTTGGGTTGATGAAGCCGTCTTCCCCGACCATTTTCCATTTTACACCCGTGCCGATCTGCCCAAGGATGAGCGCCCCCCTGAGACGTGGTATAACGCGGATCATGCGGCGATCATTGATGAGAACCGTATTCCCATCAAGCCATATCCGGAGGCGTTCCTGGTGTATATGGGCATCAGTCGCAACTACTTCGAGCATGAGACGGAGGTTCCCACATTCTTGCATGCGGATGGCACGGGTGGGTGCTCCTTCTATCGCCTTACTGTCGTTATTAGTGTAAGCTCTTCTTCTTTTTTCATACTTTATGTAACTTGCCTTTCTTTGTTTACTTGATGCGCAGAGATGGATCTGTTCTCTGTTGTGAGGCTGGAGAATCCGCGTGCTGTGGCGGTGGGAGTGCGTCCTCTGGGGGACGGTGAGCAGACTATTCTGCAGGCGACGGCAGGGCGCGTCGTGGATTTGGTTATCCCAGATCCCGAAGGCTCCCCTGATGTGATAGCAGCTGAGCCAATACAGGAGGTGGCACCTCCTGTGCAGCCCAGTCCTGACGCTGCGCAGCCTCCTCTTCCTGAAACGGTGATCCATTTAGAGGAAACTGACAGTGAGATGGAGGAGAGCTCCCCACTGACGCGGAAGAGAGCGTCTGGTGGTTATGGTGAAGGGCCTTCCAAGAGGCCGCGAACTGAGGCTAGTGGAAGCCCATCTTTTACTGAGGTGCAGATGAGGTGAGTACCTTATTAGTTAGAAACTTTTGTCAAGTTATATTGTATTCTAACTTTGTTTCTTCGTATCCTCAGTGTGGATGCTGAGAAGCCTGGTGGAGGTGCGTCCACGACTGAGACTGAGAAGCAGAAGGACGTGTCCTTGACTCCTCCCCCCATGTAAGTATTATTTAGCGTTTCCTTAGCATTTTGTGTATGATTGACCGTGCACTAACTTTGTCTCTTGATGTTTTTTGCAGCGAAAAGCCTGTGGAGGACGCTGGCGTCCTAGATGGGAGTGCGCCACCCGAGGTGAGTCATGCTCTGGACGGGGCGCGTTCACCGAGGGACGTTGAAGTGGAGTCAAGTCCGTTTGACTCTACGATGGAGGAGCTTGCCTCTATCGCTGTGCGCCAGTCTGAGCTGGTGGCGCAAGCAAGAGTGCACAAGTCTGAGGAGGTTTCCAGACTGCAGGCGCAATTAGCGTCTGTGCAGGCTGAATTAGCAAGCTCTAAAGCTGAGCAGCTGAGCTCCAAGGCTAAACTGGAGCGCGCGGAGGCGTCTGCGCGAAAAATGGGTGAGGAGAAGGTTATGGTGATGGCTGAGTTGGAGCGGGAGCGCGCTTTTGCAGACCGTCAGAGGCGTAACTCTTTGTGGGCGCTGAAGTACTTGGAACAGAATAGGAGCAAGCACTTTGCAAATATTGAAGAGTTCCGCAGCCGCATTGAGATGGCCCTGAAGACGCAAGAGGAGAAGCTCCGCCAGCTCAGCATTGAGTACGATGAGGAGCTGTACCCCCATCTTGTTCAGTCTGTGGCTGAGCGCAGGTACATGCTGCTTTACTTCTTTATATCTTGTATATGTTTGGGACCCTTTTTCTTATTAACACTTGTGTTATTTCGTAGGTGGTTGATCAGTCATGGTCTTCGCCTGGCCGCCATGTGTACGCTGGAGCATCCTGAGGTCACCGC
This sequence comes from Artemisia tridentata subsp. tridentata, assembly GCA_021014915.2. Lineage (NCBI taxonomy): Eukaryota > Viridiplantae > Streptophyta > Magnoliopsida > Asterales > Asteraceae > Artemisia > Artemisia tridentata. The sequence continues at coordinate 292,807,017 of CP139506.1, forward strand.
ATCCTTTGGGAAGGTTGTGAATTGCGCTATTGCGCACGGTGAGACCTCGGCCGCAGACAAGCTTGCGGAGGCCAAGTTGCTGACTGTGCCGCTTGCTGAGGTGCCTGGGTATAAGGCGGATGCCCATGCTGAGCTTGTTGCTGCCATGGAGGAGCTAAAGAAGCTCGAGCTTCCGCATATCGCTCTCTTGGAGCGTGATCAAGACCAGCCGATCAGCGTGATCATGGCGGGGCTCACTCTTCCTAGGCATCTGCAGGATGATGCAGATCAGCAGGTGGACTTCTACTTGAAGCCTGATGTGGCGCAGTTGAAGGTACCCATTTTTGCTCAGCCTCGTGACATTCTGAATCCTTTCCGTCTTGAGAAAGAGATTTCTTTGCAAAGATCGCTAAATGCGCATGTTTCCAGGGTCGCACGAAAGAAAGGCGAGAAAGGAAAGGCCATTCTGTGCGGCATAGGCGCTGCGCATCAGCCTAGGTCCGATGGTGTGCCAGTCTGTGTGGCCGCTGTTTCCCTTGATGATGCAGAGTTATTGAAGAGGCTCGCGGATGCAAAGGAAGCGGCTTTGAGTGGGGGCTCCAGCCAGTTAAGGCGTACATATAGTATTTAACTTTTTTGTACAAGTCTTTTTGTAGAAACGTATTCTATAAATAAAAAGTTGCTTTTGTACTTGGTGTTTTTATAATTTCTAAGTACTTATGCTTTTTGAACTCGTAGTTCTTTGTGACTCATGTATCCTTTCGTGAAGGTATCTTTAAGTGTTTAAGCGTACTTAGAAAATGAGGATCATAATCGTGTATGAATTTCCTTAAGGACCGTAGTCGTGTGTTGAATTTTTCCAACTTAATCATAGTCGTCTATGTATTTTTGTAAGTTTACTTGTCGTATTTTACTTTAAAGGAATCAAGAGTCTTGATTTCCTGAGTTGTTAAACGCGCACAGTGTGCTCTATCGCGCATCCGTCGTGGGGTGGCGTGAGGAACTTGCGCCAACGTCTTGAGCGCAAGGTGTTTAACAAGGATTCGTGATCCGGTGTTGATGGGTTTGCAACCTCTTACTCAACGAGTAGTTTATTAGGTTTACTCATCCTTTCTGCCATCGTGGGTCTTAGTGTGTGCATGCACGCCATGTAGGCAAGAATATAACAATATTGAAACATGATAATAAAAGATGCAAACAATAAAGTTAAATGTGTTATGGAGTTAGCTAGAAACCATAACGTTTTATTAATACTTGCAAGTTTTGAAAAAGAAAAATGTTTATCTAGATAATTCATAAAAATAAAATTACATGGATCTTTATTGAGGGCGCTTTCTAAAGCGCAAGAGTGTCCATGTTGGGCCGTAGCCTTCTTCAAAGATAGCACCGTTTAAGGTTGCGGACATTCCATGTTCGCTGTAGCTCATTTCCGTCCTTGTCGCGTAACTTGTACGCTCCATTGCCAAGTGCTTCTATGACCTCGTAAGGTCCTTCCCACTTTGGTCCTAGCTTTCCAGTGTCTTCTGCGCGGCTTGAGTCGTTATCGCGGTATACGAAGTCTCCTGGTCTGAATGAAGTGCTGCGCACTTTGGTATCATAGTATTTTTTCATTCTCGACTTGGCTTTCTCTTCGCGTATTGCTGCGCGTTCACGTCGCTCTTCCAATAGATCTAAGTCTATGCGCCACTCATCATCATTGGTTGCCGCATTAACTTCCGCAGTACGGATGGTTGGCATTCCAATTTCAGCTGGTATAACAGCTTCTGTCCCATAGACCAAAGAGAAGGGAGTGTCCCCGTTGCTGACCTTGATGGTTGTTCGGTGCGCCCAAAGAACATGTGATAGTTCTTCTACCCATCTACCTTTGTGTCTGTCCAGGCGCGCTTTGATTCCTTCGCCAAGGCTTCTGTTTGCGCGCTCGACCAGACCATTGGTTTGTGGATGAGTTACTGATGCAAAGTGTTGCGTGATGTTCAGCTGTTCGCACCAGTCTTTGAACGGGTTATCACGGAATTGTTTTCCGTTATCAGAGATAATTTCTCCAGGTAATCCAAAGCGACATACTATGTTGTCCCACACGAATCGTTTCACCTGGTTACCTGTTATAGTCGCTACTGCCTTTGCTTCGATCCACTTGGTAAAGTAATCTATTGCCACAATGAGGAATTTCAATCCTCCTGCGGCAATGGGGAAAGGTCCAGCGATGTCGATACCCCATTTGTAGAATGGCCATGGCGATGTAATAGGTGTTAGCTCATGCTGTGGTCGGCGCGGAATGGGTCTGTGAACTTGGCAATCATTGCACTTTCGTACCAGGTCGCGTGCGTCGCGGTGCATAGTTGGCCAATAGTATCCAGACCTAAGGGCGCGCGCTACAATGGATCGTGGTCCTGAGTGCATGCTGCATGAGCCTGCGTGGATCTCTCGAAGTACATAGTCTGCCTGGAGAGGTCCAACACACCTAAGCCATGGTTGTAGGAATGAGCGTCTATATAAGACGTCATCTCGGAGCTCGAATCGCTGCGCTGTGCGCCGGATTCTTCGAGCTTCCTTCTGTTCTTGGGGGAGTATGCCCTTGCTGATGAAGTCAATGATTGGCGTCATCCACGTAGGATGTTCCTCTTCTATCACCGTGGATATTTCCATCTCTGTGATTGACTTGTTTTTCAAGGTTTCCACCAAAACTTGTTTTGATAGATGCGCAAAACTGGTGGATGCAATTTTGCTCAGCGCGTCTGCTTTTCTATTTTCACTCCTTGGAACCTGCTTGATGACAAATCTATCGAAGTTCTGGATCAGAGATTTGGTCTTTTCGAGGTATTGGATCATGTGTTCCTCCTTTGCTATATATTCTCCTGAAACGTGGTTAGCCACTAGCCGCGAATCGACGTTTACTTCTAGGTTGCGTGCACCCATTTGAGTTGCGATGCGTAACCCAGCTAGGAGTGCTTCGTATTCTGCCTCGTTGTTCGTGGCTGTGAATTCAAAACGCAGTGCGTAGGTGAATTCAACTCCTTCTGGGTTGGTGAGAATAAGGCCGCCTCCTGATCCATCTACGCATGAGGATCCATCAGTAAATAGAATCCATGGTTCTTGAAGTTCCTCCTTGCTTGTCGCAGGTGGAATATCTGTATCCGGCTTCTCGATGATGAAGTCGGCCAATATCTGCCCTTTAATTGCAGTGCGCGGTCTGTATGATATGTTATGCTCGCCCAGTAACACACTCCATTTTTGTAGGCGTCCCGATGCGTCGGGTTTCGATATAACCTGTTTGATGGGTTGGTCTGTGATAACAGCGATTGGATGCGCCTGGAAGTACCTGCGCAGTCTTTTCGCTGCAAACACTAAGGCTAGGACCAATTTCTCCATTGCAGTGTAGTTAATCTCCGTTTTCTTCAGCGCCTTACTAACAAAATAGATAGGTGTTTGGACGGAGTTCCTGTCTGTCAGTAGGACTGCGCTGACTGCTCCTTGAGTCGCAGATAGGTACATTATCAGCTCTTCCCCTGGTCGGGGTGCAACAAGCTTTGGGAGCGATGCTATGTGTTGTTTGAGCTGTTGGAAGGCTTCTTCTGCCTCCGCAGTCCACCTGAAATCTCCCTTTTTGGTGCACTTCTTGAGTGTCTTGAATAGGGGAAGTGACTTGTCTGCTGATTTAGATAAGAATCGGTTCAGTCCGGCTAGCTTGCCGTTTAGTGACTGAACTTCTTTTAGTGTGCGCGGTGAGGGGAGGTCAATGACTGCTTGAGTCTTCTCTGGGCAAGGCTTGATCCCATCGGGTTCTATCAAATACCCGAGAAACATGCCTTCCGTCGCGCCAAACGTACACTTCTTGGGGTTCAATTTCATGTTGATTCTCCTGAGTGTTTTGAACGTTTCCTCCATGTCGCGCACCAGCTCATCCTCTGTATGGCTTTTGATGACGAGATCATCGACGTATACTTCCAAGTTGCGTCCCACTTGTTTCTCGAACGCAGTGTCCACCAATCTTTGGTATGTTGCTCCTGCGTTCTTGAGGCCGAAGGGCATCTTTGTGTAGCAGTAGACCCCTTGACTTGTGTGGAAGGCCGTCTTTTCTTCGTCTTCCTCTGCCATTTGAATTTGGTGGTATCCCTTGTATGCGTCCAGGAAGCATTTGAAGGGATATCCACATAGAGACTCAATTTTCCAGTCTATTTCCGGTAGCGGGTAGCAGTCCTGTGGACATGCTTTATTGAGATCCGTAAAGTCTACGCACATCCTCCAACTGCCATCGCTCTTCTTTACCATCACTGGGTTAGAGAGCCAGTCATGGTAGTAGACTTCACGCATGATGCCTGCGTCTACCAGCTTATGTACTTCTTCCAGGATGGCTTTTGCGCGGTCTGGAGCTTGTCCGCGCTTTTCTGTCGTATTGGAGGATATCCTTGTCGGATTTGTAGCTTATGTTCCGTGATGGAGCGTGGTACTCCTGTCATATGCTTAGGTTCCCATGCAAAAATATCCAAATTATTTTGCAAGAGTGCGCATATAGCTGACCTGCCTTTGTCAGACAGAGACCCACCAATAGATACCTGTTGATCCGGGTATTCAGGGTGAATGGCGACCGTTAGGTTTGGGACTTTGATTGCGCGCTGTTCTGGAACAATACTTACGTCACTTGTCACTGCGTTACATTCCTTGGGTGGTGTGGTGGTATTGTAAAGGGTGACAATACCTCCTTCCACTGGGAACTTGAGCATTCCGTGCGCTGTGGATGGGACGGCGCGGATGGATGATATTCCAGGTCTCCCAATAATACCGTTATACGGGGAGGGGGATCTGATTACCATGAAGTTCATCCAGGTAGTTGTAGAGTGTGGTTTGTCACCAACTTCTACAAATAGACGTAATTGCCCCGTGGGCCATATCTTCTCCCCTGTGAAGCCGGTGAGCGGCGTTGTGGCTGGGATCAGCTGACTCTGTATCTCAGGTCGCAGCTTCTTGAAACAGTGTTCGTATATGATATCAGCGGATGCACCTCCATCTATATACATGCGACGGATGTCGTGACCCCCCGTATGTATTTCAATGGTGAGTGGATCCACTACTGCGTTGTTCGCAGTCAGGGAGGGGAAAGAAATTTCGTTTCCCTTAGAAAAACGCTGACTAACTTTCTGTCTAGTCGCGCGGGACCATGGCTGTATCATGTAGATGATATCTGCCTTTTCTTTTGGTGTCTCTTTCTTGGCCCCTGGTTTTGATTTGTCTTTCCCTTCTCTGATGTTTTTTACGAGATGGTCCATCTTTCCTTCCTTTACCAATTTGTCAATCAATTGGCGCAGTTGGACGCAATCGTTGGTTGTGTGGCCCTTCTGTCCATGGTATTCGCAATAACCATTCCCTATGCGCTTATCCTCTGGGGTGCGGATTGGTGGTGGTTTCGGGAAGTTTGCGCCCTCCGTCACAAATATCTCCCTTGGGGTTTTTGTGAGGGGTGTGTATCTATCATTGTCTCTTCCACTCCCTTGGTTGCGATAGCCTCTGCTGCGGCTGTTACGACTGCCACCTTGGTCATTGGATTGTCTCCTTGACTCTTCTTGTGGTCTATGATTCGAATAGCCTTTTTTGCTATCTGCAGCGGCTTCTTCTCCTTGGACGAAAGACCTTGTGCGCTTCATGAGCTCATCGAAGGTTAGGGGAACCTTATCGTTTAGCTTTTTTATCAGATCTGGATTATTGATTGCATTCATGAAACCCGATATTTTTAGTATCTCTGGACACGCCTTGACTTTCATGCACTCGTCCTTGAAGCGTTCCATAAAAGCACTTGTAGATTCCCCTTGTCGCTGTTTAACCCTAGCGAGTTCGACAGGGTTTTTGGCGCATTTCTTCCTTTGAGTGAAGTTTAAGCGAAATGCTCTGCGCAACTCTTCAAACCCACCAATGCTTCTGCGTGGAAGCTTACTAAACCAGTTGCGCGCATTCCCTACTAATGTGGAGTTGAACATATGGCACACACACAGGCTGTGGCCAATTTTCGATAGTAGCTGCTGATTCGAAAATTTTTAGGTGATCATCAGGATCACCTGTCCCATCATATGTTTTGACATTAGCAGGCATGCGCCTTTTCTTGTTCTCAGAAAAGTCACTGATGCGCCTAGTAAACGCATCAACCTTTTGGCGACGCCAGGGGAGAGACATGTCTTCATCATCCTGGTCGCGGTATTTCTCTCTTGATTTCCAGTGTCCAGTCTCGCTGTCCGAGGAATCTCTTAAGGATGAGCGGACTCTTTTGTGACGCCTGCGTCGACTATCATCAGAGTCTGAGCTTGCTCCTCTGCGGCGCTTGCGCCGACTATCCTCAGAGTCAGAGCTTGAGGGGCTTTCACTTGGGGAACATCGTCTCCCAAGCCTATCTTGGATCCTGCGTTTGCCAAGCCTAGCGTGGACATTGGCGCGCCGCTCCCCCTCTTCAGGCTCTTCCAGATGTTGAAGGTCAGCTGCTTCATCGTCCACAACCTTCCTTCCAATCCTGGCGAATACTGGTTGTTTACGGCTATCCCTCTCGCGTCTTTCCTTTCGGTAGAGCGGTGGGGATGCGTCAGGATTAGGGTCAAAGTTGAGTCTGGCGTGCAGACTTTGGCTTGACCTCTTCTTTGCCTCCTCTCGCATGAGCGCAGTCAAGGCTTCGTAGTTTTGAGATACGAAGTCACTTGGGGCTAATTCGGAGGTAACTCCTTCTAGCGCGATAGAGTCGGTTTCCAAAGCTGGATCCTTGTTTCGCACAGGCGCGTTGGGAGGCTCAGTGAAGTTCACTTCTGGCATGGCAAGAGGTGTGCGCTCCAGTTCTATCTCGCTAGTACTTGTCGTAATAGCGGGGGTAAACCTGGTAAGCGATTCCACTGCAGGAAAGACCAGATTTGGGTGCGCTCCTAAGCTTTGAGGCGTACTGGTTGTCCCAGAGGCCTGTTTAGAAGCCGTATCAATTTGATGCTTCTTTCCTAGTGGATCGTCCTGCGTTTTCTTCCCATGCGGACTCTTATGACTTCCGTGTTTCGTCATTCTAGTTTTTTGGTAAAATCCTTAGTGTAGGGTCCCACGGATGGCGCCACTTGTTGATACAAAAGTTGGGCGTTCCTTGATAGGGCTTCTATTCTCGTACCAATTCGAATCTTAATGCTTGATGAGACCTGCGCACTAAGAAAAAGGACAAACACCGTTAGGCTTATCGAGGGATTGTCTCCCCCGATTATCCTCCGGCGTGAGAGTAAGTAATCGAATGTAGGGTTTAGTTTATGGTTAGGGTTTATTGAAGATCGTACCTTTACCGAGGGCTTGGGTGCCCTTTATATATGCATGAAACCCTAGTGGGTTTCGTGTTCCCTACTCTTCGGCGTGTTAGCCGACATCGGGTATATAGTATATATCTTCTTTATTTAGAAGATATTCTATATATTATCCGGAAATAACTTTGGGCTTGGGCCTTGTCGACCCAAGCCGCATAACTGGTAGTCCAGTTGCGGCCCAAGCGTGGTGGGCTTAATTGTTAGTATTGTTTACTAACCGGGTTCGTGACCCGGGTGTAGACTATACGTCATCATTGTAGTGACTAGATAAGGGTAAACTTATAGCTCTAACATATGGCAAACAAATTACAGTTATATACATATAGCTATATTTTATCTTCTTATAGCTATATTGTTTTTGAAAACTGATAACATTTTTAGAAACAATGGAAAGATAAAGAAAAAGGAAAAGATGCACATGGCTAATAAAAGGTCCATGAATACCACTACCCATATCTATGGAAACTTGGATTCACAGAAGATACATAAATGCTTCACCATCTATTCTTTACTAAAAAACACCCTCTACACCCTCAACTGCCTTCCAAACAACAAAACAAAACAACTTTTACTAATATTCCAAATCGGTATATGTACCCATGATTAATTCTCTATAAAATATGTGCTTAATATCTTAAGATTTATTCCTATTGATTCGTTTAATGGATGGGATTTTTTTTTCTCGGTAAATATGATTTTTTGACTCAGATGCGTGTCGCCTAATGTTAGAATATTTCATTGTCATTTCCGGTATCTTTCCTAGCCACCCTAGGATGTATATTTCGTGAGGTTTGAAGTCGATACCTTGCGTGAGTATATCACGGTATCTAACGACGGTGATGATTATTTCTATTAATTCACCACGAAAGGCTTCTGATTTTTAGAAATAAGTTGACTTATAAGATAGGATTGAGATCCTCTCATGTTCCATTTGAACATGAGAGGTATAAGCAATAAAGTTAAGCTAATAAAAATTAACTTTTAGAAAGAGAAAAATAATAAGTTTGTATTTAGTCAAAGAGTAAAATACAGAAATGGTCCCTGTGGTTTGCCCAGATTGCAGGTTTAGTCCCTGACTTTTCGAAAGTGCATGCGGCTTCCCTGTGGGGAAACCTTGGTTCCGTTTTGGTCCCTGGCCGTTGCAGAAATGGTCCCTGTGGTTTGCTCATAATTGCACGTTTAGTCCCTGGCCAGGGACCAAAACGGAACAGCCAGGGACCAAAACGGAACCAAGGTTTCCCCACAGGGAGGCCGCCTGCACTTTCGAAAAGTCAGGGACTAAACCTGCAATCTGGGCAAACCACAGGGACCATTTCTGCATTTTACTCTTAGTCAAATTATACAAGTACCCTTCAAAATAGCATTGATGAACACACAAAAGTTTGAAATATATTAATTGAGTTTGGTGTTTTTTAATATAACTAATTTTGCAATAATAAAGTATAATAAGAAAATGGAGAGAGAAACAAGGGTACATGAAGAGACAAACACCACCAACAAGCGTGAGGGTGGTTGGGAGACGGTAAACAGGAAGAAGAGAAGATCTAACGTTAACAGAGCCTTCCAAGCAAACGTTAACCAGGATGGCAGGAAACGTATCTTGGATTTCGATACGGTTATGAGGAACAAAGCTACCTCATTCTTTTTGACCAACTTCCCAGATTGTTGGTATTCTAACGTCGTTTGGAAGACGTCCGGGATAGCAAAGTTATGGATGCATAAATAGCCTTCAAGAAGACAAAGAGAGATTCAAGGTTCAGGTTTGTAAGATTTATTAACGTTGGAGACTTTGATAGTTTTGAAAGGATGTGGAAGGAAATTCCGGTAAGGGACGAGAGATTAGTGATTAACCGTGCAAAGTTCATCAAGGTCGATGGGAAAGGTGTGCCTATCTCAGAGTTTTCTTGACAGCGTATGGGAGTTTTAGCTCGAATAGCTAAAGCCCATACACCCACAACAGGCCCAAGACAGGCCCACAAGGGCTAATCCCATAACGCTTCTCTTGAGAAGCAAGTTCCCAAGCAAGACACAAGCAAATCAAGCCTAGACAAGCATATCCAGGCAAAAGCTAGATTCAGATTTTATCCCCAAAGTTGTTTATAACAAACAACACATGTCACCACCTCATTTGTGTAAAGGTAATGATTGCGAATATCACGATGATACGATCAATCATGCATGGAACATTCCATGAATTTGACATAACCAAGGATGTCACGCCACGTGTCATTCTTGTCTCTTCTCTCGGATGTCCACCACGTTAACCATTCTAAACTGTTAGATCACATTCATAGGTGGCACAAAACCACACGTTCTAAAATTAATATAACAATTTTCCTGTGATCTTTACATGTTATATAACTCATATAAATTATGTGAATCGAATCATGCAAGCTAATCTATGCGTATGAAAATATTATGATCATAGAACACGTAAATCACAAATATATGTAATCCGAATTTCTGGGCATGATAAGTATTTTATTTAGACCTCATATGATGTAATAGACCTGGGAAAAATGATAGATCGATTTATGGTAGCCTAAATCATGTCGTGGTAATTTTGATGTCTAAAACGTACATAAAAATCAAATATGTGTTAAACGATTTTTCTGGGCATGCTAATTATTTTTCGTGGGTTCTTTATAAGTCATATGATCTGGGAAAAATATGAGTTTGATTTTTGGAAGCCTAGATTTAACGTGGTGAATTATTGTTAAAACCGGATTTTAATAAAACAAAGAAATCAAATAAAAGGAAAATTGGGGCTACTAGGGTTAGGTTTCTTGGGCATAAATCTGATCATTAAAGGTGTTTTAAGGATGAATTAATGATGGTGCAATGATTGGTAAATAGTAGGGTTTGTAATTGTTTCTAAAAAGTCTAGCCGATTTAAAGTAAAAGGTATAAGGACCTGTTTTGCCAACTTTGAAACTTCTGGGATATTTTTTTAATGTCATATACATCTGTAAGAATGTGGGAAAAATATAACTTTGGGGTCCTAAGTGTAAATATTGCATTATAATGAATTAAATGGATTTTCAAGGGTACGAATTAAATTAATTAAAAAGAGAGGGACCAAAAGTGTAAATCTGAAATATTGAAGTTATTTTGAGTTAATACTGATATAAAAAGGATGTTGTGTAATTTTGAGAATTTATGGGCTAATTATGTAATGGTTATTAAATTATGATTTAATATATATATTTTGTAAACTTAAAGGACTAAATATGTAAATTCTGAATTCTGAGGGATCAAATCTGTAATGTACTAAATTCTGATGGTATATTCTGTAATTATGAAATATAATATGCTTGGTTGGTAATTATGGATATTGTAGGGTTTAATTTGTAAAATATGTAAATATAAGGTTGGTTTTGTAAATTATGTAACTAAAGGGGTGTAATCTGTAAATTGTGAAACTTAAGAGAATAAAATGTAATTCTGAATAAAATGAGTGTATAATTTTGTAACTTAAAGTACTTTTCACTTAAGACTTTTAAAGTGATGAATTTACATTTAAAACCCTAAACTTTGTATAATTGTCATAATTAACCCTAAACTTCTGTAACTTGATAAAATATACTGTTATCCCATAATAATCTTTGAATCAGGGTTTAACCTAATCTGAAATGATAATATCTGTTAATTCTGGAAACCTGCTAATTATGGGAACTTACTAAATCTGGAAAGTTACTAAAAATAGAAAGTACTTAAAATGAAGAGGTAAACTAAAAGTAATAATCTGAATAAGAAACTTTAGTAATTCTGTCTTCCTCTTCCTTAGGTGTGAAGAAGGAGAAGTCCTGATCATTGTTCTGTGTTTGTTTGTTTGTCTGCTGTGCTAATAAGGTACAGATATTCTGCTCTATTTCAGTAAGGGTGTTTCTTTCCCTTTTCTCTCAATATTTCATTTTCCTTATTAGGATTCCCTATACCATTGCTATGTTCCCCTCTGTTTGTGAATCTCTGTTGTGATCTGTTTGACCTGAATCTTTGTTTGAACCTTCTGCTATGATTTTCCATTCTGAACCTTTGTCTAAACTCTGATTTGAACCTTTGATATTTCTGGACTTTAACATGAACCTTTTTGCCATGTACCCTTAAGACATGACTTTCTGATTTTGATAGTTCATTTGACCTCTGACCTCTGACCTACAGTTTGATATCCGAGCCAATCACTAGGCATGAGGGTTTCATGTCCATGTCATTGATGCACCGATGGCATGACTCTAGGGCAGGAGAGTGATGACCTGTTCCGTCCCTGACTTATTTTATCTGGTGTGTTAAGGAGTTTCTGGCCACCGGGGGCGCATGGATGCATCCTAGTTCTGATTCTGTTATCTGTTATCTGTTATCTGTTATCTGTATATGTTATATGTTATCTGTTATCTGTTATCTGTTATCTGTTATCTGTTATCTGTTATCTGTATATGTTATATGTTATTATTATATCTGGTGACTGATGGTGTGTGCGATACACGTCTCTCACATTATCTGGGAGTTGGCCACTCTACACAGGTTTGTTGCAATATATGATTATGCTATGATATTATCTGTTATCTTGGCTCGTGATGGATTTCTGTTTTCCCTAAACCTGATTTGTTTCGTTATCTTTTCTTCATTCTTTTCTTTTTCCTTATTTCATTTCCTATTCGTTCACTTTGATTCTGTATCTGTATGATCTGTATTTCTGATTTGTTCTGTACTGCTATCTGTTATCGTTTCTGTTATCTATATATCTGTTCACTGAGCTCTCGTAGCTCAGCCGCATTTCTTTTCCTGCGGCAGGTACTTAAGCTAGGAAGCTTGGTTTTAGCTTTGGGATGAGAGCAATCTGACTTGGAGTTTTGACCTTAGTGATTTTAGCTTTACCATCTGGACTTCTATTTATTTTGATATGCCATTGTTTAGGCATTGATTATTGGATTTTGTACTTCAGTTATTTTGTCTTGCATTTGATATAAGTCATGTTGACTTATTTTGGGATTTAATGTTAAGACTTCCGCTGTTTTATTATTGAATGCTATGTTTGTTCTGATGTGAAACCATATATTTGTGACATCTTTGCCATTGTCGGGTTGGGGTGTTACAAACGAGGTTTCTAATGGTAATCCTAGTTGAAATGACAGCTAATCTAAACACTTTTTTTTTTTTTTTTTTGGTAACCATGATTTCCGACCTTTTGGCCGACTAATTCACGGGGTTTGAACCCACCGCCACACAGACACAAACCAGGTAAACCCCTCCCTTTTCAGGAGGTTAGTGTGGCCACTTAAGATTGTTTGCATGTAGCAGGAATTGATCTTGAGACCTCACACATTTTAGAGTGATAGCCACAAGCCCTTTTGCCACTAAGCCACCCTTAAGTGGTTAAACTAAACTAATCTAAACACTTAGAAAATGGGGTTTTAATCTGAGAGATTTACACGCTTAAATTTGCTTAAAGCTATAAAATACTAAACAATAAACTAAACACGAGTAATGATCAATAAGGAAGAACATGCTAGCCGAGCTACTCCTCATATGTCTACATGATTTGTCTACAAGTGCAATGACTAACTAATACTTGCATTGGTGATTCTAATGCAAACTACGCCAGATGGTCGTGGTTACCTAGTCCTATGAGTATCAACCTTTAACCCGATGGTCACTGTAACACCCCCGTTTTCGATAATCGCAGCGGAATATAAGTTGGGGTATTACTTCAAGCATCACAGTCATGAAAATAGAAAACGACTCGAAAAGAGACGTTTTAAATAAAATTGTTATCATTCATTTATTTAAATCAGAGTTACATTATACAGGTCCCAGCGGGAAGTTTCGAAGTACGTTATAAAAGTTACATTATTTATTGAATGATAATAAAATGGACACCCTTTTTAAAAGAAGAAAGTCCATTGCCACTCCGTGCCAAATCGTACTTCTAGTTACCTGAGATAAAACATGCTAAAAAGTCAACACTAAGGTTGAGTGAATCCATAGCATTTAAAGTTATAATCAGTTGAACACAAGCTAAGTAGAAAGTAAATCAGTAATATTGCAGTTCAGTATATATTGCCCTAAGTCTCATGACACGCAAACGTTAACAGGATGGACATCATAACAATTAACTATGGATGTAATTACTACATAATTAAATGTAGTAATACTGCCCTCGAGTAGGAGTTTGCCGGACTCTCAAATAAAGTGCATTTGGCTACTTGTCCAGCAACACAAATGGGACGTCAACTGCCAATAGATCTATTCACTATATTCGCGTTCAACCGCAAGTGATTAATGATTCATGATAGAGGGTCTTTTAGAGGCAACAGCTAAACTTAGGCAATATCAATCAGGATAGCATACAGAAAAATGCTTGTGTTCGGTTTTGTAGCATGTATCTCCCTACAAGTTTGAAAAACGTATAAAAGTGGGACTATGAACTCACCTTAGCAGTCTGGATGGAAAACAAAGTTAAATAGAGTTGACAAACGTCTCCGGCACGCAACCTGGTTTGTTATGTCAAGTTTCAATAATCGTATTCCAATATATATATAAGTTTTAATATTCGTTTCCTAACGTTTTTGGTTGATAGTTAAATGGTTAATTGAGACAACATGAAGTCTCTTCAAAAGTTGGATAAGATTTTATCTTATTTCTCATTTTTATGTTTCCGTTTGCTTGTTATCGAGATAAATGTATTTAGTTTATTAGTTTTTATTATAAATATATATTCAAAATATATTTCTAATAATAATTATATAAAGTTACGCTTTTTACCCTTATAGTTTCATATATTGACAGTTTATACTCCTGAACTTTCATAAAATGACAATTTTTACCCCTGAACTTCTGTAAAATGACAATTTTTACCCCTGAACTTTGGTGAAATGACAGTTTTTACCCCTGTAGTTTCAAAAATGACAATTTATACCCTCAACTTTAAGTCGTTGGCAAAACTAGTCCTTGTTTTAATATCTTTGAAATATTTACATTTTTGGCCCAATAAAACTCTATCTTTCGAATTTGTCAAGTTTTCCCCTTAAACTTTTTGGTCGACTTCATTTTAGATCCTAGTTATAAAGTTAGTTAGAGTTTTGACAGTTTCTACCCTCAAAGCATTTTTGTTATATCATTCGAAGTCCTTATTTCATTTTAACGCGTGTTACGCTTAGGAAAAAGACACGACTTTCTACGACTCGTTTATACAAGTTATAATAAGATTGTAAATAAGTTAATAAGGGCTTATTTGATTGTATTATAGCTTATAGCTTTTCGAAATAAAAACTAAAGATTTAAAAGGGTGCGTTTGTTTTTAGTTCAAACCGCCCAAAAAGGAGAATTATTATAGGCGAGATCTTGTGATGTTTTACAACGTTCTTATTTCTTTTATAACTATGCTGGGAGGTCGTTAAAGTGGCAAAGTTCCAGATTTTATGGGGTTCGTTTGGTTGTTGAAACAATTGTTCAAAGTTAAGGGTTTGGGACAGTTTTGCGATAAGAAAGAAAATGAAGAACAAATGAGTTTTTTATTACTAAGTTCACGATACAATTTTTAATGTATGTTATTATGATCATAATCATATCTAATCTGTCTTTAACATGTTTTAATGATTCCTAGATTAGTAATATGTAAAGAAAATAAAATGGGGTGTTCTTGGGGTTGCTCGACAAAAAGAGAAAGAAAGGAGAAACATGGTTTTTGGTCTAGTTTTCTATTAAAGATTATTCAGTAATGTTTTTAAGAGTATTTAAAGTATATAAAAGGAATGAAAAAGGGTTAAGTATACTTACTTATGTATTTAGTCGATTAGGGATAAATGTGGCAAATAGATTTGGAAATTGATCACTAAGAGTTCTCTTCTTTCCTAGGCCTCTCAAGACTTTTCCCTAGCTTCGATATGGACTGTTTGATCAGGGTTTAAGTAAGTGTGGCTGTTTTTTAGTGTGGTTCGAATGGTGGTGAGGTAAAAGAAAGAATGAGGGTCGATATATATAGAGAAGGTGAATTAGGGTTTCCAAAGTGGCTAAGTCACCTTGTTAGTGTGATTAGGGGACAAGGTGATGTAATGAAGGAAACTTGTATAGAGGGGGAGGGTGGAGGTCGTGTGGTTATTTCCTAACCATATAAGTTTCCTACAAATTTTGACTAATGGTGAATACTTAGGAGACATGGATATGTGGGGGTATTTTGGATCATAGAAGTAATCTTATTATGTAAGGTTTGCTTTGTAGTATGTGAGGAAATGTCTTAGTGTGATAATAGTTAGGATCGATGGAATGTGGGTCGAATGGCTTCTAATGGTGGTACATAGGCTATGAAATGTTGTACATTAAAGTTTAGGGAAATAACTAAGTTGGTTTAAGGTTAAGCTTATGTATTTGTTGGGTAGATAAAAATCTAAGGCTTATATACTTAATATATGTATGATTGGTCCCAAACGGTCAACTTTTATCGACCAAGGATGTTGGTCAACAAGAGTCAAACAATCTTGGGCACAATGCAATTATCCAAGGAGTTAGTGTATCCCCGGGTCGTTAAGTCCCAACGAGGTGTGTAAACTGAAATAAAACGAATCTGTGATCGGGTGAAATTGAATAGGAAAAAGGGTGTGAGTGATTAAACTAAGGAATTATAAAAGAAAATAGCTTAAATAAGCTAATAGAACAAGTACGTTAAAGAAAAATATTTAGAAACCTTTAAAACTTAAAAACGTTTAGAAACCTAGAAACGTACGTTTAAATTTAAATAAACGTAAACGTACAAAATAAAAAGTGAATACTGTCCAATATAACTCCCACGGATGTGAAAATTATATTTTTGGAATCCAAATGATAAAAGAAAATTATTAGAAAAAGAAAATTATTTATTAGACTTGTTAATTAATTATTATTAATTAAAAACTATTTTTAACTATTAAATAATAACCTAAAAAGTAAGAAAATAAGAAATAAACCTAAAAAAAAAATAAAGAATCTGAAAAATCTAAAATATTATAAAATGAATTTCGAAACTGAAAATATATTTATTACACAATTATTATATGTATTATTAATTATTTACTTATTATTTAATTACTAAAACAATTATTGCATTAAAAAATATTAAACAACCTAAGAAAAATCTGAAACTTTTTACATAATTCTAAAATAAATAAAAGAACCTAGGAAAAATATAAAAACACTATGTGCTTAATGAAAATAAGCAAATAAGCAATAAGCTTCTAAATAGAAGCTATCACTTATCTTTAAAATGGTTCTTTTTGGTTTTTTCTTTTTCTGGAACTATTTGTACACTAATATTATACAAGTTTAACAAAAATAAAACTTTACAAACCTAGAAATAAGCAGATTATGGGCTTATGACTTATTCAGTAGAGCTTTTGGGCTCACAGTGAAGTCATAAGCTTAAAATGAGCTTAAAAAAAACTTTATACATGAAACAAAAGATAAAACAATATGTGCACAAGTCCAATGGACAAGTATGAACAAGATTATGCACTGGAACTAGGAAATGAGCAAGGTACTGCTAGTTTAAAAGCAAAGTACTGCTAGTTCAAGCAAGGTACTGCTAGAGCAAAATCAACCTGCTGATAGTGCAAGTGATTCTGCTTTCCAAACAACCCTGCAGCTACTCTAAGAGAATAAGCTTAATAAGCCAAAATAAGAAATGGAGTAATAAGCTAGGTTGGTTGGCTTTCCAAAAAAAACCCAAGCTCAACCTGTGGGGTCCACAGGAGAGCTTTTGAGGAGCTTATGAAGTAGGCATGAGCATACTGATTACTCAGCAGACTCATGAAAATGAGATAAGTTAAAAGCCACTTGAAGCCCTATCAAATAAGCTGCAAGTTGAAAATAAGAAGCTTGTGAAATAGGCTGAGCATACTGATTTCTCAGTACACTCGGCAAAGGGGCAAACAACAAGCTCTTGATTAACTTATCAAATAAGCTTGTAAAAGCTCAACAAGCACTGAACCAAAGATAATGATGGATTAGCTTCACATAAAGCCAAATATCATAAGCTAGGGGTCAATGAGGAGCTTTTAATAAACTTAGGAAAACTGCTCAACTTTACTGTTTGCTCAGTGAAGTGAGTGAGATGGAACAAAATAGATGGGCAAGATAAGTGGTCTAAATAAGCTACAAAATGAAAAATAAGCATACACATAACGAAAAGGTTAATAGGGCTTCTAATAATAGCAACAAACACAGGCACACGTCCAATATTCAACAAGCTACAAGCTTGTGAAATTGGACATGTGACTGAGAAACAGGGCAAAAACAGCTAATAAAAAGCACATAAATAAGCACTTAAACAAGGGAACTAAAGATTAACAAAAATACTTTAAACAAGATTAGCAACAAAATATTAAAACCCTAAAAGCATTTAAACTGAAACTAAATAACAAGATCACAGGAAAATAAACAATTTAAATCAAAAACAGATAAACAAGAAATTTGACTTTATGAAATTAAACTAAAGTTTGACTAATATGAATTTAAAACCTAATCTACTGATTAATTATGTTATATAAAGCTATAATGAAACTAAATTAAGCAAACTTAACAACTTTTAAGCTAAAATGAAGAAAATGGACTTGATAACTAAAACAGACAACTAATTAGAGGGAATTAAAAGCAAATTTGACTATTACACAAAAAACAACTGGATTTATTGGTTTGACTGAGTTAATAGATCCTTATGTATCATACATCAAACAAGAACAATAACACACACAACCCTTAACACAGATTAAACAGCAAATCCCATTTATGAAACCTAAATTAACCACAGTGAACACTGAGATGGATTGAAGGTAAATTTGACCATTTAATACATTACCTACTGAGTTTAAAGGAGTGTCAATCCTCAAAGGACCCAATGGACCATGCATGAACAGAAATAAACAACACAAACAACCTCAGGATCCTAAATCTCAACAGATCCAAACAGTCCTTTAATTTTCACTTGTCAAATGAATTTCAAAGTTTTCAATGAATCTGAATATAAACCTGATTCCAAACTCTATATTATGATAATATGAGATTAAATGAGCATCAAACTTCAAGAACACAAGCATATAACACAGGTTTGTCAAAGATGCAATATACACTGTGTGGTTTCAATTTTCAGCAGCAAACAATCCAATGAACAAACAAGCAATAATAAACTCTAATAACACTTAATATCAACAAAGAAACATAAAAATGCAAAGATTCAAGCAATTAAATAACTAGAACAGTAAAATGGCAAAAATGATAAAAAGGCTTACAAATTGAATCCTGCTGAGAACTAAAGAACCAAGGGTTTACTCACTACCTAAGGCTTCCCATGAAGCACTAAACCAAAGGCATTCCAAGATTTACCTTGCTCCAAGCAGTTTCCATCATTCATCACTGAATTTTTTTGTTTTCATTGATTTTCTTGATTTTTTAAGTATTTTTATTTTATTTTTAAAGACTAAAGCATGTTTATATGTATCTAAAAGCTTAGTGAGCTTTGTCAGGAACCTACATGAGCTAATTGAGTCCAATAAACAACCATAATCGACATTAATTTAAATGACATGAATTTAAATGGTACGGATAAGAAAAACATGAAATTTAAAGATAGATTGAGATTAAAACTGTAAATAAGGTTTGTTATTCACTGTCAATGATTAACAAAACACTTGAAAGCATTAAATTGACATGAAATTAAAGAAAGCAGTAAATTGATTAACTAGTGACCATGGCTAATCCATTGGTCCAGTAAAACTACAACTACGTGACCATAGCTAATCTAATGGCTATTTTTTCCTTTGCTCCTTCTTGATATATATAGTGACTCTTGAGGTTCCCACTAAGCTTCTGAGCAAATCCCATCACAAATCATGGCCATTGATAGTCTGAAAGTGATCCCAGCCATTGAACGTGTTTTTGACGCCAAAAGGTAGTCTTGGTAACTTGCAGCCGAAATATTACAATTAATGCACTTTGGAGGGATGTATTGGTGGAGGGGACAATAAAGAGAAGTTTAGAAGCCAAGTTGGTGCTATGGTAAAGAAAAACAGGGGAAATGGGATGGTTTAGTGAAAACAGTGGTGGGGAAGCATTAATTGTGTTGTGGGCTATGTAGTGAGGTGGAAAGGATGTGAGGGGAGAGTAGGTGGTGAGGTGGTAGCCAGGTGGTGGTGAAAATCACCATGGTTTTGAGTTTGGCGGGGTGAGAGGGAAGGAGAAGGTTTGACCGGGTCAGACCTGGTATTGGATTTATATAGTAAAAAGGGTCGGTTGGGTTTATTTAAAAAGGAAATGGACTTGGACTTAACTTTGAGGGACCATAGTTGTACAATCTGAAATCTTTTCACCCAAGTACCAATTGTGACAACTTTTGAACTCCAAGGACCTTTGTTGACTTTTTCTTTCAAAATAAACCTTCAGGGACTAATTCTGCCAATTTATGAAACTTTAGGGACTGAAACTGTCAATTATGTGAACTTTGCATGTTTTTCACCTGTTTTCAATCCTTTTGTACCTGATTCATATAAAAACACATTCCAATGATATTTGTAACATTATATGGCTTTTCAAAGTGTTTTTGGCTGTTTTTGTGGGTTTAAATAATGTAAAATATATGTGTATTTAGACACATATCAAATCCCCCACACTAACTATTGCTAGTCCCTAGCAATCTTTTATGAAAATTTAATGGGTTTCATCTCTTTACCAAAAGCCATTACTTCTGGAGTAGCCAATGTTTTAGTATGTGATACTTTGGTACAATGATAACCAAATGATTTTGAGCAAACCATCAGCTGTCAACGGATTTGACTTGTCTTTACCAAAAGCCGTTTGCTTCTGGACTAGCCAACTCTTAGATAAATTACAACTATTATCTTTGGTGAGCTGATTACCAATCATGGTTTTTCACTGCCTTTACCACAAGCCATAACCTTGCGGGCTAGCCAACTCTTCACTTATAAAGATATGGTGAGTCGAATACCATACAATTTTAGGCAAATTGTAAGCCATAAACGGATTTGAGACATCTTTACCAAGAGCCGTTTGCTCTCGGATTAGCCAATCCTTATGTGGGTTAGACATGGCGGACTGATAACCATTTATTGCGTTCTAAGTGAGAAAAAATTTTAAAATTTTGGCCAAAATGGGGGTACTAGATGGTACATATGATCAAATTCGCTAGAATTCCCCCCACACTTAGAACTGAATATTGCCCTCAATATTCAAAGCACCGGCTATTATGCCGACACTTAGAACGTAAAAAGGAAATACTAATAGCCATTTTTTTTAATATAATGTACATATTTACAACATGTGGGGCATCCCCCCCACACTTGGGTGAGACATGGGTGAAAACCCATGTTTTACTACTGTTTTTATTAACCGAGTCGCTAGCTTGACTCGACCCCGAATTAATTAGTTCATGGGGAAAAGCCTCGACTTCTTCCATAAAGGAGTCACTTCCCTCATCCGGTGTGAGAGAAGGGGAAGAGTCGGAAATGATTGGATGAGAAGATGGAGTGGGATTGCCACTCACAGAATTATGAATACTCATGTACTAAGATGAGTCTAAGAATCCTTTAGAGTGAAGGAAACTCAGAAAAGGTAAGAAGAATCTTTTTGGATTTTTGATTTTATAATTCTGCTAAGAAAATAAGAGAATATGAGAAAAGGATGGATACTCAACAATCACTAATACTGCAAATGCGTTCTACGCAACACACCTCCCCGGCAGCGGCGCCAAAATTTTGATTGGTCCCAAACGGTCAACTTTTATCGACCAAGGATGTTGGTCAACAAGAGTCAAACAATCTAGGGCACAATGCAATTATCCAAGGAGTTAGTGTATCCCCAGGTCGTTAAGTCCCAACGAGGTGTGTAAACTGAAATAAAACGAATCTGTGATCGGGTGAAATTGAATAAGAAAAAGGGTGTGAGTGATTAAACTAAGGAATTATAAAAGAAAATAGCTTAAACAAGCTAATAGAACAAGTACGTTAAAGAAAACTATTTAGAAACTTTTAAAACTTAAAAACGTTTAGAAACCTAGAAACGTACGTTTAAATTTATATAAACGTAAACGTACAAAATAAAAAGTGAATTCTGTCTAATATAACTCCCACAGATGTGAAAATTATATTTTTGGAATCCAAATGATAAAAGAAAATTATTAGAAAAAGAAAATTATTTATTAGACTTGTTAATTAATTATTATTAATTAAAAACTATTTTTAACTATTAAATAATAACCTAAAAAGTAAGAAAATAAGAAATAAACCTAAAAAAAATAAAATAAAGAATCCGAAAAATCTAAAATATTATAAAATGAATTTCGAAACTGAAAATATATTTATTACACAATTATTATGTGTATTATTAATTATTTACTTATTATTTAATTACTAAAATAATTATTGCATTAAAAAATATTAAACAACCTAAGAAAAATATGAAACTTTTTACATAATTCTAAAATAAATAAAAGAACCTAGGAAAAATATAAAAACACTATGTGCTCAATGAAAATAAGCAAATAAGCAATAAGCTTCTAAATAGAAGCTATCACTTATCTTTAAAATGGTTCTTTTTGGTTTTTTCTTTTTCTGGAACTATTTGTACACTAATATTATACAAGTTTAACAAAAATAAAACTTTACAAACCTAGAAATAAGCAGATTATGGGCTTATGACTTATTCAGTAGAGCTTTTGGGCTCACAGTGAAGTCATAAGCTTAAAATGAGCTTAAAAAAAACTTTATACATGAAACAAAAGATAAAACAATATGTGCACAAGTCCAATGGACAAGTATGAACAAGATTATGCACTGGAACTAGGAAATGAGCAAGGTACTGCTAGTTTAAAAGCAAAGTACTGCTAGTTCAAGCAAGGTACTGCTAGAGCAAAATCAACATGCTGATAGTGCAAGTGATTCTGCTGATAGTGCAAGTGATTCTGCTTTCCAAACAACCCTGCAGCTACTCTAAGAGAATAAGCTTAATAAGCCAAAATAAGAAATGGAGTAATAAGCTAGGTTGGTTGGCTTTCCAAAAAAAACCCAAGCTCAACCTGTGGGGTCCACAGGAGAGCTTTTGAGGAGCTTATGAAGTAGGCATGAGCATACTGATTACTCAGCAGACTCATGAAAATGAGATAAGTTAAAAGCCACTTGCAGCCCTATCAAATAAGCTGCAAGTTGAAAATAAGAAGCTTGTGAAATAGGCTGAGCATACTGATTTCTCAGTACACTCGGCAAAGGGGCAAACAACAAGCTCTTGATTAACTTATCAAATAAGCTTGTAAAAGCTCAACAAGCACTGAACCAAAGATAATGATGGATTAGCTTCACATAAAGCCAAATATCATAAGCTAGGGGTCAATGAGGAGCTTTTAATAAACTTAGGAAAACTGCTCAACTTTACTGTTTGCTCAGTGAAGTGAGTGAGATGGAACAAAATAGATGGGCAAGATAAGTGGTCTAAATAAGCTACAAAATGAAAAATAAGCATACACATAACGAAAAGGTTAATTGGGCTTCTAATAATAGCAACAAACACAGGCACACGTCCAATATTCAACAAGCTACAAGCTTGTGAAATTGGACATGTGACTGAGAAACAGGGCAAAAACAGCTAATAAAAAGCACATAAATAAGCACTTAAACAAGGGAACTAAAGATTAACAAAAATACTTTAAACAAGATTAGCAACAAAATATTAAAACCCTAAAAGCATTTAAACTGAAACTAAATAACAAGATCACAGGAAAATAAACAATTTAAATAAAAAACAGATAAACAAGAAATTTGACTTTATGAAATTAAACTAAAGTTTGACTAATATGAATTTAAAACCTAATCTACTGATTAATTATGTTATATAAAGCTATAATGAAACTAAATTAAGCAAACTTAACAACTTTTAAGCTAAAATGAAGAAAATGGACTTGATAACTAAAACAGACAACTAATTAGAGGGAATTAAAAGCAAATTTGACTATTACACAAAAAAACAACTGGATTTATTGGTTTGACTGAGTTAATAGATCCTTATGTATCATACATCAAACAAGAACAATAACACACACAACCCTTAACACAGATTAAACAGCAAATCCCATTTATGAAACCTAAATTAACCACAGTGAACACTGAGATGGATTGAAGGTAAATTTGACCATTTAATACATTACCTACTGAGTTTAAAGGAGTGTCAATCCTCAAAGGACCCAATGGACCATGCATGAACAGAAATAAACAACACAAACAACCTCAGGATCCTAAATCTCAACAGATCCAAACAGTCCTTTAATTTTCACTTGTCAAATGAATTTCAAAGTTTTCAATGAATCTGAATATAAACCTGATTCCAAACTCTATATTATGATAATATGAGATTAAATGAGCATCAAACTTCAAGAACACAAGCATATAACACAGGTTTGTCAAAGATGCAATATACACTGTGTGGTTTCAATTTTCAGCAGCAAACAATCCAATGAACAAACAAGCAATAATAAACTCTAATAACACTTAATATCAACAAAGAAACATAAAAATGCAAAGATTCAAGCAATTAAATAACTAGAACAGTAAAATGGCAAAAATGATAAAAAGGCTTACAAATTGAATCCTGCTGAGAACTAAAGAACCAAGGGTTTACTCACTACCTAAGGCTTCCATGAAGCACTAAACCAAAGGCATTCCAAGATTTACCTTGCTCCAAGCAGTTTCCATCATTCATCACTGAATTTTTTTGTTTTCATTGATTTTCTTGATTTTTTAAGTATTTTTATTTTATTTTTAAAGACTAAAGCATGTTTATATGTATCTAAAAGCTTAGTGAGCTTTGTCAGGAACCTACATGAGCTAATTGAGTCCAATAAACAACCATAATCGACATTAATTTAAATGACATGAATTTAAATGGTACGGATAAGAAAAACATGAAATTTAAAGATAGATTGAGATTAAAACTGTAAATAAGGTTTGTTATTCACTGTCAATGATTAACAAAACACTTGAAAGCATTAAATTGACATGAAATTAAAGAAAGCAGTAAATTGATTAACTAGTGACCATGGCTAATCCATTGGTCCAGTAAAACTACAACTACGTGACCATAGCTAATCTAATGGCTATTTTTCCCTTTGCTCCTTCTTGATATATATAGTGACTCTTGAGGTTCCCACTAAGCTTCTGAGCAAATCCCATCACAAATCATGGCCATTGATAGTCTGAAAGTGATCCCAGCCATTGAACGTGTTTTTGGCGCCAAAAGGTAGTCTTGGTAACTTGCAGCCGAAATATTACAATTAATGCACTTTGGAGGGATGTATTGGTGGAGGGGACAATAAAGAGAAGTTTAGAAGCCAAGTTGGTGCTATGGTAAAGAAAAACAGGGGAAATGGGATGGTTTAGTGAAAACAGTGGTGGGGAAGCATTAATTGTGTTGTGGGCTATGTAGTGAGGTGGAAAGGATGTGAGGGGAGAGTAGGTGGTGAGGTGGTAGCCAGGTGGTGGTGAAAACCACCATGGTTTTGAGTTTGGCGGGGTGAGAGGGAAGGAGAAGGTTTGACCGGGTCAGACCTGGTATTGGATTTATATAGTAAAAAGGGTCGGTTGGGTTTATTTAAAAAGGAAATGGACTTGGACTTAACTTTGAGGGACCATAGTTGTACAATCTGAAATCTTTTCACCCAAGGACCAATTGTGACAACTTTTGAACTCCAAGGACCTTTGTTGACTTTTTCTTTCAAAATAAACCTTCAGGGACTAATTCTGCCAATTTATGAAACTTTAGGGACTGAAACTGTCAATTATGTGAACTTTGCATGTTTTTCACCTGTTTTCAATCCTTTTGTACCTGATTCATATAAAAACACATTCCAATGATATTTGTAACATTATATGGCTTTTCAAAGTGTTTTTGGCTGTTTTTGTGTGTTTAAATAATGTAAAATATATGTGTATTTAGACACATATCAATGTATCGATTTGTATAGAAAAAGAAGAGAAAATGGTTTGTGCTTAAAATGGTTGTACTATGGGCTTAATAGGGTTGTACTAGGGTTTATATAATATAGAATAAATATATATTTAATGTTTGGTTAAGTTGTATTAATTATATGTTAATTTTATTAAGTTTAAAAGTATATAAATGTATTTTTAGACTTTTGTGCATTGGATGGTTGTACTTTAGGTTTAGAGACTTGTACTTATATTTAGTAAGTTTAAGATTTTTTTTTTTAAGGCTTATGCATAAAAGACATGGATAATGTGCTTTAAAATGAATACATTTAGAGTTATAATGGGACTTTTATTAATATTTAGTTTTTATGCATAAATAACTTGTACATTGCCTTGAAAGACTTGAACCTTTATAATTTGTAAAAATTATATATACATTAATTAGGGTTTGTGATTTTATTACATAAAATCATAGTTTTGTGAGTTTAGGGTTTGTATCGGGAGTTATAGTGAATTTAGGGTTTTTGTGCTTTAGGAACTTGTACATTAACTTGGATGTGTTGTACTTTAGTGTTTTAGGGTTTAGTTATTCATATTCATTGTTATAATGGTTTAGGGTTTCGTAGAAACTCTAATAGATAAGAAATGTTTATTTTGTACGTTTATTATTCGTACGTTAACGAATTATCGTAAAGTAGCAAATGGTATATCGTAATGTTTTATATGGAAATATTTATATAAAATAAACATTAAGTAAGTTGATGTTGGTCCGCGTGAGAGAACGTTTATCGAGGATGTGAGTTACGTCACATTAGATAGTAGTTATGATCAGATAAATAAATAAAATAAATAAAAATTTATACGCAGAAAAATGGATAAGTATTCTGTAAGATAGTTTATTATAATGTGAGATTTTTACAGTGGTTACAGTCACAGTGTTAATAAGTCTCAATCACGCATAAAGCATTTCACGTACTCTATATGATTTTGTCGCGGTAAACCTAATGGTCATAGTGCTTACCTAATCCCTCGTGAATAGTCATCTATAAGAGATTTAACGCTAACTTACATGTTTTAGTTATATTTCGTCTAACTCTAGGTTTTGGTCCACCTCTAGTCCTAATGGCAACGCTACTGAAGGTCAGCATAATTTCTGTTACACCCCGTGCCCGCTTAGACCAAAAATTAAAACTTTTTACGCGGAAACGCTTGACTTTTACGGATATCCTGTTACTCTTTTGACCACTGTCAAAAATCTATAAACTTTCAGGACTTGAGACTATTTTTAAATGAAACTAGACTCAATTACCTTCAAAACGACGGGTGGTACGACCCGTGACGACTTACGGATTAAAAGATATGATTTTTCAAAGTTTACCAAAAATTTGTCAGACACCTCCATCCGATTGGATCGCCAGCCATCCGATCGGATGGATCTTTCTGTCCAGATTTTGCATTTCAAAATCCCGTCTTGAAAGTCCGACCTCCGGAACTCGAAACTTAACCAAACTTTCCAGATTTCATTACTATATTATTGGGCTCATTTTCATACAAAAACAATTACCGTTTGACTACCCGGAATAGTACTCCCAAAATTGACGGGTTATGCATTAAAACCCGTTTGACCCATTACACAACAAAACCACTTATACCACTTCAATTTCTTACCAAACTTAACCAAAAGCATTAAATTAACATAACAAACATATTCCAATGACACTTGACCCGTTTACAATCCAAAATGGGTAAAAACACCCTTAACCCAAGCGCCCCCTTAAACATTAACCGTAAACCATTTAACACACTTGGACACACCGCTGACCACCCAAACTTTATGACGACCTTGACACACACTATACAAATCATAAGAAAGACTCTCGGGGGTACAACCTTGACTCGAGCTCGGTATTCTACCTAGCTCCTAACGTGTATTATCTTCCAAACCGCTTATCAAGTCCTTAAGCCATAATCCAAGTCAAGTCATCTTCATCGCAGTTTACCTACAAAACATTAACAACTAAAAGGGTAAGCTTACACTTAGTAAGTAACCCGACATAAAACATATCTCATACACATATTTCCACATAAGCATCAAATCACTTAAAGGCTTCCAAGCTACAATATTCAATCCCTATCACACATAATTCCATAACATAAACCAATACCAATACACAACAACCATAACCAACTACATACCTTAATTAGTCCAAGCTAATAATCTAACTTACTCTTAGCCAAAGCCACTAGCCACCTACTCCCAACTTATAACCATTCCAATCCAAGTCATCTATTCTTACACCTTCATAATACATACATGATAAATATATACATAACACATGTTTTAGGGAGAGTTACTTACCTCATATCCAAGCTAATCTACCATTCATGATTTCACCACCATCATCATCATCCTTACTAGTCATCATTATCATCATCATCATCATCATCATTTCTTCCTAACCATAACCATCATCAAAACTTATTATCACAACATATCATAATCAAGGGTTATAAAACCCATTTAACTTACCCATCATCTTTTCTATGTTATCACATGATCATCCCATGATCATGTGATCAAAACCCACTTAACCCATAAAACTTAGCCTCATAAATCATTAAGATAGTGATAATTACTTGGAGGAAATCATTACTAGGAAGGACTATAGACATTGATCTTCATCTTCTTCCTCCTAAGCCAACAACTAGTTTTTCCCTCCATTTCTCCTTCTCCATAACCGGCCTCACACATCTTATCCAAAATAATGAGGGAATTCTCTAGAATTCCCTGGATTTATTTAGTTAGGTGGCAAATTTGGCCTTTTGACATAATTAGTCCCTCAAGTCTCCTTCCTTCTACTTTGGTCACAACTAACTTATAACACATAATTAACACTTGGCAACCTAGGTCCTTTTAGTTTATGCATCATATTTTATATTACTACATTAGTCATACTTTGACTATTAGTTTGACTTCCACATAACTTTGTTGACCAACCAATCACATAAAGTCCTTAGCATATTCCATCTAGGGTGGGACCTACTCGTAACCTGGATACGGGTCTAACAATTTCACTAACCCTAACCACTATGATACGGATCATAAATCACCTAATGGTCATCTAATAATCTATGATCTAGCAATAGACTACGTATAAAAATAAGTGAACGAACGGATCATGCGATAAACATATAAAATATCAAATGAAAGTTTCAATAAATCAAAGTAAATGACAGCATAAAGACATAGTCATCATAACTCCGCTAACACCAAAGGGTGTTAGCCCATAATCTAAGTAAACATCGTACGAGAAATAAAAAACGATAATGAAATTGAGTTCATGATGAAAACAACCTTCAAACTTTTAAAGATTAAACTAATTATGATGAATGGAGATGTTATTTAATGGTGGAATGGCCTTCATTGGTGTCTCATGCTCTGGAAATCATCTTTAGGTTGTCTAGGAATGATAATGTGTAAGCCCTTAGTCGTTTAGGGCTTGTATTTATAAGTTTGATGAGATCGACACTAATACGATTTATTCATTTCTTGGATACGCCGTATTCACTTAGTAAAGTATTCTCTAAACCATTAAAATAATCAATGGTCAACGTTTGACCCAAGCTTGATACGGCGTATCCCCATAACTAGATACGCCATATTCCTCCATATACACATATTGTCAGGATACGCCATATTTTTCTGAATACATGCAACTCTGATTTCTTCTAAATGTGGCATACGGCGTATCCCCATTAGCATGGATACACCGTATCTATCTTCTGATATGGTGTTTTCTTCGTTTTAACTCCAATTCTTGCCACTTTCCGTGTCTTTTCTTCATTTGCTCCAGATTTACTAAAGATAAGAAACAATAATGATTAAGTAACAATTCTCGAGTAAAAATATAGAAAATGAGGCAATATAAACAGGATAAATGCTACACAAAATATGTACATGTTTTATCTTATCAAATATCCACCCACTTGTCTGTTGTAATTAGAATACCATGACTATCATATATATAACCAATAACATCAAAGAACACATATTGCGGAAGCGTAGGATATATAACACATAAATAATTAACCGAATATTAAAGTGAATGTACCTTGATGATTCTAGCAAGAACAAGAATCAAACCGAGCAATATGAATGGTGAACCCTAATTAGGGTTTATAGGATTATAAGAATTGCCCCTTATCGATTTTGAAATTCAATCCAAGATTCTTATAATAGTGTGTAAGAATCACGTTCTTGTACACACGTACTAAACCAAACTAAAGTAATGCAAGTTAATAATCACAAAATTAAACCAAATGTCTTGTTTAATGGAAAAATCCGATCGACCCTATAGAAGGGATTATGTCGATCGGTTTTACAAGAAAAGAAGGAGAGAAAACTTCAGGTTTAGTTTAGTGCACAAGATGTGAGAAAAACTAGAACCTTAGGTTTGCTTATATAGTGAATGAAACTTAGAGTCCAAGTTGGACTTGGATTAGGAAACCTAAGCTCAACCAATTGGCCCTATTGTTTTAGGGGAATCCGGAACCTTCTTGACTACTACTTTCATTCTAGTCCCTTTCCTTTTCTTATTTAACGATCGTTAGTCACTTCCGTTAAATACTAACGTTCGTTATATGTTTTGTGATAATTAATAATTAAATATAACGTTTTATATAAAATTATTAATCTTTAGTTCTCATACGTAATGTGTGCAATCCCGTGATCTCGAGTTCGATCCTAACACACAACTATTATTTTATGTCTACAAAACTAACAGCTCCCACTTAGACATATCTTAATAGTTCTGATCACATCGGTTAGCGTCTTGCAACACGCCGATGCCTCTAGTACAACTCGAGTAGGTCTCCTGGAAAAACCTTTAATGATTCATCATTATTATTTTCCTTTTGTTACTAATACTACATTGAATAAGAGATATGGATATTATCTTTATTCAAATATTTTGTTTCTCGTCGTTTGTGAATGAGCAAGATTACCAAATCTTCTGAACATATTCAGGGGAGATCTTGGGCATGACCACGCATACATCTTGTCAACCCTATGAGGGGCCCATCAGTATTAAACTCTAAAATAAATTTGGAGGAACAAATTATATCTTGACTACAAGCATAACTCATGAACTTTGCAACAATTTCGAAAACAATCCTTATGACTACCAGTTACGTATAGCGTTAAATTATTCCACAGAATGCACTACATTCATAACAGTTATCTGGTAT
This sequence comes from Artemisia tridentata subsp. tridentata, assembly GCA_021014915.2. NCBI lineage: Eukaryota > Viridiplantae > Streptophyta > Magnoliopsida > Asterales > Asteraceae > Artemisia > Artemisia tridentata. Next base: position 292,837,501 of record CP139506.1, read on the forward strand.
CTCAAGTCTGGGATAACTATTCATGATTTACTTAGAAGTATCCATAAGTAACATCATGTAGTTGGGATAAGTCATATATTCAATTCATTGAATATCATGTGAATTTGGTATGACAACGCATCAATATACTTTCAAGTATATTATACCAAAGCTCAGATTTGTCTTATCATAATGATATTCCCATATCATTAACTGACAACGGACATTTAGAATAACTAAGTTATTCATGGATTAAAACATGCAAAAATAGGATAACAGTATTAAATAATGAATATAAACATAACCAATACTTTATTTCATTAATAAATAATAAATGTTTACAATATCCTTTATCCAAATACTAAATACAGTCATGCATGAAACTACTAGCTAATCTAAGTCCAATGTCATTGGCAAGTTCAGTAAGCTTTTCTTTAGCTAAAGCCTTAGTGAATGGATCAGCTAAGTTATCATCTGTGTGAACTTTCAAGAGATTTATTTCACCTTCGCGGACTTGTTCCCGAACATAGTGATACTTTCGTAGAAAATGTCTGGTGCCCTTCATGACTCCAGGTTCATGGGCAAATATGATTGCAGCAGAATTATTGCAATACATATTAATAGGCGATTCAATTGAAGGCATAACACCAGGCCATGAAATGAATTTCCTAATCCAGACTGCCTCCATTGCAGCTTCCGAAGCAGCTATGTACTCGGCCTCTATCGCAGACATCGCAATTGTACTCTGCTTCTTACTCTTCCAGTCTATTGCTTCTCCATTGATAACAAAGATATAACCAGTCTGAGACTTCGCATCAACTTTGTCACATTGCCAGGACACATCACAGAAACCTGTTACATCAAGTTCTGTAGCTGGATTTCCACCATACACAAGAAACACATCTTTCGTATGCCTAAGATACTTTAGAATATGTTTAACAGCAATCCAATGTTTATCACCTGGATTCTGTTGAAATTGACTGGTGATATTTTGAGTGGCGTTGTGCATCTCACCGCATACATAATAGATCCTACAGCCGAAGCATATGGAACTTTGCTCAAGCGTGCCACCTCTGCAGGTGTTGAAGCGCATAACTCACTGCTCAAGCCATGTTTCACTTCCATCTGCAAAAATCCTTTCTTGGAATTTTGCATATTGAATCTCTTCAATATTTTGTCAATGTAAGCACTTTGACTTAATCCGATTAACCGCCTTGATCTATCTCTATAGATCTTGATTCCCAGAAAATATGCAGCTTCTCCTAAATCCTTCATAGAGAAGCACTTTCCAAGATATGCCTTAACTTTTTGCAAACTTGGAGTGTCTTTTCCCATGATCAATATGTCATCAACATATAGGATAAGAAAAATTGCATTACTCCCACTAGCTTTGTGATATACACATGGCTCATCAAGATTCTGAGTAAATCCAAACCTTTTGATTTCTTCACCAAATCTTTTATTCCATTTCCTTGATGCTTGCTTCAATCCATAAATGGATCTTTGAAGTTTGCATACACGGTTTGGAAATTTTGGATTCACAAACCCCTCAGGCTGCGCCATATAGATGTCTTCATCTAGGCGACCATTTAAGATGACGGTTTTGACATCCATTTGCCAAATCTCATAGTCATAGTATGCTGCTATGGCTATGAGAATCCTAATAGCCCTAATGTCAGCTACAGGAGAAATGTCTCCTCGTAGTCAACACCAAATGTTTGAGTAAAGCCTTTAGCTACCAAACGGGCCTTATAGGTGTGTACCTTGCCATCCATGTCAGTTTTCTTCTTGAATAGCCACTTACTCCCAACTACCTTGGCATTGGGAGGAAGGTCTACTTCAATCCAGACATTGTTATCTTTCATGGATTGCATTTCCCCATTCATTGCAACTACCCATTTATCCTTTTCAGGACTCTCAATGGTAGCTCTATAATTAGCAGGTTCATTAAGATTCCCTAATATAGTTTCCTCAACTTCTATGTTAAGACATAGACGTTCAGGAGCTTTCACATGTCTTGAAGACTTGCGAATGGGAACAATTTCAACTTCAGGTGGGGGACCCAGACTTTCAGGTTCCACAGGAAGTACGATAGTGTTTTTCAGAAGGTAATGTATCTACATGATCATCTTCCAGATCATATATTCTCCCACTGAATTCTTGAGATATGAGTTCCTTTTCTAAAAAGTCTCCATATCTTGCAACAATTACTTTGTTTTCAGGAGGATAGTAAAAGTAGTAACCCATCGTTTCCTTTGGGTACCCTACAAAGATACACTTTACAGATCTCTGTAGGAGTTTATCTGCTGAGTCACGTCTTATATACGCCTCGCAACCCCAGACCTTTAAATAAGACAAGTTAGGAACTTTTCCATTCCATATTTCATATGGTTTCTTATCAACCTTCTTAGTGGGAACCATATTCAAAATACGATCCGCATATTCTAAGGCATAATCCCAAAAGGATAAAGGAAGAGTTGGAAGATTAAACATTGATCATACCATATCTAACAATGTACGATTTCTTCTCTCAGATACACCATTTTGTTGTGGAGTATATGGAGATGTGAGATTCTGGACAATTACATTCTCAGCTAAATAATATTTAAACTCTTGGCTTAAATATTCACCGCCTCTATCAGGTCGAAGAGCTTTAATCTTTTTTCCTAGTTGCAATTCTACTTCTGCTTTGAAAACCTTAAATGTTTCAAACACCTCATGTTTATGTTTAAGTAAATAAACATATCCATAACGGCTGAAATCATTAGTAAAGGTTAAGAAGTAGCTAGCACCTTTCCTTGACACATGTCTAAGTGGTCCACATACATCAGTATGTATTAAACCAAGTAGATCAGAAGCCCTTTCCATATTACTATGAAAAGGTTTCTTAGTCATCTTCCCAGATATACAAGACTCACATTTATCAAATGATTCATCATTGATACTTTTCAAAAGCCCATCATGTTGTAGCTTTTTCATGCGAGTCTTGCCTATATGAGCAAGTCTACAGTGCCAAAGGTAAGAAGAATTCAAGTCTGACTTTATTCTCTTACTAATGCTATACATTGAATTATTATTGGACATACAATCATTCATATCAATTTCAAACACACCATTAACAACAATAGCATTAAAAATAAAAAAACATTATTTAAAGAAACAAAAATTCCATTGCTACTGATAATGTGATTAAAACCAAGATCCAATAAACAAGAAAAGAAAACAACACCCCTAACAATTGAAGGTGCATAATGACAATTGTTTAATAACAGTACTAAGCACGAAGGCAAAACTAAATTAAACACTCCTATGGCTTCAACAGCTGCAGGTGCTCCATTTCCCACATGCAGATATTGCTCCCAATAGGCAAGCTTCCTTTCCACTCTAAATCCCTGCAGCATATTACAAATGTGAATACCACATCCAGTATCATATACCCAGGAATTAATTTTATGATTTAGAGTAAATAACTCAATCATAAGTAAGTTACCTGAAGTGTTGGCACCCAAGTGCCCAGTTTTCTTGTTCTTATATTCCCGCAACTCTTGGATATAAAGAGGACAGTTCCTCTTCCAATGACCCACTACATGACAGTAGTGGCAAGCCTGATCCTTCTTAGGATAATCCTTCTTCTTAGGAGGGTTTTTCTTGGGTGGAGGTTGATAAGCCATAACTCGCTTACCCTTATCAGCCTTACCCTTACCCTTGCCCTTCTTGTTCGTACTTGGCTTGTTAATCCTAACCCCTTGAGTAGCAAGTACCTGGGGCGTAGAAGTAGAAGTCCTTGGTGGTAAACCCTTCTCGTAATCAATAAGCAGTGCGTGTAAATCAGAAACTCTCTTCCCCACGCAGTGCATATTGAAATTACACACAAAACCACTAATTTCCTTAGTAAGGGATCTATTGATTAAGTTTATGGCAATGTCTTGTTCATAGACTTTGCCAAGTGCTTGTAGTTGATCCATGTAACCTTTCATTTTCAACACATGAGCACCTACGGGTTCACCTTCTGCCTGTTTGCAACCATTTAGAGATTCCATCAAATCATAGACCTCAACATTTTGTGGTTTTTCAAACATCTTCCTGAGTTCGTTTATCATGTCCATTGGGAAGTAATTCTCAAAGTGCTTTTGAAGAGTAGGTGTCATCGCCCCCAACATTAAATAGGCCATATCATTATGCGTCTTATACTCAGTTTTCCATGTTGCTTTTTCTTCATCAGTTGAAGTGTCAGCAGTAGGTTCAGCAGAACAAGGCTTAAACAGATATTCAAGTTGATCTGTCACTCGCAGGACAATCCTGAGTGAACGATACCAATCATTGAAATTCTGTGTGCCACTTAATTTTTCCCGTTCAAAAAATGATTTGAACGCAGAACTCATAGTGGTGTTATTGTTTTGAGCCATTTCTACAGATAAAGAAAGTTCAAAATTAGTATTTTCGATAATACAATTTTTCAAGAAAATAAAATACCCTAGGAAATATACATATAACCATAGTATTTTCTTGAAAACTAGGATCCAAATTATTATAGTTTCATTACATCAGTTGATCTGCTAGTAATGAAAGTATATAATAAGGTAATCTGTCGAACAATAATTGGCAAACAATTTCCAATTCCTAGATCATAATAGGATTTATATTGGCAAATAATTTCTAATATAAGCATGTTTTATCCCCATCTTATGCCTTGAGTCCAAGTTCTCACTTAACTCAATTTAAGTCGTCTAATTAAAAAACTGTAAATCACCATAATCCCATTACATCAGTTGATCTGCTAGTAATGAGAGTATGAAATTTACCTTTCCATTGAAATCTAGTCCAATCTCTCACATGACTAAATTACAACTTCAAGTGTTTTGTAATTAGATGACATTGACTTAATTTTAAAGGGTAACACTTTTGATGTGGCAATCAAAATATGTACGAAGAAGCATGCATACATCTTCGTATCATAAGTTTTTCAAAACCTTTTTACCAATTTTTAAGCTAAGATTTCAATCAACAAAGTTTTAATTGAGGTATCGGGTTCACCAATCAAAGAATTACCTACAATTATCGCCCACTATATCCTACTACTGCATGAGTCAAAAGACCCAAGTTATTCGGATAATTACCACAAAAGTGGCGCGTGGAATTGAGGTCAATTCACCCTTAAGGTGATTTTGTACATAAAATAGCTTACTTGGTAGCTTGATAACGCTCAGAATGAGCATGTTTTTAGTTGCGTTATCATTAGTTTTGTAAATCATATTTGGTTATATTTGTATATATTTGTTACTTAATCGTGAAAAAGTGTATATGCAAGTGAATATAGCCAAGTACAGGAAAAGATGATGAAAAGACAAAGAATTGAAGTGATTATGCACATTTGAAGATTCCCGAGATGGAAGCAAGTGAGAAACCACACAAGGACTCAAGGATTTGATAGTGTCAAGATTTCTATGTTCATATATCAAGAAAATATCAAGTCCTATAGAAGAAATCAGTGCCACAACCAAGGATAAAGCATGCAACGAGAAAAGAGAAAGAAAAATCAATATTGTGAGTACAAGAAGACTCCATCCAATCGGATGGAGCCCGCATCCGATTCGGATGGGAGGAGTTGGATTTTACCGAGAGAACCAACCGATCGGTTGGAGCTAATACCGATCGGTTGGCTGAAGCTGCTGTTACAAAATTTCATTTAATGACAAATTTAAGTTCCATAATCATGGTGGATGATCATTTCCTGCTTATTAACTCATTAGGGTCATTTTTACTTGAGCAATAAGGGTTCTTTTACTTATTTAAAGGATCCAAGGTTAGATACAAAAGTGTGACACCCCAAAACTAGTAAAGGCTTACACCAAGTCCTTACTAACTTATTATCATTGCCCGAAAGTCTAGAAGTGCTGTAAAAACGTCCAGGAAACTTTGAGTTAAAGTCTCAATAGTTTGGTTCGAGTGTGGAGTTGTTTACTTGCAATAATAGGTGATTGGAGGAGTGTGGTTGCTATAGTTCCACAATTCTAGTTCTTGTAATCCTTAAACTAGGTACATCTTGTTTAATTACTATGAACTACTTTTACTTTTACTTTGAGTTCAATGAAAGTATTGTTTGTTACTTGTGTTTGATTATGATTGTTATGGAGTAATTTTTGGTATACTTGTGTGTATGATGTAACTATTGTTAGAGTATTCTTATTTTAAAGTGATGCATGAAAACATTTCTTGTTTTATGAGTTTGTTGGAATATTATCTAATCTTGCTTAATTTGTTGGTAAAAACATTTTAGAGGATAAAAAGGCCAAAAGGATTTTCTTTATGTTTTTATTCCAAAACGTTAGTGCACGAATTAGTATGGGATATGGTGTGTGACAAGCACCATATTAACTCATTAAAATAGATTTGAAATGATTTCATCACGAGAAAGGGCCGAAAGGATTCGTAAGAATTTATAAGATAAGAAGTGCTTTTCAAACAACTAGAGTTTCATAGAATTGTCGTAATAGTTAAAAAGGCCGAAAGGAGTTAACTAGGAGATTGAATTCTTAGTAATAATTTTTCAAGATATAAACCATTGATTGTTAATTATTCATATAAAATTGTGCATCATTACAAGTTATACCAAACTTAATAGAATACTCTATGCAATTAGTTAAAGAATTACACACAAGTATATGTTTTTGATTGATTGAATTTACTTTTTGAATTTGCACAAAAATTGGATTGACAACCCTTTTTACAAAAGCCACACTAAATACAAATACCAAATCCCTTGGGACGATCTCGACTTACCCACCTTTACTATTACGGACGAGTATACTTGCTCGTATGTGTTAAATAGATAACCGGATAAATCGTGTTTATAAATTTTAAAACTTGTACACACACGTAACACATCATAGCTATAATTTGACGCACAAAGAAGCGGAGAGACATACATCAGCACAAGTGCCAATTAAAAACGCGTCTCATTCTGTTTGACAATTTAATGTCAATCCTCCTTATACCCCTCTTATAGTTTGTCACAATTGGGTGAGCCGTTCACATTATTGGTACAAAACTCAACAATCAATAAAAAGTTTATGATTTTAGTCTTAAAAATACATGTCATAAATTACAAACTTGCTAGTCTCGCCTGGGAGCAAATTACCGTGCGAAGCGAACCACTTGTTGGAGTATGCTCGTGTCATAATTAATAATTATATGGCTAGACATATGTGAGCCTATGGGGTAACACACTTATACACAGAGACATCATTTTATAGATTGTAATTATCGTATTTACAATATATAAATGACTACGTAACTCGGGATCTATAACGGGTCGTTAAATACTAAGTTAGACTTAGTATTTTTGGATTTGACCAACAATGGGCAAGCCCATTGTGGGCCCTCATGGTGGCCGGCCTTTATGAAGGGCTTGGAGGGGCTAATGAGCTTTTATGAGGTGCTAAGTGTAATTGTAACTTGATAAGGTCAAATCTATTTTGAACCATATCAATTACAATTATGAATAACCACATGAGAAGGAGAAAATCTCTCCTCCCTCCTCCATACCTCAAAAGCCACGAAATAAACACACCCTAATTAGGGTTTGTGTTTTCTTGATCCCTTCTTTGCTCATTCTAATGTAGATGCATCAAGGATGATTGTTACGAGGTCATGACTAGCATCGGGTGGTGATCGATGACGTGTAGTGTGTTTCATTCTTAGAGAAGATCAACCTTATTGATCTTTTGGTTTCTTACATCTATACGTGGTGGTGATATTGGTGGTGTTACCCGGATCACGCTACAAAGGTATAAAACATGTTTGTTTAATTTGTTTTTCATTTAGATTGATCATATGGCTATATGGATCCTTGTCGGTAATGTTTTCCGCTGCGTTTATATTATTAATTGTTAATTTATATTTTACATCACCTATAGCGGTATCACGAGCCATCATATGTTGTCATATGATCATCTTGTATGCGTAAAAATGGCTAAAAACGTGGTTTTTTAATGGATTTAAAAGTATAATTTTACAACAGCCCCTAGGGCTTATATATTCTGAATATGTCGACCTTAATGAGGTCTTAAGATCTGGACTTTTTTATCCTATGGCCATTTGTTATGCATACTTTGATTGTTTACTTGATCGGTACCCGTAAAATGGCCTAAAAACGTATTTTTTTAATAGATTTTTAACCCGATTTCAAATCAGCCCATGAGGCTTATTTTTCTATGGTAAAATGATGTTAATAAGGTCCTAATATCAGTGGGGTTTGAGTCTATGGCCATTTGTCACGCGTACCATTCGGGGTTTTAATTCTTGTTAATTAATTTCTTCGATTCGTTGGCTAACAATTTAATTCTTGTTATTTATTTTGTTATCCATGGCAAATACATGCATGTTTGTCCATGGAGTTAGCCAACACCTTGTAATGATCATAATTTTAATGTATTATTATGTGTATATGCAAAGCCGATGAAAACCTAGACCACTTATGCATTGTGATGTTGTGATTGTTGGTTGTTTTGGTTGTTTTGGGGGTTTTGCCATTGTTTCGGCACTTTTATAATGTATTTCATTTTGGTTTTGCCATTTTTTGGGCATCTTTACAGTAGATAGAAAGTAGATTAGATGTACTTTACTTTTTATATCATGTAACCGAAAGCTTGAAAGCTAATGACAAAAGAATGAAGAGTTTTGGACTAAAAATAGCTGCTGGATACCTGATGGGAAAACGCGATTTCCAGAAGATTGGTAAGGTATTTTTGGCTAAATTTTTTCGTGCAGGTTCACAAGACATGGGCCTACAACTCTCTAGTTTGGGCCTAAGTGATAGGAGGACTCCTTCTAGGCCGTTTGGGCCTCGCAAGACAGAAAAACTGGGCTGACAGAATCAAGTTTTCATGTGCATTATGGGCCTTACTTGCCCATGATTGTCTTGGGGCAAGTGGGAGCCCTCCGTGTGGTTGTGATATATGTCCCTAGTTGACTCTTGGTTCTTGTGATGGCTCACAAGACCAAGCATAGGATTTTCATCGATTGAGGCTTTGCATATTGTGGTTGTATGTTTGTTTGATTGTTTTATGTATGTTGTGACTACATGGAAACCGAAAATTGCTTTCTTAAAACTTGAAACGAAACATAAACCATTTTGAACTAAGTCTTATGATTTAGTTCAACTAAGTTTAAATATGATTTGAAACTTAAAATCATTGTTTTTCTAAATAACACTTAAACAAGTTAAGTTGTTTATTTATTTATTTGTTGTATTGTCCAAACTTATAATCCACTTAGGATTTATATTAGTCTTGAAAATGGGCAACTTGACACACATAAATTAAAAACAATGATTAGACTTAAGTTAAGAAAAGTTTCTAACTTGTGCTACGAAGAATGAATGCATGCTTCTTTCGTACACGTTTTTGATCCACATCAAAATATTTTACCCGTAAAATTTAAGTCATGCCGTCCAATTTTGAGGACACTTGCAATTACCTTTTAGCATCTGGTCAGACCTAGGCTAAATTGTAACCCAAGGTGACTATTCTCCATGTGTCAGACCTAGGATCATTCTCACAGTTTTCAAATTGGATGACTTAATCGAGTATTGTGGTCAGACCCTTACCCGAGGCAAAGATGGGACTAAACATGTCAGCTTGACACTAGTTGCTTGTTCACTAGTGCCATGAGTCCCATAAAGTTCTAAGAGTTGCACATGTAATTCAATTGGTCGACGTCACCTACCTATTGAATCCACCATTTCTAGTAGATCAACTGCATTAATGGTCGAACCTCAATGAGGATCTTAGCCTTTTCGTAAATTAATTGTTTTAAATTATAAACATGGGGTAGTTAATTTATAAAAGGATAATTATCGAAAATACTAAAAATGAACTTTGTAAATTCAATTAATGTATTAATGCAACACAACCGTAAACGAAAGTTTGTTCTTTTCTTGTTAAAAGTACGAACTGAGTCGCTCTTTCCTTGTAAGAAAAAGACTTGTTCCTATCCTTTTTCTTTATGAGGAAAAGCCATAATAGGAATATTTGAATTTTCCCAATTCTAATAAAACTCAAAAAACACCTACTCTAGAAATCGTGATGTCTTGTAAAAGTCAAAATGGTTAAGTATGGTTACACATCTTATTCTTTCAAGATTGTTTTATAACCCTAGTTTCGGTTTTCAAACATTGATGAAATATAAGATATTTTGGTAACTAGAGAACACGTTTTCTATAGCTACCAAACTAAAATGAGTTTAAATAATTAGAAGATGGAAGTATCAATAAACCGCAAAGAGGTAAAGGCAGTTACTAGCATGATTACCTAGCAGTTTGTCTTAACCCAATAAGCCTACTAAGGTCCTACATACCATTGTGGTAAAGTAGACCAATTATGGAGGAAATGCATGCCTATTTTCAAGTTAAAATAGCAATGATGGCTAGCCCATCATCTATATGTTAGAACTTGATGCACTTTCTTGAATACCTAAGTACATGTTTACTAGTCAAAGTGACTCACATTAGCAATAATGTGTAGATATTCAAAGAAAGATGGAAAGTATCCAATCGCCACTCACTCTCCACTGGTGACGTAACACATTTAAATGTTGTCTAATCCAGTGGGAGCTACGTGATTATATTACTGGTGACGAAACACATGTAATATTGTCTAATCCAGTGGGAGTTGTAAGCTTTAATACCTTACAACTTGCCCATCTTATTTCCAGATTGTCTTGAAATAATACATTACTTTCCACATGTTAAGCATCATAGTTTATATAAGAACCATTGCATAAATTTTATGAGATAACTTGTCGCGTTTCTGATGTTGCTTCCTGAAATGTTATCTATAAAATCATTATGCATGATTCATTATTAAAACGATAAAGTTCTACATATATATATTTTGATTTTGACTAAAAATCATATGTTATCTTAGACATTTTCATATTGCTCATACAAACACACGAGCGTAGTGGTGCTTGTATACTCTCATGATGTTGTGCCATGCACAAGTGGGAGAAATCTCAATTGTGTGCAAGGTACAACATATAACAATATGACTAATAGTTTTTCTTAACTGAAAGGTAAGAAACTAAGATTCTACTAGGACTTCTACACATAAAATGTAGGTTGCCCTAATTAGAACAAATATCAAGATAACATGAAAAGCTACTTCAATATATTCACTGAATCGTTTAGTAAGTATGATTATGTTTTCTTGTAAAGCCATAATCATGAAGTATGAAATTAACTTGAATTTACTGTTGAGGCCAAGTGTCGGCGCTCGTAATTACTTTAGTTGAATATGTTTAGGTCTCTTGTAAAGACACAAACATAATTTTCGTTAATTGTTGTAAGACTTATAACGTAAAGTAAGACGTTGATTTGTTATGTCTTCTTGTTAAGACATGTACACTTACGACGTATAATATTAAATGTTTATGTTTTCTAGTCAAAACATGCACAGGATCTAAAGTATGCAGTAGGCTAAAATTACTATTGATGCCATCTGGTTTGACTTGGTTGGTAGATATGTAAGCCCAAAAGTATAAGTTCATCTAATGAGTTGTGTGATAGTCTCACAACATCAGTCCACATGGAATACCACAACTTTATGGTATGTCCATCATGGAAAATCAAACACTATTGATATTGTTTGATCTTTGATGACTTAAACTGTTTTACCTCCAAAGCTATCAAGGTTAGAAATTGGATGTGCCATGTGTACACTCAATATGGTTCCAACCCAGAAGGAATTTAAGACACCACGGTATCATGGCATGGGATGAATCTCATTATGTCTTGATTGAAGTTCTGAATTTGTTAACTACCTAAGAGTAAGTAATTAACAAACTAGAGTCAAGAACTAGCGATGTATTTTGGATGTCCCACTTGAAAACAATTTATTGTTACTCAAAATGCTGAGTATCTAGAGAATAGTCTCTACATACAAAAGCAAGTGGGAGCACCTTTAGATCTTGAAGTTATTCAAGAGCAACCTTCTGAGTACACTTGCTAATGTCATACTAAGGTTGAACATGCATATGTTAAACCATAGATTGATATCTCTCATTCATAAATCCGCAAGGATACCTCTTGCACCTGAATGATATAGTTTTTTATATCAATGCTGAGGGACATAAGTTAGAGGATCATGGTAAACCTGCTAACTACTGAGATGCATTATCAGATATTGTATCTAATGAGTAGCTCAAAACTATGAATGTTAAGATGCAGCCCTTGAGAGACAATCACTCATGGAGCTTGATTGATCTCTTACCAATCAGTTAGACTGTGAGGTTAAGAATGAGTTTCTTGATGAGAAGACTCAAAAGGACAAACTTGTACACACATTTAATGCACGCGTAGTAAAGGAGTTTACTTGTACTCAAGAAATTGACTATGACTAAATCTTCCTACCTAGAAACATTAAATGTATAAAGATGATTAATTGTCATATCTCTTTTCATGTAAACGAAATATGACAATAGGATATCAAAACACCTTTCTTGTTGATTACCTTTGCGAGGACGATGAGTAATCAAAAGGTTTATGAATCCATATAATCTTTATTATGTATACAAGATAAAAGAATCCATGTGTGGATTAGATTATGCATCTAGGAGCAGAGATCTTAAGTTAATTATAAAATCATTAATTTGATTTTAATTAATAAGATTACTCCTAAGTACACTAAGAGCAAGTTGGAGCACTGTATTTATTTTCTTAAATCTCATATGTCATTAACATATTAGAAACAATATTCCATCTAAGCTAGACTTTAATCCTTAGCTTGGAATAGAGTTTCTCTTGAGGGATTTATAAAATAAGACATACAACCTTGTCAAGTATATGTTTATTAGAATAAACATAAGCGGTTATTAAGTCAAAACATAATATGACACGTTATTGATGGAAGTCTCAATGATCAATCTCACTTGATGAGATTGAACACATGAGTGGAAATCTTAAGTTCGACTAAAGGATTCATCATGTAAGTCATATTACGCATTGGACTATGTATATATCATTTGCATGAATGCAAGATGAGTTGATAACAACAAATATCTAAGTGATAGTCATTAGATAATTGTTAAACGAACATTATAAGGGACCTTTAAAGGACCAAAAGATAAGTTCAAAAGTTTACGGGTATATGAGGAACTCTGTTTTGTTTGCATATGCTGATGCTTATTTAACTGAGGTGATACTCAACCCTAGTCGTGGTAGGATGTCATCATGAATGATAAAATTGCTGACTAGATGTGCTCGAATGAGAGCATTAATGCGTTATACATTAAAAGAATAAGAATACTTTATAGTTTGAGAAACTATTCAGATGACTGTCTAAAGTAGGTGTCTTGCTAGTTTCAAACACCCTATGGAATGTATTGTTGCAATACTCGTCTTGTACTTGATTGCACACATACAAAGGACAATCATCATTCAAACCTTTCATGAATTTTGAAAGAAGTATTCTCAAAGTTTACTCAGATGACTACTTGTTGCCTTGTACAACATGATTCGATCATGGTGGGAACATCGGATTCTGACCTATGAGTAGTCTTATGCATATCTGTTTTTAGTATTTGGATAATGGAACTGTAAGCAGTCGTATTATATAATGAATTGATATACCTGGTATGATCGTCTTCATTTATACTACTGTGTTCTATATTTGCATGTTTAATCCATGAATAATTTATTTATTCTAAAATTATCCATTGTCGGTTGACGATACGGGAGTATCATCAAATTAAGGCAAATGTGAGCGTGTTGGTGACTTATTTGCCACACTCACATGTTGTTCATTGTGATGAACATTGGATTGACCCAACCTATGAGTATTCACTACATGGATCGTCGTCAATAGTGAATCTCGCAAGAGGTTATGTCTCTTATCCTTAGACTTGAGATGCAAGCAGGTCTTGCATGTGTGGAATTTCATTCCTTGATATGGTTAAACGCTATCCTGAATAAGGTAGTTATAAAAGCCATTATCAGGAGTGATATGAAGCATGTGAATGACACGTGTAGTCAAAACAGGATTTGTTCCTCCACATGTTATGGAGTTAGATACTATTGGGCCCCTCGATGAATTGGACAGATGTTTGTATGGCCGTACCCAAATGAGATTAAGATGAATCTTAATTCACTTGGTAATCTTGTTCAATATCTGTATCGAGAAACATAATAGTTGAACTATTAGAATGACATTTGATCCATGTCTAATGTTCAACACGGTATCTGTAACAAAAGGATAGATGACATATAAACCATCTAAAATGAGACGTTTAAGAAACTAACCTCACATATTTCTAGGGGCATTGGCGTGTTGCTAGACGCTAACCATTGCTTGTATAATGACTTGATTATTATGACGTCGCAAGTGGGAGCTGTTGGAGTATGCTCGTGTCATAATTAATAATTATATGGCTAGACATATGTGAGCCTATGGGGTCACACACTTATACACAGAGACATCATTTTATAGATTGTAATTATCGTATTTACAATATATAAATGACTACGTAACTCGGGATCTTTAACGGGTCGTTAAATACTAAGTTAGACTTAGTGTTTTTGGATTGGACCAACAATGGGCAAGCCCATTGTGGGCCCTCATGGTGGCCGGCCTTTATGAAGGGCTTGGAGGGGCTAATGAGCTTTTATGAGGTGCTAAGTGTAATTGTAACTTGATAAGGTCAAATCTATTTTGAACCATATCAATTACAATTATGACTAACCACATGAGAAGGAGAAAATCTCTCCTCCCTCCTCCATACCTCAAAACCCACGAAATAAACACACCCTAATTAGGGTTTGTGTTTTCTTGATCCCTTCTTTGCTCATTCTAATGTAGATGCATCAAGGATGATTGTTACGAGGTCATGACTAGCATCGGGTGGTGATCGATGACGTGTAGTGTGTTTCATTCTTAGAGAAGATCAACCTTATTGATCTTTTGGTTTCTTAAATCTCTACGTGGTGGTGATATTGGTGGTGTTACCCGGATCATGCTACAAAGGTATAAAACATGTTTGTTTAATTTGTTTTTCATTTAGATTGATCATATGGCTATATGGATCCTTGTCGGTGATGTTTTCTGCTGCGTTTATATTATTAATTGTTAATTTATATTTTACATCACCTATACCACTATCGGCACATAAGACTTTGCAAGATTCATAATTTATTACATAAAGCTTCACCATTATTTAGTCCATTTATTTTCTTAACAAAAATTACCCATTTTGCTTAAAACATGTCGAACAATTAAACAAAAACAAGTAATAATTAAAAATTAAACAACTAAATAATACACATAACTTAACAATTAATTATGTAAACAAGTAGCCACATGCAAATCAATTCGATGACCTATTAATAATCAATCTATGTTTAATAATGCATATATTTAATTAAGACTATCACTTACAATGGTAAGTGAGCCACATGCATCGACGTATCGATTGCGTTAGTCAAAATTAAATATATACCACGTTGCAAATAATTGATTACTTAATTTATTGGAGTCTTCCCTAATTCGACATCTATCGATTAACTTACATGTGAAAACAAATAAATCATCAATGTATCCATACCAAACATGCACGTTTTCATGGATTCTACCTAACAATTAGCATATTGCCACAGGATCACTTACAAACACATAAACATGTTCAAACCTAGGGTTTCTAATCAAATTAAATTACAAATCTAAAACCCTAAATATTATAGGGCAATCGGCTCAAAAAAAATAATAATTAGGGTTTTGATTTGAATAAACCCTAAATCGACCAAAACATGTATAAACTCAATCAAGATTCATTTT
Source organism: Artemisia tridentata subsp. tridentata (assembly GCA_021014915.2). Taxonomy (NCBI): domain Eukaryota; kingdom Viridiplantae; phylum Streptophyta; class Magnoliopsida; order Asterales; family Asteraceae; genus Artemisia; species Artemisia tridentata. The sequence goes on from CP139506.1 coordinate 292,853,304, forward strand.
TTATGTGTTTTCGGTAATTAATTACATGTTATAACGGCTCGTGATGCCACTGTTGTAATTATAATACCATGACTATCATATATATAACCAATAACATCAAAGAACATATATTGCGGAAGCGTAAGATATATAACCCATAAATAATTAACCGAATATTAAAGTGAACGTACCTTGATGATTCTAGCAAGAAAAAGAATCAAACCGAGCAATATGAATGATGAACCCTAATTAGGGTTTATAGGATTATGATGTGTTACGCGTGTGTACAAGTTTTAAGTTTATAAAGGTCAAATTACCGAATCTAGAAATAACACATACGAGCAAATGAACTCGTCCATTATAGCAAGATTATGATGGTAAGTCGGGATCATTCGCAGGGATTTCTGAGTGAATCGAATTGTAAGCTACTAAAAGTAAATTCCTTAAACAAGCAATGATGAAAATATAATAATTCAAATGATTAAAACTACACTTGCTTAGACTAATATACTACTCTTGATAAGCATGATTGTGATAACTTTTGACAACATGTTGGTTATGATAATTAGTTTGGTGAACTAATCTATTGTTTCTACAAATTAAACCTTCGTCAAGATTTTAGTTCTTAAAAACAAGCATTACGTTTAACCAATCAATTCAAGGTTCATAAGTTTGAGGTAACAAACTTAAACACAAAAATAGTCCTTTGTTTTATCAAATTCGCTTAGGAAATGGTCAATGCAAAAGGTAACCGTTTCATAGACAAATAGGTTACAATCAATTATAAACTACTAATCTTTCGACCCTTGAAATAGTTTACAATTAATCCAATTTGATAGACAAAAGCATTCTTATTACAACCACAATTAACTTTCTTTGTTTAATCAAGAATAATGGGTAAAAACAATCATTCATAGACAAATGATTATAACTAGTTGAATAACAATAAATCTTTCGACCCTTAAAATTATTAACAACTAGTTAAACTTGATTAACAAATGTCACTATGAAACTTAATCACAATTGGATCTTAGAATCAACTTGAAATTGAATTAAAACATGTTATCACAATCATACGCAAATCAATAAGCAATACACATCATCTAAGAAAGTGCACAAAGGCAATAGCCACTCAAAACAAACACTAACATAAACTCAGAACGTTGAACATTAGAAACCATTATTGAAACTCTTACAATGATTAGAAATAGATTACAAATGATAAGGTAATGATACCCAAAGTATTGGTGTTGACTTCTTGATGTTTTGACCTTCAAATGTTGACTTCTTGAACCTCCAAAGCCTCCTGGACTTCTAAGGACGAATTTGGACTTTTGAAAGAGTATTTTAATGAGTGGTTGATGATAATATGAAAAAGCATATGAATGGTTCATCAATTGGTGTCTCAAATGGCTCTATTTATACTACTCTCAAGGCCTAGGGTCTTTAATTCTTCATCTTGGCCTCCATGTAAATTAGAATAGTCTAGAATGCTCAATAGAAGGCTTTAGAATCATGCACATAAGGATAGTTTCCTTAATGATGAAGTTTGGCAAATCAGACGACATCCAACCGATCGGTATTTCATCCAACCGATCGGTTGGTCTTCAGAAATTACCTCCATCCGATTCGGTTACGGGCTGCATCCGATCGGATGGAGTGTTGCTGTTTACTCTTTTTTGGACATTTGTCGTTTGGCTTGTATCTTGTTCATGGCTCATGGTTCTTCATCCAAACTTGATATTTTCTTTATTTAGAAGCTTGTCAACTTGAATACTTGGACCTTTATTCTTTGAAATGCCTATTTGGTGTGGAACTTGACACAAGAATCTTCGTACGATCATAAATATTTCCTTCTTCCTCATTCCTTCATCTTTTTCTTCCTTTTTCCTGTTTTTGGCTACATACACTTTGCAAACATACTTTGGTGCGATTTAGTAACAAAAGGGTATAAATATAACCAAATAACATATATAAAAGTACGAATAATGCTACTAAAAACATGCACAATTTGAGCGTTATCATATTCCCCCACACTTAAACTTTGCTTGCCCTCAAGCAAATCTAGAAGTAAAAACAATTATCCACATGGTATACAAGTGTGTTTAAGGAAAATGTAATGCAAATCTATCAAGTACGAGTACAAGTTAGATTCATCATTTTAAGTTTTTATGGCTGAAGCATCGAGATGTTTGACAATACCCAAATGATTTTCTTGCTTGATAAACATTACTAATCACCTCACGAAAAGGAAATGAAATATAATTCACTCAAAACACTCATTTGTATGGTTGGTGGAGTATATAATAGAAATCACACTCATTTGCTCGGTCATGATTTAAATATTACCATAGGCTTGTACAAGAAACAAAACTACACCGATATGGCGTGTGCACCAAGCATACATATCAAAGAGGGTTTTTATTCGGGTTTAAGGCTTCAAGGGTTATATTAGACTTATGTGCATTCATCTTATGCAAAACATAATAGCTCGCTAACAACGAATTCTTGCATCCCCAAATAACGGATGGTCACTAAGGATAACCTTAGATCGCTAACAACGCTACCTAATTCCTCAAGAAATCGGATGGTTACTACATGTCAATACACTTGATAATTGCACAAAGTCAAAAGGGTAGGATAAGACATGTGATATGTTTTAGAAAGGGTTGATAATAACGAATATACAAACTAGTCAAAGTCTACTGACCAGATGTTGCTAGCTATTTCGAACCACTATCATGCAATCTTGAAAAAAACTCCATACTTTATTGATCACTACATTATTCCATAGCTCATTGGCTATTCTTGTCACCTTATAATTGCGATGAATCATTCTTTTTTTTTTTTTTTTTTTTTTTTTTGAACATAAACTTTCACTTGTCATCATATAGTTGCGATGACTTTTCTTTCACTTTTCTTCGATAATTGCTCTTGAAGTTTGCAACTTTCTTCGAATTTTCATGATTTCCCACATAACATCCATCTTGCCAAATAGCTAGCAACCAACCAAGACTTGACTAAGGGTAAGGCTAGGCTAAAAAGTGTAAAATCTTTTTGTATTTTTCTGGATTTTATCAAAAGAAAAAGATAGGCTCAGAGGGTGTAACTAGGGGTATCTAGCGTTAAAGATAAACGCTAACAGAAGGGTTTATATTGGTGGTTAACTAGTCAGTGTAACTAGCTAAATATTAATACGGAAGGCTATTTGGGTTAAATCCTAAGGTTGCCTCATATCACGCATATACACTTATATCACACATGAAATGTGATCTCACAACGGTCTCATAATGATTTACAAGCACAAGTTCTAAAATAAATAAAATCACCGGCACACTCATAGCAAAAGAATCAAAGCATAAAAGATGTATGCTAAATACGAAACAGGCTTAAATCCTCACATTTTAGGTGGAAGGGCTATAATATGTGCTAGCTAATGTTATCGATCCCAGAATGGATTGCAATATTAATCGGGACACATCTCAATTTTTCAAAAATTACAGGTTTCACCAGTGGATTGATCCAGTTATTCTAATATATTATCCTAAAAATGACAAATAACTTATATCACAAGGGCAAACAAAATTTAAAATTAGCTCGAAATTTACAATCTATCCTTATTTTCCTATTCACCCCCCCCCCACTTAAGTTAAGCATTGTCCTCAATGTGATAAACGAACTTCAAGGAATGAAAATAGAGAAATAAGAGAGTAAGCCATATTTTCCGTGCTTCTTATGATTCTTTGATCCAAGTGTCCAGGCTTTGTAATCATTACCTGCAGTAATCTTAAAACAAACAAAACAAAAACATGAAATATTTCTACTTTTTATTCAGAAGGCAGTGGTACACCCCCACGCTTAAGTTCAACTAAGGGATTAGAGAAACTTTGGGATGTAATCACTTTGAAAAATAAATTAAGAAGTAAAATTAGCAAATACACGGGTTGCCTCCCGAGAAGCGCTTGTTTTATTAACGAGTCATCAGCCTGACTCAAACTTCCTACTTGCTACGTTGGTGCAATTTTTGGTTTCTTCTTTGAGAATTTTGGAACATACACCACGTTTCCTATCACTATTTCTTCTCTAGTTTCATCTATGTCTTCCAATTTTACTCTTTCCCAAGGTCTAGGAAGAACATCATAGATATAACCAGTTTCTTCGGCCCAAGGAGTGCTTTTCTTATAATCGGCCGGAAAGGGTGCTGTGAATGTGATAGCCTCATATTTTGATTCAGGCGGAATCTCTTTGATATAAATCTCGTTCATTTGCTTCTTATAGTAGTACAATTTAATTCGGTGACCATTAACAATGAAACTTCCACCTTGTTTGTCATATAATTCAACATATCCAGATGGAAATCCATGTTTCACTATATATGAACCGAACCATTTCGGTTTCAGCTTAGGAGCTTTGAACTTGTATTTCATATTGAAGAGCAGAACTTTGTCTCTAGATTTGAATTCTTTCCTAATTCTAAGCTTTCTGTCATGATAAGCTTTGGTTCTAGCTTTGTACATCTTTGAGTTCTCGTAAGCTTGTAATCTCAATTCATCGAGTTCATGCAATTGCAAAAATCTCTTCTCTTCAGCTATTTTGAGATCGGGGTTACAGTTTCTGAGTGCCCAGTAGGTGCGATGTTCGATTTCGCACGAAAAATGACAGGTTTTTCCATACAAGAGTCTGTATGGTGTTGTACCAATTGGAGTTTTGTAAGCCGTACGAAATGCCCACAAAGCATCATCTAGTTTTCTAGACCAAATGGCGGGATTGTCTTTGACCGTTTTTTCGAGTATCCTTTTTAAGGCTCTGTTGGTATTTTCGACTTGACCACTAGTTTGTGGGTGATAAGCTATAGCAAAACGATGATGAACTCCATATCGTTTCTTAATTTTCTCCATTTTTCTGTTACAGAAATGGGTTCCTCGATCACTTATCAAAGCTTTAGGAATTCCATAACGAGCGAAAAGCTTTTTGAGAAAATTAACCACAACTCGTGCATCATTTGTGGGTAGAACTTCGGCTTCAGCCCATTTGGAAACATAATCAATAGCAACGAGAATGTATTCGTATTTGTGCGATTTAGGAAATGGTCCCATAAAATCGATTCCCCAAATATCAAATATTTCGCAGACTTGAATGCTCTTTTGAGGCATTTCATCTCTACGAGAAAGACTACCGGATTTTTGGCAAGCATCGCAGTTTTGAACAAGAGTATGAGCTTTTTTGAAAATTGTTGGCCAATAGAATCCAGCATCAAAAACTTTTTTAGCTGTGGTGGAAGGACCATAGTGTCCCCCATTTGGGCCAAGATGACATTCATCAAGAATTCTTCTTGTTTCAGAACCAGAAACACATCTTTTGATCATCCCATTGGGACACCTCTTGAAAAGATAGGGCTCTTCCCAATAATAGTGTTTCAGTTCTGAAAAGAATTTACTTCGTTGGGCATGAGTTAATCCTTTTCTGAGAATTCCTCCAACGAGATAATTTGCAAAATCTGCAAACCACGGAATTTCTTTTTCATCATTTGTGTCAACAGTCATGAGAGTTTCATCGGGAAAATAATCGTCAATCTCATCTTCCTTTAACTCTTCCAAATTTGGATTCTCAAGACGAGACAAATGATCAGCAGCTAGATTTTCTGCTCCTTTCTTATCTTTGATTTCTATGTCAAATTCTTGGAGTAGCAAAATCCATCGGATAAGACGCGGTTTTGCATCTTGTTTGGTAAACAGATATTTAAGCGCTGAGTGATTAGTAAACACAATCGTTTTTGAAAGCACAAGATAAGATCTGAATTTGTCGAAAGCAAACATAACGACTAACAATTCCTTCTCCGTAACCGTGTAATTTTGTTGAGCATTGTTGAGTGTTTTGCTAGCGAAGTAGATAGGACGGAAATGTTTTCCTTCACGTTGGCCTAATACAGCTCCAACAGCAAAATCGCTTGCATCGCACATGAGCTCGAATGGTAGTGACCAATTAGGTGAAACCATAATGGGTGCACTAGTCAATTGGCTTTTCAATGTTTCAAATGCTTTTACGCAATCTGCATTGAAGTCAAAAACAGAATCTTTTTCAAGAAGTTTCGTCATTGGACGAGATATTTTGGAAAAATCTTTGATAAAACGAAGGTAGAAACCGACATGTCCTAGAAAACTTCTAACGGATTTAACGTTTGTTGGAGGTGGTAATTTGGTGATAACATCGATTTTCGCTTTGTCAACCTCCATGCCTGCACTAGAAATTTTGTGTCCTAGCACAATTCCTTCAGTCACCATGAAGTGACATTTTTCCCAGTTGAGAACAAGATGTGCAGCTTCGCATCTTTCGAGCATTTTATCGACATTAGAAAGACAAGCTTCAAATGAGCTTCCAAAAACTGAAAAGTCATCTATGAAAACTTCCATAGATGTTTCAAGCATGTCTTGGAATATAGCAATCATACACCTTTGAAAAGTCGCAGGTGCATTACAAAGACCGAAAGGCATACGCCGGTAAGCGTAAGTTCCAAAGGGACATGTGAATGTAGTCTTTTCTTGATCGGCAGGATCAATAGGAATTTGGAAATATCCTGAAAAACCATCAAGGAAACAAAAGTATTCGTTCCCTGCTAATCTCTCAAGCATTTGATCCATAAAGGGTAAAGGAAAATGATCTTTTCTGGTGGCTTTGTTCAATTTTCTGTTGTCAATACATACTCGCCATCCAGTGATAGTTCTAGTAGGAACTAATTCATTCCGTTCATTAGTCACAACAGTCATTCCTCCTTTTTTCGGAACACAGTGAACTGGACTCACCCAAGGACTATCCTCGATGGGGTAAATGATACCGGCATCAAGAAGTTTGATGATTTCTTTCTTAAAAACTTCTTTCATGTTGGGATTAAGTCGACGTTGTCTTTCCACAACAGGTTTAACACCTTCTTCGAAATTGATTTTGTGTTTACAGAAATCAGGGCTAATTCCTGGAATATCAGAGGTTTTCCACGCAAAAGCTTCTTTATGCCTCTTGAGAACAGAGATAAGACATTCTTTTTCATAGTCATTGAGCAACGAAGATATGACTACTGGAAAAAGTGAATTATCCTCCAAGTAGGCATATTCAAGATGATCGGGAAGTGGTTTCAGATCAAGATCAGTTGGTGGTTCTTGAAGAGATGTTTTGATCCTCAGTTGATCATTAAAAGTGATTTCTTCAAAATTCTCTTCTACTATTTCTCCTTCTTCAACTTCTTCTTCTTCATCTTCTTCAAACTTTACTTCCATAAAATCAGCGAATTCTTTATCATGATCTGTTTCACTAATTTTCTCCGAAGTAGTCATGAATGGATCAGAATCGTCAAGTAATGCATCCAATTCTTCATCCGTGACTTCATCGATTACGTCAATATTAAAACAAGTGTCATCACCGGAATATGGATATTGCATTGCTTTATCGATTAAAAAGGTAATTCTATCTTCTCCAACTCTAAGGTTGAGTTCTTTACCTTTTACTTTGATGATCGCATCAGCGGTATTTAGGAAAGGTCTTCCTAAAATAAGAGGTACTCTACTATCTTCCTCCATTTCTAAGATTACAAAATCCATGGGAAAAACAAATTTACCAACTTGGACAAGCATATTCTCAGCAATTCCCAGCAATTCCAACAGGATATTGGTAAGAATGATTGGCTAATCGAATACTCATCCTTGTAGGTTTCAAAGTATTGATGGAAAGTTTAGAACACAACGAATAGGGCATCAAATTGATACTTGCACCAAGATCGGCTAAAGCATCGCATGTGATGTTGTTTCCTAACGTGCATGGAATCAGAAAACTTTCGGGATCTTCGAGTTTTGGTGGAATTTTGTTTTGAACAATGGCTGAGCATTCTTCATTGAGAAAGGTAGCGGATATTTGTTCTAACTTACTCTTGTTATTCATAAGTTCCTTTAAAAATTTCCCATAATTGGGCATTCCAGCTAGAACATCAACGAGGGTTACATTGAGTCTAACCTCTTTGATCATTTCAACAAACTTCTTATAACGCTCTTCCATCTTTTCTTTCTTAAGGCTCTGAGGATATGGAATTTTTGGTGTGTACGCTTTGACTGGTGGGATGGGTTTTTCTTTAGTGGGTATATTTGGAGTATTTTCCTTCTCAGCTTCTTCAGCTTCATCCTCACTTTCATCATGGATGATCGTGGTATCATTCGAGTTGGGTGGTGGATCATAAGAAAGACCACTTCTTGTGAATACAGCATTGATATGCTCATTTCTAGTCTGTGGTGGATGATAAGTTTTATCGTTTGATCCAGATGATGTTGGTTTAGGATTGGATTGGGTATTACTTGGTAATGACCCAGATGGTCGGGAAGAAATTTGATCAGAAAGTCTACCGAACTTGTTTTCAAGATCTTGAATAGATGCTTGATGATTTTTCTGACCTTGCTCAACTTTGGTTTTGAGATTAAAGAATTGGTTCTTGACGAACTCATTGGTTGATTTTTGAGTAGTTACGAATTCTCTCATCATTTTTTCAAAATTGAATTCTTCTGGTTTTTTATCAGAGGTTTATGGAGTTTGATTTTCTACTCGTGGTTGAGAATCACGGTTGTTATCCCTTTGTTGGCGATCTTGCCAATTTACAGAATTTCTTCCGTAATAATTACCACGATAACCGCCTCCACGGTATCCTCCTTGGACATAATTAGCTTCTCCTTCTTTGGGTCTATCCATTGGTTGATCGTCACATTCTGATGATGGGTGATTACCTCCACAGTTGTTACAACCGTCTCGCATTTCTTTCATTTCTCCTTTAAGATCTTTGTATTGCGAGTTGATTTTGGAAGTCAAGGCTTCCATTTTCTCCATGAGTTTAGAGGTTTCGGAACTTTCAGCAAAAGCAACTGTTTTTCTTAAGGGTTTGGTTTTGGCATCTTTTGACCAATCGAGTTTGAGAAGAACTCGCTCTTCAAGCAATTGATATGCCTAATTAGGAGTCTTATAGAGAAAAATTCCTCCAGCATCAAGAATTCCTTGAGATGCTTCATCAAGTCCATGGTAGAAGATTTGGATAATGGTTCCTCGTCCTAAACCATGTCCACGACAACTACGAAGCAAATCTTTCATACGAAGCCAGGCTTCGACGAGTGATTCGTTAGGATTTTGTGTGAAAGCACGAATTTCTCCCATGAGTCGGTCAAACATGGCAGGTGGAAAAAATCGGCTTACAAAAGCTTGCCTCATCTCCTCCCAAGTATTGATAATTCCTGGGGTTAATTCGTTATACCACACTTTTGCATCTCCAGCAAGTGATGGAAAAAGTTTGAGTTTAATGGCGTCGACATCGGTTTCGCCATATAGAAACATGCCACAAATTTCGATGAATTCGGCAATGTGTTTATGAGGATCGGCCCGCGAACGGCCATCAAATTGACGGTCTTTGATCATAGAAAGATGGTGTCCTTTCACAGTGAAATTGTTACCAAGGTTAACAGGAACAATAGCAGATCCAGAAGTGGGTGCTACGGCTCGGTTGGCGGCCCACATGGGTTGATCGTCAACCATGGGAAAAGGTTGATCAGTGAATGGGTTATAAACGACTTTGGCTTCAAAAAGGTTATCAAATGATTGGTTTGGTACTCTTGTTACACGGTTGGCTAATGAAACAAAGGGTGTTCTTCTTGTTCTTGTTCTTGTTCGAATTAGACTTTTGGGATTGGAAAGAGGTGAAATTGGTTCTACTCCAGTTGAACGAATGTTCATACAATTCCCAAGAGAATCGAGGCAATGTCTAAACACACGAGCGAAGAATGAAAACAATTTGGAAAATCAGGTTTAATGATCCAATCGGATGAGAGTCTCGGTAAAATTGGTTTTGGAAGGATCCGATCGGATAGAATGACTACCGATCGGATGGTTGTTTCGGTAAAAAGTGAAATGGGGCAATCCAATCGGATAAATGTGAAACCGATCGGATGAACAGCTCGGAAAGCTTTTTTTTTTTTTTTTTATGAAAACAAACTTGGTAAGAAATGGACTTCTAAAACTTACAGAAACACAATCAAAATCCTCGGCAACGGCGCCAAAAACTTGATGTGTTACGCGTGTGTACAAGTTTTAAATTTATAAAGGTCGAATTACCGAATCTAGAAATAACACATACGAGCAAGTGAACTCGTCCGTTATAGCAAGATTATGATGGTAAGTCGGGATCGTTCGCAGGGATTTGTGAGTGAATCGAATTGTAAGCTACTAAAAGTAAATTCCTTAAACAAGCAATGATGAAAATATAATAATTCAAATGATTAAAACTACACTTGCTTAGACTAATATACTACTCTTGATAAGCATGATTGTGATAACTTTTGACAACATGTTGGTTATGATAATTAGTTTGGTGAACTAATCTATTGTTTCTACAAATTAAACCTTCGTCAAGATTTTAGTTCATAAAAACAAGCATTACGTTTAACCAATCAATTCAAGGTTCATAAGTTTGAGGTAACAAACTTAAACACAAAAATAGTCCTTTGTTTTATCAAATTCGCTTAGGAAATGGTCAATGCAAAAGGTAACCGTTTCATAGACAAATAGGTTACAATCAATTATAAACTACTAATCTTTCGACCCTTGAAATAGTTTACAATTAATCCAATTTGATAGACAAAAGCATTCTTATTACAACCACAATTAACTTTCTTTGTTTAATCAAGAATAATGGGTAAAAACAATCATTCATAGACAAATGATTATAACTAGTTGAATAACAATAAATCTTTCGACCCTTAAAATTATTAACAACTAGTTAAACTTGATTAACAAATGTCACTATGAAACTTAATCACAATTGGATCTTAGAATCAACTTGAAATTGAATTAAAATATGTTATCACAATCATACGCAAATCAATAAGCAATACACATCATCTAAGCAAGTGCACAAAGGCACTAGCCACTCATAACAAACACTAACATAAACTCAGAACGTTGAACATTAGAAACCATAATTGAAAGTCTTACAATGATTAGAAATAGATTACAAATGATAAGGTAATGATACCCAAAGTATTGGTGTTGACTTCTTGATGTTTTGACCTTCAAATGTTGACTTCTTGAACCTCCAAAGCCTCCTGGACTTCTAAGGACGAATTTGGACTTTTGAGAGAGTATTTTAATGAGTGGTTGATGATAATATGAAAAAACATATGAATGGTACATCAATTGGTGTCTCAAATGGCTCTATTTATACTACTCTCAAGGCCTAGGGTCTTTAATGCTTCATCTTGGCCTCCAAGTAAATTAGAATAGTCTAGAATGCTTAATAGAAGGCTTTAGAATCGTGCACATAAGGATAGTATCCTTAATGATGAAGTTTGGCAAATCAGACGACATCCAACCGATCGGTATTGCATCCAACCGATCGGTTGGTCTTCAGAAATTACCTCCATCCGATTCGGTTGCGGGCTGCATCCGATCGGATGGAGTGTTGCTGTTTACTCTTTTTTGGACTTTTGTCGTTTGGCTTGTATCTTGTTCATGGCTCATGGTTCTTCATCCAAACTTGATATTTTCTTTATTTAGAAGATTGTCAACTTGAATACTTAGACCTTTATTCTTTGAAATGCCTATTTGGTGTGGAACTTGACACAAAAATCTTTGTACGATCATAAATATTTCCTTCTTCCTCATTCCTTCATCTTTTTCTTTCTTTTTTCTGTTTTTGGCTACATACACTTTGCAAACATACTTTGGTGCGATTTAGTAACAAAAGCGTATAAATATAACCAAATAACATATATAAAAGTACGAATAATGCTACTAAAAACATGCACAATTTGAGCGTTATCAGATTATAAGAATTGCCCCTTACCGATTATAATTCAATCAAGATTTCCTTACAATAGTTTAGATCATCCTCTTACAATAGTGTGTAAGAATCCCGTTCCTGTACACATGTACTAAACCAAACTAAAGTAATGCAAGTTAATAATCACAAAATTAAACCAAATTTTTTGTTTAATGTAAAAATCCGATCGACCCTATAGGAGGGATTATGTCGATCGGTTTTACAAGAAAAGAAGGAGAGAAAACTTTAGGTTTAGTTTAGGGCACAAGAGGTGAGAAAAACTAGAACCTTAGGTTTGCTTTTATAGTGAATGAAACTTAGAGTCCAAGTTGGACTTGGATTAGGAAACCCAAGCTCAACCGATCGGCCCTATTGTTTTAGGGGAATCCGGAACCTTCTTGACTACTAATTTCATTCTAGTCCCTTTCCTTTTCTTATTTAATGATCGTTAGTCACTTCCGTTAAATACTAACGTTCGTTATATGTTTTGTGATAATTAATAATTAAATATAACGTTTTATATAAAATTATTAATCTTTAGTTCTCATACGTAATGTGTGCAATCCCGTGATCTCGAGTTCGATCCTAACACACAACTATTATTTTATGTCTATAAAACTAACATTGTCTTCTACTTGTCCTCAAGTAAACTTCCGACTTTTATTTGTAAAAGACATTCCCTAAACAAAAGTCTAGGAAACATAACTTAAATAATTTACTCAATCAAAAGCACGCACAACTAAAAACCTCGCAAAATAAGAAATGAAAACACTCAAATTACTCAACTAATCTATGTGGTAACTTTTTGTGAATCAATCAATTGTTCAATCGTGGTGAATTTCTATCATAAGTTTGGCAAGGATACACATCTTCAGCACTAGAGTCTAGATGCTACTAATCTAAAAGGCAAATGAGTAAAAAACGTAAGGCTTACGGGTTAACTCGAGCCTTAACACGGAGAACACACGCTTTATGACACACATGAATTAGACTCAGCATATCCCGCTCAAACATATGTATTGGTATGTGGGGACGGACACCCTATTACCTGGTAAATAAGAGTGGTATGTATTGGTTGTATTTCTTGTGTTTCGTGTGACTTTCATTTGATTTTTTTCTAGAGAGATATTGGTCGGGAAATGCACAATACAATGAAAATGTGAAAGTATATAATTGTATGTATCAATCTGGGTTTGTTTTCTTTCACTTTTATGATGTCATCCGGGTATTATTATGAGTTTCAAGTTTATCTGGTATTATCTTAGGTGATTATTATGAGTTTCAAGTTTATTTGTAAGTTGGTATTATTAGTTTATCTGTAAGATGGTATTACCTTTCAGAGGTTGTTTGTTGTTATAGATGTTCCTTTCTTTGATACGATGCTCATTCCCTTTGAGCAATCTTTTTCTTCTTACAACAATATGGAAATGTATAATTCTTTGTCAATATGTATAAATTATAATTGATTTGAGTGTTATGTTTGTTATCTCAACTAGCAGGTGTTACTTTCCATCAATGTGTTTTCTTAAATTATCATAAAGACATACATTACCTTAAACTAGTATTGAAATCATAATTACTAGTTTAATGTTAAGAAGTCAAAACCCCTTCAATAGTCAATACATTCCGGTAAACATTGATTTCCATTTTCCAATATTAACAACAATGATAAATTCACTAATGGTTAATCTTTATAGCATCATGTTTGGTGGTACAACAGGATAATCTGAGTCCACCCGACACTAAATGAAAGGGGTGTCGGGTTGGCACACCATACGACTTCAGCTACCGCCTCATCCATGCCGATTTCCACCCCGAGCTACACCCTTAGTTTCGTAGCTGTTGTAACATAATTCATTGTTTTGCATATAACCGAGTTAATCGACTTTACCAAAAACAAGAAGAAAAAAATATAACCATAATCCTAACAAGACAATAGCAATTTCCAATCAATACTGATTTTACTTGCAATTTTTAGTACCACAGAAAAGTTCACAATCAAATTTCATATCATTGTTTTCTTCACAAGTATTTTTAAAACAATATATTTTGCCTGATTCCGACATACAGAAAACAACCTATACGAATGATCAAATTAGATAAATCACTTCAAAAACTTTTGGTACCATAAAAGGTTTGTATTCGCGTCACGAAATATTACTACTCGGTGAACCGTAACATTTCATATATATATATATATATATATATATATATATATACCATACGACTAGATTGAAAAAAATTAAAAATCAAAAAATAAGTAACAAATAAAAGAAGAAAATGTATTTAACAGTGACGTAATTGACAGTAAATTCAAAAGTAAAAAAGTGAAAACCAAACAAAGAGAAAAACAGAATCACAAAAACAGACTGTAATATAATCCTGTATCCAATATCACAATCTCCCTTGTGGCCTGTAACTCAACAAGTTTAATCCACCACCACCATCACCAGCACCCGAACCCGAACTCAAACCCAAACTCGAACCGCCAGATAACAATTCAACTAATGCAGCCATAGCTTTAACCTGCATCTCAAGTGCAGGTATATAATCAGTAGCCTCTTCCAAAACAACAGGTAACGATTGTTTCTTACAACCAGGCACTAAACCGCCTAAAACGCGTGTTTTCCTTTGAACCGCGGGTAGATTCTTCGTTTTTAAGCATAATATACTTACCCTAGGTTTCTTCAGCCGGCTATTAGCAGAGCCGGCTGAAGAAACTATTAAGCCTCTCTCTCTCCTACTCCGCTTCAAATTTTTTATTTTTAATTTGTTTGTTAGTATGGCACGGCTCCACCGTGTACGGCCTTTTGCTGTTACTGCTAACACGCGGTCCGCTGTTTCGCGGACAGCGTGTTTCCTGGCACTAGTACCGGCACCAGTAGTACTGCCGGTGCCGGTACTGGTGCCAGTGGATCTCCTTACGTGACGGAGAGCTTGTAAGAGCTTTGAGCTGTATATTTGTTGCTGAGCATCTGATTTCCACTGGATTTTATTAGTTTGTTTCGTGATCTGATCGTTGTTATTCGATTGCAGTTGTTGAAGCTTCTTTCGTTTCCTTCGTTTAGATGAATCGCGTAATGGAATCGGAGATACCGTTGACGACGACATTTAACGAATTTAACAGTTCTTCAGATGATTTTTCTCGAAATGATTTATATTCCTGTAGATTCAATCAAAACGAATCAGTATACGGATACGCGAATATATCAATAAATCTAGTAAAATAATTCGTATCAACATCGAACATATATACAGATTCTGTAGTAATTTCTATTAAAATTACATACACCAATATTATTGAAAATAACAATAATATCCTATTCCGCCGGAACAGGATATTAAAAAAGTATCATGTAGACAGTCATACCGCTGCCCTGACTGTTTTCAGAAACACCTCTAACAACTATATGTTAGCTATATTAGCAAAACAAAAAAAAAAAGTGATAGAAACAATGAAATTGTTACCTTAAGGAAAGGAAGATATGTGTTGAAAACAATAGATGAAAATGAAATTGATTTAATGAAGAATGTGAATTAAGATTAGAGAGAGAAGAGATATAAAGGAAGGTGAGTAGGAATCACATGGGAGCATGCCTTGGTCAGTTCTTTAAAATCCTTGTTTTTGTTTTTTAATTTACAGTTTTGGTCCTTGTGGTTTTGTTGATTTGTGATTTGGGTCCTTAGGTTTTTATTTTTTGTGTTTTGTTGTAGTGGTGGACTTGTGGTGTGGGACCCGGTGAATGTTAGTTCATCTAAACCGGTTATTTTCTAAACGACCATCGTCGTTATACAACAATTATTGAAAGTTTTGGTCTTTAAATTACTTGAAAGTATATTCTGAACGGAAGCTAATCTCAAAATTATAGCTTACAGGTTTAAAGTTCATAGTGTCACATTGTCAAAATAGTTACATATAGATTAGTCATTAGTGTATTTCATTCAACGAACTAACAAAACTCGATTTTTCACAAATTGATTGGCTTGATCGGAAATCCTATCTAGGCATCCGGGACTTAATTTTTATATGATGGGACTCTTTCTAAAGCATTACACATAAGAAAATATTCAGTTGTCTACTGCTAACCGAGTAAAGTTGATATCAAACACACACCTATTTTACAAAAGTTTTTCCTTTTTTGATCCTACAAAAACGTTTGCGCCGAAAAGAATAAACACTTGAAAGTTAGCGAAAAGTTAACAAAACTTGATTTTTATTGTATTGTTTTTTAAGATAATATCACTTGGTTTAAGTTAAAAATGCAATTTGCGACTTAAGATTCTTTTCTTGCATTATTTCAAGGGGATGAATTAAGGAGTACAAATGACTGAAATGAGGAATGTTTTTATTCACAATGGTTCATGTTCCATTGTTTAGAGGGAATGCATCAAGATATTAAATTAAATTCCTTATCATTTCGTTATGCATACTTAACAGAAATTTATTTGCACACTTTAATTTTATTGAAACACTCTATTTGGTGCATCATGCAGTTGTATCTTATTTATAATATATTTTAACTGTCTTTACAATGAAATATGCAAATAAGAAAACAAATGTGTGTAAATCACCTCTCAACTTAACATATGTGCATGTTACTACAAATCAAATTGATACTCCGTAGATTCAAACCCGACATATTGTAGGTCTAGATGTGGATCTCGATGGAATCAGGGATATATGACCTTGTTCTCAACTTGGTCCAAGGGTAAATGTGACGATCACATTAAATGTTACAACTTAATTATTTGTATATTCATTTGTGTCGGTAATAAGTACTAGCAATTTAATGTAACTCAGTGTGGATCATCTCCTTGTCAAAGGGAATCGAAATAATTTGTGTAATCTCTTTAGATAATCCGCTTGTAACTTTCTTCCAACAATGGAAGTTTAAATGTTGATTAAAAAAAATAGAGCCATAGGAGTGAATTATTATAAGTTGGTTATCACTTTATTAGAGCACTCCCAACCGTAACACAGAGTTAAACTTTAACACACTGGCATGCCAGCGCTATATCAGCTTTAACTTTTTCACATTTAACTCAAAAAAACACCTTCAATCATAATCACCTTAACTCACCTTTAAATCAAATATTTTCAAACCCAACCCCTAAACTTATAATAATACTTAATTTATTAAAAACTTAACATTCATTAAAAACATACTACATTACATACTTAATAAAAAAAAAATTACAACAAAACTAAAAAAAAAAAAAAAAAAAACACAATCCTAAATCTACTGACGATGTTGGAGGTTGTATTTTTTGTTGATTCGATCTTTTTCGTCATTGATCCAACCAACAATGTTTGGATCCAAACCGGAGGTGTTCGTCGTAAAAAAATTCATTTCCTCCAACCTTGTTATCGTCTCGTCTTTTATTTGGGCCGCCCGATACGCGGCTTGGGCGGTTTCCCGTTTCAAACGATACTCGGATGTCATAGCCTCCCCGAATTGGCTAGACGAGCTCGTTCATCCCATGCTCGTTCCTCCCGTGCTCTCGGATCTAGCTTTCTTTGAAGCACGCTTTGTTCCCATTGGTCGTGGTTGTTCATCACGACCAAACAACGCCTCGTTTGCTTCGCTTGGGACATCGCCGGTTAAATCAACCCCTTCCGGCGCGTCCCATTTCATATGAGCCCGCAAAACCTCCCAAGCCTCCTCGTTGTTAAAAGGAGCGGTTATGTGCTCGTCCCGATACATTTGTTTGGCGCGTTTAAAGATATCCATTTCACTTTCCCCACTTTTTTGTTGGCGTTGGAAACGTTTTTAGTAGGCGTTGAACTTTGTGCAATCACGGTTCAACATTTTCCATTTTTCTTGAATCATATCCTTGTTTCGCTTTTCAAAATTGAGTCTATTAAACTCATTTTTCACCCGTTGCCAAAATGTATCCTTGCTTTGATTTCGACCCACTTGTGAATCCTCCGTCGCGGCAACATAACACGACGCAAGTAATTTTTCCTCGTGTGGGTTCCAACGTTTGATGAAGTCGGTGTTTTCTTCATCCTCCTCCAAAGGTTCGGGGTCTTTCGTTTTTTTTTTTGCCTTTCGTTTGCCACCCCGTTTGTGTGGCTTTGGAGGAGACGTTGGAGTATCGGGAACATCATGGGTTGCCGTTTGAGATTGTTGTGAATGTTGTGTGAATTGAAGATTGGAGAAATTGGTGTTTAGGTTCGATTGTTGTTGTTGTTCGTAATATAGCATTTGTTGATGTTGTTTGTAAAGTTGTTGGCTCGACAAGCCAAGTGGGTTGTCGATTGGGTTGTTGGTTGATGGTGCGTTCGGGTTTGAAGATCACCCGGCGTTTGGGTTATTCCCCCGAGTGTTTAGGAGATTAATGAAGCTATCGTTGTCGTTTAGGTTAAATCCGAACTTTTTTTTTTTTTTTTTTTTTTTGTGGAAGTTTGAAGATTGAAGTATATGATGTATTAGATTGATTTGTGAAAATGTGAAAAAAATGTGGTGTTAATTGGGTATTTATAGGAGAGTGAAAATTGTTTTGAATTTTTTTTTTTTTTTTTTTTTTTATTTTAGAAAGAGCCGTTTGATTTTAACGGCTATAAAACGCAAGGGGGGCAAAATGATTTTTTTTTTTTTAATTCAACGGCTAGTTTAGG
This sequence comes from Artemisia tridentata subsp. tridentata, assembly GCA_021014915.2. Lineage (NCBI taxonomy): Eukaryota > Viridiplantae > Streptophyta > Magnoliopsida > Asterales > Asteraceae > Artemisia > Artemisia tridentata. The sequence goes on from CP139506.1 coordinate 292,871,738, forward strand.
CGTTAAAAGGGGCGAAAGTGATTTTTCTTTTTCTTTTTTACACAAACTACCCTTAACGCAGCGTTAAAGGGTTAACGCACTCCTTTAACGCAGCTCACATTCAAGGGTTAACGCACGTTTAACGCACATGGGTTAAACTTTAACGTTGAATATGCTCTTATACGGATATGATAAATTGTTCTAATTTAGATTCATTTAATGCTAACTAGTTAGGATTATAGCGTTCTCAATGCCAACCCTAATTCAGAACACAATCATGCATCTTTAATTAAGTCAGAACTGTATATGACAGAAACTTATCCGAGTGATAACAGTATAAACATGTCGTAATATACGAGTAGTATGTTTTCTTGTATAGAACCGGACGATAGTATAAAAGTTTATCGTTATAAGTGTCTTTTTCTAAGGTTCTATGAATATATGCTTTTATAAAATAGAATGAGAGATGTATGTTTGTACTTGCGAACGATGGCCAATCACATAGGACGACTGACCGTATGTTCATGTGGCTATTTTTCTTTCGCTTTATTTTCTTACGTTTTGCCTAACATTTTGAGTTGTCCAATCGCACAATAGCTTAAGTCGCTGGGGTACACTTTGAACGACATCTCAATGAATGCTCCTTAAATTCAGTTCTTCAAAACGATAGTTATGTGTTCAACCAACATTAGTGATTTGTCAGCAAAGTTGTGTGGTACACATAACTCATATGTGATGGTTTGTATCCAGATTAACTCTGGATATATTTATGTGTTCTACAAATGAACCTTTACTTTTTAAGGCATGTTTGTTTATAATTTGTTACCTTTTGTCTAGTTATAGTGCTTGTGTATATATATAATGTATGTTCATAAATAAACGATTTTTGTTTGTTTTGTATGTTGAAGAAGTGTTTGAAACACGATAATTATGAAAAATCACTAGCAAATTGAAAATGCTACACCGTCATGACTTTTTTTTTGCTAAATCTTGTCGTGGGATTAAGTTACAACAAATTCCCGACTTGTCATATTAAGTAATTTTCTCAACGAAGACAATTAAGCCGAAATCAAATAGCACATTCACAAAATGTTGATCAAGTATTCAATGGCTTATTTCACTTGCCGACCTACTTGTTGAAGCAATTTCTTACAATCACTTCAGACAAATAAAGAGGGTCTGCCGGTCGAACTCAGCTAGGGTTCTTCCGGTAGGCTTGGATGCTGATCCCCTCGACTATCCGGGGTCTTCCGGGTATCTGCACACAACAGCACACGTTAGGCTCGCCCCGGGTGTTATCCCAGGACCCACCTCCGGTGTGAGAGTAAGTATCTTATATTCCGAAAGGGCTATCAACTGTAGTGAGGAATTAATGCAGGTAAAGTGTTAGTTGAGGGTAGTAAATGAGTCGAGTATTTATAGTACTCGGCCTCGATACCTGGAATGGCGGCGCTGGATTTCCAGGAGACATGTCCCCGACATAATCCCGTAAATCCTGGGGCGGTGGCGGCGGTGTCTGCAGCTGCCATCTGTCAAAAGGTAAACGCCACCTGTCCTATTACTCACAGTGATTGTGGCCGGATGAGTCGCGTGCCTTCCGGTATGTCCGTACGGCTCGATGTCGTCCGGACGGCCGGTCGAGACAGGCCGTTCGGACACATACGTCAACATGTCCCCCCCCAGTATTGCATTATCGGTTGAAGGCCGATAACGTAATACTTATATAATATCTGTGCGCCTTTTGGTACCTGCGATATATAGGTAATACCCTTGGTGCCTTTCGGCACATTCCGTTCGAACATATACACCCATAAGACTGAGATAATGCCTTACAGCTGCTTCATATTTTAGCCTGCACTTTCCGATACATACATGTACCATCTGTATTGCATTGCCAGTAAAGTATTGACGTAACACGTCGAAGATTACTTTATGGTCTTTCGCCCTAAGTCTTTAGGATCACTGTTGCATTTTGCTTTTTTTAGTTCGGTCGATGGTGTAGTGCCTTAAAGAGTTGGTTTTGACATGTTATGGCTTTGATGTGTGGAAGCTATTATTGCATCGTTCCCGATCCTCTCATGGCTTACAATGTACATTATATAGAGGGCCTTGCCGGTCGAACTCAGCTAGGGTTCTTCCGGTGAATGATTATTGCGTACACCCGATGGGTCAAGGTGCCTTTTTCAACTTCTCTAGAGGGCCTTGCCCTTCTATGCGTAGACGCTGTGATTGTGCCGATGGTATGATATTGCTGACAAACTATGGGTTCACGTTTGACCCTTTTCGAAGGATATGCCGTTAGATTCTAGCATGTCTTGCGTCACACCGATCCTACCAAGTGTTGCCTTGGTGCTCCTATGAGTGCACCTCTCTTTTTTTATTTTTTTATAATTCTGTTACTTTATGGTTGTTCCATGTAGGTCGTCATTAATGAACTGACACGCATACGCGTACTTAGCACGCGGGCTGAGGTGCAGCCACGTCAGCGTCTCGCTAAATGTGACATTCCACATCCTAAGTTCTTCTTATAAATAGCGACACTGGTGTGTGTTTTCTACTATCGTAACTCCATATTCTTAACTGAGACGCCTTCCGGTATTATTTTCCGAACGATTCTTGCAAATCTGTCCGTGATTTTTATAAGAGTCTTTCGTCTTTCGAAGGTACGTTCCGAACCATCCCTGCCTTAATTTTACTTTGTTGTTTGGCTGCATCCCTCTTTCCCCCGGCAAAACCACGTCGGTTTTGCCCACTTTTACTTGTGAAAATTTTCCAGGGGTCCTATGATTCGTCCAAAGTTTGTCGTAGAAAAGCGTGCCTTTCGATGGGGTGAAAGGGCTGTGCATGGGATTATCAAGGATTGCGAAATGTCGTAGAGAAGTATAAGTAGTAAAAGGCAGGCACCATGTAACCTTTTTCGAGGTTTATCCTCGTAGCTTGCATATAAACCCTTCGGTTCTCTTACTCCGGACGCCGACAGGACGGCCTAGGACGCGATAGACCTCGCGTCGCTTGAGTTTCCCATATGTCATAGGGCTCTCGTCCAATTGGGTGTATCCCAACTAGTCGTGCGGCTTTTAGGGGATCGAGGGGGGGGGGGTTTCGCCCTTACAGCCTTTGTCTGTCTCCTTTTGTTACTTTAGTTGTGTTTCGGCCGTCGTGTCTGTGCAATGCTCTGACCATTATATGCACTCGTTTTTTGCAGCTATCATAATGTCTCAATACTTGAAGAAGCCCAAAGTTAGAAAGGACGTGCCGGTGACCCAGGGGGATAAACATCAAGAGAGTCAATCCCATGGAACGCATGCTGCCGTCGCTCCTCAAGCTGCTATTCCTGAGCAGACGGTTGAAATGACCAGAGTCGAAAAGTCTGACCCAAAGGCCTCGGGCTCCAGAAAGAGGAAACCGGACCAGGATGTCGTCCGGCCCGTATCTCAGTCCCAAACACAGGGGACCAGAGTCCGCCTTCATCGTGATGCGTCCGGCGGGGGTACTTTCCGAGGGCCAAATGAAAGCGAGAGTGCGTCGGGCGCAAGAAAACAGCCGGAGGGGCCCGATGCATCGGCCGGAAGAAAACAGCCGGAGGGGCCCGATGCTTCGGCCGGAAGAAAACAGCCGGATACCCAAGGAGGTATCGGCGTGGGCTTCACGTCGGAGGCCAATGGTGCTGGCAAGTCTCTTCTTTCCTTTATTTTATGAGACGTTGACCCCCGAACTTTGCATTTGTTCCGCAATTGTTACTTGACTTATTGATTTATTTTTCTTCTTTTTCCGAAAATGTAGGGGGTTCTTCCGCTGCTGCTCCTAACCGTGGGAAGGATAAAGAAGCCGGTGAAAGCGGGTCGGCCTCTTTGCATGTGCCGACGTGGAAGGTGAGCAAGGATGACCGTTTGGATAACTGGAAGGTCTGCCGAGAATTGTTGTTGCACTTGCCGACTCCGAAAGAAGAGTCATTTTTGGAAAGTTTGGGGGATGCCGAGGCTGTTCAGAGAGCCTGGAAATTTTTGGGTATGGGGTCCGTTGCTCAGTCGGACTTGCTGCTTCGGTTCGAGAAGCTTCTTCAGGATCACAGTGAGCTTTACCAAATCCACCAGCATTGTGGGAACCCCGGAAAGAATGGGGGAGAGCTCAAACAACTGAAGATTGAGCATTCCGCTTGCCTGGTGAGAGAGTCGGAGTTGATGGGGCAAGTGAAAGAGTTGGAGAAGCTGGTGGAGGATGAGAGGTTGGCCGCAGCGGAACGAATCAGCGCCTTGGAAGCTGATTTGGAAAAAGCTAAGGTTAACCTGAGTGAGGAGGTGAAGGACAACTTGGGCCTTCGGGAAGAAAAGAAAGATCTAATTGCCCGGGTGGGCCGCACCGAAGGGGAAAGGTTCAGGGTTGTTAAAGAGGTTCTCCCGGAGGTTGTTCGTCGTTTGTTGGGCAGCTATGAGTACAAGAACCATTTAGCAGGGCCCTTCAGCTTGTCCTCGCAGTCCGGGTTTATGGAGGGCGTGGTTCAGGGCCGTGAGCCGGAAGAAGTGGCCGCCATTTTGGCCAAGACGGAAGACCTGGATGTGGATGCTGCGAAGAAACTCGACCCGGCATTTGATGGGTTGTTTACCGCAGAGTATCCTTACATCAAGAAGATCAGCGGCTCCTATCTCAAGTCTCTTGATGAAATCCTGAAAATCTTCCCTGATCCCGACCCGGCTTCTTCTCCCCGGGTTCAGACTGCCGATGCCGCCAAGGGATCAACTTCCGGGGCTACCAACGTCGAGAGTTCAACTGCTGGAGGGGACGAGTCAGCTCCCTAAGTCTTCGAATGATTTGGTTTACCTTAGTGTTGTAAGGCCTTCGGGTCAAGAACAATTTTTTTTTTTTTTATATACCCGGATGACTGTAATAATTTTAAATAATTCGTGTGATTTATTCATTTGTATATATTTATGACTGTTCTGTATTCCGCATGCTCCATGTTTCATGTTTCGCGCTATTGTTTTTGCTTATTTTCGGAGTGATTTTCTCATTTAGGTTTATTGGAATTGGCCTTTCGGTTGATATGATGGGATGCTCTGTTGGACCTTTGAACGATCCTGCCGGATTCTACTAACTTGTGATTTATTAACGCTTGCCTTATCCTTCTTCCCCCTTTTTCCCTTCCTCACTCAAAATCTTCTTTTTTTTTTTACTTATACGTGGAACTGCATGTGTGGAGTGGAGTGGGCCGAACAGTTGTTGCTCTTCGGTATTCATCGGTGTTATGAGTTGTACCGCTTGTTCGTTATTACCTCTGTCACTCGCATGGTACCGAAAGTATATTTGTATCAGCGCCACATTCTTTTGGTCACGAACGTGTGATATTCGCTTGTTATTATTTTTACTGTTTGTATAGCTCCGTTAGTGTAAGTTTATACATTTTGTATGGTTGTATGGTACCCTTATGAATATTGACCACCAAAGTCTCCGGAGGGGGCCAGCCTCCCGGAGGGATCGTTTTTCACTTATGTTTAAAATGTGACAAATGACTCAGCCTTTCCGCCAGGATTATGGCAACCCCTTCCTTTTTTGGGTATCAACCATCTTTGGACATTGACCACAAACTCCCCGGAGGGCGCGAACCTCGGGGGGGGGCCACTTTCTAATTATGTCCAGAAAACAATGAACATTGATCACTAATCTCCGGAGGGCACGAACCTCTCGGAGGGATCACTTTCTACTTATGTTCGAGATATTACAGGTGGTTCAGCCTTTCCGCCAGGATTATGGCAACCCCTTTCTGGGTATCAACCATCTTTGGACATTGACCACAAACTCCCCGGAGGGCGTGAACCTCTCGGGGGGGCCATTTTCTAATTATGTCCAGAAAACAATGAACACTGACTACGCCCGGATGTCGCGAGTCACCCGAACGAGTCACTTTGAACTTGTGTTCCCAACTCGAAGCTCGAACACTGACTACGCCCGGATGTCGCGAGTCATCCGGACGAGTCACCCTAAACTTATGTTCGAGCTATTTTGTAATCGCTACACATGTGGGACCTCACATAAATATTCGAGTGATGTTCCGCAGGGACATTGCCTCCCTCCAATGGTGGGGTAACTGCATTTGTCATTAAAAATAGTCAATATCGAGCCTTTTCTGGGATATCACAAACATTTCAAAGATATATTGTGAGAAAATTGCTCCCTTCCACGGTAGGGTAGCTATGTTTCATTAAATCATAAATGTAAAACCCGCAAATTAAAATCATATGAAAAGACTAAAATGCCCCGAATTTAAAATCGTGAGAACTTATGAATACGAACTAAACAAAATTAACCTAAGTCTAAATTAAATTAAAACTATACATTATATAAGTTATGTTACAAAAAAAAAAAAAAAAAAAAAAAAACAAGCACATTTGTGCCGCCCCCCCCCCCCCCCCCCCCCCCCCCCCCCCCCCCCCACCTTGGACCAAGATAAGGTCTAGGTTCTTGATTTGTATAATTTTAGCATGTCCCTAAATTAGTGCAATCATTCCTAATTTGCCTAAACTAAATGTCGGTCCATGTATATCCTCTATACACCGGATTTCAACTTTTAATACAATCAAAAAAACCCTAACTTCTCTCCAATATCAAAAAAACAATCGGCTGTTCTTGTTCACAGCTGCCACGCTTGAAAATCCTTCCAAAAAGGCTCCGAAAACTTGTTCTAACTATCGTCTAATCGTCACAAGGTAAGCCCCTAACCCCTATGATGATCCATACGAAGTTTACACGTCAAAAACTAACCAAATCCATCACGTTTTGATGCTGTTTTTGGGCTGCTGTTGGCGCAAGAATAGGAGGAGGAAAAGAAGCCTTCGTGTGGTGTCTTTGATCCGTGTTGTGTTCGTGGTTTTCGTGGTCATCGAGGGTATCGTGTTCTTATTTAATTCGTATTCTTATTCCGTTGTTATAATCGAAATATATGTGTTATAAAATCAAAAACATTCACATAAAATCATGAGTGATAAAACTCTAAAACTATGTTTGTGAATTGGATACCACTTTTGGGTGTGAAATAATTGATGAGAATGATGTTAAATATGTTAATGAAGGACCAAAATATGTTATGGACTCAACCAAAATCGTTTGGGATGAATAACTTGTGATTTGGATATGAAAAACCCTAAAATGGATAGGTTTCTGTGAGGTCTGTTTCTGAGTTCGAACTTTTGGTCGACTTTAAACGGCTATAACTAAATGATGTGAATGTATATTTTGATGTTTCTGGAGTCTAGATTGTAGTTTAATGAAATAGCTACCTGGAGAAATTTATGTTGTAATTTTTAGAGGCATGGAAAGGTACTTTTTGATTTTTAGAAAATTATGTGTCTGGTCGGATTTGTGAGTCTGGAAAATCAGTCCGGGTTTTCCATTTTTAATTTTCAAACCGTGTTGAGTTAGAAGGTGTCCTTTGAACTGGGTAATATTCAAGATGTATATGACTTCCTGAAATTTTTATAGATTTTTGTGAATTTTTCTTAAAAGGTTTCTAGCTAATAACTTTTCGTATAGTAAAATTTCTCAGAAATCTGGACGTGTTGTGAAAATGGATTTTTAATACATACCTATACTACATAATAAAATCTGGAAAAATTTGACAAAATACTTAAGACATTTTAGCATCTCTGGGAATTTTTGGGGATTTTAATACTGAGTTATTATACGATTTAGAATTTATGGAAAACCTGACAAATTTGTACTTAAAACTGTGTGATGTTATAAAAGTGTAAAATTGTGAACTAAAGGGTGTGATGTGTTTATTGTGTAACCTTAAGGGTATAAATGGATATTTTGCTAAAATCAAAGGTCATAACTTATAAAATCTGTAACTTGATGATATTTTCATATTGAACCCTAAACTTATGATAATTACATATTGAATCCCTAAAGTTATGATAACTACTATATGACACTAAAACTTGTGAATGACATTATGAATCATAAGCTAAGAATATGATCATCTCTAATCTTTTAAATTGAAATACGAGAACGTTAATGATCAAAGCTCCTTAATATGAAATGGGAACAAACATGAAACCATATGATTATACGAACTTAAGAGAACTTATGTTTATTTGTAGATCGGGTGAAGAGGGAGTGATCATTCATCCCTATTCTTTTGTTGCCTTGATATTTGGTGTGCTTTGTCGAGGTACGGATATTCTGTCTTACCCTAAGACACATTGCTTCGTACATTATGTTTTCCCTTTTCAGTAGGGATATTTCTTATGATCCGATATTTGCTATGATTCCCTTTTGTTTGATTCTTGGCTTTCATTGTATGATTGCCATTCTTATGTGATTCATTCTGACATTTGTTTAAATGTCTCTGCTATGATATGATTATGTGTTTGCTATGATTTGTTGAGATACACTTTCGTTTCTCTTGCTATGCTTTGACTTTGATTATGATTTGGTATGATATGATAGATCTGTGCCTGAGCTTAACTAGTTCTGGAGGTACCAGGACCATGTCTAGGATGGCACCCTATGCATGACACTCCCGTAGAGGTGTGATAGATCTACGGCGTTCCCCCTTATGATATGATATGTATTATGTGTGATCACTATTGGCCATTTATGCGTGTGTGTGACCAGTCTAGTACTGTCACACATACTTATGTTGGGAGCGTATGGATGCATCCTAGGATTATGTATGTATGTGTATGTATGGTGACCAGGTGGTGTGTGCCTTACACCCCTCTCACACTTATGGTACTTAGAGGTCTCCCCTCTTCGTGCACTTTATGATATGATATGATTTGACGGATTATGTATGTATGGAGTTCTTATGGCACATCCTTTTATGAACCTTCTCATTATTTTCCCTTCCATTTATTGATCAGTTCTTATTCAGTTCTCATGCACTCTTAACTTTTGATATGTTTTGATTCGTATGACTTATGATTATGATTATGATTATGATTTCGTATCTTTCATTCCTTCGTTGCTTATGCTTATCTACCTTTATGATTTGTTATTTCGTTTATATCCGTTCACTGGGCTTTTTAAGCTCAGCCGCATGTTTTCTTTCTTATGCGGCAGGTAATAAGCAGGGCGACGGGCATGGGGATGAGAGAGTAGATTATTGAGAGACCCTTTATGTTTATCATTTTGTAGTCCATTGTTTCGGACATTTCTTTATTTCCGCAACTTGAATATTATTTACTTTGGTTTGTTTGGTTAACCCTTTATACGTTGGGATTATCTTTGATACTAGACTTGATGTTCAAGGTCTAGTTATTTAATAAAGACTTCCGCTTGCGTTATGTATGCTTTGTATGACACCATAATGTGATATCTTGACCTTGGCGGGTCGGGTGTTACAATTATGGTATCAGAGCGACTGGGTTTGACCTGTAGAACCTTAGAAATGACCTGTGAGGATTTGGGTAGACACTAGGCTTTTCGTTGTCGCGATCTCTTTCTTCGTATTTTGACCCTTACGTTTCTTCTGTCCTTTTGTCTCATTTGTGATCTTTCAGATGGTAATGACTCGTGAGGAAGCTGCTTTTGATGCTGCTGTGCAGCGAGCTGTTGCTGCGTTGATCCCTAGTTTGACTGAGCGTATCACAGAGGATATTAGGAGGAACACCGCTAGTAGTAGTGGTGGTGGTGGTAATGGCAATGGTGGTAACGGTGGTGGTGGTGGTGATGCTCCACCAGCATCGATCCATGTATGGTTGGAGCGTTTTGGTAAGCAGAAACCGAAATCGTTTAGTGCGGCTACTTCTCCTGTTGAGGCGGAGAACTGGATTTCTCACATTGAGAAAATCTTTGAGGTGCTTGGGTGTGATGACGTGTTTAAGGCACGTTTGGCTAGCTACAAGTTTGAGGGGGATGCCCTCAATTGGTGGAAGGCGTATAGGACTGCTAAGGGAGGTGAAACGTATGTGGCTGGGTTATCTTGGGCTGAATTTAGGGAGATCTTCTTTCTCCAGTATTTCCCTCAATCCGAGAGACTGAAGTTCGAGCGGGACTACCATCAGCTTTATCAGTTGGATAGGGAGACGAGTGGGGAATATATGAAGCGGTTTGTTAGGCTAGCGGGTTTCTTGGGCGAGAAGGCAGGGCCTCCGGAGGAGCAGGCTTTACACTTTAAGTGGGGGTTACGTGATGAGTTGTTGGATGGTATTCTCAACACTAATTTTGATGATGTGGCACAAGTTGCCAACGCGGTTCGTAACAAAGAGTTGATGCAGCAGAGATCTAGGCGTGGGGTAAAAAGGTCTCTGGAGAGTGATCAACAGCAGGTCCAGGGTAGTAGTAGCAGGAATGTTGTTTCGCGGGGAAATGAGTTTCGGGGTACTGATAGGCGGGGTAACAACAATGGTGGACAGAATCAGCGGTCAGGTCGTGACCAGCAGTATAGAGGTCAGCAGAGTCGGGGCAATCAGCAGAGTCAGGGCTATCAGCAGGGTAATCGGGGTTCTGGTTCTTCTTCGGCTGGTCAGGGGAATGTGGAACGGCTTCCACCTCCTCCTGTTTGTGTCGAGTGTGGGAAAACCCATCCGGGTCGTACTTGCTATAGGGCTTCTGGGGCGTGTTTTAATTGTGGTGAGGTTGGACATCGGGCTAGGGATTGTCCGAAGGCGAATGGTAACAATCGTGGTAATGGAAGTGGTGGACAACAGGCCTCTAAAGGTCGGGTATTTGCACTTACTAGAGATCAGGCTGCGGGTTCTTCTGGCACTGTTTCGGGTATGCTCTATTTATTTGATCGTTCTGTCCTTGTTTTATTTGATACGGGAGCTACTCATTCTGTTATATCTGTTACGTTTGCTAAATCCATAAAATCAACCGCAACACCATTAAAATATGCTTTATCCATATCAACCCCTATGAAAACTTCCGTAGTCATTACGCATGAATACGTGGATTGTCCTCTTCGCTTTGATGATAGGATTCGCCCTGCAAATCTTCTTCCTCTCGATATGTATGATTTCGATGTGATTTTGGGTATGGATTGGTTGTCGGAGCATCGAGCTACGATTGACTGCCATACTAGGCGTGTGATATTTGGCGATCTTTGTAATCCGGAATTTGTTTACCAGGGCTGTCGGCTTGGTAAACCTATTAAGATCATATCCGCTATGAAAGCTCGTTCTTTGTTAACTCATGGTTGTGAGGGTTTTCTGGCTTCGATTAAGGATTCATCTTTGGAGGTTCCTAGTATCGAGGACCTCTCTGTTGTTCGTGAATTCCCTGATGTATTTCCTGATGAACTCCCAGGCATGCCGCCTGAGCGTGAGGTGGAATTCTCTATTGATTTAATTCCTGGTGCGGAACCTATTTCTAAGGCTCCCTATCGTATGGCTCCTGTGGAATTGAAAGAATTGAAAGAGCAGTTGCAAGAATTGCTTGAATCTGGTTCCATTCGTCCTAGTGTTTCGCCGTGGGGTGCTCCGGTGTTGTTCGTTAAGAAGAAGGACGGTAGTATGAGGTTGTGCATTGACTATCGTGAGCTTAACCGGATCACTATTCGTAATCGCTATCCGCTTCCTCGCATCGATGATTTGTTTGATCAGCTTCAGGGTGCTAAATTCTTTTCTAAGATCGATTTGAGGTCGGGTTATCATCAGCTGCGTGTGAAGGAGCAAGATGTTCCTAAGACTGCGTTTCGTACGAGGTATGGTCACTACGAGTTCTTAGTCATGCCTTTTGGGTTGACGAATGCTCCAGCGGTTTTCATGGACTTGATGAATCGGGTTTTTCACGAGTACTTGGATAAGTTTGTGATCGTGTTCATTGATGACATTTTGGTGTACTCTAAGACCAAGGAGGAGCATGAGAGTCATCTTCGTATTGTGTTGGAAACTTTGAGGCAGAAGAAGTTGTACGCCAAGTTCTCCAAGTGCGAGTTCTGGTTAGGGCAAGTTGCATTTCTAGGTCATGTCGTTTCCGCAGATGGTATCAAAATGGATCCGGCTAAGGTGGAGGCTATCACTAAGTGGCCAAGACCGACCAATGTGACTGAGATCAGGAGTTTTCTGGGTTTGGCTGGTTATTATCGAAGGTTTGTTGAAGGTTTTTCTCGTTTGTCCCTACCTTTGACTCAGCTTATGCGCAAGGGAGAGAAATTTGTATGGACCGACGAGCGAGAGGCTAGTTTTGAGGAGTTGAAGAAGAGGCTTGTTTCTGCACCGATTCTTACCCTTCCATCTGGTTCGGGAGGTTATCAGATTTATAGTGATGCTTCGAAGAAGGGTTTAGGTTGTGTCTTGATGCAGCATGGGAAAGTGATTGCTTATGCTTCTAGGCAGTTGAAACCATATGAGGCGAACTATCCTACTCACGATCTTGAGTTAGCTGCTGTTGTCTTTGCTTTGAAAATCTGGAGGCATTATCTTTATGGTGAGAGTTGTGATATATTCACCGACCATAAGAGCTTGAAGTACATCTTCACCCAGAAAGAGTTGAACATGCGACAGAGGCGTTGGTTAGAGTTGTTGAAAGATTATGATACCAATATTCAGTATCACCCTGGGAAAGCCAATGTTGTGGCTGATGCTCTGAGTCGTAAGTCAGGAATGATTGCTAGTCTTGACTTTGAGCCGAGGATTCTGAATGACTTAGAGCTTATGGAGGTTGAATTGTGTGTTCGTGGGCATGATGGTTTTTGGGCTAGCTTGAAGGTGGAGCCTGATTTGATGTTGAGGATTAAGGAAGCCCAGAAAGATGATGGTGACTTATGGGCTATTGTGCAGAATATTGAGGATGGTAAGCAGTCGGATTTTCGTGTGGATGCAGATGGTATCGTTTGGTTTGGTGAGCGTTTATGTGTTCCTGATGATTCTACTCTTCGTGACGCTGTGCTTTCTGAGGCACATAGTTCTCCGTTTTCTATTCATCCGGGTTCGACTAAGATGTATCATGATCTGAAGCAACATTTTTGGTGGAATGGGATGAAGCAGGATGTGGCTTTGCATGTGGCTAGATGTATGACTTGTCAGCAAGTTAAGATTGAACATCAGCGTGCAAGTGGTCTGTTGCAACCTCTTGATATTCCTATGTGGAAATGGGATGAGATATCGATGGACTTCGTTACTGGTTTACCTCGTACTCTTCGGAAGCATGACGCTATTTGGGTTGTTGTTGATCGTCTGACCAAATCTGCGCATTTTCTTCCTATTCGTATTGATTATTCTGTGGGTCGTTTGGCCGAGATCTTCCAGCAGGAAATTGTTCGATTGCATGGTATGCCGTCTTCTATTGTGTCCGATCGTGATCCTCGTTTTACGTCTCGTTTCTGGAAAGGGTTACATAAAGTTTGGGGTGCACGGCTTAAATTCAGTACGGCATTTCATCCTCAGACCGATGGGCAGTCGGAGCGGACGATTCAGACATTGGAGGATATGTTGAGGTCTTGTGCTTTAGAGTGGACAGGCCACTGGGATGATTACTTGTGTTTAGTGGAGTTTGCTTACAATAATAGTTGGCACGCTAGTATTCGGATGGCTCCGTTTGAGATGTTATATGGGCGTAAGTGTAGGGCGCCGGTTTGTTGGAATGAGGTCGGGGAAAGACTCATTGAGGGACCTGAAATGATTAGAATTACTAATGAGAAAGTGGATGTAGCCAGGGAGAAGTTGAAGGAAGCTCGTGCTAGGCAGAAGAGCTATGCTGATCGTCATCGTCGTGATGTTATGTTTAATTCTGGTGATCGTGTTTTCTTGAAGGTTTCTCCGTTTCGAGGTGTTAAGCGTTTCGGTATGAAAGGGAAGCTTAGTCCGCGCTATATTGGTCCGTTTGAGATTCTTGATCGTGTTGGTGAGGTATCTTATCGTTTGGCGCTACCTCCCCAGTTATCGCACGTGCATAACGTATTTCATGTGTCGCTTCTTCGTGGGTATAATTATCATCCGCTTCACGTTGTGTCTTGCCCGTTCGATCAGATTCGGGAAGACCTTTCTTATAGTGAAGAACCTGAGGCTATTTTGGAGCGTCAGGAAAGAGTCATGAGAACTAAAACCATTCCGTTCGTAAAGATTCTTTGGAAGAACCATCCTGAGAGCGAGGCTACTTGGGAAACCGAAGAGTCAATACGATCCGATTATCCGAATTTTTCTTTTTGATTTGGTACGTATTCAGTTCGTTATTGCTTTCGATTTCGCATTTCATTTCGATTTCGCACTTCAATTTTCGAGGACGAAAAATTTTTTTTTAAGAGGGGAAGAGTTGTAAAACCCGCAAATTAAAATCATATGAAAAGACTAAAATGCCCCGAATTTAAAATCGTGAGAACTTATGAATACGAACTAAACAAAATTAACCTAAGTCTAAATTAAATTAAAACTATACATTATATAAGTTATGTTACAAAAAAAAAAAAAAAAAAAAAAAAACAAGCACATTTGTGCCGCCCCCCCCCCCCCCCCCCCCTTGGACCAAGATAAGGTCTAGGTTCTTGATTTGTATAATTTTAGCATGTCCCTAAATTAGTGCAATCATTCCTAATTTGCCTAAACTAAATGTCGGTCCATGTATATCCTCTATACACCGGATTTCAACTTTTAATACAATCAAAAAAACCCTAACTTCTCTCCAATATCAAAAAAACAATCGGCTGTTCTTGTTCACAGCTGCCACGCTTGAAAATCCTTCCAAAAAGGCTCCGAAAACTTGTTCTAACTATCGTCTAATCGTCACAAGGTAAGCCCCTAACCCCTATGATGATCCATACGAAGTTTACACGTCAAAAACTAACCAAATCCATCACGTTTTGATGCTGTTTTTGGGCTGCTGTTGGCGCAAGAATAGGAGGAGGAAAAGAAGCCTTCGTGTGGTGTCTTTGATCCGTGTTGTGTTCGTGGTTTTCGTGGTCATCGAGGGTATCGTGTTCTTATTTAATTCGTATTCTTATTCCGTTGTTATTGTTGGATTATATGAATCATAAAAAACTATAAACATATAAAAACATCAAAGCACACGCAGCGGAAGATCTACAAGAACTAGTAATTAATTAAAACTAAATAGACACGTACCTTTTGCAATCACCAAGAACAAGTATGAACCCTAAATAAATATAGGGTATGTCGATCCAAACACAAGGAAAAACACTAGTTAAAATAAACTAGTCACTCGTTCTTGTACACACGTGATGATAGCGTTTCAGTAGGAAAAGCTAGGTTCTTGATCACTAATAACCAAACACTTTAATTGCTATTAGCTTGAGCCGAATTTCCTAGTGGAAATAAAAATGTCGACTAGCTTCTAGCAAGAGGGATAAAGAAGAGAAGTTTGGCAAGATTAGGGATTCTAGATTAGTGGAAAACCTAAACACAATGAATTGTATTTATAGGCTATCCCTAGGGCACCAATCTTGCTCCCTACTCTTCCTCAAAACCGGCCAAACCCAACCCAAGTTGGATTTCCAGCCGACCCAACCCATTTATGGGTTTCTAGATCCTTCTTTTCATATTTAGTCCTTTAACGGTCGTTATCTCTAACACCGTTAAATACTAACTGTCGTTAAGTGCTTGTTTGTGAAATGAATAAATAAAATATATAAATATATTTAATTTATTCATACTATTGAAACTCTCACGCATCGTGTGCAATCCCGAGT
Organism: Artemisia tridentata subsp. tridentata; assembly: GCA_021014915.2. NCBI lineage: Eukaryota > Viridiplantae > Streptophyta > Magnoliopsida > Asterales > Asteraceae > Artemisia > Artemisia tridentata. The sequence continues at coordinate 292,887,297 of CP139506.1, forward strand.
CTCGGGTTCGAAACCGGACATACGTATATTAAAAGTTAAACATTAAACTCTAACAGCTCCCACTTGGATAACTATTAATATAGTAATGACATGGGCTAGTCTAGCTTAACAGATCCCAATGCCCCCAGCTCGATCCGAGTATGGTTTTCCTGGAAAAACCACGTGATGAATTAAATCATCATACTTATCCTTTTGTTACTAATACCGCGTTAATTTGGATATGGATCTTGTCATTCCACAATTATCAGTAGTTTCTCGTTTATACATAATTGAACAAGATTACCAAAACATCTGAACGTCTTCCAGATAGACTTTGGGCGTGCGCACGCAAACATCTTGTTAATCATACGAGTGGCCTAGCAGTATTAAACTTCAACACAAAGTTGAAGGAACAAATCCCTTATTGACTGCGAGCATAACCCTTGAACTTTGCATCATTTCTGAAAATAGCCCTTATAACTACCTTTTACGGATAACGTTAGACTATCTCACAGAAAATGAGCTACATCCTCGGCAATTATCTGGCATCTCAAGTCAGAGGATAAATATTCATGATATACTTAATGACTATGATCCATAAAGTATAATCATGTAGTTGGGATAAGTCCTATATTCAATTTATCCAATATTAAATATCATGTGACATTGGTGTCTTAACCTTACAGTTCATTCTACCAATCCTCACATTTGTCTTAGTTCAATAATATTCCCATATTATTAATTGACAATGGACTATTTAGAATAAATAAATTATTCACGGATTTAAACATGCAAATATAGGACACAAATATTAATAATGATAATAAACGTTATCCGCACTTTATTTCATTAAAATAATAATTGTTTACACGTCCCTATCGAAATACTAATCCAACAGATTTACATGAAACTATCTGCTAAACGAAGACCAATACCCTGAGCATGACGATTAAACGTCTCCTTAGGTAATGCCTTCGTGAAAGGATCAGCCAGATTGTCATCTGTGTGAACTTTGAGTACTTTTATTTCACCATCATCGACTTGTTCTCGAACATAGTGATACTTTCTTTTAAAGTGTCTGGCGCCTTTCATAACTCCAGGTTCATTGGCGAATGTGATTGCAGCAGAGTTGTCGCAATACACATTTATAGGTAATTCTATTGAAGGCATCACTCCAAGATCCTTAACGAATTTCCTTATCCAAACAGCTTCTTGTGCTGCTTCCGATGCAGCAATGTACTCAGATTCTGTAGCAGACATGGCCGTTGTACTCTGCTTCTTACTCTTCCAGTCCACAGCTCCTCCATTTACGACAAAAACGTAACCCGTCTGAGACTTCGTATCATCTTTATCAGTCTGAAAGGACGCATCGCAGAAACCTGTAACATTCAGTTCTGCGTCTGGATTTCCCCCGAAAACTAAAAACATATCTTTGGTATTCCTTAAATACTTAAGAATGTTTTTAACAGCATGCCAGTGATCTTTCCCTGGATTTTGCTGATATCGACTCGTCAAATTTTGAGCGAATGCCACATCAGGCCTTGTGCATCTAACTGCATACATGATAGATCCTACTGCCGAAGCATACGGAACTTTCTTCATGTATGCCACCTCTTCAGGTGTAGAAGCACACATTTCGCTGCATAAGCCGTGTTCCACTTGCATGGGCAAATATCCCTTCTTGGAATTTTGCATATTGAATCTCTTCAATATTTTATCCATGTAAGCACTTTGGCTTAATCCGATTAACCATTTAGATCTGTCTCTATAGATCTTGATTCCAAGGATATACGCTGCTTCTCCTAAATCCTTCATGGCAAAGCAATTACCAAGATAATCCTTAACTTCATTAAGGCTTGGTATATCATTTCCCATGATTAATATGTCATCGACATATAGGACAAGAAAAGTAGTGTTACTCCCACTAACTTTGTGGTATACACATGGCTCATCGAAATTTTGAGTAAATCCAAACTTCTTGATTTCCTCATCAAATTTCTTATTCCATTGCCTGGATGCTTGCTTCAATCCATAAATGGATCTTTGAAGTTTGCATACACGCTCAGGAAATTGTGGATTCACAAACCCCTCAGGTTGCGCCATATAGATATCTTCATCTAGGCGACCATTTAGAAAAGCGGTTTTGACATCCATTTGCCAAATCTCATAGTCATAGTAGGCAGCTATGGCTATAAGAATCCTAATAGCTCTAATGTCGGCCACAGGAGAAAAGGTCTCCTCATAGTCAACACCATATGTTTGGGTAAAGCCTTTCGCCACCAAACGAGCTTTGTAGGTGTGTACATTGCCATCCATGTCAGTCTTTTTCTTGAAGAGCCATTTACACCCAACTACCTTAGCATTGGGTGGAAGGTCTACTTCAATCCAGACTTTATTGTCTTTCATGGATTGCATTTCCCCATCCATGGCTACCTGCCATTTATCCTTTTCAGGACTATTAATGGCAGCCTTATAACTAGTTGGCTCATCAATGTGATCCAATAGCATAGTTTCCTCATCATCTATGTTTAAACATAGACGTTCAGGAGCCTTTGTAGATCTTGAAGACCTACGGACGGGTACCACTTCTACTTCAGGTGGAGGACCTAAGCTTTCAGGTTCCACAGGAAGTGTGTTAGTGTTCTCAGAAGGTGACACATCTTCTTGATCATTTTCAAGATCATATACTCTCCCACTGAATTCTTGAGTCAAGAAATTCTCCTCAAGGAATTCACCATATCTAGCCACAATGACTTTATTTTCTGGTGGGAAGTAAAAGTAGTAACCCCTTGTTTCCTTAGGGTATCCTACGAAGATGCACTTAACAGATCTTTGTTGGAGCTTGTCAGGTGAGTCACGTTTAACAAACGCCTCACAACCCCAGATCTTTAAGTAAGACAAGTTGGGAGCTTTTCCAGTCCATAATTCATATGGAGTCTTATCAACCTTCTTAGTTGGAACCATATTTAGTATGCGAACAGCACTTTCAAGAGCATAGTCCCAAAAGGATAAAGGAAGAGTTGTAAGATTAAACATAGATCGTACCATGTCAAGCAAGGTACGATTTCTCCTTTCAGATACACCATTTTGTTGTGGAGTATAAGGAGAAGTGAGTTGTTGGACAATGCCACACTCAGCTAGATAATCTTTTAACTCTTGGCTCAAATACTCACCACCACGATCGGATCGAAGGGCCTTAATCTTCTTTCCGAGTTGTAATTCTACTTCATTTTTGAAAACCTTGAATGTCTCAAAGACTTCATGTTTATGTTTAAGTAAATAAACACAACCATAACGACTATAGTCATCCGTAAAGGTTAGGAAGTAGGTAGCACCGCGTTTTGACACATGTCTAAGTGGACCACACACATCCGTGTGTATCAATCCAAGTAGATCTGAAGCCTTCTCCATATTGCTATGGAAAGGTTTCTTTGTCATCTTCCCAGATATGCAAGATTCGCATTTATCAACTGAATCATCATTGATATTAGGTAAAAGCCCATCACTTAGCAGCTTTTCCATGCGTTTCTTGCCTATGTGGGCAAGGCGACAATGCCATAAATAAGACGAATCCAAGTTAGACTTGGTTCTCTTATTCCCGATGCTATACATAGAATTATTTCTATTGGATACATGGTTATCCATGTCAATTTCAAACACACCATTTAATGAAATAGCATTAAAATAGAAAACAGAATTTAAAGAAACAGAAATTCCATTATCATTAAAAGTATGCTTAAAACCCAAATCCAATAACAAAGAAACTGAAACGACACCTCTTACAATAGAAGGTGCGTAATGACAATTGTCTAAAACTAAAATTAAACCAGATGGTAAAACTAGCTCAAAAGTCCCTATGGCTTCTACTGCTGCACGTATTCCATTTCCCACGTACAAGTAGCATTCTCCATAGTTCAGCTTCTTTGCTCCTCTAAGCCCCTGCGATGTATTACAAATGTGAGTACCACATCCTATATCATATATCCAGGCATTTTGCTTACGAGGAAAAGAAAATAATTCAACCATAAAAATACCTGAAGTGCTGGCGCCCTGCCCAGCCTTGGCATTCTTATTCTTGCGACACTCCTCTAGTAACAATGGACAGTCACGCTTCCAGTGTCCAGGAGTATGGCAGTGGTGACAAGCAGCCGCATCCTTTTTGGGATAATCCTTCTTGGGAGGAGGATTCTGCTTCTTTGGCTTTTGCTGATAGGTCACAATCTGCTTGCCCTTGTCAGCTTTGCCCTTTCCTTTCTTGTTCACATGTTTCGGTTTACCGGGCTTAGCTACCCTACCACCTTTTATTGCCATGACAGCAGGTGTAGGAGCTTTCTTAGTGAGGGCCTTCTCATGCTCAATAAGCATTGCATGCAATTCAGAAAATGTCTTCCCCTTGCAATGCATGTTAAAGTTGCGCACAAAATCACCATATAATTCCTCATTGAGGGATTTGTTGATGAGGCCAACTTTAACGTCTTCCACAAACCCGCAATTAAGTGCATCAAGTTGGTCAAGATAACCTTTCACTTTAAGTGCATGATCACTTACGGGTGTTGTCACATCCTGCTTGCACTTGCCCAAGTTGTCAAGTACATCATACAATTCAGCCATTGGTGATTTCTGAAACATACGTGTCAGTTCATCAATCATGTTTTTCGGGCTATATTTCTCAAACTGTTTAACCAGTTGATCATCCATCCCCGATAGCATGAGACAAGCCGCATCATTGTGCTTGTCATAGGTTTCATTGTACTGCCTAAGTATTTCATTAGACGAGTTTGCAGGAGGAGCTTCTGGAAGAGCCTCAGTAAGACATTCAGAACGTTTGGCAATTCTAAGAACAAGCCTTAGATTTCGATGCCAAGCATTGAAGTTCTTAGTCCCGGTCAATTTTTCCTTTTCAAGCATCATCTTGAAACAGGAAGTTAAGTTTGACGAGTTTCCGGGTTGGGCCATTTCTACAGAAAAAGTTCAAAAGTTAGTACTTTCGATAATTTAAACATTTCATGAAAATTAAACACCCATTGGTTAAAAACCATTTAATTTTCACTGAAATCTAGGATCCTAATTGACGTCGTTTCATTACATCAGCTGAGGCTGCTAGCAATGAAAGTACTCAACAAGGTACGGGATCACCCAATTGCCAATTTCAAATTGCAATTCCTAGAAATCTTGGGACTTACAATATATATTGCCAACATCAGTTGCAAATTGTAAGCATGTTTCATCCCCAATTCTTTTATGCCTTGACGCCGTTTTATTACATCAGCTGAGGCTGCTAGTAATAAAAGTGCTCAATCAAGTTAACCAATTTAGAGACATGTAAATTGACGCCGTTCCACTACATCAGCTGAGGCTGCTAGTAATGGAAGTGCTCAATTTACCCCTATTGACTTCATTCTTTGAATCATCACATCAGCTGAGGCTGCTAGTAATGATAGAATGTCATCTTAGGTGTTTCCGTGTTAATTGGTCGGCATATAACTTAAATTTATAGGGTAATAAAATTTTGATGTGTTAAATCAAAAAAAATATGTACAAAGATGTCATGCATTCATCTTTGTATCATATATATATATTTTCAAAACAAAACCATTTACTCATTCGTAGCTCAAATCATCAAATCTTTTAATTGAGGCGTTGAATAAATTACAACATTGCCTTAAGATGCTTCGTATTTATCGTGGTGTACTTGGTAAGTCTAAAATTGACGCACAGGCGGGCGTAGGGACGACAGCCGCCGAAGCGGTTAAAACCGTGCCCCTCTAAGGTCACAATTTAATGCGTACCAACTAGAACCCACTTTATAGTTTGTCAATTTTAGGTCCGCCGCTTCGACCACTTAGTACAGTCGCAATCAATCAACTAAAAGAATATATTTTCTTGCTAAAACAATTAATGTAGTAAATTTATTATTGCTAGTCTCGCCTGGGAGCAAATTACCGTGCGAAGCGAACCACTGTCGGCACATAAGACTTGGCAATAAATAAAATTACTACAAAGGTTTCATAGTTATTAGTCTTATTTATTTTTATTATGAAAATTACCCTCTTTTGTTGTTTACAATCCATCATAATATAAAACACAAAAGATCAAGTAATCACAAAAATAAATAAACACATAATAACAATTATATGATCATCCACGATATCATATAGCCACATGCAAACCTTTTCCAATAAATCCTATTATTAATTCTATGTGTAATTAAATATGTATTTAACTAACAAAACTCCCATTGGTTTTCGAGCTCATTGTGCCCAATGGACCACAGACACCAAATAACTTGGCCGCGTAAGTTTTAGTTAATTTAATACCACATTGCACATAATTTATTAATTAATATATTGAGGTCTTCCCCAATTTAAGATTTATTAAACAGAACATGTAGCAAATACATACATATAATCGAACCATATATCATACCATGACAAAACATGCAAGATTTTGTCATGGATACCATATTAACACATAATCATGAAATCCATATTAATATGTTAATTCCTTGTACGTATCTAATTAATTGGTGACATCACATAGTATTCACAAATTAATCCCTAAAAATTTTGCATGCATAATCTAGGGTTTCTAACAAGTTTTTAATAAAAAAAACTAACATAAACCCTAAAAAAAATTTTGTGGATCGATCCACTTATTAAAAAATTAGGGTTTCAAATAAAACCCTAGAACATTAGAATGCATGTATCTAATCAATATCCAATTTTTAGGTTTTAGTAATTAATTACATAGTTCTAAACGAGGCTCATGATGCCACTGTTGGATTATATGAATCATAAAAAACTATAAACATATAAAAACATCAAAGCACACGCAGCGGAAGATCTACAAGAACTAGTAATTAATTAAAACTAAATAGACACGTACCTTTTGCAATCACCAAGAACAAGTATGAACCCTAAATAAATATAGGGTATGTCGATCCAAACACAAGGAAAAACACTAGTTAAAATAAACTAGTCACTCGTTCTTGTACACACGTGATGATAGCGTTTCAGTAGGAAAAGCTAGGTTCTTGATCACTAATAACCAAACACTTTAATTGCTATTAGCTTGAGCCGAATTTCCTAGTGGAAATAAAAATGTCGACTAGCTTCTAGCAAGAGGGATAAAGAAGAGAAGTTTGGCAAGATTAGGGATTCTAGATTAGTGGAAAACCTAAACACAATGAATTGTATTTATAGGCTATCCCTAGGGCACCAATCTTGCTCCCTACTCTTCCTCAAAACCGGCCAAACCCAACCCAAGTTGGATTTCCAGCCGACCCAACCCATTTATGGGTTTCTAGATCCTTCTTTTCATATTTAGTCCTTTAACGGTCGTTATCTCTAACACCGTTAAATACTAACTGTCGTTAAGTGCTTGTTTGTGAAATGAATAAATAAAATATATAAATATATTTAATTTATTCATACTATTGAAACTCTCACGCATCGTGTGCAATCCCGAGTCTCGGGTTCGAAACCGGACATACGTATATTAAAAGTTAAACATTAAACTCTAACAGTTATAATCGAAATATATGTGTTATAAAATCAAAAACATTCACATAAAATCATGAGTGATAAAACTCTAAAACTATGTTTGTGAATTGGATACCACTTTTGGGTGGTGAAATAATTGATGAGAATGATGTTAAATATGTTAATGAAGGACCAAAATATGTTATGGACTCAACCAAAATCGTTTGGGATGAATAACTTGTGATTTGGATATGAAAAACCCTAAAATGGATAGGTTTCTGTGAGGTCTGTTTCTGAGTTCGAACTTTTGGTCGACTTTAAACGGCTATAACTAAATGATGTGAATGTATATTTTGATGTTTCTGGAGTCTAGATTGTAGTTTAATGAAATAGCTACCTGGAGAAATTTATGTTGTAATTTTTAGAGGCATGGAAAGGTACTTTTTGATTTTTAGAAAATTATGTGTCTGGTCGGATTTGTGAGTCTGGAAAATCAGTCCGGGTTTTCCATTTTTAATTTTCAAACCGTGTTGAGTTAGAAGGTGTCCTTTGAACTGGGTAATATTCAAGATGTATATGACTTCCTGAAATTTTTATAGATTTTTGTGAATTTTTCTTAAAAGGTTTCTAGCTAATAACTTTTCGTATAGTAAAATTTCTCAGAAATCTGGACGTGTTGTGAAAATGGATTTTTAATACATACCTATACTACATAATAAAATCTGGAAAAATTTGACAAAATACTTAAGACATTTTAGCATCTCTGGGAATTTTTGGGGATTTTAATACTGAGTTCTTATACGATTTAGAATTTATGGAAAACCTGACAAATTTGTACTTAAAACTGTGTGATGTTATAAAAGTGTAAAATTGTGAACTAAAGGGTGTGATGTGTTTATTGTGTAACCTTAAGGGTATAAATGGATATTTTGCTAAAATCAAAGGTCATAACTTATAAAATCTGTAACTTGATGATATTTTCATATTGAACCCTAAACTTATGATAATTACATATTGAATCCCTAAAGTTATGATAACTACTATATGACACTAAAACTTGTGAATGACATTATGAATCATAAGCTAAGAATATGATCATCTCTAATCTTTTAAATTGAAATACGAGAACGTTAATGATCAAAGCTCCTTAATATGAAATGGGAACAAACATGAAACCATATGATTATACGAACTTAAGAGAACTTATGTTTATTTGTAGATCGGGTGAAGAGGGAGTGATCATTCATCCCTATTCTTTTGTTGCCTTGATATTTGGTGTGCTTTGTCGAGGTACGGATATTCTGTCTTACCCTAAGACACATTGCTTCGTACATTATGTTTTCCCTTTTCAGTAGGGATATTTCTTATGATCCGATATTTGCTATGATTCCCTTTTGTTTGATTCTTGGCTTTCATTGTATGATTGCCATTCTTATGTGATTCATTCTGACATTTGTTTAAATGTCTCTGCTATGATATGATTATGTGTTTGCTATGATTTGTTGAGATACACTTTCGTTTCTCTTGCTATGCTTTGACTTTGATTATGATTTGGTATGATATGATAGATCTGTGCCTGAGCTTAACTAGTTCTGGAGGTACCAGGACCATGTCTAGGATGGCACCCTATGCATGACACTCCCGTAGAGGTGTGATAGATCTACGGCGTTCCCCCTTATGATATGATATGTATTATGTGTGATCACTATTGGCCATTTATGCGTGTGTGTGACCAGTCTAGTACTGTCACACATACTTATGTTGGGAGCGTATGGATGCATCCTAGGATTATGTATGTATGTGTATGTATGGTGACCAGGTGGTGTGTGCCTTACACCCCTCTCACACTTATGGTACTTAGAGGTCTCCCCTCTTCGTGCACTTTATGATATGATATGATTTGACGGATTATGTATGTATGGAGTTCTTATGGCACATCCTTTTATGAACCTTCTCATTATTTTCCCTTCCATTTATTGATCAGTTCTTATTCAGTTCTCATGCACTCTTAACTTTTGATATGTTTTGATTCGTATGACTTATGATTATGATTATGATTATGATTTCGTATCTTTCATTCCTTCGTTGCTTATGCTTATCTACCTTTATGATTTGTTATTTCGTTTATATCCGTTCACTGGGCTTTTTAAGCTCAGCCGCATGTTTTCTTTCTTATGCGGCAGGTAATAAGCAGGGCGACGGGCATGGGGATGAGAGAGTAGATTATTGAGAGACCCTTTATGTTTATCATTTTGTAGTCCATTGTTTCGGACATTTCTTTATTTCCGCAACTTGAATATTATTTACTTTGGTTTGTTTGGTTAACCCTTTATACGTTGGGATTATCTTTGATACTAGACTTGATGTTCAAGGTCTAGTTATTTAATAAAGACTTCCACTTGCGTTATGTATGCTTTGTATGACACCATAATGTGATATCTTGACCTTGGCGGGTCGGGGTGTTACAATTAATATCAACCCTTTCGGGTATTACATAAGATATGTTAGGCCCTATTTACACGGACGCTTTTTACAATCAATTGCTCGTCATGCTTGTGGCGTCCTCCTGTCTACCCCTGCTCGACTTGTGTTTTCTCATTCGGCAAGGCTCCGATACTTTTGTCGGACCGCTTTCCCATAGGCCTCGCTTTCCCGATATGTAAAATTACCTGTCTTAAGTTACGCAGGTATTTGCATTCCTTCCATTAGTTCGCACATTGTTATAGTAATAGAATAAAATAGCAAGACATTTCAGTGGTTATTTCGTATTGACGATTACCTGAGCCATTATTTGTATTTTGGCTGGTATGTGGGGGCTTCCTTGGTCATCATACCGATTCAGCTTTCTCCCGTCCTTTCTTCCTATCCTAGGTTCTTTCTTTTGTTCATACGGCTTGTCCCATCTTTTTCCTTCCAACGGATGATTTCTCTCCTTGGCTTCTTTTGTTCCTGCGATGGGCTCCTTCCTCGCCCTGTGATGCCCTCGCGTCTTTGGCTGAGTGACCAATGTCGCTATGCCGCCCGGTGTTGGAAACTTAACCATTGAATGAATGGTTGAGGGTACGGCCCGCAACTTCCTCAAACCGGTGCGCCCCAGTATGGCATTGTAGGGGGAAGGTGAGTCGATCACAGCGAATTCCAAACTGATTTTTTGGGACAGACCCCGATTTCCGAAGCGGATCTCTAAGTCAATCATCCCCCTTGGCCTAACGGATTTTCCCGCAAATCCTGTCAAAGTTGTGTCAACCTTCTTCAATCGTGCTTTAACCGCATGATCCAGGCGCTCGAATTGATGCCCATACATTACTTCCATTGACGCACCAGGGTCAACATAGATCTCGCGGATTTCTCTTCCTTCAGTTTCAACTTTGATTATCAGCGGTTCGTCCGACATCCTTTCCGAAGGAAGGGACGGAAAACTTATTGGAGCGTCCATCCATTTTTCCTCTCCCACTTCTTCCGTTTTCCGGGAGGTTGTAAGGCTTCGAATCATGTTGATTACTTTCCCTCTATTCCCTTGGTGGTTACCTCCTTGATTAGTTTTCTTTCCCCTCCTGAGGTCTTTTACCAAATGATCCAGCTTCCCTGTATTCAATGCGGTTTTTAACTCCTCCCTGAGTACCCAGCAATCGTCCGTGAAATGTCCTTTCTCCCCATGGTAGTCACAGTATCTGTCCTCACAATCCTTCTGTGGCTTTCCCTTCGTAGGAGGGGGCTGTGGTAATCTCAGCTGGTGCTCTGTCGCCAATATTTCCTTCGGTGTTTTGGTGAGGGTGTCCAAGTCAATTGGCCTCGTATCACTTCGGCGGACATCATTTCGGCGAGGGTCGAACCTCCCAGCGTTTCCGTACCTTGGGGCGATGTAAGGTGCATAGTAATCGTTCCTTCGTCCTTTATACCCGACCTTAGGGCTGCTCCGACGGTAATCTCCAGTAGGGGGTTTTGACTGATAGTCGCCCTTGCTTTGGTAAGGGTTAGGCCGAGACTCCGTTCTCTCTCCTTTCGGCAATTCTGTCGTCCGGAAAGCCTCCTCGGACCGAACAAAATCATCGACCCTTTCCAACATCTCATCAACGGTCTTAGGAATCTTGTCTGAGAATTTCTTGGCCAGTTCTGGGCAGTGATGGCCATTCAAAAACGACCCGATTTGCATAATTTCCGGGGCGTCCGGGAAGTTGTTGGCCTCGCAAATCCACCTTTCCTTAAAGTCCGGAAGGCTTTCGTTCGCCTTTCGGTGGATTTTATTGATCTCTGTTAGGTCCTTGGTGCTTATCCTTAACATACTGAATCTGCTCAAAAACCTCTTCTGAAGTTCATCCCAGCTGTCAATGCTCCCTGTCGGGAGTTTGTCAAACCATCCTCTGGCTTTTCCGTCCAGCGTCTGTTGGAACATTCGACACCACACTGGCATGGGCCACTCTTCATGATTTCCTGCTCCAGTGAAACAATTGATGTGGTCGTCCGGATCAGTGGTCCCTTGGTATAGTTTCAAGTTTGTCGGGATCTTGTGTTTGGGAGACGAGAATTCTATGATTCTTTTTGTGAACGGGCACTTGATCATTTCCTTGAATGGTTTACTCAAATCGTCATCTGCCTTTTTTCCTTTTCCGTAGCTCGAATTATCATCCGCCTTTTTTCCTTTCCCGAAGGGCGACCCTCCGACATCTTCTTCCTCTGAATTTTCAGACTCACCGTCGAGCCTCAGCATTCTGGGGCTTATCAGGTCGCAATTGGCCGGTTCTTTGAACAGTTCTTTCAACGCCGAAAGATGGCTTGCAATTAGTGCTTGGGCATCTGGGGGCTCTTGGTTTCTTCCGGATCCTCCGGGCTCACTAGTATTCCGGACAGGGGTGAAGGGTGTTGTATTTGTCGTTTCGAATGTTCCAAACGTTGGTGGAGGACCTGTCATTCTAAATCACAGGTAGATCGAGCGAAGGTCCCACGGATGGCGCCAATTTGTTGAAGCAATTTCTTGCAATCACTTCAGACAAATAAAGAGGGCCTGCCGGTCGAACTCAGCTAGGGTTCTTCCGGTAGGCTTGGATGCTGATCCCCTCGACTATCCGGGGTCTTCCGGGTATCTGCACACAACAGCACACGTTAGGCTCGCCCCGGGTGTTATCCCAGGACCCACCTCCGGTGTGAGAGTAAGTATCTTATATTCCGAAAGGGCTATCAACTGTAGTGAGGAATTAATGCAGGTAAAGTGTTAGTTGAGGGTAGTAAATGAGTCGAGTATTTATAGTACTCGGCCTCGATACCTGGAATGGCGGCGCCGGATTTCCAGGAGACATGTCCCCGACATAATCCCGTAAATCCTGGGGCGGTGGCGGCGGTGTCTGCAGCTGCCATCTGTCAAAAGGTAAACGCCACCTGTCCTATTACTCACAGTGATAGTGGCCGGATGAGTCGCGTGCCTTCCGGTATGTCCGTACGGCTCGATGTCGTCCGGACGGCCGGTCGAGACAGGCCGTTCGGACACATACGTCAACAGCTTATTTCACTTGCCGACCTACTAGATTAAGCAAGTTTCTCAACAACAACTAAGTGAAAAAACGAACGTCACCTTATATTGTGTTGATACCTTACCGCCATACCGGTATTGATTCTTCATTCTATAGCAGGTTTTTTGCATTCAAATTATATGAGTATCATCTTTTGCATTCTAAAGAAACGGATTTAAGATCATTTGAGGACCAAACTTTTTTTACATACCAAGCGATTAATCTCCATCCTCCATTTTTATTTGATCTAATGAATGAGATTAACCCAACAATTTAAAAAACTCACTTTCATCATTTTTTTTCAAATATTAATATATTTCAAACCGTTAATCGTTAAGCCAAAAAAAGTATACGATTACGACGATAATTTAATTATCTTTCTATAGATAGGCACTTCGATATACTTTCGACAAAATTATTTTTTTTCATGTTTTTAACCTTTTTTTACTTTTTTTCGCTGAAATTTGCATGAAAAAAATCATATGTGATTTAACACCAATATCACATGTGATATTATATATCATATATGATTTACCACTAATTTCACATTTGATATTACATTTCATATGTGATTTAACACTAATATCACATGTGATTTTTCATGCAAATTTCAATAATGAAAAAAAAATAAAAAAATAAAAAAAAGGATGAAAAAAGTGAAAAAACTTGAAAAAAACGAGAAAAAAAATTATTGAATGTATATCAAAGTGTCCGTCTATATAAAGATAATTAAATGCTCGTCACGATGATGTAATTATTTTTGCTTAACGATTAACGGTTTAAAGAGATATTTAAATTGTAAAAAATATGTGAAATATTAAAATGCTTTTAATCTCAACCATTAATTTCATTTTAAATTGATGATAAGAATGAGTCTCTTGGTATGTAAGAGAAGTTTGGTATGTAAAATAAATCTGCTCAAACAAACATAGCAAGCTATCTTTTTATAAGGGACATGATAGCCTAACAACCCCCGGAGGGGGTGTTTCAATAATTAAGTGCTGTCGTCGCTTGTACTGTCTGCTTTTTCGGGTTATACGTTTTACTAAAAATAAACAGGTCCCACATGAAGGGGTGTTCCCCTAGTAGCTCCCTTTTATAAGGGTACTACTATGGGTACACCCCCTACGAGATGAGGCCCGTCTATTTTTGAAGAATGTTTAATCCGACAAAGCAAGCAATATAAGCGGCGGCAGCACGGTCAAAGTCAACACACCCCCTACAGGGGGTGTTCGACTATAATCACCCCTTTTATAAATCTTAATTTTTATCTTTTTTTATCTTTTTTTTTTTTTTTTTTTTTTTTTCTTATTAGTGAGATCTCATTTATTTCCCTACCACGACATCTTGCACAGTCGTGAGGATTTCAAGTAGATTTTATTTGTCTCCTTTAAATTTGATCTTTACTAACTACTGCATATTAAAAGTTTGTCCCCTTCATTCATTTCATAATTCATATAATTCTGAACTTAATTTTCTTGCTTTTGTCTGCAAAAAGCTTTAGTATAGTAAAAAAGAATTATTGAACACATCAAGTGGATAGTTTCGACATTTTATTGGTCATGTACATGTACATCTATCTTTTTTAAGCAAATTATCTCACTCACTTATATGTATGTGATAATCTCTTATTTGAAATTGATTTAATTGATTACCAAAAAACAATGGACTATTTAGATGACGTGGACGTAGCGCTTGGGCAGACCATCTCTAACAGTTTCTGATTCAAACCAGCCACATCACTGCCATATCAGCTTTCTTAAAAACCACATTTTTTACTCCAACAATACATCTTCTCAAACCATCTTTACATTTCCACATCATCACTTACTTAAATAAAAATTACACTCTTAAATGTGATGATGGGGCCCAATTGGGGTGGTTTTTGGTGGTTTGATTTTTCAAACCAAGCCTCCAATGGTTTACTTGGTTTTTGGGTTGGTTTGAACCAACAAAAACCAACCATTGGAGATGGTCTAAGTGTTGACATCAATTAAATGGACAATAGTTGTTAAGATTTCAATTACAATCTTCGAAATTTACTATTTCACGAAATTACAAATTAAAAACGATCCTTATTCTACATAATATCTTAGCAAGCTTAATTTTTTTTTTTTTTTTTTGAAAGGTTATATATTATATACAGAGAATCCCAATATAATACCTCACAAACCGAACAATACAAAGAAAGCGAGAGGCCAAAACGCCACAAATCTAAGAACAATACAAGACCAGAAATACAAAAACCATTAGGAAAAAATATCAAGAGGCTTGGCCATCCAATATGACCAATTCACCTTCACGTTCGACTTGATACGAGTCGACATCCAACGTTTAGACAAGCATTGAATACTCAGAAAGATATATTCATTCTTGATTTTAATATAGCATCCCCAACAACATGAATCAAATGGTATTGCCAATTCGAAATAGCCAATAGGGTTATTTGGAACACCCCATTAATAATTTTGACGATCTTAGGACAACCATGAACATTATAGTTTCCAAGCGCAACCTCGGATATAGATAAAGGAGGGTATACGATCGGGGTAGGAAGACCCCACCAACTCCAAATCTTCTTCCAAACCGTACCCACGTTATGGCATTTAACCAAAATATGCTCGATATTTGACAATATGATTTTAAGATCTAATCTGATCTGATCTTAATTTTCTTGAGCTGCAAACTGAAAAACTACATAGTTATAAATTATGTTTTATATAATTTTAAAAAACAACATATTAATCTTCTTAAACATTTCATATACATAATTTATGACAATATTTTCATGAAACGTTTATATAATTTTGTGTTTATGATATAATAATTTGTAGATTTGAATAGTACTATAAAGCCTACTAAGAAAATGACATTATAGTAGGATCTAAGAATTCGATCCGATCTTACGATTTCGATCTTGCAAAAACAAAAATAATCCTGAATAACATCCCGATCTTAAAAACATTTTAACCTTGAAATTGACTAAAATACCATGTACATCTTGCAGAAAACTTGGCCTATCCGGACAACAAATTGTTTATGAGGAGAGTTATTTTATATACCAAGGGATTTATCACTACCATCCATTTAAAATGAATAAATGGTTGATATTAAAAGATTTTAATATTTCACATATTTTTAATAATTTAAATATCTCTTAAACCGTTAATCGTTAAGCGAAAATAATTACACCATTGCGACGACCATTTAATTATCTTTCTATAGACGGGCACTTTGATATACTTTCGTCAAAAAAAAAAAAAAAAAAAAATTCCTTTTTTTCAACTTTTTTTCTCTTTTTTTCGTTTTTTTTTTTTTTTTTTTTTTTTTCATTATTGAAATTTGCATGAAAAATCACATGTAATATTAGTGTTAAATCATATATGATATGTAATATCACATGTGATATTAGTGTTAAATCACATATGATATTTTCATGCAAATTTCAGTAACAAAAAAAAAGGGAAGAAAAAGGGAAAAAACATAAAACAAATGTGAAAAATACGAAAAAAAATAATTTTTTCGAAAGTATATCGTAGTGCCTATCTATAGAAAGATAATTAAATGCTCGTCGTAACGGTATATTCTTTTTCGCTTAACGATTAACGGTTTGAAAGATATTAATATTTGAAGAAAAAAAATGATGAAAGTGAGTTTTTTAAATTGTTATTGTTAATCTCATCCATTATATCAAATAAAGATGGATGACAGGATTAGTCATTGTAAAAAAAGTTTGGTGGTCAAATGATATTAAATCATTGTTTATTTGTAAATTCTTAGATAAAATAGTAAAGAAATCGACATAACAGTTAGTGCAGCAAATTGTTTATTTGTACTTAAAATTTAAAGATATAATAGTAAAGATATCGACATAACAATTAGTGCGGGCTGATAGATTGGTCATTTTAATAATTTTTTCGATTTAATTAATTCGTCTACTATTTCCAATAAAAACTATCTTACAGTTAATAAAAAGGGCTAATTTTGAAATTAGTTCGGTCGCTCGAAGTAGTAGCCTTTTAGGACTTACTTTAGTGACTTTCTTTAATTAGATTGAGCGATTTGTGACTTTTTAAATTTTAATATGAATGTGACATGTGACACCTAAAAAAATCGCGCCCAGTCATTAAAGTGGTACTTTTGTAAGAGACCACTATGTGTACTTTCTAAGCGATTTTTTTACAGCGATTTTTCATACCTTAAGCGACCTTCTATTTTGTCATTTTCCACCAAAAAAGTCAAACTTCGAAAAACATTATTTTATTCTTTTTGCCCATTCCCAATGTTGAGCAACCTAAGCGACTTACGGCTTGATACTTTGAGCATTTTTTTTACTTTTAACTTTTTGTACTTGCGTCAGTACTTTTGTAAAAAGTATTACTTTTTAAATATTTTTTAAAATACTTTATAAACACTTTTTTTATTTCAAATTCTTGAGCGACATAATAAAATATCTGGATGACTATATTTTCTTTAACCGATTTTTTTAAAAACATCCCCACATTAACCCGTAACACACACACACATGATCAAACTACCCCAAAACACAAATACTCAGTCTCTTTCCTCTTCACTTACACCTACTCTAAATCAAACCCAAAATTAAAATCAAAATCAAAGTTTAAACCCTAACCCTAATATTTTATTGACGTTGTCTTTATTCGACACCTTGTTTCACACGACCGTTAACCTAACTTTACCAAAACCACAACAAAAAAAAATTCCCCCAAAAATCAAACCCTAACAATCTTTTATAAAAATCATCAAATCATCAACGGCAAGCTTCCCACACGGAAGCATGTCACCAAAAACCCTAATGCTGGATCATGTTTGTCAAGTGTTTTAGAGCGTCTCCTGTTTGTGGAGTTGATAATGTTACTTATTGGTGTGGGTGTAGTGAGGCCATTTGTGCCGGTGTTGATGTTGCGAAAGCCGGGTTCTACGAGTTTGGAGATGGTGGGAGTGGGGCTGGGTCTGGGCAGGCTTTGCTTTTGGTTCATATTGTTTGGCTTGTTTTGCTCGGTTTTTTCGTATTGTTCGGAATACTTTGATTATTGAGGTTTTATTATTTTTTTTACATATTGTATATGGAGATGACTGATTCTTTTGATGATATATGTACTATTCTTTGAGGTCGTTTAATGAAAAGAGCGTGTTAGTTGTTATAATGAATGTGTGAAGTTTGGTTGAATTGTAAATTATGTTTTAACCGCGTTGCAATAGCTACGTTCTTTGATTATGTGTTGATTGTTTTAGATTTGGAATTACGTATATGTGAATGGGTGGGTAGTCCGTAGTCGACATTCAATATGATGACATTGTTGCACAGAAAATGATTGAGATGCCTAAAAATATGACTAAACTTGTCCCTAAATCAACATGTCAATGATTTTTTGGTTTGTTAAAAAGTGGCCTCACCGCTGTCACCAAACTGGATGCTGCTACATAAGATTAGGCATGCATTCAGACATACCAGTTAGGCATGCCAATTAGTGCTCTTGTTGCACATAGGATACATTGAGAATATGACACCTTGATATGAAGCATGATGTCTTCATCTATTTAAGTGGTTGGGGAAGGGAAGGCAGCTAGTTTGGTTTCTATAAACACATGTAATGCTACTGTAGAGTGTAGAGTGCTGATGGAATGGAAAGCATCACTGTATATGTATGGACTGAGTTTGATGCGATTAGGTATCTGATGCGATTATTTGTATAGTCACCAAAACCCACCCGTACCTAGCCATGTCCTAGAGTCGTTAGCACTACAAATGGACTTGATCTTCGTAGTGTTCACTGAAGGAAGCTGTTTTGTAGATTTATCCGTACATCTCCTTGCAGCAACTTGTTTGTGGTTTTGGGATTTTGATTGGTTATGGTGCAAATGTTCATTATGTGGCATTTGCTTCTACCTTGGTGCAATGGTGTGCGGTGAAATTTTTGGGTCAAACATAGATCAAAAGTTTGGTGCTATACAGATTAACTGAACCCACAGATGTTAAGTGGAAACTACTTTAGGTTACTACATTCTGTAACAGACATTTCAATCGCAATGCAAACTTTTGCAAGTGTAGCAGCCAAACTGTATGCAATGCAATTTATAGCATTAATATACCATATTATACACATAATAAACATGAGACGTTATCCGATATGATGCGTCTTCGCCCCAAAAGTGGAGTTCTATTGTTATCAAGGAAGAACCATACATCAGCTATTCACCTGTGTTGATGGGTATTTGGCCTGAGTTCCAATAAGTGGTTGCAACTTAGATTACATTACTGAAAACATATTTAAGTCATAATTTTAATCATATCTTGATCGTTTATATTCAAAATCAAAAGTAACAGTTGAATTGATAGTCAACATTCATCAGATATATCACATAGATTTACTTGGTTTATTTTGGAAAAATATTCCTTGTGCTGCCTTTGCTTCTTCATCAAGAACAAAGATGAGGTGAAAATCTTGGCGTCACAAGGTATTCCCATGACTGCACCTCAACTTACAACGATTGCACTTAAAAACATTTTTACAATTTGTTAAACTATCCACGTATTGTCATATTAACTTTCAATTTTCCTGCAAGTAGGTTGAAGCACTTCCGTTTGCGTTTAATTTCAATTATTATTTTTTTGTTCTACAACATTATTGTGACGTTTATCACTAAAAATGCTCTAATTATGCAAAGCGAACTCATTAAACAAAGAAGTATGAAAGGCGTTATTTGTAACACCTCCAACTCGGAATATGGCAGCGGATGGGTGCTACGTGAGGGGTAAGACAGTCACATCCATAGAAAACGATCTCATAACGAGACGTTTTAGTAAAAACATATCATTCGAATACAAAAGGAAACATTTAGAGTCTAAAAGACTCTCAACATAAGTTGCAGCGGAAATAAAACATGGTTTGCAGCGGAAATCAAAGATAGTTTGCAGCGGAAATAAAAGACACAATTTTAAAAGATTGTTCAAATGATAATATAGTAGAGATAGATAGTAAAGCCCAAGATAGCCATCAACAGTCTTCAGCCACTCCCGATGCTCATAAACATGCATCAATTACTTCAGATAAAACATGCTAAAAAGTCAACACAAAGGTTGAGTGTAATTCATAGGTTTAATAAATAACAGTTGAGCACAAGATTTTAAGTCTGGAAGATATATGTAACAAATACAAATATCGGTTAAGCGTCAAATAATTCTTTGCTAAGCTCATGACACACAAAGCGTTAACTGGCACCAATAACCTTGGCGTAAGTCGACAGTAACCGCGGAAATTTAAAATATAACAGTTGCCCCCAAAGCTAGGTACTTTGCCAGATACCTAGTAAAACTCGAATATAGTACATCACATGTGGGCCGATCTTAGTCCACATGGCGGGAAGGTCAATTCCTATAGGCCTATAAACTACAATCGCGCTCACTCGCAAGTGATTAATAGTTCATGATCGAGGGACTTGCTTTTGGCAAGGACGGTACTTAGCATTATCATTTCAGTCAGGAATAGCATACCAATAAACAATTGTGCTCATAAAAATAAATAAATAGCATGTATCTCCCCATATGGGTTTATAAACAATTTAAAATTAAAGTGGGGCTACGAATCACACCTTAGCAGCAGATGAAATAAGATATCACAATATGATCAAATGGGATAGCACGACAAATGAACCTCAACACAACCTAATATATTAATAATATGTCCCAGCAATAAACCTCAAAGCGATTTATAAAGTAATACTCGTGTTTGAAATGAAAAGGTTTTATTTCAATGGCGTTTCAGTGTAATAACGTTTAAGACTCGTGTGGATACGAGATGTTAAGATAATAAAAGTCGGCAACACAAACGAATACGAAAAAAAGAATAACGAAAAGAGAAAAGGACTAAGATTAAGAAGAAGAATAAAATAATAAAGACCAGAAAGAAAAACATCAATAGGTTGTTTCGGTGTTTTACCCATTTCCAAAATAGTTGATAAAACATTATGATTTAGGAAGAAAACGTATAAGTTTCGAAAAGGTTTTTAGGATATTGAGTAATCATAAACGATTAAGTTATAAAAGATTTTATCGAAATTTGGGCATGATGCATCCGTTCATAAAACCTTTCCAAGTCGTTACGACTCTTGAATATAAGTTTTATTATCACATTTTACAAGTTAAATATATATAATTGGACATTATCATTCGAGTATATATTAGTTGTCAAGTTTATCGACCATTTTGTGTATGTTCGGGTCCAAATATGTTAAGCTCTTATGAGTCTAACATACTCTTCCGTCTCAATTACTAAAATCGTCCATAAGGTCCATCGGCTAATACCGTAAATCCAATAACGTCCAATTCTTATCCAAGCATAGGTTAAAACACGTATCCAAGTCCAATGTCCAAATCATATCCCATATTATCCAAGTAATTTTCGAAACACCAATCGATAAACAAATAAATAACAAGTGACAAAACAATAAAATGAAAGACAATACCTGGCCCAAGTGTATTGGGCTTCGGCCCAATACTTAACTCACACTCTAATGGAGTATCTTTGGGCTTTTGGGCCCAAAGTTAATAATACTAGACCCATTAAGGACTTATCCAATTCCAAAACCGACTCGGTACTAACTCGAGGTTTTCTAACCTCGAGTCTTACACGGCCGAGACTCCCTTGAGTCTCGACTTGACTCATTCGACACCAAGACCTTAAAGCGTCTCGGCTAAACTCAAAACCAACAAGTCGTGGCCCTCTTGGGTCACAACTCACGCTACTCGACAACTAAAACTAACCAACCCTTAGCCAAAACACACGGCTACAAACCAAATGCAAAACCAACAATGGCCAAAACACACGGCTACAAACCAAACATCGAACCAATCATGGTTGTGACTCCCACGAGTCACGGCTTGAACCTATCGAGCCTTATGAGCTCTCAGCTCAGCCACAAAACCAAAACAAGTCCAATCCACAACACAAACGAAACTAACTAGACCATGTCGTGACTCACTTGAGTCACGGCTCTAGCCTACTATAAAACCCCTAATTCTCAGATAGCAGCGGAAGCTAAAACTTGGGGTATTACCTCATTGATACATCGTTACAATGATAGAAAATAACTCGAAAAGAGAAATTTTTGGAAATGGAAGTTAACATTCATTTATTTATGAGTGGTTTTGCAACCTTACAACAGGTTTTACCTCTCGAGGGATCTCAAGAGGCTTACAACCCCACCAGGCAGTGTACCTGACCGATGTAGTATAGTGTAGTGGCAAGTACGGGGGATTGATCGTTCTCCACAGGGAATAGTGTTCGTTAGGTATGAAAAACTACTCTAATTAGGTCTAAGGGTGAAGGAAGATTATTTTTTGTATTTTTTATATTTTTATGAAAGCAAGTAAAATATCGGGTTTGAAGGAGTGGGCGGAATTAGTTGCTAGTCAACTAACCCAAATAACTACAAATGCAAATAAGATAAAATAACTGAAAATAAAAAGGTTGTGAAACTTATATGGAGAGAAATGTGTTTACTTAGATTTCCTTACTCCCTAACTATCTTTTACCGGTTGATTAGTGTGTATTAATTGCGTGGATGACGGGTGTATTCCTTAATACCAATCGTGGGGTGGCGTACGTACTTCCCCAACTCTACAAGCTCCTACTTCACTCCTATGTCGAGCCGGCTAAGAAGCTCCTAACATGGGATCACTAGAATTCGCTCATGCATTAAATACAACCATATAAACCTAGTACGCATTGGTTCATGTTTCTTAAGACGTTCAAGCAAGTTACCGTATAGGAGGTTAGCCAGTTTTCTTAAGCCTGACATCGATAAACAATCATTCAAAACAATTAATAACACACTAATAACCGATAATCAATAGTTAGGTTTCATTAGATCTAAGCAACCACAAGATAAATCTAGCCTAGCATGTTAATCAAAAGACAAGAACAAGATATAATCAAACAACACATAGACATATTGATTGATTAAATGATTACTTATCTTCAATTAAACATGGGAGATCCAAGGGTATGAAAACCCTTAAAAATGGCAGAAATTCGTCTTAGGGTTTCTCCTCACAAAGTTGCACACTAATGACAAAAAATTGCAAAACTATATATAGAGTTTAAGGGCTGACGGCGTCACGTTATAGGACTTGACGTTGTCACCTCGCCGTGTCTAGGGTTCCCGGATGGCCTTCTTGACGCCGTCCCTTTGTAGCCTTCCAAAATCCGCTCTGGCCTATCAAGGCTTGACGCCGTCAGAATAGGGCTTGACGCCGTCCCTCTTTAACTTAAACCGTGATGGCCTTGATCACCTCAAAGGGTGACGCCGTCAGACTTTACATTGCAAAACTCCCTGGCTTATCACGTGTATTTTTCGTATCCACCTCTTTTGCCAAGCCGTGACGCCGTCCAGAGCAATACTTGACGCCGTCAAAGGTACTTTTCCAGCCGATTTTGAGACTTTGTCGTTTTCTTCACTTTTATGCTCCAAAAACGTCCAAAATGCTTCCTTTTCCAGATTTCTTCTCCAAAGTACCTAAAATGACAAAAGGAACGATTTAGGGCAATATTTGATCAAATAAATACGATTTAGGGCTTAAATGACCCCCTAAAAGCGGTACACTTTTCGCTTCATCAAATACCCTTACACTTGAGATTTGCTTGTCCTCAAGCAAATGCGCTTTTATTCTAGTCAAAATACAAGTTAGGGGTTATTTAATGCTAATATAAAAGTAATTACAACAAATAGTCGTTCCACTTTAATCATAATAAGCACGGAGATTACAAACTAGCACCTCACAAGTAGTGTTTAGATACTCACATCTCTCAGGTGTCATCAAAATAAATCTCATAAATGAAAATGGATAATATCTCTCACTACCTGTCATAGCAAATAGATTACCATAGGCTTGGGAAAGGATCAAAAACCTCCTCCACTAGGCGTAAGCACCTAAGATAAACTATCAAAGAGGGCTTTTACATGGGTTATAACGTGAGGTGTAGGGATATGATAAACACGGTTTTGTTGGATAAGGGATATTTTACTGGTGGCGAGTTAAAGATCTTGATTAATTACATGTAAAATATGGCGTTGCTAAGCCAAGACTAGACTCGACTTAAGCTAAAAACAAAATAACAAAAAGATAAAATAAACATAAAATGAAACGGGATGGTAGTCCGTATGTTTTTTCTATTTTTTTTTTATCAATTTTTTTGTATTTTTCTTGATTTTTTCGATTTTTTTTTTTTTTTTTTTTTTTTTTTTTTTTTTTTTGCATACACTTTTGCCCTACCATCCAAAATAATACATCATAGGGGCGTTGCATTCCCCTTACACTTGAACTTTTACATAACTTTACAAATAACTATTCTAATGACTCGAATTAAGATAATCGAAACACTTGGAGTACTTTTTAAAATATTTAGCACATATGGGGGTAATAATGTTGTTCTTCCCCATTACTCAATTACACTAGTACTTTACCCATGAGTCCCAATCGTCCCAAAACAATATGTACAAGGATATGACTCGACTTAGCAACCATGTAATCAATTAGATAATTAACTAAGGGTTTAAACAAATGTTGTAACAATAATGCACTAAAAATGAGTGCATACAAGGTAGGCTAAGGCGATTTGGGTGTACATTTAAGTGGGGTGTAACAAATTCTTCCCTTAAGTAAAATGCTTAAAGGTCGAAACGAAAAGATAGGCTCTGAGGGGTGTACTAGGGGTATCGTGTACTAAAAATGAGTACAACGCAAAGGGTGTGGGAGAATTACTTGACCAATGTAGCCAAGGTAATTATAACAAAAACACAGGTGTAAAATAATGGGTTAATCCTAATGCCTCTTATCATGTAGTAAATCTAACTACACGAATGTAGTCTCACTTGTGGCCTCGGAATGGTCCTAACGCAAGTTCTAGAATCTAAGTGCTACCGGTACACACATAAAAGCATAAATGCTTTTCCTACCAATTCTAGGGGCGAACCTCACATATTTGGGGGTGGAAAATTTTTTAGTGGTACGGTTTTTTGTGCTAGTCATATAACTCTTATCCATGAGACGCTCATTAAGACCAAAGTTTCACTCCTATATGTTGTAAAAAATTTTAAATTTGGCACTAAAACTGCCCTAACAGGTATTTATCTCAGTTTTATTACACATCTACCATCAAACAAACAAAAATCAAGTGCAATTGTATTCTCTAAAGTATCGTATTTTACCCCCCCCCCCTTACACTTAAGATGAACATTGTCCCCAATGTTCAAATAACAAAATGTAAAAGTAACAAGGTAAAAGAATGAAATCAAATACTCCCCTGATTCGTTTGGTGGATAAAGAGGTAACATGGTTAGATCTTCTTCCAAGAGAAAGTAGAAGCTCCAAGACTAATGCATCGCCAAAAGCTTGATTCCCCATACATCTCCTTGTCCAAAATAACCTGTTAAACCTGAGAAAACAAACACGAAAACCTGCATAACATCGGCGGGATAAATCTATATATAAGGATATAATGCTTGTGGAATGATAATTTTGCAGATTCCTGGAGTTTATAAGTTAGAGATTTAATAAAAACTTTTTATGAAAACAAAACTTTCAAAAATTTCAGAAAATTAAAACCTGACGCCGTCAGGTTGTAAATCCTGACGCCGTCAGAAATGATCTGACAGAATTCTCATGTTAAGTTTCCGGAAAATTTCTGGAAAAACCTATACCTTACTTCCTGGAAATACTGCAAAACATCATTATGACTCGATACAAGCATTTGACTCAAACAAAACTAATATGTATGTTAATTTATTATTATTACGATTCATGTTCATTTGTTCTTGTAAACCGATTTGGATTTTCCTTACACTTAACTTTTGCAAAATACCTTTATATGTAGTTAAGACGAAGTTAAAAACAAGATAAAGCATTTTCACAATTTAGTATTGAACATGAATCAATAATAATAAAAATTAAACATACATACGGAAACAAATAAAATCAAACAAACAAATAAATAAACACACAAAGCAAATAAAGCTTGGGTTGCCTCCCAAGAAGCGCTTTTCTTTATTAACGAGTCTTGTAGCTAGACTCAAAGTCACCGTACATTACGTGACTCCATCATTGGTCACGGTTCCTAGGCCATTCTCATTTCCGGTTTTATATTCCGGTCCTAATTTCAAACAATCCTTGTAGAAACCGGATATCCTATCCATAACATAGTCTACTCCTTTATTTCTATCCTCATCATTCCTATAGTAGACCGCTTGCTTAAGCTCCTTCTCAACAATTGACAAGTGTTGGAATTGTTCTATCTTATATGGCATTTGGTAGTTTACCTCATCGGTCTCATCCTTAAATCTAACTATCCCTAAGGAAGGTTCATAAGTCATTCTAGAGACCTCAACAAATGGTTTTCCAAAAACTACTTGAGTTAAGGATGCATCGACTATTGGGCGGATATATTCTACAATTACAAAGTCGGTGACATAGGTGAAGTTTCCTACATAAACCGGTAATCCCTTAACTCTTCCCGTAAAGTTACTCATCCAACCCTTATCAGGGAACATCCTATACCCAAGTTGATTTTTCATTATTAAGTTGTAGTGGGCTCTAGTCATGATGTTTATGGGCGATCTAAGGTCGATGTAAGCTTTCCACACATGCAAATGTCCGATGTTGCATGGTATGTTGAGATTAGAAGGGTCGCCCATTTTTATAATTGGTCTACCTAGGAAGTATGGTGTCTCGGGGTCATCGAATAAGTTTGTATGATATGCGCGCTCTTCCTTAGTGGGTAGCCTATTGAAGTAGTCCTCATCATCATCTACTTCTTCAATCTCACTCTTCCTAACTTCTTTATCAACCTCGACTTTCTTAACCTCATCCTCAGGTTCACCATTATCCTCATTCCTATCAATTGGTTTAATAGTGACAATGTTGACGAAGTGGACGTGTTTGGATGAAGAGGGGTCTTTTACTTAGGGTCCGCTATTTGTGTTCCTAGCGTCCTTATGTGGAGGTGATAGCACTTGGTTGTTGAGGGCTTTCAATAAGTTGTCAATTTTATTGGTCATCTCCGTTTGTTGTTGATTGAATTCGGATTCAAACTTGGCCAAACGAGCTTCTTGAGATGCCATAAATTGGGACATCAATCCTTCAAAGTTATTGGTACTACCATAATTGTTGGAAGGATTGTTATTGAAAGTACGGTTCGAGTTGGAACCGCTTGATTGGAAACGATTAGGTGGGTTGGAAGAATTGGTTTGTTGTGCGTTTTGGTTTTGTTTCCACCTAAGGTTTGGGTGATTTTTCCATGAGGGGTTGTATGAATCACCGTAAGGGTTTGGCTCGGGTTTGAAAGTGTACCACTTGTCTCCCGCTCCGTCGGTACGCGAGGATGCGTAGTCCGCAAAAGCTTGTTCGGGGAGTTCCATGCAATCACGAGTGTCGTGGGGACCACTACATAATTCACATGAAGAAGTGATTTTGTTCACTTGGCTTGAAGGTTTAGGAGCCTCGTAGGATTTCATAAGAAACTTGACTTGGTCTTCAAGTTCTATGATCCTACGGTCGGAAGTGCTTGAATTGTTCGAAGGCAAAGATATTGCCTTGACCGTTTTATTCAAATCACGGGGATCACTCCAACTTTCGTTGTCATAAAGAGCAAGATCTTCTAGGAGAGCCCATGATTCTTCCGCACTTAGATCACGTAGCTTACCACCGGCCGCTTGGTCAATGGTTTGCCTCGTGGAGAAATTGATATGGTCATAAAAGATTTGGACTTGGAGCCAAAGTTCTATGCCATGGTGAGGGAATTTTTGGAGTAAGTCCTTGAATCGAGTCCATGCCTCGTAGAGGGTTTCGCCTTGACGTTGTTGGAACATCAAGATATCATTCCTTAGCTTGGTAGTTCTTCCCGGTGGGAAAAACTGAGCAAGGAAACGAGTGGTGAGATCATCCCAAGAGGTGATGGATCCTGCGGGTAGACGCTCTAGCCATTGACTAGCTTGGTCCCGCAGAGAGAATTGAAAGAGACGCAGTCGGGTCGTCTCTCGAGTGGCAACATCAAGGTCTATGGAATCAACGATTTTGAGAAAGTCCTTGAGATGTTGATTAGGATCTTCGCAACGAAGTCCATGGAATGCGCATCCGCATTGCACCAACCGGATGGTGTCGGATCGCAAGGGTGTGATATTGGCTCCTTGGGTGAGCTCAATGGTGTTTCGATAGCCATGGTGGCTAGGACAAGAGTAGTCTCCTAAGGTACGGGCTCTAAAAGGTGGGTGTTGTTGTGGTGGTGGGTTGTTGGGATCAAGGATATTACCACCTTCCATGATGTCGGATGGTAATGGTTACGAACAAAGAAACGAAGAAAAAAAGATAGACTAAAGAAATCCTAGAAAAATAAAATAAAAATCTCACTAGAAAGGAATCTAGTGAGTAGACCTAACAAAATAAAAATTCAACCTAAACAATAACTATTCCCCGGCAGCGGCGCCAAAAACTTGATGCGTGGTTTTGCGACCTTACAACAGGTTTTACCTCTCGAGGGATCTCAAGAGGCTTACAACCCCACCAGGCAGTGTACCTGACCGATGTAGTATAGTGTAGTGGCAAGTACGGGGGATTGATCGTTCTCCACAGGGAATAGTGTTTGTTAGGTATGAAAAACTACTCTAATTAGGTCTAAGGGTGAAGGAAGATTATTTTTTGTATTTTTTATATTTTTATGAAAGCAAGTAAAATCTCGGGTTTGAAGGAGTGGGCGGAATTAGTTGCTAGTCAACTAACCCAAATAACTACAAATGCAAATAAGATAAAATAACTGAAAATAAAAAGGTTGTGAAACTTATATGGAGAGAAACGTGTTTACTTAGATTTCCTTACTCCCTAACTATCTTTTACCGGTTGATTAGTGTGTATTAATTGCGTGGATGACGGGTGTATTACTTAATACCAATCGTGGGGTGGCGTACGTACTTCCCCAACTCTACTTGCTCCTACTTCACTCCTATGTCGAGCCGGCTAAGAAGCTCCTAACATGGGATCACTAGAATTCGCTCATGCATTAAATACAACCATATAAACCTAGTACGCATTGGTTCATGTTTCTTAAGACGTTCAAGCAAGTTACCGTATAGGAGGTTAGTGATACACCTGGGCCCGAGCCCATGGCCTATTTAGGTTTTAGGGTTTTACCCTACTTTGTCTTATAAATACTCTTGTAATCATTTATTATAATCATTCAATCAAAGTTTAAGATAAATAAATCTCTAGTTCTTCTCTTCTAATTCTTAAGGAGCTCGCACACGCTAAAAGTGGTGCCTTATCCCGATACAACCCCTAACCGGGTCGTATCAATTGGTGCTTTCATTGAGAGGGTTTTTGATTAGGGTTCAAAAAAAAAAAAAAAAAAAAAAAATGTTCATCGGGGTACTGTTCATCGCGGGGACTATTCATCGAATTTTTTTTTTTTTTTTTTTTTTTTTTTTGAGTTATTAATCGCTTGAGTATTATTCATGGCATCAGGCGGCAGCGATCAGGACGCGGAATACGCACTCTCTAAGCTCTTGCAAATGGGTACGGTGGCCGAATATGAGAGTGAGTTTGTGATACTTGCAAATCGAGTAACGGGGATCTCTGAATCTTTACTTACATCGTTTTATATCTCCGGACTTAAATTAACGTTACAAATAGAACTGTTGAGGTTGAGGGCAAGGCCTACAACTTTAGGAGAAGCCTTTGCCTTAGCCCATATAGTCGAGGCTCGTTTTGAGGCAATTGAAGAGAAGGAAAAAGAGCATATAATTGAAAAGAAATTAGATACCATTCCCTCATTACAAAGTAAATTCGCTTCACCTGAGATTAAAAGGTCGTTAGATGCTAATGAAGATATGGGTGTTGTTGAGGTTAGTAGCGCGATAAACGATGTTTTTGATATTGGTGAGAGTAATGTGGAAAGCATGGAAGTTCGTAGTGAGTTTGGCAAATTTTCAGAAAATAAAGAAAGTGTGGAACATGTTGTTGTGGGTGGTGGTGAAGCGTGTAGGGTTGACAAAGATGAGTCGAATATAGTGATATCGCTACTTAAGGATAGAGGTGGTATATCTAATGATAGTATAGATGAAATAAATTTGGGTTTAATCAAGGAGTTTGTGATTAAGATGTTGGAGGGTAGAGATGTTCCCGGCGAGAGTTTGGTTGTTTGTTTGAAGTGGGTATATCGCGAGAAGGGTCGTGGGGTAGCAAAAGATGGAAGAATGGTGTTGTGTTATGTCCAAGGCAAAGGAATACGAAATAAGAAAAAGGCGAAGGCTGCAATTCAAAGAAGATTATGGGATCCCGGATTACGCCAATGATGCAGGAGGGCGGACTGCCCCAACGACTCAAGAAGTCCAAACATATGGCATAAAGATTATGTCATATAATCTATCTTTATTTGCGTGTCTTTTGTTTAGTACTGTTTTCATGTTTATTTAGGAAAGTCAATTAAGAATGTTTTAAGACAACACCTTGAGGGCAAGGTGGTTTTGAAGGAGTGGGGAATGATACGCCTGGGCCCGAGCCCATGGCCTATTTAGGTTTTAGGGCTTTACCCTACTTTGTCTTATAAATACTCTTGTAATCATTTATTATAATTATTCAATCAAAGTTTAAGATAAATAATTCTCTAGTTCTTCTCTTCTAATTCTTAAGGAGCTCGCACACGCTAAAAGTGGTGCCTTATCCCGATACAACCCCTAACCGGGTCGTATCAGTTAGCCAGTTTTCTTAAGCCTAACATCGATAAACAATCATTCAAAACAATTAATAACACACTAATAACCGATAATCAATAGCTAGGTTTCATTAGATCTAAGCAACCACAAGATAAATCTAGCCTAGCATGTTTTGATTGGCCTCAAACAGTCAACTTAAATCAACCACGGATGTGGTCAAATAAAGTCAAACCAATTGAAGACAACTAACCAAGGGTATTGTGTTTTCCCGGTTCGTTATATCCCAGCGAAGCGTGAAATTGTGTTTATAGACGGATTGTGATCAAGTGCAATTGAAGGGAAAAAGGTTTTGGAATTATTGAACTAAGAAAATAAAAGAGAATAGCTTAAAACAAGCTA
This sequence comes from Artemisia tridentata subsp. tridentata, assembly GCA_021014915.2. Taxonomy (NCBI): domain Eukaryota; kingdom Viridiplantae; phylum Streptophyta; class Magnoliopsida; order Asterales; family Asteraceae; genus Artemisia; species Artemisia tridentata. The sequence goes on from CP139506.1 coordinate 292,918,381, forward strand.
TGGAAATAAATAAAGGGAACCAAATTACTTAAAACGTCTAAAATCTAAAAACGTACGTTTAACTTTAAATAAAAGTAAACGTACAAAATAAAAAGTGAGATTTGATAAATAAAAGGCCTACAGATATGAAAATTATATTTTTACAATCCTAATAATAAAAGAAAATTATTGGAAAAAGAAAATTATTTATTTGACTTATTAATTAATTATTATTAATTAAAAACTATTTTTAACTATTAAATAATTACCTAAAAAATAAGAAAATAAGAAATAAACCTAGAAAAATGAAATTATGACTTAGATAAATCTAAAATATTATAAAACTTATTTTAAAACTGAAAATATATTTATTACACTTTTTATCTAATTATTATTAATTAATTACTATTTAATTATTATTTAAACTAATTAAAATTCTAATAAATACTAAATGATCAAAGAAAAATCTCAAAATTTTTCTATAAATATTATTAAGTAAATAGAAGCTAAGAAAATTATAAAAATGAAACTTGCTTAATTAAAATTTAAAAAGATAAATTCTATTAAATAGAAGCTATCACTATTTTTCTATTTTTGTTTTTCTTGAGGTCTAAAAATATAATTATATTTTTCCTAGATTAAAAATGACAAAATAAAATTATGAAAATTGGATTTATATTTTTCTGATTAAAATTATATTTATTATGATTTAATTACTATTTTAAACTAATTAAAAAGATTAAAAATATCAAATAACTTAGGAAAAATCTGAAAAATTTAGGTTAAGCCTAAATTAATATTTAAAAGATAAGAAAATTAAAAGTGGAACTTATCTAAGGCTAATAGGCTGATTTGGGCTAATAAGCAGTTTGCTTATAAGCACAAAATAAGCTAAAGAGCACTAAAGAGTACCAAAAGCTCAGAAATAGATTAATATGCTAAAAGAAGCACAAAACAACTAAATAAACACAAATAAGCTTAAGCAATCAGCAAGATAAGCAGCAATGCAATAGCACTATGTATGCATAAAACTCAGGAAATGGGGCCAACTTGCAGGACAATTTAAGCAGTCAATAAGCTATAGAAAAGCAACCTAATGGGGGCAAAAGTTTCACAACACTACTGAGTATCCTAAAAACTAAAAAGCCCTATCACAATCACCCCAATTGAAGTCCAATTGAAGGCAAGATCAGATACTCAGAACTGGGTTAAACCTGATGAATTTGACTTTTGCAGAAAAACACAAGGGTTGACTTTGGTGAACTTTGAATCAAACCTACTCACTGATTATGGTATATTATGATATAATGAGATGAGATTAAGCTATTTCAACAAGTTTTACACAGCTGTGATGAATTTCACTTTCTAAATCCTAACAGTGAATAACTTCAAGTGAGATTAAAGATCATTTTGACTTTCTACTGATTAAGTACTGGTTATTAAGGTAGGACTGAGTTAGTATTAACTAATATGATATGTAATGACAACAAACAACAACAAGCAAGCAAGGGACTGATATTATATCAGCAAATCCAAACACCCCTGATGTAGCAGTAAAACAAGATTCCAAAGCAACTATGAAATTTAAACCACAACACTGATTTCCAACACTTTCTTATGATTATAACAGACCAATTAAACTTGAAAATCCAATGATAGCAGCCTGAAACACAGAGATGGACCAGTTGCTATTGTGACTGAGAAAATGAGATTTCTAGCAAACACCAATATCAAAGAACAAGCACCTTATTTTAAACTATATTATTACTGAACAATACTACAGAAGCATAAAAACACAAAGCTAGGAGCTTATAGCTTATTCTACAGTAAAATGCCAAGAAACTAGAAATAAGCTTACAATTGAATTCAGCTGAAAAACCAAGAACAAAGGACTTTAGATCAAACCTATGGGCTTTCCATAAAGCCTCTAACCCAAGGGCAATCCAGAATTTCCCTTGCTCCAGCCATCTTCAAGCATCTTCACTGATTTTTGATTTTTCACTCTTTGGTATCTCACTTTTGTAATTTTTGAGTTATATGTCTAATACTGAATTTTAAGTTTTCTAATAGCTTACACAAGCTATACAAGGAGCTTATATGAGCTTATGAGTTCAGAAACAACATTCTTAACAACATTCAACAATCATGAATATTTGAACAAGAAAATTGCATACACGGATTTTAACTTAGAAACTGAGATTTATTATTGAGAATATGTTTACAAACATTGATAATACTTAAACAAGTACTTAAAAGCTGAAATTAACACTTGAAATTTAAAACAACATTAATTCGACATAAGCTAATAAAAATTACACTAGATATCTTTTTACAATGCCTCCCATCCTTTCTTTATAAACTTAAATCCCTTTGTCGACATCTCTGAGTAATTCCCACCACATCTTGACCTTTGATTTCATCAATTTCATCATAATCGTCCATTTGGCATTTTTGGCGGGAAAACAGGACAAGAGTTGTTTGAGCAGGTTTTTGTAATTAAAGAAATTTGGTGATATGTGGAGGTGGAGGGGAGAGGTTAGACAGCTGGGAGATGAGTTGGAAGGTTGAGGTGTAAAGGTGAGGTGGTTTTGGAGCAGTGATGGTTTGGCGGGGTTGTGAGGAAGAAAGAGTTTGACTGAGGTCAAACCCTGGTTTTAGTTTTGGGTTTAATTAAATAAGGAGTGGGCCGGGTCAAAGGGTTTTATGGTTGGGCTGGGGTATGTTTTATTTGGGCTTGGGTGGTAACTGGGTTTAGGATTAGATATTATTTGGGTGTTTTTATTTTAAGGGTCCGGTTTAGTTTTTTAGAAATAAGCACAAGGACCATTTTGTAATTTTGGATTTTTGAGGGACTGAAAATGACAACTTTCCAAAGGTTATCAAAAGGATCAATATTGCCAAGTTTCAATAGTACAAGGATTAAATTTGATAATTTTCCAATTTTGAAAACCCAGGGACTATTTTTGACATTTTTCAAACTTGGGGGACCAAAGTTGTAATTTTGAAAACTTTAACCTTAAAGGACTAATCTTGACAACTTATGAATCCCCAAGGACCTTTGATGATATTTCTTACAAAATAAATGCCTAGGGACTAATTTTGACTAGTTTTGAAAGTTGAGGGACTGAAACTGCCAATTTTGCAAACTTTGTTTATTTTTAACTGTTTTCTAACATTTTGCATTTGAAACACATAAAAACACAATCAAATGATATTTTCAGTATTTTGATGCATTTCTGAGTGTTTTTGGATGTTTTGGCAGCTCAGATACGACAAAAATGATGAGTATTTACACACTCATCACCTAGCATGTTAATCAAAAGACAAGAACAAGATATAATCAAACAACACATAGACATATTGATTGATTAAATGATTACTTATCTTCAATTAAACATGGGAGATCCAAGGGTATGAAAACCCTAAAAAATGGCAGAAATTCGTCTTAGGGTTTCTCCTCACAAAGTTGCACACTAATGACAAAAAATTGCAAAACTATATATAGAGTTTAAGGGCTGACGGTGTCACGTTATAGGACTTGACACCGTCACCTCGCCGTGTCTAGGGTTCCCGGATGGCCTTCTTGACGCCGTCCCTTTGTAGCCTTCCAAAATCCGCTCTGGCCTATCAAGGCTTGACGCCGTCAGAATAGGGCTTGACGCCGTCCCTCTTTAACTTAAACCGTGATGGCCTTGATCACCTCAAAGGGTGACGCCGTCAGACTTTACATTGCAAAACTCCCTGGCTTATCATGTGTATTTTTCGTATCCACCTCTTTTGCCAAGCCGTGACGCCGTCAAGAGCAATACTTGACGCCGTCAAAGGTACTTTTCCAGCCGATTTTGAGACTTTGTCGTTTTCTTCACTTTTATGCTCCAAAAACGTCCAAAATGCTTCCTTTTCCAGATTTCTTCTCCAAAGTACCTAAAATGACAAAAGGAACGATTTAGGGCAATATTTGATCAAATAAATACGATTTAGGGCATAAATGACCCCCTAAAAGCGGTACACTTTTCGCTTCATCAATTTATCAGAGTTTTGACAGCAAAAGGGAGACCTTTTGCCAAAAGAGAAAGGTACAGGTCCCAATGACACGTGTTTGAAATAGGAAGGTGAATGATAACAAGTTTGGACGTCCTCAAGTCCAATGCCACTTCATGTAATAAGGCCATAAGTGCTCAGTTAACCAAGGATAACATGCTTAAAGGTCAACACTAATGTTGAGTGAAATCCGTAGGTTTAGTGGGAAACGGGTTTGAGTACAAGTTTGTGTGGCATCAAAGCACCCAAAGATAAGTTATATGGGGGATTATAGCAACTAAGCTCATGACACCTCACGTTGACATACCTATAGTCCAATTATGGCACTGCAGACCAATCAGTGACTAGACGTAAGGTTAACTTGCCAAGGTTAACCTCTTAGTTCTCAAGTATAGTGCTAATTGGTACCCGGTTGGGGCCCACCAACGGGAGTTGTCAAACTCCAGATAGATCTATCCACTATACTCGCGTTCACTCGCAAGTGATTATGGTTCATGAAATTTAAGTGATAGTGGCAAGGAGGTACTCGTGCAATAATCAGTCAGGAAGAAAATACTTGTATTCGGTTTAAAGCTTGTATCCCCCTCACGGGTTTAGAAAACATTTAAAAGTGAGGTTTAGCTCATGAGATTTAAAAAGTGTGAGGCTACGAACTCACCTTAATTCAGGGAAATCTGATTGATGTCATAGGTGACTCAGATATTTAGACGGCCTACTCACGCAACCTGGGGTAGTGTATGTCAAGTCTTAGTGGTTTGTCTAAGTTTTCTAAGCCTTGTTTTCTAAGAATATGTTTCTTTTAACTCACTAGATTTATATATAACATAACACTGTTCAGGCTATCATAATCCAGAGGTCATGTAGTAAATGTTTGAGATGCCAGGGCACTTTAACTCGTAAACCCAGCAAACTCGTCAAAACGTATACCCAAATGAAACCCCTCACATGAAATTCCCTGGTATTGTGTTACATTGTTAAGTTAAAAAGATAGGTTTTTAATTTATGAAAATATCTCATTTATACCCTTAAGTTTGTAATTTGGCAATATATACCCCTAACTTATAAACTTTTACAAATCTAGTCCTTTATGTAATACTTATATATATATATTAATCCTTTAGCTTTAAAACTTTACAAAATAGGTCCTTATACTTATATTTTTATGAAAATGGCAGGATTAACCCTTAGACTTAATAATTTCCAGAAGTAATAATATATACCCCTATTCATGGAAAGCGTTACAAAACTAGTCCTAAAACCATGCAAAGTGTGTTTTAAGTGTAACAAAAGGGTTTTGCAGCTTATAGCTTATTAGAATAAGTTTAGGTAAGTAGCTTTTAAGAGCTTAAAGCTTATGTAAAGAGCTTATGACTTAAAATGTGACTCGATAGGGTTTAGAAAGATTTACGCCTAGTTCTAGTGACCAAGGCTTAGCTAAGGGCTTATGTGTGATCTAGTAAAGCTTATAAATCATAAAAGAGCTTATAGAACAAGTGGGAAAAGCTTACGTGACCAGAAATGGGGTCGCGACTAGTTAGGGTTTCTCGGCTAGTTTAGGTCTCGACGAGGGTTTATGGGGCTTGATCTCTTGATTCCTTTGGCTTCTAAGGTTCTTATACTAAGGTTAGGACTGTGTGAGAGTGAGTGTGTGAAATGGTGAGGCTGTTTGTGATGGGTTGGAAGTGATGGGTATGTCGAGGTATTTATAGGGCTCGACATGGTGTGTTGGCCAAGAATACTTGGAGTGGTGGCCAAGGGTAGGAGGGGGGATGACTATGGAAGGATATGGACTAAATAGGGCAAGCTATGGTGGAATCTAGGGTGGTGTAGGGTGTTTGTGGTGGTGATTCTCGACGCTATAGTGGTGACGAGTGGGTGATGGTTGTGTGTGGTATGGTGCTTGGGTGGTGACAAGCTGGTGATGGAGGTGTTAGGTTGGTTGGTGGTGTCATGGTGGTGCTAGGGTGCTATGCTTAGGTAATTTTTAGGATTTAGGGATTAGTTTGGGATTAGGGTTAGATTAGGGTTTAGTGCTAGGATTAGGGTTTAAAAAATAATTAGAGACTAAGTTTAAGGTTTAGGGATCATGTACTAAGTGGTTGTAATTTGTGCTAAAGAAATGGTAAGGTTTGAACAAGGTTTAGGCACCTAAATGACCTAGTTAGGTTCTAAGCTTAAAAGGCTTGTAAATTGGGCTCTAAGGGTTTGTACTAGGGTTTAGGGAAGGTAATGTAGCTAAGATAACTTATACTTAAGCCTTGAACACTTTCAAACTAGTTTAGACTTGAAATTAGGGTTTTTAAAATAACCGTAAACGTATAGGACTTGTTTTGGTAATATGCTAGATATAGTAAGTTAGATTAGTAATATACTTGATAATATGATTTTTGTAACTTAGACTTGACATACCAGGAGTGTTTACATGAAGTAAACATAGAGATAATTGGCATTGGTAGTTGCGTTAGCACGTCTAGAGGGCTATGTAAGTTACCTTACATAGTTGGAGTGGGATGAAGCAAAAAGTTTACCCGTAAAAGTGATATATAAATATCATAAGTGTGGAAAGTATAGGGGAAAAATTTGTGAGGTATTACAGTCTTCCCTCCTAAAAGAAAAATCTCGTCCCGAGATTTTATTTAGACGTAGGAGTGGAGTTAGAGATTAGGAGAGTTTGACTTAGGAGTGGGATTAGAGAAGAGGTTAGTTAGACGTAGGAGTGGGGTTAGACGCAGGAGCGGGGTTAGAGAAGAGGTGAGGGTATTTCGCACGAATTTGATCTTTGCGTTCCCAGGTATACTCTAGTCCTCTCTTAGAGTTCCAGCGTACCGTGACGATTCGGATGAAATTGAGCTTATCGTCAAGATGAAGCTCTTTCATAGGGATGACGAGAGATTCTTCGAATAGGCATTTCTTAAGGTTAGAGACATGGAAAGTGTTGTGCACATTATTGAGCTCTTCCGGAAGCTCAATTCTGTACGCAACTGGACCAATCCGTTCAAGGATTCTAAATGGTCCAATGTATCGGGGATTAAGCTTTCCTAGCTTCCCGAAACGAATAACACCTTTCCTAGGTGCTACTTTCAACATGACGCGATCTCCTATTTGGAATTCTAAGGGTTTTCGTCTTATATCGGCATAACTCTTTTGCCGATCTCTGGCAGCTTGCAAGCGTTGACGAATCTAAACGATTTTCTTAATGGTTTCGTGGATTATCTCTGGTCTCGTAAGTTGAACATCTCCAACTTCGGCCCATCAGACAGGAGATCTGCACTTTCATCCATAAAGTGCTTCGAAAAGAGCCGCCTTAATACTGGCGTGAAAACTATTATTATAAGAGAATTCGACTAACGGTAAGTGTCTCTACCATCCTTTTCTAAAATCTGTCACACACGCTCGAAGCATATCTTCGAGTGTTTGGATAGTTCTTTCACTTTGACCATCAGTCTGAGGATGATATGTCGTACTCATATCTATCTGAGTACCTAGCGCATTTTCTAGCGATTGCGAGAATTTAGACGTGAAACGAGAGTCACGATCCGATATGATAGATATTGGCACTCCATGCCGGGAAACTATTTCCTTTAGGTACAACCTTGTAAGGGTTTTCATACTATCAGTTTCTCGGATCAGGATGAAATGAGCGGATTTTGTAAGACGATCGACAATGACCCAAATGGTGTCATGTCCGTTCGATGTCTTAGGAAGATTCGTGACAAAATCCATAATGATTCTTTCCCACTTCCAAATGGGAATGGCTGGTTGTATTAGTAAGTCGGATAGCTTCTGACATTCAGCCTTCACTCTGGAGCACGTTAAACACTTGCCCACATACTCGGCAATGATTGCCTTTATGTTAGGCCACCCATAGTATTTCTTCAGATCCTGATACATCTTATTATAACCCAGATGAATGGAATACTTGGATTTATGGGATTCGTGCATAATCAAGTTTCTTAAGTTACCAAGATGTGGTAACCAAGTTCGATTCTTGATACAACGAATTCCATCAGGACGTACCTCAAAAGATTTGTCCATTCCATGTAGGTTTTCGAATTTGAGATTTTCTCCTTTGAGCTCCTCGGTTTGGGCTCGGAGAATTTGGGAAGGTAGGTTAGGATGAATTGTCATTACTAATGACCTGACTCGAAGTGGTTTGATTCGTTCCTTTCAGCTCAAGGCATCTGCTACTACATTAGCCTTGCCAGGGTGATAATGAATCTCACAATCATAGTCAGCGAGCAATTCAATCCAACGACGTTGTCTCATGTTCAACTCTTTTTGATTAAGGATATGTTGTAGGCTTTTATGATCGGTGAAAACCGTACATTTTGTGCCATACAGATAGTGTCTCCATAATCTAAGAGCGAACACGACGGATCCTAACTCTAGATCGTGTGTGGTGTAGTTTTTCTCATGAGTCTTGAGTTGTCGTGATGCATAGGCGATAACCTTTTCTCTTTGCATCAACACAGCTCCTAGACCTTGGTGAGAAGCATCACAGTAAATGACGAAATCGTTGTTACCTTCTGGTAATGCTAAAATTGGAGCTTCACACAACTTCTTTTTCAAGAGTTTGAAAGTTGTCTCCTTGTTATTTTCCCAGATAAACTCCCTGTTTTTCTGGGTTAGTTCAGTCAAAGGCTTTGCAATCCTTGAAAAACCTTCGATGAACCTTCGGTAATAACCAGCGAGTCCTAAGAATTGGCGTATTTCCGTGGGCGTAGTAGGCGATGCCCAATTCTTAACGGCTTCGATTTTTTCGGGATCCACATGAATTCCTTGATGATCTATCATGTGGCCGAGAAATTGCACGACATTAATCCAAAAATCACACTTAGAGAACTTTGCATAAAGTTTCTCTGTCTTGAGTAATTCAAGGATTATCCTTAGATGATTTTCATGTTCTTCCTCATTACGTGAATAGATAAGGATATCATCAATGAACACGATTACGAATTTATCCAAATATGGTTTACACACCCGGTTCATGAGGTCCATGAAAACCGCTGGTGCATTTTTCAAACCAAATGGCATCACTTGAAATTTGTAGTGTCCATATCTCGTTCTGAAAGCGGTCTTAGGGATATCTTCATCCCTCACTCTCAGTTGATGATAACCAGATCTTAAGTCAATTTTCAAGTATACATTCGATCCTTGAAGTTGATCGAATAGGTAATCAATCCTGGGTAATGGGTAACGATTCTTTATAGTGAGTTTATTCAACCCCCTATAATCGATATACATCCTAAAAGTTCCGTCTTTCTACTTAACGAATAAGACAGGAGCTCCCCAAGGTGATGTACTCGGACGGATGAAACCTCGATCGGCAAATTCTTGGAGGTGATCAGATAGTTCCTTCATCTCCGAAGGAGCTAATCTGTAGGGCGATGGGGCTACGGGTGCCGCCCCAGGAATTAAATCTATTCGGAATTCTACTTGAAGGATAGGAGGAAGGCCAGGTAAATCCTTAGGGAACACTTCCTGAAATTCCCTAACTACAAGTATATCCTATAATCGTTTTTCCTCTGGCTTCTTCTCCATTACTTGGACTACGAAAACTTGACAACCTCGGGATATATAACGTTTGGTTTTGATACAGGAGACGAGATTTAGACGAGTTTTACACCGATCTCCTCGGATAATTAAAGTTTCATCATTGACAGGAATATGGATGATTTTCTCGTCACAAAGAATCTTAACACGATTCTTGGACAACCAGTCCATACCAATGACAACGTCAAAACTACCGAGTTTATTCGGCATAAGATTTATTTTGAAAGGATGATTTGACAAAATTAGGGTACAACCCTGGATGACGGTGTTAGTACTAACTAGGTTTCCGTCGGCCATTTCTATATCGAAATAGGTATCTAAGGTAAGGGGTGGAATCCTAAGTTTAGAAGCGAGAGATGTAGATACGAAGCTTCTATCAGCTCCAGAATCAAATAGCACTCTAGCTAGATGATGATTTAGAAGAAACGTACCAGTAACTACGTTCGGGTCTATCGGAGCACTCCTATCCCTTAACATGTAGGCTCTCCCTTGGGCACCATCATTTTTCTTTTGGCATTGATTCGCATAATGCCCTTTCTCTCCACATACATGACAAGTAACCGTCACTGGTAGCTGATTGCTCCCAGTGGCTGGTCCCTTGCATTTGCAATCCTTAGTTTGATGGCCCACCTTGTTGCAAGCACTACACTTGACAACACAAGGTCCTGTGTGATGTAAAGCACATCTTCTACACAGTGGGAGATTTCCAGCATAACCACTCTCTTTAGGTGGAGTGGCAGCGTAAGCTCTAGTAGCTTCTTGCCTTGGTTTTTGGCGTATATAAGGGATTGGGGTACGGTTATTGGTGTTACGGTAGTTATTGAAAGTTCTCCCATCGTGGAACTTTCGTTTGTGATCGTTGGGCGCTGGCACAGTGTTGTGCTTTGTTACTTGATCCATTAACCTTTGGGTAATGGTTATGGCTTCCTCTAAATTTTGAGGTTTAGAGGCAGTAACATTCCCTTCGATACTTCGAGGCAAACCCCCGATGAAAACTTCCATCGTCTTTTCAGAAGTGGGCACCATGTTAGGACATAGTGTCGCCAACTCCTGAAATCTCCTGATGTAAGTTTTGATATCATTCCCTTCACAGTCAAGTTATAAAATTCATCCTCCATTTTCTTGACTTCTGTCCGTGGCAATACTTCTTAATCATAAGCTTTTTGAATTTGGTCCAGAAGGTTTTATACGCTTCCTCAATTCCCAACGGTTGGGCAAATGAGTTCCACCAGGATAGAGCTTCTTCAGTAAGTGTACCGGTAGCAAACTTTACTTTGCAATCCTCAGTACAGTTACTGCGAGAGTATACTGATTCACTTCGTTCGAACCAGCGAATTAGTCCAACAGTGCCTTCTGTACCTTTGAAATTGAAAGGTTGGCAGCTCATGAACTCTTTGTAACTACTCTTCTTTTTTACAAAGGTTTCTCTCGGCTCAGGGTTTCTATCGGCGTTAATAGTCGTGTTAGTCGCTCGAGATTCTAGTGCCGCAGTCACACTATCAGCAACTAGTTGCCGGATGGCGTCCTGGGTCATGGCCCGAGGAGTAGACGTGGACGATCGCTTAGGCGCCATTCTATCAATATTTGACGGATAGCACGGGGTAAGAAAGATATCGTGAGTCGGTCATAATGAGGATTATGAAAATTTCGACATAGACGTTTTATTCAATACAAGTTCTATCTCATAGAAACATTGTAGAATATGACAGATACGAGTTCTATCTCGTAGAACATTGTAAAATATGACGGCGGAATTCAATACAACTTCTAACTCGTAGAACATTGTAGAATATGACGGTTTCAAGCTCTAACTCGTAGAACATTGTAGAATATGACGGCGGAATTCAATACAAGTTCTATCTCGTAAAACATTGTAGAATATGAAGGCTACAAGTTCTAACTCTTAGAACACTGTAGAGTATGACGGAAGAGTTCGGTACAAGTTCTAACTCTTAGAACATTGTAGAATATAACGGAAGAGTTCGATACAAGTTCTAACTCTTAGAACATTGTAGGATAGAACGGAAAAGTTCGAAACCTAAAACTTATGGGTATTCTAACGGGTATGGGATTCATTTCTCGGGAGTTGGTTTACCTCCTAAAGATCTCGGTATAATCCATAAGGAATTATCTAGTTCCGCAAACATAGATTCATCTAAGGCATAGTCCGATGGTAGTGTAGTAGGCCTAATCGGGGAAGAGGATCCTACGGATGAGGATGGACTATATGGTGGAGAAGATCCTATAGATGATGATAAACTAAAGGGTGGAGAAAATCCTACGGGTAGAAATTCTATAGAGGTTTCAGTGTCCCTAGGTATGGTCACTTGTTTAATTTCTTGGTTATGAATTACTACCATAAGACCTAGGTATAAAGGCGCGGGATAACCGGGTGGTGTAGAATCCATTTTCCTAAATTTACGAGGATCAATCTTAATACGGGATAGATAACTTATGAAACTAGGTATGGGAAAACTAATACTCCATTAAGTCATAAACGACTTGCCTATTTATCTTACAGGGTGAAAATTTGACAAGTACCCTTATTTACATTACACATCCCGTAACTAGGTTTAGTACTAAGGCTATATATACTTAGGGATTCTAGGAAACTTACTAAAGCTATAATTTCTTTGGGATCCTAGGAAACTTACTAGCCTAGGGTTGTTCATTTATTATTCTTAAGCTCATGGATTGCGTCTAAAAGACTCCTTATATCTGATCGATGACTAACTTGAATACTCTCAATGATCATTTCAAGAGTAGATATCCTAACACGAGCTAAAACTACTTCATCACTATGTCCTTCTTGCTTCTTTTGTAAGCCTAAATTCTGAGTACGGGCTTCTTCTAGTTCTATTTCTAACTTATTAAGATTTCCTTGGATGATGACTCGACCTTTTCCAAGATCATGAATCTTATCTTCTATATCCTTGATATGTTCTAGAGATAACTTACCTAAGTGGTCTAAAATATCTTCTATTTGTTCCTCATGCCTTTCTAAAGGTGTCCTATAAGAACTATTTCGGGTTTCGAACACGGGAGGAGGGGAAGGTGGTAGAAAATGAATTTTCTTATGAGGCGGGGAAACTACCTCGGGAACGAAGAAATCTCGGGGATCAAAGAGTGGTGACGTGGGAGTAGGAGTTAAAGAAGGAACGATAGGAATTTCACCATTATATGCTTGCATATAACTATTATATGTTTGCATATAAGGATCATTTGGGAAGGGTTCTATAGCTAGTGAAGCTATAAGATTCTGAGTTAATTCTTCCGAAGAATTAGAATCAGAGTTAGAGGAATAGCTTAGGGAAACTGACACAGAATCAGAGCTATATGATGTAGAATCGGAATTCTCATCATCAGTATCATATAAAATGATATGATGGGTGGAAGTCATGACTGTAATAGCCCGAGAGAAAATAGTATAAGTACATAAGCACTTATAATAATAACTATATATATCCTATAGGGGGAACGCAGTAGCACGAAGGACTTTTACAGAGGACTTTTTACTGAGGACTTTTTAGAAAAGGAGTTATAGTTTAGGTAAAGACCTTGTTCTCTATAACTGTGGCTCTGGTACCAATTTGTAACACCCCCAATTCTCAGATAGCAGCGGAAGCTAAATCTTGGGGTATTACCTCATTGATACATCGTCACAATGATAGAAAATGACTCGAAAAGAGACGTTTTGGGAAATGGAAGTTATCATTCATTTATTTATCAAAGTTTTGACAGCAAAAGGGAGACCTTTTGCCAAAAGAGAAAGGTACATGTCCCAATGACACGTGTTTGAAATAGGAAGGTGAATGATAACAGGTTTGGACATCCTCAAGTCCAATGAAACTCCGTGTAGTAAGGCCATAAGTACTCAGTTGACCTAGGATAACATGCTTAAAGGTCAACACTAAGGTTGAGTGAAATCCGTAGGTTTAGTGGGAAAGGGGGTTGAATACAAGTTCGTGTGGGCATCAAAGCACCCAAAGATAAGTTATATGGGGATTATTGCAACTAAGCTCATGACACCTCATGTTAGCACGCCTATAGTCCAATGATGGCACTGCAGACCAATTAGTGACTAGACGTAAGGTTAACTTGCCAAGGTTAACCTCTTAGTTCTCAAGTATAGTGCTAATTGGTACCCGGTAGGGGCACACCAACGGGAGTTGTCAAACTCCAGATAGATCTATCCACTATACTCGCGTTCACTCGCAAGTGATTATGGTTCATGAAATTTAAGTTATAGTGGCAAGGAGGTACTCGTGCAATAATCAGTCAGGAAGAAAATACTTGTATTCGGTTTAAAGCATGTATCCCCCTCACGGGTTTAGAAAACATTTAAAAGTGAGGTTTAGCTCACGGGATTTAAAAAGTGTGAGGCTACGAACTCACCTTAATTCAGGGAAATCTGATTGATGTCAAAAGTGACTCAGATATTTAGACGACCTACTCACGCAACCTGGGGTAGTGTATGTCAAGTCTTAGTGGTTTGTCTAAGTTTTCTAAGCCTTGTTTCTAAGTATATGTTTCTTTTAACTCACTAGATTTATCTATAACATAACACTGTTCGGGATATCATAATCCAGAGGTCATGTAGTAAACGTTTGAGGAGCCAGGGCACTTTAACTCGTAAACCCAGCAAACTCGTCAAAATGTATACCCAAATGAAACCCCTCATATGAAATTCCCTAGTATTGTGTTACGTTGTTAAGTTAAAAAGATAGGTTTTTAATTTATGAAAATATCTCATTTATACCCTTAAGTTTGTAATTTGGCAATATATACCCCTAACTTATAAACTTTTACAAATCTAGTCCTTTATATAATAATTATGTATATATATATATATATATATATATATATATATATATATATATATATATATATATATATATATCCTTTAGCTTTAAAACTTTACAAAATAGGTCCTTATACTTATATTTTTATGAAAATGGCAGGATTAACCCTTAGACTTAATAATTTCCAGAAGTTACAACATATACCCCTATGCATGGAAAGCGTTACAAAACTAGTCCTAAAACCATGCAAAGTGTGTTTTAAGTGTAACAAAAGGGTTTTGCAGCTTATAGCTTATTATAATAAGTTTAGGTAAGTAGCTTTTAAGAGCTTAAAGCTTATGTAAAGAGCTTATGACCTAAAATGTGACTCGATAGGGTTTTTAGGGTTTAGAAAGATTTACGCCTAGTTCTAGTGATTAAGGCTTAACTAAGGGCTTATGTGTGATCTAGTAAAGCTTATAAATCATAAAAGAGCTTATAGAATAAGTGGGAAAAGTTTACATGACCAGAAATGGAGTCGTGACTAGTTAGGGTTACTCAGCTAGTTTAGGTCTTGGCGAGGGCTTATGGGGCTTGATCTCTTGATTCCTTTGGCTTCTAAGGTTCTTATACTAAGGTTAGGACTGTGTGAGAGTGAGTATGTGAAGTGGTGAGACTGTCTGGGATGGGTTGGAAGTGATGGGTGTGTCGAGGTATTTATAGGGCTCAACATGGTGTGTTGGTCAAGAATAGTTGGAGTGGTGGCCAAGGGGAGGAGGGGGAATGACTATGGAAGGCTAGGGGCTGACTAGGACAAGCTATGGTGCAAGCTAGGGTGGTGTAGGGTATTTTTAGTGGTGATTGGTTCTCGGCGCTAAGGTGGTGACGAGGGGGTGATTAGGTGGTGATGGTGGTGTATGGTAGGGTGCTTGGGTGGTGACAAGCTGGTGATGGAGGTGCTAGGGTGGTTGGTGGTGTCATGGTGGTGCTAGGGTGCTAGGTTTAGGTAATTTTTAGGATTTAGGGCTTAGTTTGGGATTGGGGTTAGATTAGGGTTTAGATTAGGGTTTAGTGCTAGGATTAGGGTTTAAAAAGTAATTAGGTACTAAGTTTAAGGTTTAGGGATCATGTACTAAGTGGTTGTAATTTGTGCTAAAGAAATGGTAAGGTTTGAACAAGGTTTAGGCACCTAAATGACCTAATTGGGTTCTAAGCTTAAAAGGCTTATACATTGAGCTCTAAGGGTTTGTACTAGGGTTTAGGGAAGGTAATGTAGCTAAGATAACTTTTACTTCAGCCTTGAACACTTTCAAACTAGTTTAGACTTGAAATTAGGGTTTTTAAAATAACCGTAAACGTATAGGGCTTGTTTTGGTAATATGCTAGATATAGTTAGTTAGATTAGTAATATACTTGATAATATGATTTTTATAACTTAGACTTTGTAGGATATTCACTAACAAAGAAACACTTGTTTGGAGCTAGATTATGGATCGAATAGAATATGTAGAGAGAGAAACTAGTGATATATTAGATTAAGTATGAAATGAGGTCCAACCCTTCCTATGGGTGGGAAGGGTGTATTTATAGTCCTTACATATTGTGCCCCTAGTGGGCTGTGGAGCGAGCTGACAGTGGGTAAAGACCCGACCCACTCCACAATATTAATAATAACTAAACTACTAATAATATTACTAATTATCCAACAAGCTATGATGTGCTAATAAGTACTCGGGGTGACTGAGTCTTCAACTGAATATTTATATTCCTAACAATCTCCCCCTAAGGGCGGTCACCCCGAAAGTAATGTTCTGAATTCTAGCACTCAATTCTTGAATCTTGACTTCATAGCTCGTAGACCTTGATTCTTCTTTGTCAAAAATCTTTGTGCCTTCAGCAGTGAACTTGCGATGACTGTTCTTTGTTTTGGATGATCTTTGAGTATTCTTTGAAGTTATCATCCAACATGTGTCTTCAAGTCATCTTGTGGCTTCGTCATCATGAGAAGTTGTGATCTTGGAGCCTTCTTTGAGATCATCAGCCACCGTAAATCTCTGAGCTTATCCACTGCTGTGATATTGCCTCCATGTGAGTTGTTGTGACTTTTGGACTCGCATGCTCACACTTTTTCAGGATCATGATAACTTCATCAGAGTCGCGGAAGCTATGTTGTAGGTCTTTTGGGTTATCATGATGACTTTAAAAATTGCGTTGGACGTGTGAGCATGGAGTGTGGATTGACTTGTCTCATGCTGGATTAGGAACCACCATCACCATCTTTATATGTACCTAAAATAAAACAGTTAGCACTAAAGTTGGAGAACGAATATGGCTTTGTCATTCGTTCAGTGTGGTTGAATTAACCTTCGGATCCGTGAGGACCGACCTGTGATCAGGTAGAGTTCCCTTTAAAGAGAATTCTCCTTGACAGGAATTTCCAGCTTGTTGAATGACTCATCCAATGAATCCACATCGGAATTGTCATACAAGCATGTTCTCATACCGGAACGTCTCAAAGCAGACAACACGGTTGAGTGAATCAGTGAATTAAATACCCACTGATTGACGAGAAATTGATTAGAAAAATTACTTGCGTGTCAATGGATAAACATTTTGTGCGACACGACAAGGGTTTTATAAATTGAATCACATTTCTGTCAAAAACACTTTTGTTTGAAAATTTTCACAATCAATGTGCTCGAGATTCAGTTGGTGAGCACATTGAAAGGTTTTCCAAAAGCGTCCGTCAATCCATATCCTGGAACAGGTTTGATTCAAAATTGAATCGCCCCATCGTTTCTTTCCAGTTGTCACAAGCTTGATCCATGAAGGATCTCACATGTCACCCACCAAGAGCTTGTTTGATGTTGGCTCTAGAAGGATTTCCATCTTCATTGTGAATACTTTACGTATCACTCGGATGTTCTGGCAATACCACAAGGATAATGCGTAGGACTCTTCATATATATTTTCTTGCTTTTCACGGTGTATGAAACAGCAAGCATATTGGAAATGTAACCTAATGAGATTAATGGATGATCTCTTGGCTCTATACTCAATAGTGCGTTTTGATTTAGTGATCGGAGGCTGGAGAGGACAGCCACCTTTTCAATATCATCTAACTCGGAGTGAAAAAGATGATAGCAATGTGTTTATCTCCGTGACAAGTGAAACAAGAGTCCTTTGAGGGACCTTGAGTGGCTAGGGAAGGTTGAGCAGCGTATCACTGGGTCCATGATACTTTGTCTTCAATGTCAGTAATCAACTACGTGATTCTGACAGCATATGTGTTGACCCGGTTTCTGCCTAAGATGTAAGGAGGGCTTCTTTCTTTTCACCCTTTATCTTTACATTTCTTTTTCATTCTTCAACCCCTTCAGCGCTTACCGAGACTTCATTACTAGCACCTTGTTGGGTTTGTTCCAGTACTAGCTCCATCTCAGTCGGCACTTTTCCCTTATTCACTTTTCTCCTTTTTAATCATTCTTAAGGACTTCTATTCTAACTAGAGGATTGTCCCTGGGAAGATCCCTCTGGTTCTGGCTGGATCATGGGAACTAATACCTAACCTTACCATCCTTATAACTCCAATACATAAAGTAAAATGGTCGGTCTTTGGTATTCTTTCACAATTGCCATCACAAATCATTTGCTCCCCCTCAATATGTGCATCGATATACGAAAGAGTTTAGCACATATGGGAGAGCCTACACTTGAGTCCAAAAGATCACATTTTTTTTCAGATTTTCATATTTAAATCACATTCTCTCCCCCGATCAAAAATTTCAAACCAATTGAGATTTATGATCCCAATTGATTTAAATATGTTTAGAAAATTTGAGAGAAAATGTGGTCAGGTTTAACATGTATTCTGATAGTGGAATATGACGATGCTCCCCCTCAATTAATGAGGGAGAATGTTAGTGTCAGGTATGATAAGTTTGGAAGATTTTGAATTTAACAAAAATCATACACTGACACATAGCAACAAGTTTCATAAAATTCACTGCTTATTTGGTACAAAGTATCATGTTTTGATGATATAGAATTTTGAAAATCATCACTCTCCCCCTCAATTGATGACCCGTCTTCTATTTAAATAGATGTGGTCATTGATTGAGTGATAGATTTTTATGAAAAGTTCAATTCAGATTGATATTCAAAAATCATGGTACCACCAAGTTTTCATACAAGTACTTTCCAGAAGAATCATAGATTGGAAAGTGCTTGCGATGTAACGAAGACTTCTCTTCTTATACAAGAAATGATGCACTGAAACGTACATCAAATCAAAGAAACATGGATATAAAGTAATCCATGCCCAGGTGAACATCACCCAGTTGGAGGAACAACCGTCTTTTTGGCGACGTGCTTTCCCCATTTTGAAGCGCGGGTTGCTATCTAAAGTAATAGCAAGCCATTAAGACATGTTTTAGCCAATTAGTATAACTTCTGCTCGAGCTTCATTTAAAGACCCGTGTCATTATTGAATGACATTTCTAGGTCCGTAAATGTTATCGATAAACAGAAGACATGCCTAGGTGAAACTATTTTTGGTATTTTCTATTTTTCTGATTTTTATGGTTTTTCTTGGTTTTAATATTTTTCTATATACAATTTTCTGGTTCTATAATTTTCTATTTACAGTATGTTTTAAGATATATACAAACTATATTATTCAGTTTAAGACGATGATGAAATGAATACCGAAATGAGGATACGTTTAGTATGTTGTAGAAATCTGTGGTCAATCATCTCTTAAACTTTCACCACCAAAGCTTTCGAGGCTCCTGAACAATCGACGGAACTTGAGCCTTCCCAATGTACAGCTTTGATAGCTTCCCCCCAAACCGACAATCTTCATACTGAGCAGATTCTAAGCTCTCTTTCAAGCTTACATAAGGTAAGTGTATAGCAGAAACCGTAGCAAACCACATCAAGTATTGCTGCTCCTTTTTAAGAATAATCATCGTGATTCTCCGTTCGGGGATCCTCAAATAGATCAGCAACGAATCATCTCACATTTGAATAATTCTTCTCACATTTCTTCCCGCTGAAGACTGAAGAAATGCCTACCAAAAGTATCCAGAGACCACTTCCCCCCAAGTAGTTGAAGAGATTCAAACAGTCTCATTGTATGAAGCCCGAAAACTCGAAGTACACACTCAATCCCATTAATGAAGTCGAAAACGTAACATCAAGATCAATTAAGACCTAGAAATCCCCTTTTCTCCCTTCAGGAAATTGCAGATGAGAATTGTTACACCAAAGTCAACTAAGTCCCGTGTGTAGTCGAAATGATAACACCAAGACAGTATCTTCCCCTACGTAGTTGGAATAATACATCAAGACTCACGAGTTAAAACACTGATTTTCTCTGCGGTTATGACATTTGTCTTCCCGGAATAACTTCATTTAAGAAGAAGTATAAAGTTCATCATGTGTACTCGTTGTGCATTCAGATGTATGTCTCCTTCCCCCTTGCTGGTTTTGATACCTCAGAATCAGCAACACATTTTACGCACAAATACTTGAAATCTTGTGAGAAGAACAAAATTAGCTCAAATGTATCAAGTGAGAATCAACCGCTACCGAAGCACTTTCTGACTATCTTTACCAACCCTTAAGTAGGCCATCTGAATTGATAACTGATGAAGCAAACCCGATATACCAAACTTGAAACTGAAGTAGAATTCCCCATTCTCGTGACTTGAACTTGCACTAATGTTGGAAGAACGGTGTAGAGAATTAGTGCTCCAAGCAAATCTCTAAGTACTCAATACCTAACCAAGGTATGAGACATTAACACCTCTTACGATTATCCACAATGTCATCGGCGTGTGACACTGAGTACTACATCGTAACTCCTTTAAGTGATAGTTACCCCGACTGCTGGTAACTAGATAACCTAAGTCTTCAACTTAAATCTTAAGCACGAGCAAGTAATCATTGAAGGTCATGCATCCAACCAACCCCGACTTCAAGATAGAGTAAGACCACGCCTTTGAGAAAGTCAACTTCAACCCCAAATAAGTGAAACCTGATCCATTCCGTAGTCACAATTAGATGACCAACAAGTGATTGTTTGTTCGCTCACTTGTTCACACTTCTCCCCCTCAAAAATTGCATATGAGGATGCCATTTTTGATTGAACAAGTGCATATGAGGTTGATCCACTGTGCACACTTCTCCCCCTCAAAAATTGCATTCGAAATTGCATCTGATGGAAGTAGATCCACTTGATGTCTGAATGCGCATGGAGCAAGTATGAAGCCTTTAGATAAGAGTAGTCAGAAACAAGAATATACGTATGACCATTTCTCAACTCTCAATCACCATGTAGTTTATTCACCCTTCTCCCCCTCAAAAATTGCATATGACGATCAACTGCCATTTTTGATAGACCAGGTGAACCAGAATATACTCCAATGTACGTTTATCCCCTTTGGTGACTGAATGAGCATTTGAAGAACATGAAGCTTGATGAGAATGGTCATAAATAAGAAGATTCCTCTTCTTCCGAAGATAAAGCGCACTCAAGCGTACGCCTTTCTTTTCTTTGATGAACGAGGACTGAAGAGATGTCAGCAGACGCCATAATGTTGACATTGAGACCCGATGCTTGAACTGTTGTATTCAAACGTCGTAGTCGATGAAGACCGAGGCCTGAACTGAGGTATTCAGACGTCATAATGATTCCCCTCATATGTTGTGAGCAGCCTGTGTCCAAATGTCAAAGGACGATCCGTACGACCTGCATTTGAAAACAGACGAAAGAAGAGAATTTGGAGAGCCGGATCCCCAATTTAGGTTGGGTTCTAGTTGGTTAGTGCAAATAATCTTTGGGGCTGCTGAAACCATAGGTGCCTTGGTTTTAACAATAGGGGCAACACTAGTAGATGCAATGGACCTAGTTAAGGGACATTGTGTATCTGAAGGGATAACTCTACCAGTAGGCTTCCATTCCTTAACAGGAACTACTCTAGGAATTGTAATCCTTTTTAAAGGGCAATGTTCCCCTAGTGTGAATGTTCGGCCCGTGGGCTTCCACTGAAAGCCCACATTGGTAAACATTTTCCCTGTAGGTTTCCAAGATTGCTTAATTTGTCTAGCTCTCCAAACTTTCCTAACTGGGGGTTTGTTGGATGACTTCAGAAATTTCTTAACACATTTATCATGATTACACGAAATTATGCATTCATTACATGTTTTGCAAAGTGAATTTGGATTCGAATTATGATTCCTTTTGTTCAAATCTGACTTGTTGTTTCTCATGTGGTCTTCTACTTTCCTTTTAGGAACACTTTTAGATGGTGAAATCCTAGAATTCTTTATGTTTCTCCTAGGTTTTGACTCGCTAGCTTTAGTGTCACTATTAACTCCTGTAGAAGGACTGATGGGAATCTTAGTCTTTTTCACTTCTAGTTGCTGTACATGTTTTGATGTGTTGGGATCTGAAGTTTCCAAGGATACCTCAAAGGTTACATGCTTGTTCTTAATTGTGGATGATGATGCAACTATTCTATCTCTTTGGTTGTGAGACTTAGGGCCCGTGCCAATGGCATATTCTAACTGTTCCTGGATCCTTTTTGTGAGGACGCAGGCATAACCTACTGCCTTATCGAGTGGTTTTCCTATTCTGTCCTCTTCCACAACCTCACGAAGAGTGTCAAGTCCATCCCTAAGGTGACAGAGGTACATTTGATGGACAGGTCTGTTGTTTCTCATGGGAAATGGAATAGGCCTCACATCAACATCGTACATTTTACAAGCAGAAACCTTTGATGCAACACAATTACAGGATGTACTTGGCATTTTTCCTTTCACCTGAGTCTTAAGATTCTCAATTTCATTTAGCAAAGAAGTTATCTTTTCATTATGACTATTTCTTGTAACTTTAATTGAGTCATATAACTCTTTGTAATGTTGTTTAATCTTAGAATTTTCTTCTCGAAAACACTCATTTTCATAATGTAACTTGTTGATGGTGTCTTGATATTGAAAATTCTGAGAATCTGAAGACGAAGGTTTATTGGTGCCATACACATCACATTTGTTGGATTTCAATTGGGCAACTTGGGCCCTCAACAGTCGAATCGTGTTTGTGTCTTGATATTGAAAATTCTGAGAATCTGAAGACGAAGGTTTATTGGTGCCATACACATCACATTTGTTGGATTTCAATTGGGCAACTTGGGCCCTCAACAGTCGAATCGTGTTTGTGTGAGCTTGAATTTTTTCATCACGTTTGCTTAATTCAAAATATGTATCAAACTCAGGAGCATCCGAGGATGTCTTGACATTTGATATTTTGCATTTTTCTTCTAAGTGTTGATGTTTGAGTTGTAAATTCAGATAATCAACTTCTAGTTTTGAAAAACGTTTAACCATGTTATCATGGTCATCATTTTGAATTTTTTCAAGCAATTTCAAATTCTCCCCCTCAAGCTCAACAACACGATTCTGGGTAACATCTAAAGCAATAGCATACTCATGAAATTGACAAGCAGATAATGCAGAATCAGTAGCAGTATAAAACACATCTTGCGCAATACATCTAGCAATCAAGTTGTCATTGGCGATGAGTATGTTTTTCCTTTCAATCTCACGACTCTTAAGTTCTATTGCACATTGAGCTACCTCATTTTCCATATCTTTAAACACTACTTTCATTTCATTTATTTCGGTTTTAAGGGCAGTTTGCATCCCTTCAAAATGTTCTTTAAGTAGTTTAAAGAATGGCATGACCTCAGTCAAGTAACACCTTTTTGCATGCTCAAAACACCTTTCCCCCTCAGTAATTCCTGTTGGTGTGATTCTCTTCTTACATGTTTTATCAAAATCAGCAAATAGCTGCCAAAGCACGTATAAGCTAATTAAGGTTTTGCATTCAGTGGGAAGAGACAAAGGCACCAAATTCCTAGGTGTATTGGGAGGATACACCGTTATGGACGCAACTTTTCTAATGAGAGGGGTGTTGGCCTTAAGTTTTTCTTCCTTAAGTTTTTCATTATCTTGTTTCTAGAATATCTGTTCAGGTGTTAACTTCTTTTGAGGAGCAAACACAGTCAAACGATTTTCCTCACTATAGTCATGGGGCTTGACTATTATTCGTCTGGCTATGCACTCGGGATCCCTCATTTTCTCATTCATTCTTTCCCTTGTTCTCTCACTTATCTCATCCTCCTCTTTAGTGTAGATATGCTCAGGCGGGTCATGATTAGGCATAAACATCACATTGGAATCATTTAATGCAGGTTGGGCTACCTTAGCAATCTCATGAATAGCTAATTTAGATTTACCTACATTGCTTTCACTATGCTTGTCACTTAACTTTCTGTGCTTATACATCATTTGGGTAGTCTGTCTGGTTTGGTCTTGTGTGTACAACTTATCCTCAAGCTTATTCTTTAAGGTTTTGAGTCTAGAAAAATCATTTAAGAGTTCCTTTTCTTTTTCTTTGAATTCTAGCTTAAGTGTAGTTATACAATTTTGTACTTCCTGTTTCTGTTTGACAGACTGTTCTAGCTGATTTTTCAAAGAATTCAACTCTTGTTTTAATGTTTCTTCTCTTACTCTAGACTCTTTAATAAGTGTACTCATTTGACCTTCTAATTTCTGCTCACGTTCATCAAGTTCAAACTTAGCACGCTGTTCATACATAGCTACTTGTTCCTTATAGATGTTTAGTCTAGTGATCAAGTTATCATCAGGGACAAACACAGTGTTCTCATGCAGCACATAATCATCATTTAGAACAAAAGATGCACAACTAGGTACAATAGACGCTTCGTTGTGATTCACATATTGTTCATATGGGATAACATCGATATTCCCCATATTAGCAATATCTGACTCAACAACGTTTGTCTGTTGTACTTTGTCGGGAATCTTTTGTTCATGCAACACATTGTCATCATAAATAACAGAAGATACCCCATTAAGTTCCTCATACACTTCGTTGTGTTTCATGTGTTGCACGTTGTTCATTGCTGTATCTGACTCCCCAACATTTGTCAGTGGCTGATGAAACTTGTTTTCTTGAGAATTCGGGCACACAAAGTCTCTATTGGCACCAACATAGTCAAACACGTTTATCTGTCAAACATCTTTGGGAATCTTTTGTTTGTCAATCATGTTGTACAATCTGAGTATCTCTGATATAGCAGAATCTGAAGTATTTGACATGATATTAACGTGTACGGGATTTTACAATTCTATGATTTAAACCGAGAAATAGATTCTTTCGCGGGGTTTTACAAAATCAAGAATAAACCGTGAAATGATGCTTGATATGTATTATGATGAAGGTCTGGTAGACTTGTTGATCTGTTTGGTATGGTTGTTGCAAGTTATTATGGCGAAATTTTGGTCTGAAAAACTTAAAACCTCAATAACTTCTTTCCGGAAGGGATTTGGGCCTCGAAAAATTCGTTTCACGACTTTGTGGTGAAACCTTACAATATTCCGACTGTACCGGTCGTTTTGACAGGTGTTTCGCTGAAAAGGGAGTTACGGTTCAAAAGTTATGGCCGTTTGAAGTTTTGACGTAAAAAGTCAACTTTGGTCAAATATGACAAATCGCCACAGACAAATCGCCAGAGACAAATCGCCACAGACAAATCACCATAGACAAATCGCCACAGACAAATCGCCACAGACAAATCACCACAGACAAATCGCCACAGACAAATCGCCACAGACAAATCGCTAGCTTTGGAAAGGACAAATCGCTGCTTTATGAACCTGGACAAATCGCTATCTTTGACACAAATCGCCAGACACAAATCGCTAAGTCGCTACAGGACAGAACAGTCACTATCAGAGACAAATCGCCAGCCACAAAACGCCAAACAAGTCACTATCGTAGCTGTTTGTCGTTTTTTGCCAAATCTGGTAAAGGGACAAATCGCTATCTCGAGAAAACACAAATCGCTACTTTTTGTTTCCCACACGACACAAATCGCTGCGAAAAAGGTTTTCCAGAGAGACAAATCGCCACTTAGAACAAGCTTCGAATCTTCCAAAACTCACCACACAAAGCCTAGATCTGTGATTCCAAACACAAAAAACTACTCCTATGTAATCCCAAAGCTATAAAGTACAAGATTTAACAAATTTTAACCACTAAACAAAGCACAAAATGGATTTTTAGGAGCTAAAGTATTCGACCCAATCTACTCGAATCTGTGAATATCAACACACATGGACCTAACCATGGCTCTTGATACCAATTGTAGGATATTCACTAACAAAGAAACACTTGTTTGGAGCTAGATTATGGATCGAATAGAATATGTAGAGAGAGAAACTAGTGATATATTAGATTAAGTGTGAAATGAGGTCCAACCCTTCCCATGGGTGGGAAGGGTGTATTTATAGTCCTTACATATTGTGCCCCTAGTGGGCTGTGGAGTGAGCTGACAGTGGGTAAAGACCCGACCCACTCCACAATATTAATAATAACTAAACTACTAATAATATTACTAATTATCCAACGAGCTATGATGTGCTAATAAGTACTCGGGGTGACCGAGTCTTCAACTGAATATTTATATTCCTAACAGACTTGACATACCATGAGTGTTTACATGATGTAAACATAAAGATAATTGGCATTGGTAGTTGCGTGAGCACGTCTAGAGGGCTATGTAAGTTACCTTACATAGTAGGAGTGGGATGAAGCAAAAATTTTAACCGTGAAATTGATATATAAATATTATAGGTGTGGAAAGTATAGGGGAAAAATTTGTGAGGTATTACACCTACTCGAACCATTTGGCTCTCGGCAACCATAACCCAAGCCAAAGCCTATCCGCAATCCAAACATAACCAAATTCAAATCCAAATCCAACTCCAACTCCAACTCCAAGACCTTTCACAAATTGATGCGTGGTTTTGCGACCTTACAACAGGTTTTACCTCTCGAGGGATCTCAAGAGGCTTGCAATCCCCACCAGGCAATGTACCTGACCGATGTAGTATAGTGTAGTGGCAAGTACCGGAGGATTGATCATTCTCTAGGGGAATAGTGTCGTTAGGATTGAAAAACTACTCTAATAGGTCTAAGGGTGAAGGAAGATTCTTTTTGTATTTTTATATTTTTTATGAAAGCAAGTAAAATCTCGGGTTTGAAGGAGTGGGCGGAATTAGTTGCTAGTCAACTAACCCAAATAGCTACAAATGCAAATAAAATAAAATGACTGAAAATGAAAAGGTTGTGGAACTTATATGGAGAGAAATGTGTTTACTTAGATTTCCTTACTCCCTAACTATCTTTTACCGGTTGATTAGTGTGTATTAATTGTGTGGATGACGGGTGTATTCCTTAATACCAATCGTGGGGTGGCGTACGTACTTCCCCAACTCTACAAGCTCCTACTTCACTCCTATGTCGAGCCGGCTAAGAAGCTCCTAACATGGGATCACTAGAATTCGCTCATGCATTAAATACAACCATAAAAACCTTAGTACGCATTGGTTCATGTTTCTTAAGACGTTCAAGCAAGTTACCGTATAGGAGGTTAGCCAGTTTTCTTAAGCCTAACATCGATAAACAATCATCCAATACAATTAATGACACACCAACAACCAATAATCAATAGTTAGGTTTCATTAGATCTAAGCAAACACAAGATAAATCTAGCCTAGCATGTTAATTAAAAGACAAGAACAAGATATAATCAAACAACACATAGACATATTGAATGATTAATTGATTACTTATCTTCAATTAAACATGGGAGATCCAAGGGTATAAAACCCTTAACAATGGCAGAAAAATCGTCTAGGGTTTCTCCTCACAAAGTTGCACACTAATGACTAAAAATTGCAAAACTATATATAAAATTTAGGGGCCGACGGCGTCATGTTGTAGGAGGTGACGCCGTCACCTCGCCGCGGCTAGGGTTCCCGGATGGTCTTCCTGACGCCGTCCCTCTTTAATCCTCCAAAATCCACTCTGGGGCGTCAAGGGTTGACGCCGTCAGAATTGTGCTTGACGCCGTCTCTCTTTAACTTAAACCGTGACGGCCTTGATCACCTTATAGGGTGACGCCGTCAGACTTCCATTGTAAAACTTTCTGGCGCGTCACATGTATTTGTCATATCCACCTCTTTTGCCAAGCCGTGACGCCGTCAGGAGCAATCCTTGACGCCGTCATGTGTACTTTTCCAGCAGCTTTGGAGACTTTGTCGTTTTCTTCACTTTTATGCTCCAAAAACGTCCAAAATGCTTCCTTTTCCAGATTTCTTCTCCAAAGTACCTAAAATGACAAAAGGAACGATTTAGGGCAATATTTGATCAAATAAATATGATTTAGGGCTTAAATGACCCCCTAAAAGCGGTACACTTTTTGCTTAATCAAATACCCTTACACTTGAGATTTGCTTGTCCTCAAGCAAATGTGCTTTTATTCTAATCAAAATACAAGTTAGGGGTCATTTAACGCTAATATAAAAGTAATTACAACAAATAGTCGTTCCAATTTAATCATAATAAGCACGGAGATTACAAACTAGCACCTCACAAGTAGTGTTTAGATACTCACATCTCTCAGGTGTCATAAAAGTATATCTCATAAATGAAAACGGATAATATCTCTCACTACCTGTCATAGCAAATAGATTACCATAGGCTTGGGAAAGGATCAAAAACCTCCTCCACTAGGCGTAAGCACCTAAGATAAACTATCAAAGAGGGCTTTTAAACGGGTTATAACGTTAGGTGTAGGGATATGATAAACACGGATTTGTTGGATAAGGGATATTTTACTGGTGGCGAGTTAAAGATCTTGATTAATTACATGTACAATATGGCGTTGCTAAGCCAAGACTAGACTCGACTTAAGCTAATGAAAGAAATAACAAAAAGATAAAATAAACATAAAATGAAACGGGATGGTAGTCCGTATGTTTTTTCTACTTTTCTTTTTCTCATTTTTTTTTTGTGTATATATATATATATATATATATATATATATATATATATATATTTTTTTTTTTTTTCATACACTCTTGCCCTACCATCCAAAATAATACATCATAGGGGCCACGGTTCTCCCCTTACACTTGAACTTTTACATAACTTTACAAATAACTATTCTAATGACTCGAATTAAGATAATCGAAACACTTGGAGTACTTTTAAAATATTTAGCACATATGGGGGTAATAATGTTGTTCTTCCCCATTACTCCATTACACTAGTACTTTACCCATGAGTCCCAATCGTCCCAAAACAGTATGTACAAGGATATGACTCGACTTAGCAACCATGTAATCAATTAGATAATTAACTTGGGGTTTAAACAAATGTTGTCACAATAATGCACTAAAAATGAGTGCATACAAGGTAGGCTAAAGCAATTTGGGTGTACATTTAAGTGGGGTGTAAACAAATTCTTACTTTAAGTAAAATGCTTAAAGTTAGAAACGAAAAGATAGGCTCTGAGGGGTTTACTAGGGGTATCGTGTACTAAAAATGAGTACAACGCAAAGGGTGTGGGAGAATTACTTGACCAATGTAGCTAACGTAATTATAACAAAAACACAGGTGTAAAACAATGGGTTAATCCTAATGCCTCTTATCATGTAGTAAATCTAACTACACGAATGTAGTCTCACTTGTGGCCTCGGAATGGTCCTAACGCAAGTTCTAGAATCTAAGTGCTACCGGTACACACATCATAGCATAAATGCTTTTCCTACCAATTCTAGGGGCGAACCTCACATATTTGGGGGTGGAAAATTTTTTAGTGGTACGGTTTTTGTGCTAGTCATATAACTCCTATCCATGAGACGCTCATTAAGACCAAAGTTTCACTCCTATATGTTGTAAAAAATTTTAAATTTGGCACTAAAATTGCCTTAACAGGTATTTCTCTCAGTTTTATTACACATCTACCATTAAACAAACAAAAATCAAGCGTAATAGCATTCTCTAAAGTATCGTACTTTACCCCCCCCCCCCCCCTTACACTTAAGATGAACATTGTTTCCAATGTTCAAATAACAAGATGTAAAAGTAAATAAGGTAAAAGAATGAAATCAAATATTCCCCTGATTCGCTCGGTGGATAAAGGGGTAACATGGTTAGATCTTCTTCCAAGGTAATGTGGAAGCTTCAAGACTAAAGCATCGCCAAAAGCTAGATTCCATATACATCTCCTTGTCCAAAATAACCTGTTAAACCTGAGAAAACAAACACGAAAACCTGCATAACATCGGCGGGATAAATCTATATAAGGATATAATGCTTGTGGAATGATTATTTTGCAGATTCCTGGAGTTTATAAGTTAGAGATTTAATAAAAACTTTTTATGAAAACAAAACTTTCAAAAATTTCAGAAAATTAAAACCTGACGCCGTCAGGTTGTAAGGCCTGACGCCGTCAGAAATGATCTGACAGAATTCTCATGTTAAGTTTCCGGAAAATTTCTGGAAAAACCTATACCTTACTTTCTGGAATTCCTGCAAAACATCATTATGACTCGATACAAGCATTTGACTCAAACAATTACTAATATGTATGTTAATTTAATATTGTTATGATTCATGTTCATTTGTTCTAATAAACCGATTTGGATTTCCCTTACACTTATCTTTTGCAAAATACCTTTATATGTAGTTAAGACGAAGTTAAAAACAAGATAAAGCATTTTCACAATTTAGTTTTGAACATGAATCAATAATAATAAAAATTAAACATACATACGGAAGCAAATAAAATCAAACAAACACATAAATAAACACACAAAGCAAATAAAGCTTGGGTTGCCTCCCAAGAAGCGCTTTTCTTTATTAACGAGTCTTGTAGCTAGACTCAAAGTCACGGGTTCTACGTTTTTCCGTTTTGCTTCTCAATTGCCCCTCTAATCATCCTAACAACCTCCATATCAACTTTGTATTTAGGTCCTAGGTTCAAGCAATCTTTATAATAAAGGCTTCTCTTATTCCAAACATAGTCCATGCCTTTCTCTTTATCCTCATCATTGATGTCCTCAATCGCACCAATGTTGTCCTTGTCAAATCGAGGCACAAAACGAAATTCATTTACCCGATAAGGCATCCTATATGTGATCCTATCTATGTGATTAGAAAACTGAACCGTGCCTCTTAATCGATCATACTTTAAATTGGATGCTTCAATAAACGGCTTACCTAACACCACGTGAGATAGGCGGCAGTCAACAACACTTGCCAAATCCTCTAAGATCATGAAGTCGGTGGCAAAGGTAAAATTCCCAACAAGGATATGCATGTCCTTAATCCTTCCAACGAAGTTGCAAACTCCACCGGGGCACTTGGGGTCTTTCCTAGGCTCAAGTGGTGTGTTTATGATGTGGCTATAAAGGCTTGAGGACATCACGTTGGTTGGGGATTCACAGTCAATGTAAGCATGCTCAACGTATTGGTACCCAATCATACATGGTATCTTCACATTCCCGGGATCACCCCTCTTAATCTTTGGGTCAATTCTAACAAAAGGTGGTCGAGGGTTATCAACTAGGTTGTTATAGTAAGCAATCTCCTCCTTAGTGGGGTATTCATTGAAATAATCATCCAACCTAGGATCTACCTTCTCTTCATCAAGTTTCTCAATCAACTCCTCAACCGTAAGATTATTACGTTCTAAGTTATTATCTGAGTATATGGCGGTTTCTAGGTTGTTAAAGGCATAATCAAGCTCTATATCAATCATTCTATTGAGCTCTCTGAGCTCACTAATCTCATCCTCAATTTGGCTACGCAACAAAGCCACTTCGCCAGGTGTAAGGGGTGGATTCGCGTTTTCCATAATGGCAAACTGAATAGTCAATGAAAATCTTATACGAACAAAAACACGAAGAAAATAGATAGACTAAAGAAAAGCCTAGAAAAATAAAATAAAAATCTCACTAGAAAGGAATCTAGTGAGTAGACCTAATAAAATAAAAATTCAACCTAAACAATAACTATTCCCCGGCAGCGGCGCCAAAAACTTGATGCGTGGTTTTGCGATCTTACAACAGGTTTTACCTCTCGAGGGATCTCAAGAGGCTTGCAATCCCCACCAGGCAGTGTACCTGACCGATGTAGTATAGTGTAGTGGCAAGTACCGGGGGATTGATCGTTCTCTAGGGGAATAGTGTCGTTAGGATTGAAAAACTACTCTAATAGGTCTAAGGGTGAGGGAAGATTCTTTTTGTATTTTTATATTTTTTATGAAAGCAAGTAAAATCTCGGGTTTGAAGGAGTGGGCGGAATTAGTTGCTAGTCAACTAACCCAAATAGCTACAAATGCAAATAAAATAAAATGACTGAAAATGAAAAGGTTGTGGAACTTATATGGAGAGAAATGTGTTTACTTAGATTTCCTTACTCCCTAACTATCTTTTACCGGTTGATTAGTGTGTATTAATTGCGTGGATGACGGGTGTATTCCTTAATACCAATCGTGGGGTGGCGTACGTACTTCCCCAACTCTACAAGCTCCTACTTCACTCCTATGTCGAGCCGGCTAAGAAGCTCCTAACATGGGATCACTAGAATTCGCTCATGCATTAAATATAACGATAAAAACCATAGTACGCATTGGTTCATGTTTCTTAAGACGTTCAAGCAAGTTACCGTATAGGAGGTTAGCCAGTTTTCTTAAGCCTAACATCGATAAACAATCATCCAATACAATTAATGACACACCAACAACCAATAATCAATAGTTAGGTTTCATTAGATCTAAGCAAACACAAGATAAATCTAGCCTAGCATGTTAATTAAAAGACAAGAACAAGATATAATCAAACAACACATAGACATATTGAATGATTAATTGATTACTTATCTTCAATTAAACATGGGAGATCCAAGGGTATAAAACCCTTAAAAATGGCAGAAAAATCGTCTAGGGTTTCTCCTCACAAAGTTGCACACTAATGACTAAAAATTGCAAAACTATATATAGAATTTAGGGGCTAACGGCGTCACGTTGTAGGAGGTGACGCCGTCACCTCGCCGCGGCTAGGGTTCCCGGATGGTCTTCCTGACGCCGTCCCTTTTTAATCCTCTAAAATCCACTCTGGCGCGTCAAGGGTTGACGCCGTCAGAATTGTGCTTGACGCCGTCTCTCTTTAACTTAAACCGTGACGGCCTTGATCACCTTAAAGGGTGACGCCGTCAGACTTCCATTGTAAAACTTTCTGGCGCGTCACGTGTATTTGTCATATCCACCTCTTTTGCCAAGCCGTGACGCCGTCAGGAGCAATCCTTGACGCCGTCATGTGTACTTTTCCAGCAGCTTTGGAGACTTTGTCGTTTTCTTCACTTTTATGCTCCAAAAACGTCCAAAATGCTTCCTTTTCCAGATTTCTTCTCCAAAGTACCTAAAATGACAAAAGGAACGATTTAGGGCAATATTTCATCAAATAAATACGATTTAGGGCTTAAATGACCTCCTAAAAGCGGTACACTTTTCGCTTCATCACAAACCAACTAAACTAAACCTAAGCCCGCGCCGTGACTTACTTGAGTCACAGTTTGACCCCATACGAGCCATATGGCTCTCGGTTAGACAAACTCTAGACCAAATTCGATCCAAACTTCAAACCAAGCTACAAAACAACAAGAATAAGTTTAACCAAAAACCAATACTCCAAACTAACAAGGAAACATGCCGAGTCAACTCAACTCGTGAGTTCACTCGGCTGAGTCATGAGACTCAGTGACTAGTCGTGTCAATTCGTGGTGTATAAACGTTGATCGTCACGCTTTTAACTAAAACAAAAAGGTTTTAACAATTTTTTATATAAAAGTTAGGGTTAGGGTTTTCGGATTAAAAAGAAACGAAGGGGTAGAGGGCGTGTGAGTTACCAAGAAGAAAGAGGAGGTAGTGGGGGTGTGGCGGAGGGTGATGCTGTGACGGTGGTAGTGGCGGTAGTGCCCGAAAACGGATCAAACGAACTCTGTTGGTCTTCAAATTCTCTAGAAATGATCAGGGTATCCTGATCTACGTTTTGGTGTAATTTGGTGGTTGGCCGGAAAAATTTCCGGAGACGGTGGTGGCCGGAGACTGCGATAGGGGTCCCGTTGGGGTCCCCGGCTTTCCTGGTCTCCACCTATTAAACTAAAAGCCCAGACAAAATGAGCACCTAGGAAAAAAAGTCCATATGCGGATAATGAAGATCTTTGGTATCATCCTCGATACTGAGATATATCATAAGACCAATAAGTTGATTTGAGATCTTACTATCAACCTCTTGACCTAAAAAAAGTAATCTTTCTCGATAAAGTCGGTTGATTAGGGTCAAATTGTATCCCCTCGAAACCGTACAGGCGCCTTTTGACGATGGTGGCCGGAGACTGCGATGGTGGTCGGATGAGTGGGAGGCAGAGAGAGAGAGAGAGAGTTATAGTGTGGTGTGTGTGTGTTTTATGTGAAATAAATAATAAAAAAAAATGCTTTTATACTAAAATAGGGACTAAAGGTGGACAAAGAGAAATAGAGGGGTGTGTGGTGTAACTTGTGAGCGGGGGTTATATATGTCAACTTGGTGAAACTTTTACAATAAACATTGTGGGACCCATTTGATGTACCAAACGGACTAATAAAATTATGAAACTTGCGCCATTGTTCTCGAAATAATTTTTCTTATAAAAATGAGTATAAATATGCATAATTTTATCGAAGTTAATTTATTTGGAAAATTCGATTCGTTTCGTGCTTTCTAGGTTGTGTTGTCATAATAAAGGGATAAAGTTCACATTTCTCATGATATCTCGTGTTTCTCATGTTCTAATAAGTTCAGGAAAGGTTCAAATACTAAGGTGATGCAAAAATAAATATTTGGCTAGTGAAAATGGTTTGGAAAATTACCGGATGTTACTGCACATACATCATATTGGAAAATCCGTCCCGGATTTTAGTTTAACTTATCAGTTCTAGTTTCAAAAAGGTGAGGTTACTTGAGCTTGAACTCGTCTTCGCGTTCCCTGGTGAATTCGGGTCCTCTCTTGGAATACGGCTCCTCTTTAGTCGATTGATCTCACGTTCCATAATCTTTGCGGGCTCCTCAATAAAGTTCAATAGTTCATCAACTTGAATCTCATCGAGTGGAATTACGGCTGTCTCATCGGATAAACACTTCTTCAAATTTGACACGTGGAGGGTGGGGTGTACTCTACTAAGCTCGGGAGGTAGTTCCAGTCTGTAGGTTACAGGACCATCCCTGTTCAAAATATTGAACGGTCCAATGTACCTCGGGTTCAGCTTTCGTCGCTTACCAAACTGTATCAAGCCTTTCCATGGTGAGACTTTCAACATAACCTTATCCCCAATTTGAAATTCTAGTAGTTTACGCCTCACATCTGCGTAACTCTTCTGGCGGTCTCTTCCAGTTTTCAATCGGTTCTTAATTTGCACGATCTTCTTGGTAGTCTCACGAACAATATCCGGTCCAATGAGCTGAGCTTCTCCTACTTTAGCCCAACAGATGGGTGATCGGCATTTCCGCCATATAGTGCTTCAAATGGTGCAGCCTTAATGCTTACGTGATAACTGTTGTTGAACGAAAACTCAACCAAAGGCAAATGGGTATCCCACTCATTTCCAAAATCAATTACACATGCTCGAAGCATATCTTCTAAAGTCTGAATTGTCCTCCCACTTTCGTTTGTTGTAATAGTTGTTACCCTTCTGAACAGTGCCATGCTTAACCACTTAATCCATAAGTCGTTCAGATATGCAAATAGCATCATCCAAAGTCTGAGAGTTGTAGGATGTCACGTGCCCTTTAATACTGGAAGGTAGACCACCAATGAACTTCTCTAGTAATTTCTCATTATCTTGCACCATGTGAGCACAGAAAACCTTCAATTCTTGAAATCGTTGAACATAAGTGGTAAGATCAACGCCCTTCACAGCCAAATAGTAGAACTCATTATCCAACTTCCTCATATCACTACGAGAGCAATACTTCTTGACCATCTCTTTCTTAAACTCTTCCCATGGAGTATTATAAGCATTCCCTAACCCAATATCCTTAGCATAGGCAGTCCACCAAGATAATGTATGCTCCACCAAGGTACCTGTCGCATACTTCACCTTGCAATCATCAGAACAGTTACTTCTTAGAAACACCGACTCCATTTTCTCAAACCACTAAGTTAGACCGACAGCTCATTCAGTTCCTTTAAAAGTAGTAGGCATACAATTCATGAACTCTTTATAAGTACAGAAACGGTTCTCATTGACAGCTTGCACTCCTGCTTGTCCAACATTCTGGTTGCCAACACCTGCTTGCCCGGCAAGCGCCGCGGCAATGCCATCATCAATCAACTTCTGGATCACAGCTGGGGTCATCTTCCTAGGTGGCATAATTCTATCAATCATTAAAAATGTACAACACTGTAAGTATTTGATTAACGTAACAGAATCACATCACAAGATAAACAACACCATGATATCATCATAATATAGCACACATTCAACATCAAGAATAGTACATCACCAAAATACATCATAGATTTAATACTTGTTACAAGTCTTACAAGATATGCAAAACAATTACAAGTTTCTGATAAAATCTACTAACTGAAACTATTCAGTTTAGTATGTACAAAGGTAAACCACTATCATGATACTAAAATACCATAACTAAGATGATCCCTGCACTCTCACTGATGATCTCCCTCATACCTAGCCAAAACATCGATATTGTCATCAAAACGAAAACGCGCCATCCTATCATAGTACGCCTGCCACTGCATGGCATGAATCTCATCCCTCAACTCTTGAATACTACGCTGGTAGTGACGACTATCGATATCAGTGAATGTTATTGCTTAATACTGATCCTTTATCATACAAACAATATTAGAATAAGAGAAGATTAGAAGATAGAAAGATGGAGATGGTAACTTCTAGAGATTAGATTAAGAGAGAAAGAATGAGAGATACAAGATGAGAATACCCCTAGAAGCAACACTCTCAAGTGAGGAGGGTGAAGGGTATTTATAATTTTCTAAACTTGGGTGGGCTTGGGCTTGAGATGGGCTTATACAAGGATTACGTGAACATAACATTTAAATAACAAGCTTAAGCCCAAGCCCGTTGATTAAACTAACTAACTCAAACAACGACACACTTAATTAAACTATTACAATGACAAATGACCATCACTTTAAAATAAATCCTAACAATCTCTCCCTAAGGGATGGTCATTCAAATGATGCTCCATGTGAGATGGTCTTTTGTCTTCAATGTCTTTGAGCTTTGAGTGTCGTTGTATAGCAGTCTTTGTTTTTGATTCCTTCATGTTATGTGATCTTCAAAGTATCATCTTTGAGGTTGTTCTTGCCTTCGATCAGCATTTTCATGTGATTATGCGTCGTGTCCTCCAACATACTCATACCTCTTGGACTTTATACTTATGATAACAATCTTCCTTTGCTAACACTCTCCCCATAATCTTTCATCATTTGACATATGAACTTGTTCTTGACATCTTGACTACGTCTTTAACACTTGGTCTTTAACTTGATCTCCTTGTCTTGAACTTTTACATTTGAGCTTAAATGAGGGATGTTCTTCATAAGTGTGAGTATGCTGAGGTGAAGATGTTTGATGTGTCTGATGATGGTTGATGGAAGTTTATAAGTAGCTGCATAAAACTGTTAGTAATAATCATCCAGCGCTTACGAGTTAGGACTTCGAGATTGTCAACAGCATAGTGTGAAGACTTTCTCTAATCCTTCCCCAGGCCGTTCTGAACCGGATACCCCCGAGAGGGCTTACACGGACACACCGAAGTGCACCCACGATTCAGTGAGTCGCTGGAGATCACCCCACGACTGTAGACCGTTTGAAGCATGTAACCATCATGATATAAAATGGCAAGATCCTTGGATCTCATTAAGACTCTTACAACTTGTGTCCTTTTTGGCGAACACAAGTGTATCATTTTGGAAGTGTTCCTAACGAGATATTTTGATGAATCTCATGGCTCTAGACTCTATTGTGCATTTTGGTTTTAGTCGTCGGAGGCATGGAGCAGAGTGCCACCTTTTCAATATCAACACATCTCGGAATGAGAGGCCGATAGATTATGTAGTGTTCTCCGTGAGAATAAAACAAATATCTTTTAAGAGATATCTGAGTGGCTAGGAGGGGTGGTGCAGCGCGTCACTGGGTCCATGACGTCTTGTCTTCAATATCAGTATCACCTTAGTGAGTACCAATAGCATATGTATTGACCCGGTTTCTGCCCTAAGTTTTCATGGAGGGCTATTTCTTTTCACCCTTTCATTCAACTTTTCTTTTTAATTCTTCAACCCCTTCTTTTCCTTTCTCATTTACTCCTTTTTCAATCATACCTAAGGACTTTTAATTCTAATCTATTGGATTTGTCCTTGGGTAGATCCCTCCGGCTCTGGCGGATCATAGGACGGTTTTTCCTAACCTTAGTCACCTTATAACTTCTTGACTATCCTAGATTAGTTGATCACATTCCATAAACCTTTTGAAAATCTCTCAAAGTGTTTATGAATAAAAGCACATTTAGATAACACTTTGAGAGTTTTGCATTTTTGAAATACTCCCCCTTTACATGTGCTCATGAGATTTAAGAAAGAATTGCACATGTTGGGTAGAGTTCGCACATTTGAAATGATCGATTTTCATTGAACATGACCTTCGCGAGACACGTTTACATCACTAGATGGACTAGCTTGAAATTATTACCCGTCCCGGTCATATCAATGATCATCTCTCGAATTGGTACATTCTACTCAGACAAGTCCTTTGCGAGACACATTTACATCACTGGATAACCAGTTTGAAATTATTACCCGTCCAGGACAAGTCTTTTCGATAACGGACATTTAGATTTCGTCAATTCGAGGGTTAATGCTGAGTCGAGCACTCATTTGAGATTCAATCCACGATCTTTAAACCTTTTGATCACATTTTAATCACGTCTTCTCCCCCTCAAAAATAGCATGTAGTGATATTTTTGATATCATCTGATTAAAATGAAACTTTTTGGAGAGATAGACGGATTTAATTTAGCATGAATTTGGAACATTTTATTTTTCAAATTTTTATACTCCCCCTTTAATAAAGCATATTCTTTAAACATTTGAGTTTAAAAATCATTTAAGGGTATAGAGGGAGTTTGCACTTTTGAAGAACCTTGAGCATATAATTTGGAGTAAGATTTTGAAACATATTTTTGAAAAATCTTGATCATGTGCTCAAGGATTCTTTGATTTTGTTTGCCATTAACAATGCGAGTCCTGATCAGATATAATCAGAAGTCATCAATTAGCGCGGGTTTCGTACTGAAATGCACGAAAGCCGTCATGATTTTTAGGATAAGTGCTCGAAAAACATTTAAAAGCTTTATTTTGAATGAGCACTTTCCTTTCTTTGAAGCGCGGGTCCGAAACTGAGTTGTTTCGAAGCCATTTGAGATTTTTAGGATAAGTGCTTTGAAAGATTTTGAATAAGCACTTTCCTTTCATTGAGGTGCGGGTCCTAATCCGATATGATTAGAAGCCATTAGGTTAAGCGCGGGTTCTAGAGCGAGTCTCTTAGAAGCCATAAAAAAGAAATTTTAAGAAACGACATGTTTTGAAAACATTTAAATGAACTCTCGCTCAAGCATCTGAACATGCCCGTATCATTGTTAAATGACATTTCTAGGTACGTTCAGAATATCGATTATACAAGAGACATGTCGTGAGAAGAATATTTTTGATTTTTGTCATTTTATATTGTTTTTGCATTTTTTTGAAAATTTTCTAATTTTGTATTTTGCTTTTTGCTTTTGTTGGTTTTTCAAATTTTGTATTTGTTTTTTTTTTTTTTTATAAAAGAAATGGAAAATCAAAAATAGAAGATAGAGAGAATGATTTTGAAGAATTTACAGAATTAGAACCCTCTGATGAACTGGGTTCTGAGATAGTTGAGTCATCTGCAACCAAAGATGAAGAGTATTCACAAATAACAGTGTTAGTAGAACATGAATCATCACTCTTAGGATGTTCACTATCAACGATTGTAGTGGTTTCTTCATCCTACATACCAACTGTGTTAAAAACTTTTCCCGTGGGAATCCACCTAAGGCAAGATCTAGGAGTTGTTTCCTTATTAGATGCAGCGGAAGTCTCATTTTTGGAAAAACTACGTCCTGTAGGGATCCACCTAGTAGGTTTCTTAGCCTTTTGCTTCTTATCAACGGGTGTGTTTCTATTTGTCTTAGAGGATTGTGCCTTAGCACGCAAATTTGCTTTCTTGATATATTGTGCCACACATGCATCATGATTAGCTGAAAAGACACATTTTTGACATGTAGGACAAACAAATTCAACATTCTTGTTCAAAACAGCAACCTTAACTTTGTCACTACAGTCATTTGAAGCTTATTTTCTGTTCGAAGAGGAATTCTTAGTGTTGCATTCTACGTGTTGAACATTTTCTTTTTCGCAACTACTCTTAGATGCAGGACAATCCCTAGTCTTTTTTTTAGAGTTCCTAGGTAGAGGTTTACTACTACTAGCAGTGCCTTGTAATGTTGTAGAATTCATCACCGTAGACGGTGTTCCTAAAATTCCATCTTTTCGAATCTGTGCCTTTTTCCTAGCTTTTTCTAGATAGGAATTGTGGACCATGTTGTTTGAACCAATAGATTCTTTAACAGTATATGAGGTCACATTCGGTGAGCTATTCCTAGGGGCACACACATTAGGATTCATCTTGTTGTCCTTTGAATTTGTTGTAGCATTCCTAGACTCTTTTGGATTATTTTTGTCACTTTTGTCTCTCGCCCTATATGTTTGAGATGTAGAGGCAGACGCAGTAGTGTGACTAATCCTAGAAAGATCAGGTGCTATCACATTTAATGTTTTGACAACAACTTTTCCTTTTTCATTCTCATTTTCCTTAGGCAAGGGAGTTGAAATAGACATTTTTGGTCAAGCAACAGGTTTTTCCGAAGTTGCAGGTTTTGTACCCTTAGATTCCTCACCCTTCCCTTTTTGACTTTCAAGCTGAGACTTCAAAAGATCAATTTGTTCTTGCATGTTTTTGTAGGACCGCTCATACGACAATTTGTCATACTTGCATTCTTCCTTTTTCTGATCAAGTTGTTTAAAATATGTGACATTTTGTTTTTCAAGCTTTGCAAACGCATTTTCATATTTTGAAACAATTTGGGAAGTCTCAGCTCGAATTCTTTCATCATCTTCAACAGAATACATTTAATAAATAATGGACATAATATCAGTTGAAAGAGCTTCTTCAGAGAGTGCGTCATTTTGTTTTTCCAAAACTTTGATTTTTTCAATGTTTTCATTAGCTTCAAATACCAAGGATGTGTGGTCCTTGACAAATTCAGTTACTTCTTTGATAATTGCGTTCTCAACATGAATTGCTCTTGCATGTATGCCAGATACAATGGGAGTAATCTCTGTTTCGAACATCTTTTTCTGTTCAGTTTGAAAACTTGAAAACCAATCGTTGATTTTCGTATTTGTTTTGGTTGCCACAACATCTTGAAGCATTTCAACTCTCCTTTTAAGATCGGCTAAAAGTATGCTAGCTTCACTTGTGGAAGTGTCGGTAAAGTACATTTGTTCGATGTTAGAAAGGTGTTTTGACACAACTTTGAACTTTGAGGCAGCCACAGGTTTTTTGAAAAACATAGGATGACAACCTCTATTTTTACTGGGCATGGCTTAATGCCATCTGGTTCTATCAAGTATCCCAGGAACATGCCTTCTGTAACGCCAAAAGTGCATTTCTTAGGATTTAACTTCATGTTGATCTTTCATAGTGTTCTAAATGTTTCTTCAATGTCGCGCACCACTTCGTCTTCAGTATGGCTTTTTATGACAAGGTCGTCCACATAGACCTCTAGGTTGCGGCCCACTTGCTTTTCAAATGCATTATCTACCAATCGCTGGTAGGTGGCTCCCGCATTCTTCAGGCCAAAAGGCATCTTTGTATAACAAAAGACACCTTGGCTTGTGTGGAAGGCTGTTTTTTCCTCGTCTTCCTTAGCCATTTGGATTTGGTGGTACCCTTTGTATGCATCTAAGAAACATTTAAAGGGATATCCGCACAAAGATTCTACCTTCCAGTCTATCTCTGGCAGTGGGTAGCAGTCCTGTGGACATGCTTTGTTGAGGTCAGTGAAATCCACACACATCCGCCAACTACCATCACTCTTCTTGACCATTACTGGATTGGAGAGCCAGTCATGGTAATATACTTCTTGCATGATGCCTGCGTCCACAAGTTTGTGTACTTCTTCCAGAATGGCTTTTGCGCGCTCTGGAGCCTGGCCGCGCTTTTTCTGCCGCACTGGGGAATATCCTTGTCGGATTTTCAGCTTGTGTTCTGCAATCGAGCGTGGCACACCAGTCATGTGCTTTGGTTCCCATGCGAAGATATCCAGATTCCTTTGCAAGAGCGCGCACACGGCCGCTCTTCCTTTGTCAGACAACGATCCTCCAATCGATACTTCTTGCTCCGGGTATTCAGGGTGAATTGCGACCTTTAGGTTTGATACTTTAGCTGCGCTCTGTTCTGGGGTGTGCGTTGTTTCGCATGTAATCGTGTTGCACTCTCTAGGTGGCGCGGCGCTATTGTAGATGGTGACAATGCCGCCTTCTACCGGGAATTTGAGCATCCCATGTGCTGTGGACGGTACTGCGCGTATTTCCGAAATTCCTGGTCTTCCAATAATGCCATTGTATGGTGAAGAGATTTGATCACCATAAAATTCATCCAGGCTGTCGTGGAGTGTTCCTTA
The DNA here is from genome assembly GCA_021014915.2 of Artemisia tridentata subsp. tridentata. NCBI lineage: Eukaryota > Viridiplantae > Streptophyta > Magnoliopsida > Asterales > Asteraceae > Artemisia > Artemisia tridentata. The sequence continues at coordinate 292,960,527 of CP139506.1, forward strand.
TTACCAACAGCGACTAGTAGTCGCAGTTGCCCCATGGGCCATATCTTTTCTCCTGTGAAGCCAGTCAACGCAGTCGTGGCTGGGCTTAACTGTCTTTGTATCTCAGGGCGCAATCTCTTGAAACAATGCTCATACATTATATCCGCTGATGCCCCTCCATCAACATACATGCGGTGGATATCGTGACCCCCCGCATTTATCTCAATGGTGAGTGGTTCTGCCACTGCGTTGTCCGCAGCCAAGGTGGGGAAAGAGATTTCGCTTCCATGGGAAAATTCCTGGCTGACCTTTTGTCTAGTCTTTCGCTGCCATGATTGTATCATGTAGATTGTGTCAGCCTTGTCCTTAGGTGCTTCTTTCTTGCCCCCGGTCTTTTGTTTGTCTTTTCCGTCCTTGATGTTCTTAACTAGATGGTCCAATCTGCCTTCTTTTACTAGCTTATCTATTAGTTGGCGCAATTGGACACACTCATTAGTGGTGTGGCCCTTCTGTCCATGATACTCACAGTATCTGTTCCCTACACGCCGATCTTCTGGGGTGCGCATCGGTGGGGGTCTCGGAAAGTTCGCGCCTTTCGTCGCGAATATCTCCTTTGGAGTCTTCGTTGGTGGGGTATACTTGTCGTTTCCCCGTCCGCCTCCTTGGCTGCGATAGCTTTTGTTACGATTGCTACTCTGGTCATTGGATTGTCTCCTTGGCTCTTCTTGTGACCTATAGTTTGAGTAGCCTTTCTTGCTATCCGCAGCGGCGGCTTCTCCTTGGATGAAGGACCTCGTGCGCTTCATCAGTTCGTCAAAGGTTTGGGGAACCCTATCATTTAACTTTTTGATAAGCTCCGGGTTATTGATCCCGTTCATAAACCCTGAGATCTTTAGTATTTCGGGACATGCCTTGACATGTATGCATTCATCTTTAAAGCGCTCCATAAAAGCGCTTGTGGATTCCCCTTGGCGCTGTTTTACCCTAGCGAGCTCGACAGGGTTCTTGGCTCACTTCTTCCTCTGAGTAAAGTTCAAACGAAACGCCTTCCACAACTCTTCAAACTCATCGATGCTTCTACGTGGAAGCTTACTGAACCAGTTTCGCGCATTCCCCACTAATGTAGAGTTAAACATATGACACCACACAGGTTGTGGCCAATTTTCAATGGTCGCTGCTGATTCAAAAATTTTTAGGTGGTCATCAGGATCACCTGTCCCATCATAAGTTTTAACATTAGCGGGCATGCGCCTCCTCTTATCTTCTGAAAAATCACTGATGCGCGGAGTGAATGCGTCAACCTTTTGGCAGCACCAGGGACGAGACATATCTTCGTCCTCCTGGTCGCGGTATTTTCTCCTGGACTTCCAGTGTCCTGTTTCTTTGTCCTCGTTGTCCGAGGAGTCACTTGAGGATGAGCTTACCCTTTTGCGGCGCTTGCGCCGACTATCCTCGGAATCCGAGCTTGAAGGGCTTTCGCTTGGGGAGCATTGTCGCTCAAGTCTATCGTGGATCCTGCGACTGCCAAGTCTAGCGTGGACATTGGTGCGCCGTCCATCATCTTCATGCTCCTCCAGAGACTGTAAGTCGGCTGCTTCATCGTCCACAACTTTCCTTCCGATCCTAGTAAACACAGGGTGTCGGCGGCCATCCTTCTCGCGCCTTTCCTTTCGGTAACGCGGTGGGGATGCCTCATGCTCAGGATCAAAGTTGAGCCTGGCTTGCAGGCTCTGACTTGACCTCTTTTTTGCTTCCTCTTGCATCAGCGCAGCCAAGGTTTCGTAGTTTTGGGACACGAAATCACTTGGCGCTAGTTCAGGCGCGACTCCTTCTAGCGCGAGGATGTTTGTTTCCAAATCAGGACCCTTGTTTCGGGTGGGCGCATTTGGCGGCTCAGTGAAGTTTAATTCTGGCATGGTGAGAGGAGTGCACAGTAGATCTACCGCGCTAGTGGTTGTTGTAGTAGCATGGGTAGTCCTTGTGATCGGTTCTACTGGAGTAAAAGCCAGATCTGAGTATGATCCTAGGCTTTTGGGCGCACTGGTTGTTCCAGAGGCCTGCTTAGCAGCTGAATCAGTTTGCTGCTTCTTCCCCAGTAGGTCGTCGTGCGTTTTCTTTGTCTGCGGAGTCCGCTGATTTGGGTTTCCATGCTTCGTCATTCTAGTTCTTCGTATTGTTCTTAGTGTATGGTCCCACGGATGGCGCCACTTGTTGATACAAAAGTTGGGCGTTCCTTGTTTTCGTACCAATTAGATCTTTATGCTTGAGACCTGCGCACTAAGAAAACAAAAAGACACCGTTAGGCTTATCGTGGGATTGTCTCCCACGATTATCCTCCGGCGTGAGAGTAAGTAATCGGTTTTAGGGTTTAGTTGAAGAGTTAGGGTTATTGATCATACCTTTTAATGAGAGCCGAGATGCTCTATATATACACACACGAAATCCTTGTTGGTTTCGTATTCCTTACCCTTCGGCGTATCTGCCTAAGTCGGTCCTTTGATACATATCCCATAAATAAGAGATATCTTATATCAAGACCATAAATAACTTTGGGTTTGGGCCATCATGAGCCCAAACCGTTATCGTGATAGCCCATTCGTGATGGGCTTGAGCCTATTCGTAATGGGCTTAAGTGTTAGTAGCGTCCATGGGTCGGGTTCGTGACCCGAATGCGGACTATACGTCATCACTCTTTTTTAACAAGATGAACTCCAGCAAGTTTGTTAGCTTCATTATAATCGATTGGCTGGATTTCTCTGTTCAGTTGTCTCATTTTGTTTCGACTCTCTTTCGTAAGCTCAATCGTTTCAGACGAATTATAACTAGCAGGTGGATCATGTACATCATTTATAAGATTACCATTAAATAGCACATTCTGTTTTTGCTGAGCTTTCTTGAGATAGCAAGGATTTTCACAACAGAGAGCCATTTTCTTCCTTGTGTGTAAAATCGGGTTTTGATCGTTAATTATCATGTTAAGCGTTGTGTAGAATGACCCGTTTTTACAAGCAATTCGTCCAACTTTTTAATAGATTCCTGTTTATCAAGAACTTCATCAAGAAGTTCATCTTCTCGTTTTGAAAACTTTGCTTGCAACTCTTTCTTCTCTTTTTCAAGATTAGAACAAGTTGATTTTTGTTTAGAAAGTTGGTTGGTTAAATCAGAAATTTCCGCTTTTAAGGATTTAATTTGCATGTTCAGTTTAACATCAAGAGTGTCGTATTTGATTTGCAAATGTTTTTCCCTTAAAACAGAATCACTGTAACCAGTTTCAAGTTCTGACACACGTTTGTGGTTAAATTCAAAAGCTTTTTCGTTCATCTTGTATCTCTCAAGCTCAGTGGTCAATTTTTCATTAGCGGCCTTAACATCGCTATTGATCTTTTTGACCTTTTCAATCTCAATACGACAATTATTCAATAATGATTCAAATAAAGCACGGGTTTCCTCATCATTAGCATCATTTTGTGCAACTTGAACTTCATTAGGATCCATATCTGAAGTTGCCAAATTAATATTGCTACAACTTGGCGAGTCCGTATATGTATCATAAGTAGGTACAAGAGGCACAGAATGTGGCTTTTGTTGAGCAAATGGATTAACCTCATTACTTGAAATTGATGTCTCATGGAGTGGTTCTACGTCATAAGTAGGAGGAATGTCAGAATCGCTGCATGATGTTGATTCTTGCTGATTTGGCATAGGGTCGGAGATTCCAGTGACTTCTGTAGAATTATCATTGATTCTGGTTGAAAGCAGGAAGTCGGATTCCTCAGCAGTCAATGGTATTCCCGAGTCTCTCTTTCTGGCTAGCATTAACATGTACTGGAGCTTTTCTACCCTATCCATTGTATTGACATTTCCAGCTCTACCTATATCACTCCTTTGGGTTGCAGAAGAAGTCATGAAGCAATAATTCTCATTATGATTGACCCCATTCGGATTCACAAACTTATCCATTTGATTTCTCGTATACTGCCCTGCATATTGCATTTGATTCCCCATTTTGAATACCCGTAGCATTTCCTTACTGATTCCTGATAACGTCAACCATTTGTCCTTCTTAACCTATATATGACTGCATGTTGTCAGTGTACGGTGAGTTCCATTGGTTGTTGTTATGTGGTGGGATGTTTAATGCTTTGGTGATTAATGCAAACGCATGTGCCAAATCAGTTGTGATATTGTTTTGGTGAGCGGCCATTGATGAAGTTGTATGATAAAGATGGTGATGGATCGGTTAAAGAACTAGGATACGGTTGGTTACGGTTCACGAGTTGTGTATGGTTTGAGTCCTTTGTCGTTGTCCTTGAATAGTCGTTGATAAACTTGATAAACCTTGAGAAATTTGAACTTGAAACTTGAGATAGTCCACAAAATTGATAAGTCCCCAAAGTTGATAAGTTCACAAAGATTATATATTGAAGAGTTAAATACAACTAAATAGAACCCTTTGTCATTTAGAAGAAAGTCAATAAAAGCAAACAACACGTCAAAAGCACACATGCAAAACACGTCAAACTCAAAAGCAAAACACGTCTACACACATGCAAACTCAAAAGCACGTCTTCGTTATATTAAAACACGTCAAAAGCTAACTCAATATTATACTCAATATTATGGTGCAACACGTCAGTAGCTTAATACTATAAAAGAGACAAACTCAATCAATCTTCAATGTAAACAAAAAAACACAAACTCAATCAAACTCACGTATGAAGAAACTCAACTATGAAGAAGTTTCTGGTTCGACTAAAGTTTGTTGCTTCGACTAGAAAGATTGTTCGACTAGAGTAAGTGCTTTGATTTGAGTTTGCTTCGACGAAACACTCGTTCGACTAAGTGCTCGATTGACTAAGAGCTCGTTTAACTAAGTGCTCGTTCGACTAAGTGCTTGTTCGACTAGCTTAACTGGTTCGATGAAGGTTACTAGTTCGACTAACTCTTGGTTCGATCAAAGTTACTCGTTCGACTAGCTTTAGCTCGTTCGATCAAGTGACTCGTTCGACTAGTTTTCTCATTCGATCAAACTCGTTCGATCAAGTGACTCGTTCGACTAGTTTTAACTTGTTCGATCAAGTGACTCGTTCGATCAAAGATGCTCATTCGATCAACAAGTTCGTTCGATCAATTGGAAGAGTAAGTCTAACTCGACTACCCTTTTTGCTCGTTCGATGACTGCTCCTTCGATGAGGTTGCTTCGATGAAGTTTGGTTCGATGAAAGTTGGTTCGATCAAAGTTCTTGTTCGATGAAGTTTGGTTCGATCAAAGAAGTTGTTCGATCAAAGTGGTCGTTCGACTAGTTTTCTCGTTCGATCAAACTTGTTCGATCAACCTAGCTAACTCGCTAGTTGTTCGATGATGATGAGATGCTTCGATGAAATTTTCTGGTTCGATCAAAATGCTTCGACTATATTGCTCGTTCGATGAAACCTCCTCGTTCGACTATATTGCTCGTTCGACTAACTCTATTGCTTCGATGAAATTTTCTGGTTCGATCAAATAAGTCGTTCGATCAAAAGTTGGTTCGATCACTAAGTAGCTCGTTCGATCAAAGAGTTGGTTCGATGAAGTAGTTCGACTAGCAAACTTGCTTCGACTACAGTGAGTTGCTTCGATGAGTTGGTGAATGTGAACAGAAGGATTCCTTTGATTGGATAATGCAAATGAGAACACAAATAAACTAATGCAACTTAAACGTATATGAATGAAACAGTAGGATGCCTAGATTGGTTCGACTAAATATAAGCAAAGTAACAGTAGTGATAAAAAAAAACAAAAAAAAAACTATTGGAACAGTAACGTGAAAAAAATCCTAGAACTTTATATTTTTTGCTCTGATACCACTTGTTATTGCTTAATACTGATCCTTTATCATACAAACAATATTAGAATAAGAGAAGATTAGAAGATAGAAAGATGGAGATGGTAACTTCTAGAGATTAGATTAAGAGAGAAAGAATGAGAGATACAAGATGAGAATACCCCTAGAAGCAACACTCTCAAGTGAGGAGGGTGAAGGGTATTTATAGTTTTCTAGACTTGGGTGGGCTTGGGCTTGAGATGGGCTTATACAAGGATTACATGAACATAACATTTAAATAACAAGCTTAAGCCCAAGCCCGTTGATTAAACTAACTAACTCAAACAACGACACACTTAATAAAACTATTACAATGAAAAATGACCATCACTTTAAAATAAATCCTAACAGTGAACACCGCTCCAAGATCCAACTTCTCCATAATCTTCTCGACCTCTGTCATCCTCTGCTCTAACGATGCCAAACGCTCCCGAATCTCTGTATCTATCGTCTCTGTAGAACTCAACCTCGTAGCCTGCTCATACAACTCCACATATAAATCACCTGTAGCTCTCCTATCTCCCTTAATCTCCTTCCTCAACTCTAAAACATCAGACTGTCGCGTACACAATCGCTTAGACATCGACATATAACGGCCCAGGCACCAAGAGATGTCCTGACTCAAACGACTCAGCTCGGCTCTGAGCTCGGTAGGGGCAACTCGCTGTGCAGTCGAAGACTCGCCGATCTCAAACATAGACGTCACCTCTGTAGCTAGAGCGTGACCCAATGCATCTGAAGTATCAGACTTGTAAGTAATGTCCGACACTGCTGGTGAAGGTGGCATGGGGAGTGCCTCCTGCTCCTCCTCCAACGGCTCCTCGTCATCATCGTCATCATCATCATCATCATCCATCTCCTCATCATCATCCATCTCCTCATCATCGTCCATCTCATCATCCTCCGGGTGAGGTACATCAATGGGGTGTGGGTCCTCCTCTGGACTCGGTGGTGCAAGTAGGTGATCAACGGGTGCATCTGATAACTGACCAGTAGGGACTGGTGTAGGCATAATACTCTACAAGGAGCATCGGGAAAAGTATAAAAATTCTAGCCAAATTTTTATGAAATAGTTTTATATGCAGTGAGATAGCAGCGGAAAATTCAAACATATAATAGAGCAAAAGCATGCACACATAAAAGTTTAAGTAAAGCAATTAAAGAGCGAAGTGGCACGGAGGGCTGACGGCTATCGGTTTTGAAAATGTTTTGACACACACAAAAATGTTTATAGTCGAGTATGACCTCGTTCTCTATAAACAGTGGCTCTGATACCATTCTGTAACACCTCCAACTCGGAATATGGCAGCGGAACTGAGCTTGGGGTGCTACGTGAGGGGTAAGACTGTCACATCCATAGAAAACGATCTCATAACGAGAAGTTTTAGTAAAAACATATCATTTGAATACAAAAGTAAACATTTAGAGTCTAAAAGACTCTAAACATAAGTTGCGGCGAAAATAAAACATTGTTTGCAGCGGAAATCAAAGATAGTTTGCATCGGAAATCAAAGACACAGTTTTAAAAGATTGTTCAAATGATAAGATAGTAGAGATAGATAGTAAAGCCCAAGATAGCCATCAACAGTCTTCAGCCACTCCCGGTGCTCACAAACATGCATTAATTACCTGAGATAAAACATGCTAAAAAGTCAACACAAAGGTTGAGTGTAATTTATAGGTTTAATAAATAACAGCTGAGCACAAGATTTTAAGTCTGGAACATATATGTAACAAATACAAATATCGGTTAAGCGTCAAATAATTCTTTGCTAAGCTCATGACACATAAAGCGTTAACTGGCACCAATAACCTTGGCGTAAGTCGACAGTAACCACGAAATTTCATAATATAATAGTTTCCCCCAAAGCTAGGTACTTTGCCAGATACCTAGTAAAACTCGAATATAGTACATCACATGTGGACCGACCTTAGTCTACATGGCAGGAAGGTCAATTCCTATAGGCCTATAAACTACAATCGCGCTCACTCGCAAGTGATTAATGGTTCATGATCAAGGGACTTGCTTTTGGCAAGGACGGTACTTAGCATTATCATTTCAGTCAGGAATAGTATACCAATAAACAATTGTGCTAAAAAAAATAAGTAAATAGCATGTATCTCCCCCCATGGGTTTATAAACAATTTAAAAGTAAAGTGGGGCTACGAATCACACCTTAGCAGCAGATGAAATAAGATATCTTAATATTATCAAATGGTATAGCACGGCAAATGAGCCTCAGCACAACCTGTTGATGCAAATAATGTTCTAAAAACGTTATTTATATCTTTCGACTACTTCACGTTTTGAGGATGACAAAATGTGAAATCACGATACGTTAAAATCAACGTAAACAAGTCTTAATCAGAAGATCCCGTTTCTTCGCAAATCACTCTTGAACAAAGTTACAACTTGAACTAGTGATCAAAGAAGTGAATTTATGTTTTGAAAATTCACATTTTAAATGGGACAAAACATTTTTTCAAAAATATACATGACAAATTATTTTTGAAATATTAAGAAATGTTTTAATGGAAAAATAAGTTTGAAAATCACAACAGCTATTTTTCCCCCCAAAATCAGCTCCAACCTTCCCCAAATAAGTTTTCACCAGAAAAGACAAAATTTGGAGCGTCCTAGTCTACCACGGCTCCACGGTACCGTTAAATTTAACGGAGCCGTGGGTTATTTAAAGGAGCCGTCCGTACCATTTTTTCTGTAACGTTCAGATTTTCTTTGCCTATAAATACCAACCCCTTTCACAGTTTTAGGCACCCTTCACACACAGAAAAATCCCCTAGCTTAGTTCTCTCAAACCTTTCACTTCTTTAGGTTAGTTTTCTTTGTTTCAAGAGTGATCCAATCATCCCTCAAGTGATCCTCTTCATACCTCTTCACTAGGAAGAGAAGAACACAAGTATCCAAGTAGATACAAGGTGTTGTCATCCCTCTTCATTAGCAAGAGAAAAACACAAGTATCCAAGTAGATACAAGGTGTTGTCATCCCTCTTCATTAGCAAGAGAAGAACTCAAGTATTCAAGAAGATACAAGAGTTATAGTTGTTAGGTTTTTGTAACACTTGTTACATCCTTGATTGTATCTTAGCATACATCAAGATTATCTTTCTTTTGTGAGTGAGAGTGAAGATCAAGTGTGATCTTTAGAGATAGTGAACATCTCTTATAGCCATTGGGCTTGTGTGATTGATCAAGAAGATCAAGGGTCGATAGATTAGTGTTAGTTGAGTAGAGTGAAGTGAGTGTTGATCATTGTGATCGTGTTGAGATCTTGGTGATCTCTTGAAGCCATTGGGCTTGAGTGTTTGGTCACGTGGACCTTGGTAGATTGGTGCTAGCTAAGATTAGCACTCGACATCTAGCTTAGTGTCAGCAATAGGATAAGCGACGTGTACGGTTTTCTCCGCCTAAAGGGAGGTTGTTGATATAGTGTTTGAAACTCTCGAGTGTGGTACTCGGGGAGTGGAGTAGGGCGAAGAAGAGCTTCGTAGCTGAACCACTATAAATCCTTTGTCTCGGTTTGATCTTTCCTACTCTACTCTTTACTTTCATTACTTTATATTTGTTAGTTTAGTGTGTAGTTCATATTGGTGTTGATTGAATACATATAGAGTTCGAATCAAAGTTTCCAATAACCAACTTTTAAAACAAGATTTTTAAAAGAATTTTAAACCGGTAAACTATTCAACCCCCCTTCTAGTTTCCCACACAACCTAATATGCTAATAATATGTCTCAGCAATAAACCTAAAAGCGATTTATAAAGTAATACTCGTATTTGAAATGAAAAGGTTTTATTTCAATGGCGTTTGAGTGAAATAACATTTAAGACTCGTGTGGATACGAGATGTTAAAATAATAAAATTCGGCAACACAAACGGATACGAAGAAAAGAATAGAGAAAAGAGAGAAGGACTAAGATTAAGAAGAATAATAAAATAATAAAGACAAGAAAGAAAAAAATCAATAGGTTGTTTTGGTGTTTTATCCATTTCCAAAATAGTTGATGAAACATTATGATTTAGGAAGAAAACGTATAAGTTTCGAAAAGGTTTTTAGGATATTGAGTAATCATAAACGATTAAGTTATAAAAGATTTTATCGAAATTTGGGCATGATGCATCCGTTCATGAAGCATTTCCAAGTTGTTATGACTCTTGAATATAAGTTTAATTATCACATTTTACAAGTTAAATATATATAAGTGGACACTATCATTCGCGTATATGTTAGTTGTCAAGTTTATCGACCATTTTGTGTATGTTCGGGTCCAAATATGTTAAGCTCTTATGAGTCTAACATACTCTTCCGTCTCAATTACCAAAATCGTCCATAAAGTCCATCGGCTAATACCGTAAATCCAATAACGTCCAATTCTTATCCAAGCATAGGTTATAACACGTATCCAAGTCCAATGTCCAAATCATATCCCATATTATCCAATTAATTTCTGAAACACCAATAGATAAACAAATAAATAACAAGTGACAAAACAATTAAATGAAAGACAATACATGGCCCAAGTGTATTGGGCTTCAGCCCAATACTTAACTCACACTCTAATGGACTCTCTTTGGGCTTTCGGGCCCAAAGTTAATAATACTAAACCCATTAAGGACTTATCCAAGTCCAAAACCGACCCGGTACTAACTCGAGGTTTTCTAACCTCGAGTCTTACACGGCTGAGACTCCCTTGAGTCTCGAATTGACTCATTCGACACCAAGACCTTAAAGGGTCTCGGCTAAACTAAAAACCAACAAGTCGTGGCCCTCTTGGGTCACGGCTTGTGCTACTTGACAACTAAAACTAACCAACCTTCAGCCAAAACACATGGCTACAAACCAAATGCCAAATCAACCATGGCCAAAACACGCGGCTACAAACCAAACGTCGAACCAACCATGGCCGTGACTCCCACGAGTCACGACTTGACCCTATCGAGCCTTATGAGCTCTCGGCTCAACCACAAAACCAAACCAAGTCCAATCCACAACACAAACGAAACTAACTAGACCATGCCGTGACTCACTTGAGTCACGGCTCGAGCCTACTCGAACCATTTGGCTCTCGGCAACCATAACCCAAGCCAACTCCTATCCGCAATCCAAACATAACCAAATCCAAATCCAACTCCAACTCCAAGACCTTTCACAAACCAACTAAACTAAACCTAAGCCCACGCCGTGACTTACTTGAGTCACGATTCAACCCCATACGAGCCATATGGCTCTCGGTTAGACAAACCCTAGACCAAATTCGATCCAAACTTCAAACCAAGCTACAAAACAACAAGAATAAGTTTAACCAAAACCCAATACTCCAAAATAACAAGGAAACGCGCCGAGTCAACTCAACTCGTGAGTTGACTCGGACGAGTCATGCGACTCAGTGACGAGTCGTGGCAAGTCGTGGTGTATAAACGTAGATCAACACGGTTTTAACTAAAACAAAAAGGTTTTAACAATTTTTTATTTATAAAAACGTTTTTATATAAAAGTTAGGGTTAGGGTTTTCGGATTAAAAAGAAACGAAGGGGTAGAGGGTGCGTGAGTTACCAAGAAGAAAGAGGAGGTGGTGGGGATGTGGCGGAGGGTGGTGGCGTGACGGTGGTAGTGGCGGTGGTGCTCGAACACGGATCAAACGAGCTCCGTTGGTCTTCAAATTCTCCAGAATTGACCAGGGTAGCCTGATCTACGTTTTGGTGTAATTTGGTGGTTGGCCGAAAAAATTTCCGGCGACGGTGGTGGTGGTCGGATGGTGGTGGTCGAACGAGTGGGAGGGAGAGAGAGAGAGAGTTATAATGTGGGGGGTGTGTGTGTTTTATGTGAAATAAATAATAAAAAAATGCTTTTATACAAAAAATAGGGACTAAAGGTGGACAAAGAGAAATAGAGGGGTGTGTGGTGTAACTTGTGGGCGGGGGTTATATATGTCAACTTGGTGAAACTTTTACAATAAACACTGTGGGACCCATTTGACGTACCAAACGGACTCGAAAAATTATGAAACTTGCGCCATTGTTCTCGAAATAATTTTTCTGATAAAAATAAGTATAAATATGCATAACTTTCTCGAAGTTAATTTGTTTGGCAAATTCGATTCGTTTCGTGCTTTCTAGCTTGCACTATCATAATAAAGGGATAAAGTTTAGGTTTATCAAGATATCTCGCGTTTCTCAAGTGCAAATAAGTTCAGGAAAGGTTCAAATACTAAGGTGATGAAAAAATAAATATTTGGCTAGTGAAAATGATTTGGAAAATTACCGGATGTTACATTATTAGAGCAACCAAATCATTGAACTAGCATGTCCACACCTTTATTACAGATCGAAAGATTTCGTTAGTTAGGGCAGAAAATCACAACTATTTCCATTTCACCATCCAAAACTTTCCCAATATGTAACCATAATGTCCAACATGATTCTAAAACGTATTTCATGAACGGTTTGGCAACTAGCAAGTAACTTTAATAAGACCATCTCGCTAATATGGTGATCTTGCAATTATGTGTAGCAACTTCAGACCCACTTGAAATCCAACACAAAAACTGAACTGCACAACCTGTTGATAAACACAAAGTCTAGACTAAAAGTTATAGCTTCATGAGAAAAGATCGAACATGTGCTTGAAGAGGAGGTGCCCCAAACTGGTGAGGTACTGAATTTTGTACGAGGTAGTGAATTTTGTACAAGGTAGCATACCGTAAATGTGCAAAAATCCACTTATCTTTATGTATTGTTCTGTGTGTGGACATCCAGTGAGGGAATGTCTAATTGTTTCTTAAGTTTAAGTTCACATAGCCAGATGTGTTCCTAAATAATGGACTTCGATAGTCAAACTAAACAAGAAATAATCACATGTAAATCAAGAAGCCGGTAGCACAATAAATTGCTTTTGGTCATGCAATTACAATGGCTTCAATTCTTGCCCGCCTGTTATTGTTGAACAACCATGATTCACTATGAAAAGCTACTATACACTTCTTAGCCGCCTGTGAAAGTGCTCGTTGTTAGTTTATATTCTATATTCTTGTCAGTTTTTGAACCAGCGTCTTATATTGGCCGATTCAAGAATTGGATTACTTGTGGCACATAAAACCAGGTGATGCAATACCTACAGCAACCAAGAAAATATTGACTGGTTATTAGCATGATTAGTTAACTGGCATTCAAGCATCTACATCTTAATCGCATCTATGTCCTTACACGAGCATTAGATTACAAACGCATGCTATGCCATTCTCAACCTATTATCAATTGCACAACAACATACAGAAAGACCACTAAAGGTAAAACCAAGTACATTTCGCAGTAGATAAAAAAGCTATCAAAACCTTAGTGATGATTTATTGGGACTTAAAAAATATTTTCCTTGATATTTTGGGCCTTTAAGTGAGACATCTAGTTGAACGGGATACATAACTATGATTCACTCTGAACTGAAATAGCAAAGTATCATGGTACAAACAGATGTCAAATTCATAATTTATTTTGGCTGGCCAGAAGAACAACATATGAGTATTTTGGCAATCTGCAGTTAACCAAGCTTAGTCATTTGGGTCCTGCCAGCCAGGCAACCTGATCAAAATGATAATATGCATTTTTCTTAGTGCCCTACTTCAGTTGTATTTGTTGATTACCATAATTTGGTTTTCAAAATATGAGCTACGAAACCTTGATCGTCAACTGTTTAAATTCAAGATGAATCAGTGATGTGGAACGTTAAATGGTTAACCCAAAGTCCTGATAAAAGGCTCATTTTCTCCACACCTCAAATCCTGCAACTACAAAGGCTCTACTAATTGGATGCCTGCTAACTCTTGAAAGTCCTGGATTCGCAACAAAATGCTAGTGTTCACCTCCATCATTTCAAACAGATGTACCCTTAGACATTGGAAAATAAGTGAAGCATTTTTAAGTCTTTAAGAAATAATGGTAAATAGATCATAGTAATTTTGAATTAGGCGTACGAGAATCTACATAAAAACATACACAACGTATCAATTTTGTGGAGATAAAAGTATATTCAAAGTTAACTTGCCTAATATAGGTGATATGTATCAGTCTTGCTACTTGCCAAAGGATCTTCCGCAAATATTTTCTCCAGGAGCCAATCCTTTGAAGAGAAAGAAAAACAGCACATGAGACAGACAATTACAGGCTTATGTAACAAGCACACACTTCTAACTTTTCCAGAAAAATAATGCATACTAATAACACATGTACCTAGTAAAGCACAGTGAGCCTCTACACCAAATCAAAGATGATGGGAAATGGACATGTAGCTCTATCCTCCCCATGCAAAATACCACAAGTCATCGTGTAAATACTACATGATTTCATGTTGCGAAATCCACTATAAATTGTACATGTAAATGCATCAGTATATGTCCTTAATGGTAGATAAAAACCGGGTAGTGCAATAGGTAAAACAGCCATGCCAACACTGACTTGCTAATAGCATGAGTTTATGTCCTTAATGATGATGCTTAAGTTGTTCTTGGAATTACCCTGAAACCAAAAATAGATGAACGTAAGGGTCAGCATGGCTCTATTTTGACTCGGCTTTTGCTTAAAACTGACACAAAACATAAAAAAGTTCAGGTTTTGGTTATTAGAGACCATTCGGTATGGTTTTTACACAGTGTAAGTTTTCAGTTTTTATTTGGTTTCTCTACATTTGGAGTTTTTAGCCTTCCAAATCCTTACTTGATTAAAAATTTGAACAATAAAAATGTTGCATAAAGAAGCACAAGCATACAAATTATTACATAGCTGAGAAACAATAAAAACAGCAGCATATCGTCAAATGATTATGTATTTCCATTTTATAGGTTACATTTATACTTTTTTTTCGGTTCAGTTTACTTTATTTTATCTGTTTTCATGCTTAAAACTAAACTAAACGATAAGCTCCGGTTTTCTTTTTCCAAAAACCAAAATGAACAATCAGTTTTCGTTCAGTACACTCCTAATTGAACATGTTCAATCCGTGTTAAAAAATACCAAAAGTAAAGTACTCAGAATAAATGCCAAGAAATAGGTTCAACAAAAATTGTATTTTAGTTTAGGTGAGGCATTAAGTCGAACAACTGGGATACAACTCCATCAAAGTACAAATTTAGCTTATATTTAACTAACAGACAGACACAAATAAGAATATGTAAATTAAATTACCACGTCATCAAATTAACACCAATATCAATAATAACTTAAATATATCGAAGGTTTAATTAAGTTAATAAAAGTAACATAATATAGGGGTATTGAGAGTTGAAAACTTGCCATTAAGAAAGTCGTGAGGCCGACTGAAACGAAACGACGATATGCGGTGGAGCAACTACCCGCCCCTCACTCGCTCTGTTCAAGGAAACCAAAAACCTTGCATTTCTTTATCAAAAATAGTAACATAAATTTACATATGTTATTTGGGAAATAGGTAAAGTAAAAAAAGTCGCTTAAAGAAAATATAGTCGCCCAAGTATTTTATTATGTTGCTCAAGAATTTGAAATAAAAAAAGTGTTTATAAAGCATTTTAAAAAGTATTTAAAAAGTAATACCTTTTACAAAAGTACTGACACAAGTACAAAAATGTGAAAAATAAAAATAAAGTCGCTCAAAGTACCAAGCCGTAAGTCACTTATGTTGCTCAATATTGTGAAGGGGCAAAAAGAATAATATAATATTTTTTGAAGTTTGACTTTTTTGGTGGAAAATGACAAAATAGAAGGTCGATTTAGGAATGAAAAGTCGCTGAAAAAATTTCGCTTAGAAAGTACACATAGTGGGCTCTTACAAAAGTACCACTTTAATGATTGGGCGCGACTTTTTTGGGTGACACATGTCTCCTTCATATTAAAACTTAAAAAGTCGCAATTCCTTCGGTTTAGATAAAGAAAGTCACTAAAGTGAGTCCTCAAAAGCCCACCACTTCAATCGACCGGGCTAGTCTCAGAATTACCCCTAATAAAAATGCATGTTAAGAGTAGCTTTACAAATAACTTGTAGGAGAAAAATACATACATCTATTCTGGGTACGTTTTGTTTGGTTCTCAAACATAACAATTCACCTTTTTAAACTAAATTGACAAATTACCTTCAAGTCCATATTTAAACTCTTCAATTCGAAGCTCTCTACTGTTTTTTTATCTGTAACTCAACGTTAATCCATTTTATGGATCATCTTAAATTAACTTAAATACTAACCTTATTTAAATAAGTAAAGTTATTTGAACATGTTTTCGAATGTGGGGGTTCATCATTGAGAAAAGAAAGGAAAAAAGTGCACTAACATGTGCTCGTGTTTTTTATAACTTTTTTAACAATTAAATTATAATAAATATATGGAAATTGGAAGAGTTGAGAAGTTTATAGTGGGTGGATAGTTATTGGCTCCATATTTTCTGTCAATGTGACAATAGTGTCTCGTCGTCCACTTCCCAATCGGACAAAAATCATTCAATTGATATAAATAGGATGATAACATGATTGATTTATTGCAATTTGTGATCATTTTAATCTTCTACATGTGAGGATTGCATGTGAGGATTGCATGTGTTATTAATAATCTAGAACATGTAAAATCTTTGGTGAACTTAATGGTCACATTCATCATATTATCCTTTTTTTTATGAAGGTGATTTCTGAGATCCCTTATCCGTATTGGACTCGAGATGGGAAATATTTTGCAGCTTAAAATTCTCATCTGTAAGTGTGTTTGTAGTTTAGACCTTTATATTGATACTAACTATTTTGGTTTTAGTTATTACTTAGGGGTGTTAAAAAGCAGATCCGACCTAAGCCCGATTAAGTTTATTCGAATCGGGTTACTCGGGTTAATAATCTTATTTGAGTCAACCCGAATAACCCAAATGCTAACTAGGGTCATGTATCAGAAAAATATGTTTGGTTGACTCGAGTTTAGGTCGACCCGGATAAAAATTTCTTATATTTTTTATAAATTATCTATGCACACTAGTACAAACTGGCGATTTTATGACCACTTTATTCATATTCGAGTTTACCAAAACTTGAATGGACCCGACCCGATTAAATCTGACTTGAATTACCCAAACCCAACTAACTTTAAAATCTAAAGAAGTTCGGTTATATAGTTTTAGCCTCACCCGACTTGACCCTACCCAGATTGACCCGAATCTAACCAACCCGACGCCACTAACGTCCCTGATCCCTAGTTTTGACTATTGATAAACATATAATTGTGTATTAGTATTGCAATAATAATATTTTTTTTTTTCAAATTATTAATACTGAGTTCACCTTGTTACATGTTTACGTAAAGCAAAGATTTCATTTCTTAAATATTAATTGTTGGTGAAGAGAAAATATATTCTTTTGGTTGTGTATGTGAATTTCTTAAACATAATGTGATCATGAGCTCGTCAGTTTTTGCACTTTGATTTTATATTTGCTACACCAGATTATTTAGAGATTATGTTTGTGTTTTTAATAAATCAGCTATCTAATATATAAACTTTATTTGACAGACAAGGACTTATAAAAGATTATAAAAAAATATATATATAATCTTCCATAATCTTTAGAAATTAAATGATATTTTATGTAGTTTATAAAATTATTTTTTTTTTTTTTTTATAAAATTCTCCACATCTCCATCTATAACCCCTTCTTCAGTTCCGGCAACAATTATTTTTGCTAAACATACCTTTAATCAAGAATCAAAATCCCACCTTTTATAAATACGAATCAGTTTTGAGATAACTTTGCACTCGTATCGATTTTAAATATTTATATTCTTTGTGACAAAACTTTCAGAAAAAAAAGAAGTTTAAAATGCAGTATTTCAAGAGTTTTATGGCATGCTCCAAGATTACAGGAAAACCTCATTTTCTGCCATTAAAAACTAAATTTAATACTACATTTTCAAGACAAAAAAAAAAAAGTGTATGATTGTGTGTACCTTTACTTCTCATTGCTAATAAAACTGCTGTGGTATTGATTGTAAACTTGTACTGATAAACCTAATCCTCCAACACACTTTCATCGAAGGCACATGTTATTCAAGCCCCCCCAAAAACCACTATCCAAGCCCCCCCTTTTTTTGATTTTTTTTGATTTTTTTTTTATTTTTTTTTATTTTTATAATTTTATTTATATCAAAAAACTATAAACCTGAAAGTACGGAACAGAAAATATAAAGTTTAATATGTCAAACGCTAAAAACTGTCAGAAATACGGAACAGAAACTGACAGAAAACTGTGTTATACTGCAAAATAAAGGGAATATTCCCTTTGTCCCCTATGATTTGACATCATAGGGGGGGCTTCTATAACATAACCCTCCAACACACTTTCATCGAAAACCAAAGTCTTATATCTCTATGTTATACATACCCTCCATATGAGCTATTTGTACAAACCGCAAAGCACATGGTACAACCATTCAAAACTTGCAATCATTGAAAACCCCCCTTATAAAGGGTCCTTATAAACTGGCCCGTCCATAAAATGATAAATAAGATAGAATTTCAAGAAAAAACAGGACAGTATGATCTGCCAGAGCATTTGGCCCCCTATCACCAGACCTCCAATTAAAACATCACAAACTTGCAACAATACAATATGGTCTGAAAATGTGGTACAAGCATACAATGAATCAACTTATTGTTCATAACTAATGAATGTTGAGTGGTTTTTAACTTCTTATAATGTATAATTATACCTCTAAGTTGTACTTTAGCTGTTTGGATATTGATACTGTTTTGCATTGTTTATGTGACATTATACTAATTTGACTTTTGTTTATATAAAACTAGCCCCAACTATTACTACTCCTTGACATGTGTTGTACAAACAATACAAAACTGTATAAGGCTAAGTAGTTGAGTTAATAACTATGCAATGCTAATAAACAAACATGTTCATGGCACCCTTCATGATCAAATCATATCAACTTAGTTTTCAGTTTGCTTATCATGTTCCCCCAAATGTGGTTTGGTTTTAAACTAGTGCAATTCCATGCTTATTAATGAAAATTAGAATAATCAACTTCTTGATTCATTTTTAAATCACATAGAGACAAAGTTAACCAAGACGTACACCTATGTGTGCTTAACGTACAAACTTAATACATGATTTCACCCTACATTTGAGTATCGATGCTAATTTTTGTGATTGCAGTCTAATGATGTTATAGTTTGTATTTTTGATGGCAGTAGTATAATGGTGAAAATATGTAGCCCAGTGACATTCAGATTAGCTTAAAGAAGTCACATGTTTACTAGTCATATATTGCCAAATCTAGTATACGAAAAAACACAGAAAAAGCAAAACCTATGAATCATAATTGAACAAAAATAAGATATGGTTTAGCCTAAAAAAGAAGTATAATATAAAAGTGTTCAACCAAAACTGTTTAGACCACTGGGTACAGTGGTGCCGTAGATCTCATGCCATAGACAAAAAGTGCTGTCACGTTAGCAAAACTCTCTATGGCACCAGAAATCATATGGCACCACATTCTGGCCGTTACCGTTGGCACCAGAAAATGTGGTGCCAAAGGATTTTTTTTTTTTTATTTTTTTTTTTTTTTTTATATATAATATATTTTAGGCATTTTGATATTTAAGTATATGGAATGTTATACGTAAGGTTTGATCTCCATGCTACCAAAACTACAAAACAAAAACATTTTTTTAGTAAAATGTAGACACTTTTCTTAGAATATATAGCGAAATGCTACAAGATCATGCAGATACTCAATACAAACATTTTGCATATTAAGCCCAAAATTATACCCAAAGATTAACAAATGTGCTTTTTGCATATTTAAGCTCAAAATTATATCAAATGGAGTATATAAAACCACTACAACCCACCTGCAACAATAAAAGGAATTAAAAAAAAAAAAAAAAAAAAAAAAAAAAAAAAAAAAAAAATCACAAATACAAACACAACAATCAAACTCACCGAAAATTCAAAAAAAAAAATTAAAAAAAAAATGAAAATGCTACTGCGAGGGCCGGCCATCACGGCGCGAGGGCCGACGGCGCCACCCACGTAACAGTGCGCCATCGTTGTTTTTGGGCTGGTGGCCATGGCACGAGCCATGGCGCCACGGTACCCTTTACTCTTAAAACAATCTCTAGTGGCTCTAATAGTACTCTTTAGGCCAAACTTACCATAATAGAACGTTTGATGTTGATTACATGTTAAACTCAGAAAATGCCAAACAATGCATATACCCTAAGGTTCTCGCTTTCTTGTAACTTGCTTTGAAATTAACCGAATATCTAAATTCTTTTAAGAACTCTGTCCCACTCTCTAAGAACTCGTTAACATGTTCTTCAAAATTTCATTTTGCTTTATTAAGAGGATTTTCTTTTTGAAGGTAAGTACATTTAGCTAATAAAAGAAATATTCATGTAAACACTAGCTTTTGAGCACATAATCATTTTGATTCAGAACACTAAAGAGGACAGTTGAATTAAATACCATTGATAAAGAGGTTATTTGACATTACCGCGACACAAATGGACCCTAGAAAGACAAGTTTAGGTTACAAGCAATCAAATAAGTATGCACTTAGGAGGAAACTTAGATTAGCAGCAAGTTAGGTTCTAAAGAGCTTCAAACATAAGCCATATTCACCATTGAGTTTTATATGCTTATATTATCAAATTCCCATACGTCATAAAACAATTACCAAAGAGGAAAGGGTTTGGGGTTGATTAAAATTGTTAATTAAAAGTATGACCTCAAACAAGTTTATTCGTATTTCATAGTTCAGATGTATCGTTTCTCGTACTTCAAATCGTTAAAAATGTTTTGGTTACACTTAAAGCACTGATAGCTAGTTATTTTATATAAGGTTCTAGAGCAACAATCATGTAGAAAATGTAGAGAACAATATCATCAATTAAGTCTCAGTACTATAAGTTACAAATGCTACAGAAATTTGAAACTCATACAATACAAGGTAAAATCAAGCATTCTCATTTACTCTGTAGTTACTTATTTTTATTCGTTGTACTTGTTCACATTATTATAATATTTTTACTCTGTTGTATGTGTTTTGAATTTAGGCCCTAAACTAGATCCTGCAGAATATGTTTATTAACTGACAGCAAAACTTTACCCTTGTGAAGTTTTGTTTCTTAAAGAAAATCTTGTCGTTTGCTGGTCAATCAATTATTGTTGTGGCATATTTTATAGCAATAAATCATTAAACTAATAATTAATGAATTTCAAATGTTAATTAAAGTTTTGTTGGATTACACCAAGTGCTTATCTTTAAGTACAGCTAAGTCTTAGTTTTAAAGTAGATTAAAGTACTTCGGATAATGAAGGTTAGCATCAGATTATGTTATTGGTAAAACCAGCCAAAAAAGTGGGTTTACTTTGGTCCAAGAAATCAATAATTAGCATTAAACTGTACTCTTGGCCGTTACTAATTGGTGGGTTAGATTCTTTACCAAAATTTTGTTTAGAAACATGAAAAACCACATGATGAAATTCTTGTCGATTATTTATGGTGTAAACTGGTAACTTTTGGAACAGAATTAGAAGGTGAGCTATAAATTTAAAACCATAAAAAAGCAATAGAAAATTTGAACTCACCTTAACAATGCTACTTTTGGTCAATAATTTAGAGGTTTGGTTCAGCATCGTAAATTTATCGTTTACTATTTACACCTGAGTTACTAAAAAATGATTTGACAAACTATTGAGTCATAGCATACTCGAAAACATTCCCTTTTTCACGTGCATACCAATCCACAGATTCACCCTTTGATAACTCTCTAAAATCTTGAAAAAAGCAACACCTTGTCAATAACGTTAGTACTAATCCTAATAGTGACTGATGTCAATCTCACAAGCAACCACATATATCCAAATAACTAAAAGTAAAGTTATGCCGACGGCAAGGAGGAAAAGAGAGTGAGTACGACAGGTAAATGAGACTACACACATTACTATTTAGCCAAATATTTTTGGTATACCTAACTTAGCCAGTTAGTCTATAGCAAAAGGCATATAACGTTTCAGATTTATGAAAACATAAGAACTACTTGTCACATCTAATAAGCTAATTGTTCAAAAAAAAAATAAGCTAATTTTTCTTTTTTGCTATCTTAGGATATGACCATTACAAAGGACAAACTTAACTACTCAGCAGCTATCTGAGTTTATAAAACCTTAGAATAAAGTGATTATCAAAAGGAAAAAAGAAGTGAGCGCCATGACACGCCATTGAACTCCTTCGTGTTCAAATTGATTCAAATCTCTTGAATGGCACTAGGATGGCATTCTTTATAGCAGTGAATCAAATAACCATCAAAATATGAGAAAAAAACATAAGGTAAGTTATAACAAAAAGACAAACTGAAGTGGAGCCCATGACACACTAATGGGGCTACACCATGTTACAAAGAAGATAAATCTACTTTACAAAAAATGCTATTGGCTAAAGGGAAAAAAGGATCCCACTAATCACATGGGAGATTATCATTGCATGAAATATCAATGGCTCCCCTTTTTTTAACAAATGCCAAAGTCTGGGACTCTTACCTAAACTTTGTTTGGTAGTCTTGAATCTTGATCATTTATCCAAATTTCAGTTTGGAAGTTTCTTACATGCTAAAACAAGCACAATTATTATCAAGTTTTTCTTTAGTAGATATAGCAATAAGAATATTAACTGTATCTTTTACTGTATTATATAAGCAAACAGATTTATAAATAGCATATTTGTAATTTTATGTTCATAGTAATTACATGTATTTAATTAAATAACATGTTGTTGTTGTTGTTGTTGTAATTAAATAACATGACGGTCAATTGATATAAGAGGTAAACAATTTGATCAAATCGATGTCTATGTGATACAACTAATCCTCTTTAGTATAATGGCAAAGTATCCAACTAAACAATAACTAATCCTGCCGATTTGTCAAGTTCCTCTTGTTTCTTGTCTAATGTGATTAGTTAATTACATGTTATATGATTGTTTTTACTAAAGGATTCCTATATCAAAACACTTGGTCATCAAAAAAACTGTTATATATAGCTATGGCTTACCATGATCGAGTCAAGAAGAGCTATAAGAAAAGCATAACACACCAAAAATCCTACTATATACCACTCTGTATAAACTTTCTAATAAAGAAAATTTCATGTCTAAACTGACCGTTGACCACTGATTTCACATAAGTCCTAGGCCTTTAGCTGAGTTCCTAGTTTATCAAATACGCAGCCCATGTTTAAGCTGTTAGATATCCAGAAGACTCTTAAATAACCATTTGTGAACACATAACGGATAAGCACAGAAAATCAAAGCTCTAAATAATGTTGAACAAAATTCATCTATCAAATTAGATAGTGATCCAGATATATTAAACTTGTTCTAGTAACTGATACTTGTGTAATACATCGTTCAGATTCGATATTCCATACTTACATTTGTGTATCGCCTGATGATATAAAAGATACGCTAGACAAAAGTTTCACCTTATTGCATATATTTCCTACTTTTTGTATCAATTGAATTACTCAATTAAAATGCTAAATGATACGGAAAGGTCATATATAGTTCATGAGAAACGGTAGAATCTTACAGTTGGTAGCCGATCAGCATAACACTTGAATCCCGCTCAAAGATTAGGTTGGTGGAGGACCATGATCATAGCCTTGAACATCTGAAAAGACAAATAAACCAGCAGAGACAGCAAGCATTCCTAACACAAAGCACAGCAGAACAATCCTTATTTTCTTTGAAAACAGCTCAACCACTATGTTCTTCTCTTCATGCAAACTATAAAACTCTTCAATGACCACCTTAACCAGTGCATCTAAAACCTTCTTAGACCTCGGCTCAATGTCAGCAGAATGCAAGACCTGGAACATAGATTCCCTTAGATTCTTTACCATTCCTTCTACCTTCAACAAATTCATTTCATCTGTTGTAGCTCCATAATGAGAAGGAACACAAATGGTAACAGCTTCAGCAGTTATTGGAGATGATAATGGAGTCATTTCAGCAGTTGCTATACTTGACACGGGAGTTGATTCAGCAGGCGATGTGGATGAAAATTGACTCGTTAGTGGACTAGGCGTAGCTGGTGATGGTGATATGAACTGATTCAAAGACCCAATGTAGCTCTGAAACATTAAATAGTAAATTTGATTACTACACAGAAAAATAATAGCGCATACGAACCAGAACTCACTAGCCAATGTTCAATGTTATTGAGGTTATAGATCACACGTTTTTCATATTAATGAACTTGGTTAGATGCCTTAAGATGCTTGACACTACTGACAAATGGTAATTCTGCATGAACTTAGCTGTGAAGAGTAAACTTAGATAACTGCAGAACAAAATGAAAAAGTAATGATTAGCCAACGCTGATTAAGTGGTCTATCAAAGAACATTCATCTTGTTGAACTTAGTTATTAGCGCTAAGATGTGTGACACTATTAAAGTTCATATCAACTTACTTAGCTTTGAAACATTGAGGAGTTAATCTTAATTACTACAAAACCAAATATCAGTACAACAAACACCAATTACAATCCAGTGTTAATTGAATAATTTATCATATAATATTAATATTGGTGAACATTATTAGAACTAAAAGTTACAACAAAATGCTCTTATGTATTGCAGCAACTTGTAACAAAATATCTCTAGATATTTATGACAGTTAGTTAGCATTTAGATAGTTCAACTTAGCTAAAGTCAATGTATATAAAACAATGTATCTCATTCTTCATTCAAAAGAACAGCAACAGCGGATTCCTCCCCGATTCTCTTTTCCCTCAATTTACGACATATAGTAAAGATGCGAACAACTTTCAAGCAGGAATAAGGCTACATATCCAAAAAAAACTAGGAAGCCATGAATGTGAATTTCGAAATGGTATTCACTAGCCAATGTTACTTAACTTGTCTATCACATAACAGTCGTGTCAATGAACTCAGTTGGATACTTTACAATGCGTGACACTACTAATAAAGCATAATCTCATAACAAACTTCTAAGCAGGAAAAAGGCCACATATCTTAATACTAATGAACCATATATGAATATATGATAAATTAGAAATAGTCAACAACTGTACAAAACTTAAACCAGTCATGAAGAAATGAAATCCGCTGCACAATCATTAACTCACAACCATAGTACCAAACCATTTATAACAAATAAGTCCCAGTCATTCATTCGAAGAAGCAACCAGCAATTTCACTCTAATGTTTTTATTTCTATCATAAATGCATTTGCTATTACTGCAACTTCTAGCCTATATAGTAAGTTATTAAACTACTCTGACAAATCAACATCCCTATCACTACATGTTTAACAACTCTATAATTGAACTTAAATGGTAATTATAAGCAGTAACTGAATTTACCAAATAAAACTAGTACACAGCAAACATGAATCACTAGCCGATATTAACTAGTCTATCACATGACATTCATGTTGATAAACTTGGTTAGATGTTTTAATATGCACGTCATACTACTACAGAATGTGTGAATCCGTAAATTCCTAGCTTTGAAACATTAAAAGGTAAATCTAGATTACCGCATACTAGTACATAATAAACAGTAAAGACTATTCAAGTTTAGTTGATTTATCACATGTCATCCATATTGTAAACTTGATTAGATGCTTAACAATACGTCACACCACTATTGAAACGTAAGATCATATTAAACTTCTAACCATAAAAAATGCCACATATCAGCTAAATAATAACACATAAACAATGAATAAAAGCATTCAACTAGTGTCAAAACCTAAACCTAACTCTTTATGAACTAAATCAGCTGTAAATCATTAAATCGCAACCAAACATATCATTTAAAAAAAAAAAAAAAAAAAAAAAAAACTGTTAATCATTTATTGCAGATACAACCCGTAACTTCACTCTAAATTTATAATATCTGTTGTAAATATGTGTGCTATTAGCCTATTAATGTATATTCTACCTTATAACTTATTTTAACAGTTCTAACAAGATAAATTCCTATCACCACAAGTTTAACACCTCTATAACTCAACCAAAACAATAACTAAAAGTGCCATAGCTGAAGAACTTAATCAGAATTTAATAAATAAACCTTAATAGATTCAATAAGCAGAAAAAAGCCACATAATAAAATAATAAGGAACCATAGACAATGAGCTGAAATAGTCAACCAATGTTGAACACATAAAGTAGCTATGTCTAAATTATATCAGCTGTCGTATTATTAATATTAACGGACAAGCATAGAAACAAACCATTAATAACGAAAAGCCGCCAATCATGTATCGCAATAACCACACCATAATTTCACTCTGAATTTCTATTCCATTCCTTGACAGGAACAATTCTAAACTTATTCAACAATTCAAATATTCCAAACAAATATCACTACACAGCAAATCATAATCAATAGCCACCGCTGATTAAGTCGTCTATCACAGGACGTTCATGTTGATCAGCTTAGTTTCTTTAAGATGTGTAACACTAGTAGCAAAGTGAAATTTTATATCAAGAGCTTTTAACAACTAAAGAGTAAATCTAGATTGCTATAAAACAATAATTTAGTACACAACAAACAATCATCAATAGCCAATGTTATTTAAATTTTTATCACATGACAATCAGTATTACGAAGACATATGGATATGACAAACATAAATTCATATCAACTTCCAAAGCTGGAATAAGGCCGTATCTAAAATCAGGAGCCGTGAACTGTGAATTTGTAGTAGTAATCACTACTCATGTTTATACAGTTGGCTATAAGCCTATACCATATGACATAACAATCATGCTTCTCATCAGATGCTTTACGGTAAGTGACACTGTCAAGCATTTGTAAATCTATATCAGAATAATAAGGAACTATAGCCAACAAGTGTTATCTAACTGTGGTTAAACAGAAATAAATCAGCTGCAAAATTATTAAATCGCAGCAAAACAACATACAGCAAAAAAACTCCTAAATCATCCATTCAAAGAAGCAAATCATATATTCACTATCCTGAATATACGCTATTACTGCAACATCTAGCTTATACATAAGTTATCAGACTACTCTAACATCAACTCAAATGATAACGAAAAGCCGTAATAAGTGTACAAAACTAAAACTAGCCATGAATTAACTAAAACAGCTGCACAATCATTAACTCGCAACCAAAGTAACTGTCAAACTTCTATTTCTTTCGTTAACTATAACAATTCTAACTTGTTTAAAGTCTAATACGAGTAATCAAATCAAGTAGTCAACGATAACTAGAACTAATAAACGATTTAACAAATAAACCTCTATAGATTCACTCGATTGATCTCCATTCAAACCTAACGGCTCCGAAATCACCGATTCATCCAGAACCTCAACAACCTCATCCGAATTCAAGCTCGCTTTACCAATCTACACATCAAAACATCAATTTCATATTGCACCTTCAAAATCAAAAGAATAACATAACGATTCGATTCAATTCAAATTACATCTAAAGTTAACAGATCCGCATCGACAGGTTCTGTAGTTAACGAGATCTTCTCCTCGTCTTCGGTGATCGGCACGAAAAATGAGTTTAAGCTCTTTTTTATGTTCTGTTACATCAAAATCAATACAATCTTCAAATTACACACACGCGCAAAAACTGATCATTATAAAATTGTAATTGATGAGATTTTTTTTACCTTTTGTTGTTTTTTCGATGATTTCGGTTTGCGATTTGGTGTTTGGATTTCATGATGATAATCTTCTCTCATTTTTTTTTTTTTTGATCTGTGAAAAGTGAAAATGAAATGTGAATTTTGGCGCCAAAATGTTTGAAAGGTTTTGGTTAAATTGTGAGTTGGTTGGTTGGTTGGTTAGCTTGGTAAATTTATTTATAGTTGGGCTTGAATGCTAAAAGAGAGCTAGTGTAACGGTTCTGTGGGCTGGACTCTTTGGTCCAAACGGTTATATTTTATTGGTTTCATTTTGTAAATATGTAACATTTTAGTTTTATGTCATCTATTTATTTAAAGTTTTAAACTAACTTAAATGTATCTAAATATGTGTTTGTTTCGTTTATACAAATCTTGTTCCAATTTTTGTCGAAACTTTGTACAATTTGAAGAATAAAGCTAGCTTTAACACATCAAAAAAATAAAATTTAAAAATTTCAACTTAAAACATTAGTCAAGTTATCATAAATCACTTTCAACCGAATAAATTTGTACTTAAATAATGGTAAAACTAATATTTTACATTTCACTAGTTATTTGTATCATTTTAATATGTTATATTTAGCTTTATTTTCGTTGTTTTAAATATTTTCGAGAAAAAAAATATTTGAAATTGGTATAAACAAAAGCAAACACATGAATGAGTGGCCTATAGGTTAGTTTAAATAAACGGTGGCATAAAAGAGAAAAAATTAATAGTTAGGTGACCTCACAATACATAATGCCTTTTATAAAGTGTAATATTGTTATTGTTCATTGGATTGTACGAAGAATACATGACTTGTTACGTACTTACCCAGAGACGGAACCAGTATCAAATATGACCGGTTGCACAAAGTTTTTGGAACCGTAATATAGAAACACATTTCGATTGACCGGGTGCATTTAAGTTGCATTTAGAAAAATTGATGATTTTTTTACAATTAACACTACATCAAAAAAATCCATAGGGGTATCGGACACTCGCGAGAACCCCCTGATTCCGTCCCTAAGCACGATTGCCCGTGTCATTCAATAAGACTAAAGCATTTCCTTGTAAAAATAGGTAACGGGCTCTATCATGGCCTCCACCGACCAATCTCAAGGTTAACGTGGGAGAAGTAAATCGCATAGCACCATAATTAAAGGTACGTGTGTACATAATTTGAACTCATGAATTCAGCTTGCTTTGTGTTGCATTTCCTTCACCATTATGCTATTATTGCGGGAACAACATTTTTTTTTTTTTTTTTGAATATTAGCACATACTAGCTCATCATAGAGTTTTTTTAAGTAATATTTATGAAAATGTGATAAAATAAATTATCACATAACTTATATGGGACTCAGTTGACCCTATAAAGACTATAAGAACTAAAGTAGTTGCAACAATTTTCATATCTGAAACAACATGTAAATGATGTTAACTTGTTACTTACTTAAAAGGCATACATAACTAAATAATCAACTATCAAAACAATTTCAAGACTCGCAACAAAACTGAAAGTCCAGAGATGGAACTATTGATCTTAATCATAGCTAATACCACTAACATGAATTATTATGCCAAGCTAATCATCGGCCATTAGATTTATCCCAAAATAGAGACAAATTTTCCTCCCTAATTGATGATTATTTACCTGAATCATAATTACTTTAACTAGTGGCTAAAATATTTACAATAAATGGCACTCATTAACCCACTACAACATTCACATTCAACTCTCAGCCTGCGTTTCTTTTCTGCTTAATAGGGAGAAAGGGTGGAACCCACTAATTTAATATTATTACTTTTTTAAATGAGACCCACTTTTTCTACTAATAAGTCTGATTCCCCAAGGCAAAAATATATACTCCCTCCACAATCAGACTTAACAAGAGATGTGGTCCCACATGGCCCCACACGTTCTCTTACCTAACAAAATAAAAGAAACAGGGCCTCAGCCTCTCTATAAATCCGAATATCGGTCTTTAACTTTAACACACCCCATAATTTTGAAGAACCACATGTAAGTGATGCTTTAACACCTTAGTTTATTTATTTATTTATATTTTTATTTATATTTTTATTTTTATTTTTTTAAATGTAAATTTTAACTATCTCACAATATTTACACCGCAAATCTATCTCACATGTCCTAAGTAGGACTTGAACCTACAACCATTTGGTTGAAGAGCTTCTCACACAATTAACACGGGGTACCATTGAGATACAAACTTTTTGATTTATGCAACCTTTATTGCTTTCTATATCCTAGCTACCATTTAGTTTTCTGAATGCTTTTAACTTTGGGGATGTGTTATGCATACCCTCCCTATGTTGTCACATCAGGGAGGGTTTGGTCAAACCATACAACTAGCGATGCACACCGTACAAGCCAGCGATGTATCCAATGATTGGATATCCTCCCTATGGGAGAGTGCGGATAAACTCACCCTTAACTTTGGTATACTTAACTCAAGCTACTAACTTTTGATTTGAGTTGTCTTATGTTTGTAGTTTTAAGTTTTTAACAATTGTGGTAAATATCTTGCTTCTAAACAATTAACCCAGTAGTTTTATTTGTAAAGAATAACATACCTAGTACAAAATACAACATACGCATACTACTTTATAATAGCCAAGCCTGCAACTGATGCATGCCATGTATTTTTTGTATTTGTTATCATCTGATTAATTGTTTATTTTGCCATATTCAAGTTAACTTTTATCTTTTTGGAAAATATGATGATAGGCGGTCGATTGTGGGCCTGTTTGTGTTGCCGGATATCAACCTTTTGCCACATGATCATGACTTAAGACTAACACTATGTTCTCAAGTTTCTAAATGGAAGTAAATGCAAGTAAATGAAAAAAAAAGCATGTTCTCAAGTTTTTGGAAGGAAGTAAAGGGAAGTAAAAGACATGAAAGGAAGGAAAGTCTCTTTGTTTTTTTGGGTCCACACTTTCATCCCATTTATGGGATGAAAAGGAAGTAAATGAATAAGACAAAACTGAAAAGAGTTTAATGTCAAAAATACCCTTTGTCTTTAATGTATATTTATTATAGAGCAAGGTTATAATAGTAATTTCACAAATATAAAAAGTATAAAATGGGACACCTACTTTCATTTACTTTACTTTACTTCCTCTCACTCCAAACTTAAGAACACAATTATTTTCACTACATTTACTTCCACTCACATCATTTTCTTTACTTCCATTTCATTTACTTTCATTTCCCTCTAAAAACATACTTGAGAACAGAGTGTAAAGTGTGATCTTAGTTTGGAAAATAACTTGTATTGTATACATCAAATATCAAACATGCATATTGGTACATAAGATCTAATTTACAATTGGGTGCACGCAATTAGAAAACACAAGATCTTCATAAAGTCACCTATAATCTCTTACAGTACAATTTGTGTGATGTCTCGAAACATTTTTATCTATACGCATGGAGAGAAAAAAAAAAAAAAAACTAATTTATCTCTATTCTCAGAATAAAAAGACTAAAGTTAATTTCATAAATGGTCCTTGCGGTCTGTCGGGTTTAATGGATATAGTCCCTATTACTTTTTTTTAACGGATCCAGTCCCTGTAGCTGCCGACCCGTAACGGGTTTAGTCCCTCAGACTAACTGTCGTTACTTTTTTCCGTTAGTTAATGACCGTTTGCAACAAACATTTGCACCGTTAGTCCTTTATACTAACGACCGTTTATACTTAACTCAAAATTTGGTTTATTTATTTTATTTTATTTTATTTTATTCTAAAAAAATATATATAAGAAGAAAAAAAAAATGGTTTTCTTATAAATTTTTTTTTTCTAAATATCTTTAAAATTTATACAAGTTTTTATACACATTTTTATACACGTTTTCATACACACATTTTTATAGACACATTTATTACACCTTTTTATACACGTATTATATACACGTTTTTATACACACGTACACATTTATACACAAATTTTTACACACATTTTTATACACGTTTTTATACAGGCGTTTTTATACACGTTTTTATACGTACGTGTGTATACACACATTTTTACACACACGTTTTTATATACACATTTTTATACACACGTTTTTATACACACGTTTTTATACACACGTTTTTAAAAACGTGTCTATAAAAACGTGTGTATAAAAATGTGTATATAAAAATGTGTGTATCAAAAGGTGTGTATAAAAACGTGTATATAAAAACGTGTGTATAAAAATGTGTGTGTAAAAACGTGTATAAAAATGTGTGTATAAAAACGTGTGTATAAAAACGTGTGTATAAATGTGTACGTGTGTATAAAAAAGTGTGTATAAAATGTGTGTATAAGTATGTACGTGTGTATAAAAACGTGTATAAAAAGGTGCAATAAATGTATGTATAAAAATGTGTGTATGAAAACGTGTATAAAATTTTATATAAAAACGTGTATAAATTTTAAAGGTATTTAGAAAAGAAAAAAAATTTATAAGAAAACCAAATTTTTTATTATTTTTTATTTATTTTTATTTTTATTATTTTTATTTTTTTTAGAAAAAAAAAAAACAAAAGCAAAAAAACAAATTTTGAGTTAAGTATAAACGGTCGTTAGTATAAAGGACTAATGGTGCAAATGTTTGTTGCAAACGGTCGTTAGCTAACGGAAAAAACTAACGACAGTTAGTCTGAGGGACCAAACCCGTTATGGGTCGGCAACTACAGGGACTGGATCCGTTATAAAAAAGTTGTAGGGACTATATCCGTTAAACACGACAGACCACAGGGACCATTTATGAAATTAACTCAAAAGACTATCATGAAGAATATCTTTGTCATACTAGTTGCAAACTTGCAATCTTCATGTTCCTTGTTTTCCTAGAAGCTAACGCAAGTAGGCCAAACAGCTTAGTTCATGATTGGAGCGTGGGTAAGGACGCAATTCCTCAGCTTGATGCTAAGAAAACGGTGATAACGACGGATAGAAAAGGACCTAACAATAGTGGCATGACCGAGAGTGATGGACAAGAAAAAGATTCATCAACTGACACTCACCATTACTTCCATTATGTTGAACCATCAAAATGTGGAAATATCCGTACTTGAAGGAAACCTATAAGTTATATCGTGGGCGATCGTAGTAATTACTTAACGTCTGAAAATATG
Organism: Artemisia tridentata subsp. tridentata; assembly: GCA_021014915.2. NCBI lineage: Eukaryota > Viridiplantae > Streptophyta > Magnoliopsida > Asterales > Asteraceae > Artemisia > Artemisia tridentata. The sequence continues at coordinate 292,993,226 of CP139506.1, forward strand.
GCGAACTAAATAGCCCTCAAGTGTCTGTGAATATCAATAAGATTTGGGTTTGATGGTTTGTATCTAGTTTCGTAATCTTCAAGTTGTTTGTAATGAAGAATGATTTTAGGTTTTCAATCATTGTAATATATGAGGTTAGAAACCCGCGCTTCGCGGCGGGGTGTTTGTATATAGAGGTATTATAGGCGCTGCTAGTACCTATGAGATCGGTTTCGAATTTTGAGCTGGAGCAAGTTTATAAAAATTCATAACATATAGCTACAAATGGTAAACACTAATGTTATAAAATTTTTAAGATTTAAGAAACATCCATATTGCCTTTCTACTTATGCGTTTCAGCAGCTTGAGCCTCATTGTACCTCTTACCCATCATCTCTTTCCCAACCTCTAAACCCTTTCCTGTTTTCGTCTTATTTGCTTCGTACCGTTTTGTTGGGAATTAAATATTCAAGAAGTTTAATATCGGGTTCTATTCAAAGAAATACTCTAAGTGTGATTCTGCTGCTAGAGCATTTGGTTCCTGCTGCTAACATTTGATTCTGCTGCTAGCGTTAAATGATTCTGCTGCTAGGCTTAACATTCTACTGCTGAAGGATTCTGCTGCTAGCGTTAACATTGCTGCTGCTAAAGTACTTTCTGCTGCTGAGTGGATAAGTATGAAAAGATATTATGTGTATTTAAGTCAACAATATACGGTAGATAATATCTTACCCCATGTGATCAGTCATAATGTTATATTCACAGAACAAGTTGTAAACATAGATACAAGATGTATCTTAATGACTGACACTCTCAAAGCAAGTGTTCGACTAGACTTAACAATATTGTAAAAGATCTTTCTTGTGATATAAAAGAAAGATCTTAGACTAGAGATATATGTGTGTTAAAACTTATAGTGCAAAAATATATCTCTCAAGAACAAAGAACAAAAACAATATCACAAGAAATAGAAACATAAGATTCAAGGCTGTAACCCTAGTGATAACTCAAGATCACTCGTATTATTATCTTAATAATATTGAATCGTTTGGCGATAATCTTTCATTGTTCATTGTCATATAACAAACACAACTGTTCCATTTCCATAACACAAATAACCTTCTAAGTGTGATTAAGTAGATTCCGCATTCTTAATCATATTCACTCAATATATCATACACACAAAGTACAAAAGGTTTAACCACCTTAACCGTGTGTCCAATCCTAACAAGTGGTATCAGAGCTTAGGCTGATATAGTTGATTTAGAAGAAGAAGCTCAAGAAATGGATGTTCAAGATACTGCTACAAATGTTGTTGCAAAGTTGCCCATGATCAAACAAAATGAGTTTGAGCTATGGAGGTTGAGAATTGAGCAATATTTTATGGTTCAAGATTATGCTCTCTGGGATATCATTACATATGGTGATTCTTTTTCACTAGGCTATTCAGATGTTATCATTGACGGCAAAACAGTAAGACAAAGAAATACTGGACCAGTTTCGAATGAAGAAAGGATACAGAAGAGAAATGATCAAAAAGCAAGAAACTTGTTGCTTATGACCATTCCTGGTGAACAGATGCTATCCTTTAGCAAGTATCCAGATGCAAAAACTCTTTTTGAAGAGATTTGTGCATAGTTTGGTGGTAATGAAACTACCAAGAAAACACAAAAGACATTGCTGAAACAACAATTTGAAAATTTCAGTTCAAATAGCAATGAATCTCTTGATAAGTTGTTTTCTAGATTACACAAGCTTGTCAGTCAGCTAAGTGTATTGAGTGTTGAGATAGCAAAGGAAGATCTCAACATGAAGTTTTTGAGAAGTCTACCTGATGAGTTCCATACTCATGTGGTTGTCTGGATGAACAAGCCAGATATTGAAACCATGAAACTCAATGATTTGTTCAATAACTTCAAAATTGTTGAACAAAGTCTAAAGAAGTCTGGAATCTATAGTACTAGCTCTGGGAATGTGGCACTCTTGTCATCTCCTAGTATTAGTAAGTCAGAAGAGGTAGATGAAGTTGAAGGTGTTTCTATTGCTACATATGGTGGTCCTTCTACTAGTTCACAGAAGAATGTTGCTGGACTTGGAGATCCATCGTTTTATGTATTCATGTCTAGTCAAACTAGTGGTTCTCCTCTAATTCATGAAGATCTTGATCAGTTGGATGATAATGATTTGGAAGAGATGGACATCAAATGGCAGGTTGCTTTGCTTAGCATGAGGGCTAAGAAGTTCTGGCAGAGAACTGGTAAGCAGATTACCATTGATGGTAATGAAACTGTTGGGTTTGATAAGAAGAAAGTAGAGTGTTTCAACTGTCACAGGTTAGGACACTTTGCTAAAGAATGTAGAAACCCAAGGAAGCAGGATAATAGAAGCACATGGTATAGGCAAGAGAAGAAGAAGGAAGTCACAGTTGAAGAACCAAGGGCTATGCTAGCCATAGATGGGGTTAACTATGACTGGAGCTTCATGGCTGATGAAGAGGAAGCACCAACAAATGCTGCTCTTGTGGCCACTGAGACTGCTCTAATGGTCTTCTCTGATTCAGAGGTAAATTCCATAACCAAATGTTCTGAATCATGTTATGCTCTTAAAGATAATGAAGAACTTAAAAGAAAAGCTGATAATAGGCGAGAAGAACTAATTATTGCCTTAGCCAATTTAAGTAATCATAAAAGAGCTATAGGTGTTATTGAAAAACAAATTGCACATTTTCAAGGTAATGAATCTAAGTTTACTGATGATTTAAATGCTCTACATAGAGGCATAGCATTTAGAGATGAAATACTTGCTAGTCAAAGTAAACAATTAGCTAAAGCCAATAATAAAACTGAAAATGTTAAGATAACTGTAGATGCTTTAGCTCATGCCTTAGAAGGAATGAATAAGATTTGAGAAGCTCAAGTAATCGATAAAGCTAAGTCTGGTTTAGGATACAAATCTGTTCCTCCACCATATAGAGGTGTTCCTTCACCTCCAGGTGTTGACCTAGTACACACAGGTTTTGCTGAGTTTCAAGAACCAATAATGGAATATGGTTCTAAGGCCACTAAGAGTCCTAAGATAGAAAAAGTAAGTGAAAGTTTAGATAAAACTTTACTTTATCAGGACAAGGTGTCCTTTGTTAAGAAAGGAGATGTTGTAGTTGTTGAGGATAGTACAACTGATAGTGATGAAGAAGAACAGGTTATGTCTAAACCTGAAGTAGTTAAGAAAGCAGGAACAAGGGTTCCTAAAGTGATCAAAACGGATACTGTTAAGCCTAGTTCAAACATTAAACATGTTAGGCAACCAGTTAAATATTGTGAACAATATAGATCCACTAGCAAGCCCAGAGGTGACCAAAGAAATTGGAATGGCCTCAAGTCTAACCAATTAGGTGATGACTTTTTCTTTTATAATAAAGCTTGTTACACATGTGGTAGTTTTGATCATTTTGCAGCTTTCTGTAACAAATGGGTATCTGGGTATGAAAACAATAGGGTGAATTTCAAAAGGCAAAATCCTCAAACTCACTTTCACTCTAAGTCTAAGAAAACAAAACCCAGAGCAGTTACCAAAGCAGTTGTCAAAGCAGTTTCTGCTGCTAGACCATTCATGACTGTTAACCCAAGACCAACAGTTAAAAATGCAAAATCTTTTTATACAAATGCATCAAAGACTGTTCAAAGGCCCATTCAAACAAAAGCAGTGGTCCCAAAACAAGTTTGGAAAATTAAGGGAACAATTACAAAGCTAGCAGTTTCTGCTGCTAAGCATGTAATTCATTCTGCTGCTAGGGAAAACAGGGCAAATGCTGTTAAGGCCTCAGCATGTTGGATTCTTAAATCCAATGTTGCATCAACTGTACTCAAGAGATTAAATTTCATTGATGCAAGAGGCAGATCCAAGTCAGTAATGGCTTGGGTCCCCAAAAGAAACTGATACTTCTCATTACTGTGCAGGAACATTCAATTGATAAACAAGAGGATCAAGGATACTCAGATAGTGGATGTTCTAGGCACATGACAGGCAACAAGTCCTATCTTTCTGATTTTCAAACATTAGATGGTGGCTATGTTACCTTTGGAGGAGGTGTTGGTGGCAAAATTTCCGGTAAAGGTACCATGAAAACTGAAAATTTAGATTTTGAAGATGTGTACTATGTACAAGAGCTAAATTATAATCTTTTTAGTGTCTCACAAATGTGTGACAAAAAGAACAAAGTTCTTTTCTGTGACACTGAATGTCTTGTACTTTCTCCTGATTTTAAGATGCCTGATGAAAGTCAAGTGCTTCTTAAAATTCCTAGAAAGGGCAATATGTACAGTGTAGACATGAAGAACATTGTTCCTAAAAAGAATTTAACTTGTCTTGTTGCAAAGGCCACATTGGATGAATCAATGTTATGGCATAGGAGGCTTGGTCATATTAATTTTAAAACCATAAATCAGATTGTTAAGAATGGTTTGGTAAGAGGTTTACCTCACAAAAGATTTGAAAATGATCAATCATGCATTGCTTGTCTTAAAGGCAAACAACACAAAGCCACTTGTAAGCCCAAGATTTTTAACTCTATCAATCAATCATTGTCTATGCTTCATATGGACTTATTTGGACCTGTTTCAGTAAGTAGTATAATGCATAAGAGATATTGTCTTGTTATAATTGATGACTATACCAGATTTACATGGGTTTTCTTTCTATCTTCTAAGGATGAGACTACAAGCATCCTTAAGACATTCATTACACAGATAGAAAACCAAGTAGACAAGAAAGTGAAAGTCATTAGATGTGATAATGGGACAGAGTTTAAGAATAGAGTTATGGATGATTTCTGCAAACAAAAAGGTATTAGGAGAGAATTTAGTGTTGCTAGAACTCCACAACAGAATGGTGTTGTTGAGAGAAAGAATAGAACGCTAATAGAAGCTGCTAGAACTATGTTAGCTGATTCTAAGCTACCTATAACCTTTTGGGCTGAAGCAGTCAACACTGCTTGCTATGTTCAAAATAGAGTTTTAGCTGTACAGCCTCACAATAAGACATCATATGAACTTTTTAGAGGTAGAACTCCTGCAATAGGATTTCTTAGACCTTTTGGATGTCATGTGAAAATTCTCAATACCTTAGACCGTTTAGGAAAATTCGATGGTAAAGCAGATGAAGGTTTCTTTGTTGGATATTCTCTTAATAGCAAAGCATTTAGAGTATACAACACAAGAACTATGATTGTAGAGGAAAATCTACATGTAGAGTTTTTGGAAGATAAATCCAATGTAGATGGTCAAGGACCAAAATGGCTATTTGATCTTAAATCTCTAACCAAATCAATGAATTATGTGCCTGTTGTTGCAAAAACTAATGATTTTTCAGGTTCACAAACAACAAATGAGGCAGGGTTAGACAAGGAGACAAATCAAGATCATATATGGATGCCAATAAGTACCAGTATGGTTTCAACTTCAACAAATGATGAATCTTCTTCTGGTAAAGCTAAAGAAGATGTTGAAAGTGAACTCAAGGAAGATGGAACAAAGGAACAACAAAATGTTTCTGCTGATGATAGTGCTGCTGAGACAGAGCATTCTGCTGCTAGACTTAATCATTCTGCTGCTAGGCTAAATGATTCTACTGCTGGCCCTTCAGTTTCAAATGAAGCGGATTTCTCAGATAATGAGGTGGATTTAAGCAATATCACACCTACCTATCAAGTTCCTTCAACCCCACACAAAAGAATTCACAAAGTCCACTCCCTATAAAATGTGATTGGAGATGTACAATCAGGTGTGAAGACAAGACAACAACTGATGTCTTCAGACCAACAAGGGCTTTTTGATGCCCTTTATGCTTCAAAGCAGCATGAGTTTTTGTGGAACGTTTGTTGTTCGAAGTTCAAACACTTGGGATATGAATCTTAGTAATGTGTTTGAGAGATATTTATGTATTGAATGTGTTTAGCATGCGGAATCTACTACAACACACTTTAAAAGAACACAAGGTGGTGAGTTTAAGTAAATGAGTGAATGTAATGAACAAATAACACAACTTTGTTTAACACAAAACGATTCAATATTATTGATGAAATAATACGGATGATCTAAATATCACCGGGATTACAAAGTAATCTTGAATCTAAGATTGTAAAAGGATTTGTGATTTGAAGTAACTAAGTTACTTGAGAGATAGTTTGGTTTGTGGTTATTAGTTGTGAAAGATGCATGCATGAAGAAGTGACTAAGATATCCTTTTATAAGATAAGGATATCTTATTACATGTTGTCAAGTAGATGAATATAATACTATACTTTGACTATATTGGCGCCTACAATTAAATACAACTACCCATGTACACTCTGATATATTCTTCTGTCACCACAGAAGACTATTCTACTTCTACATAACGTATAACAATGTACAAAGACTAATAATTCAACTAAATATCTATTACAAAATATCTAATCGACTTGACATAAGCTTGGCAGGCTCTTCATTAGCTAGCAGTACCTTCTACCCAGAAGGTACTGGTAGAACATCTTCGTACATAACATAATCAACTAGCAGGCTCTTCATCGACTTGGCAGGCTCTTTGACTTTGATCATTTTATTCCCAACAGTTTTCAAACTCTTGCTTGTTTGTATGTTTTCTCTCACAAGCTGAACCAAAGAACATTCTGAAAGCCTTAGATGATTCAAGCTGGGTAGAAGCTATGCAAGAAGAGCTTCTTCAGTTCAAGATTCAGAAAGTTTGGGTGCTAGTTGATTTACCTAAGAATGCAAAGTAACACCCCGACCCGACAAGGTCAAGATATCACATTATGGTGTCATACAAAGCATACATAAACGCAAGCGGAAGTCTTTTAAATAAATAACTAAGTCTTGAACATTAAGACCAGTATCCAAAAGATAATCCAAAATGCATAATGGGTTAACCAACCAAATCAAAGTAAATAAATAATATCCAAAGTACTGAAATAAATGAAGGTCCGAAACAATGGACAACGAAATGATAAAATAAATTGGTCTCTTAAGTTCTACGCTCTCTCATTCCCAAGCCCGTCGCCCCGCTTATTACCTGCCGCATGGAAAAGAAAACGCGGCTGAGCTTAAAAAGCCTAGTGAATAGATATATATACAAAGCATAACATAAAGGTAAATAAGCATAAGCAACGAAGGAATAAGAATAACAAACGAAAAGCATAGTCATAAACGTCATACAAATCAAAGATAACCGAAAGTCAAGAGTGCATGAGAACTGAATAAGTAATGAATCAAGAATGGAATGAAAATAATGAGAAGGGTCATATAAGGATGTGCCATAAGAACTCCATACAAAAATCCGTCAAATCATATCATATCATATCATAAAAGTGCACGAAGAGGGGAGACCTCTAAGTACCAAAAGTGTGAGAAGGAGTGTAAGGCACACACCACCTGGTCACCATAATCATACATACACATAAATCCTAGGATGCATCCATACGCTCCCATCAAAAGTATGTATGCCAGTACTAGACTGGTCACACACACGCATAAATGGCCAATAGTGATCACAAATAATACATACACATAAGGGGGAACGCCGTAGATCTATCACACCTCTACGGGAGTGTCATGCCTAGGGTGCCATCCTAGACATGGTCCTGGTACCTCCAGAACTAGTTAAGCTCAGGCACGGATCTATCATAGCATACATAATCATAATCTAACGAGCATAGCAAAAGAAACAGATCGTATCTCAAATAAGCATGGCAAACATAAGCATAACATAGCAGAGACATTTATACTAAATGTCAGAATGGATCACATAGGAATGACAATCATACAATGAAAGCCAAGAATCAAATAAGGGAATCATAGCAGTCTTCGGATCATAAGAAAATATCCCTACTGAAAAGGGAAAGAATATCTGTACCTTAACAAACACGCAAGCAAAAGAATGAAACGAAAAGCAAATCAAGCAGGAGATCACTCCCTCTTCACCCGATCTACAAATAATCATAATGGTACTTATAAGTTTCATATAATCATAATGCTTCATTTTAGTTGTCTTTCTATTTTAGGTAACTTTCCAAAGATAGTAGGTTTCTATATTTAGTAACGTTAAGTTATAACATTCCCGTTTGTCCATTCAAAGTATTACAGATGATCGTATTCATAGTTTAGGGTTCATGATGTCTTTTACAAAAATCTAGGGTTCATAAAGTATGTTTCCATGATTTAGGGTTTATTAGGTAATCATCATAAGTTTAGGGTTTAATATGAAATTCTCATAACTTTAGGGTGTAAAGTGTAATTACTATAAAGTTACAGGTGTTCACAAGTTAGGTCCATTAGTTTTAGCAATTAACCATTTAAACCCTTTAGTTTATAAAATAAACACAAAACACCTTTTAATTTCCTTTTTAACCTTTTTATAATTTCTCACAGTTTTATATACGAAATTATTAGGTTTTATATAAATTGTAAACCGTATAAGAACTCAATAATAAAATTCCAAAAAATTCCCAGAGATGCTCAAAGGTCTTAAGTATTTTATCTAATTTTTCCAGATTTTATTAAGTAGCATAGCTATAGATTAAAATTCACTTAAACCAACTCGTCCAGATTTCTGATTAATTTTACTATACGAAAAGTTATTAATTAAAAACCTTTTAAGAAAAATTCACAAAAATCTAAAAAGATTCCAGGAAGTAATAGACATCCTAAAGATTACCCAGTTCAAAGGTAACCTCCTAATTCGACACATTTTGGAAATTAAAATTAAAAAACCCGGACTGATTTTCCAGACTCACAAATCCGATCAGACACATAATTTTCCAAAAATCAAAAAGTAACCCTCCAGGCCTCCAAAAATTACAAACTAAATTTCCCCAGGTAGCCATTTCATTGAACTTAGTTTTAGACTCTTAAAACACCAAAATATACGTTCACATCATTTAGTTACAGCCGGTTAAAGTTGAACAAAGTTCCGGGTCAGTAGCAGTTCTTCACAGAATCACGTATCACTTAGGGTTTTCTCATTTTATTTCATTAATTCTTAACAAACAATGATTATAGGTTGATCCAAAACATATTTAGGTCGATTATCACAAGTCTTAACATAATCAAATCAATTAAAATCATCATACACAACAGGATCGAATTACATATCTTAGATTTTAGGGTTTTATGATTGTATGATTTTATGTGATCCTCACCAACCCGATCAAGAATCTCAAACGGACCGATATAACGCGGACTAAGCTTTCCTTTCATACCGAAACGCTTAATACCTCGAAAGGAGACACCTTCAAGAAAACCCGATCACCAGAATTAAACACAACATCTCGACGATGACGATCAGCGTAGCTCTTCTGCCTAGTAAGAGCTTCCTTCAACTTCTCTTTAGCCACAGCCACCTTCTCATTAGTAATCCTAATCAATTCGGGTCCCTCAATGAGTCTTTCCCCGACCTCATTCCAACAAACCGGCGCCCTACACTTACGCCCGTATAACATCTCAAAGGGAGCCATCCTGATACTCGCATGCCAACTATTATTGTAGGCAAACTCCACCAAACACAAGTAATCATCCCAATGGCCTGTCCACTCTAAAGCGCAAGACCTCAACATATCCTCCAAGGTCTGAATCGTCCGCTCCGACTGCCCATCAGTCTGAGGGTGAAATGCCGTACTGAATTTAAGCCGCGTATCCCAAGCTTTATGTAACCCTTTCCAGAAACGAGACGTATAACGAGGATCACGATCGGACACAATAGAAGACGGCATACCATGCAATCGAACAATTTCCTGCTGGAAGATCTGAGCCAAGCGACTCACAGGATAATCAATACGAATAGGGAGAAAATGCGCAGATTTGGTCAGACGATCAACAACAACCCAAATCGCGTCATGCTTACGAAGAGTACGAGGTAAACCAGTAACGAAGTCCATAGATATCTCATCCCATTTCCACGTAGGAATGTCAAGAGGTTGCAAAAGACCACTCGCACGTTGATGTTCAATCTTGACTTGCTGACAAGTCATACATCTAGCCACATGCAAAGCCACATCCTGCTTCATCCCATTCCACCAAAAATGTTGCTTCAGATCATGATACATCTTAGTCGAACCCGGATGAATAGAGAACGGAGAACTATGTGCCTCAGAAAGCACAGCGTCACGAAGAGTAGCATCATCTGGAACACATAGACGATCACCAAACCAAACAATACCATCCGCATCCACACGAAAATCTGACTGCTTACCATCCTCAACATTCTGCACAATAGCCCATAAGTCACCACCGTCTTTCTGTGCCTCCTTAATCCTTAACATCAAATCAGACTCCACCTTCAAGCTAGACCAAAAACCATCATGACCACGAACACACAATTCAAGCTCCATAAGCTCTAAGTCATTAAGGATCTTCGGCTCAAAGTCAAGACTAGCAATCATTCTCGACTTACGACTCAAAGCATCAGCCACAACATTGGCTTTCCCAGGGTGATACTGAATATTGGTGTCATAATCCTTCAACAACTCCAACCAACGCCTCTGTCGCATGTTTAACTCTTTATGGGTAAAGATGTACTTCAGGCTCTTATGATCGGTGAATATATCACAGCTCTCACCATAAAGATAATGCCTCCAGATTTTTAGAGCAAAGACAACAGCAGCTAACTCAAGATCGTGAGTAGGATAGTTCGCCTTATACGGTTTCAACTGTCTAGAAGCATATGCAATCACTTTCCCATGCTGCATCAAGACACAACCCAAACCCTTCTTAGAAGCATCACTATAAATCTGATAACCACCTGAACCCGATGGTAGAGTAAGAATCGGCGCAGAAACAAGCCTCTTCTTCAACTCCTCAAAACTAGCTTCTCTCTCGTCGGTTTATACAAACTTCTCTCCCTTGTGCATAAGTTGAGTTAAAGGTAACGATAAACGAGAAAAACCTTCGACAAACCTCCTGTAATAACTAGCCAATCCAAGAAAACTTCTGATCTCAGTCACATTGGTCGGTCTTGGCCACTTAGTGATAGCCTCAACCTTTGCCGGATCCATTTTATGAACCATCTGCGGAAACGACATGACCTAAGAATGCAACTTGACTTAACCAAAACTCGCACTTGGAAAACTTGGCATATAACTTCTTCTACCTCAAAGTCTCCAAAACAACACGAAGATGGCTCTCATGTTCCTCCTTAGTCTTAGAGTACACCAAGATGTCATCAATGAACACAATCACAAACTTATCTAAGTACTCGTGGAAAACCCGATTCATCAAGTCCATGAAAACCGCTGGAGCATTTGTCAACCCAAAAGGCATGACTAAGAACTCGTAGTGGCCATATCTCGTACGAAAAGCTGTCTTAGGAACATCTTGCTCCTTCACGCGTAGCTGATGATATCCAGACCTCAAATCGATCTTAGAAAAGAATTTAGCTCCCTGGAGCTGATCAAACAAATCGTCGATGCAGGGAAGCGGATAACGATTTCGAATAGTAATGCGGTTGAGTTCACGGTAGTCAATACATAATCTCATACTACCGCCCTTCTTCTTAACGAATAAAACCGGAGCACCCCACGGCGAAACACTAGGACGGATGGAACCAGATTCAAGCAATTCCTGCAACTGCTCTTTCAATTCCTTCAGTTCAACAGGAGCCATACGATATGGAGCCTTAGAGATGGGTTCAGCACCCGGAATCAAATCGATCGAAAATTCAACTTCACGCTCAGGCGGCATGCCTGGAAGCTCATCAGGAAACACATCAGGGAATTCACGAACAACCGAAAGACTCTCAATACTAAGAGTCTCCAAAGAAGAATCCTTAATTGAAGCCAGAAAACCTTCACAACCATGAGACAGTAAAGAACGAGCTTTCATAGCGGATATGATCTTAATAGATTTACCAAGCCGAGAACCTTGGTAGACGAATTCAGGATTACATAGATCACCAAAAATCACACGCCTAGTATGGCAGTCAATCGTAGCTCGATGCTCCGACAACCAATCCATACCCAAAATTACGTCAAAATCATACATATCGAGAGGAAGAAGATTTGCAGGGCGAATTTTATCATCGAAACGAAGAGGACAATTCACATACTCATGGGTAATGGTTACGGAGTTTTTCATTGCTGTAGAGATAGATAAGGCATAATTTAATGGTGTTGCGGTTGTTTTAATGTGTTTAGCAAATGTAATAGATATCACCGAATGTGTAGCACCAGTATCAAATAAAACAAAAATGGGACGATCAAATAAATATAGCATACCCGAAACAGTGCCAGAATTGCCTGCAGCCTGATCCCTGGTCAGTGCAAAAACCCGACCTTTAGAGGCCTGTTGTCCACCACTTCCATTACCACGGTTGTTACCATTCGCCTTCGGACAATCCCTAGCCCGATGTCCAACCTCACCACAATTAAAACACGCACCAGAAGCCCTATAGCAAGTACGACCCGGATGGGTTTTCCCACACTCGACATAAACAGGAGGAGGTGGAAGCTGTTCCCCCACGTTCCTCTGTCCTGTGGAAGAAGTAGTACCCCGTTTACTTTGCTGAACACTACGACCCTGCTGACCTCTGAACTGTTGGTCACGACCTGACCGCTGAGTCTGCTCACTGCTGCTGTTACTACGCCTATCAGTACTCCGAAACTCATTTCCCTCGAAACAACATTCCTATGACTACTACCCTGGACCTGCTGCTGATCACCCTCCAGAGGCCTCTTCACCCCACGCCTAGACCTCTGCTGCATCAACTCCTTGTTACGAACCGCGTTGGCAACTTGTGCCACATCAGCAAAATTAGTGTTGAGAATACCATCCAACAATTCATCACGTAGCCCCCACTTAAAGTGTAAAGCCTGCTCCTCCGGAGGCCCTGCCTTCTCACCCAAGAAACCCGCTAGCCTAACAAACCGCTTCATATATTCCCCACTCGTCTCCCTATCCAACTGCTAAATCTGATGGTAGTCCCGCTCGAACTTCAGTCTCTCGGATTGAGGGAAATACTGGAGAAAGAATATCTCCCGAAACTCAGCCCAAGATAACCCAGCTACATACGTTTCACCTCCCTTAGCGGTCTGATACGCCTTCCACCAACTGAGGGCATCTCCTTCAAACTTGTAACTAGCAAGACGTGCCTTAAACACATCATCACACCCAAGCACCTCGAATATTTTCTCAATATGAGATATCCAATTCTCCGCTTCCATAGGAGAAGTAGCAGCACTAAACGAACGTGGTTTCTGCTTACCAAAACGCTCCAACCATACATGGATCGATGCTGGTGGAGCATCACCACCACCACCACCGTTACCACCATTACCGCCACTACCATTACCGTTACCACCATTTCCACTACCACCACTACCACTAGAGGCGTTCCTCATAACCTCCTCCGTAATGCGTGCAGTCAAACCGGGAATCAACGCAGCAACAACTCGCTGAACTGCCGCATCGAAATCAGCATCGTTACGAGTAGTCACCATCTGAAAGGTCATAAACTAAACAAAAGACAAAACAAGCGTAAGCGTCAAAATACGAAGAAAGAGGTCGTGTCAAACGGAAAGCCTAATGTCTACCCAATATCCTCACAGGTCATTTCTAAGGTTCTACAGGTCAAACCCAGTCGCTCTGATACCATAATTGTAACACCCCGACCCGACAAGGTCAAGATATCACATTATGGTGTCATACAAAGCATACATAAACGCAAGCGGAAGTCTTTTAAATAAATAACTAAGTCTTGAACATCAAGACCAGTATCCAAAAGATAATCCAAAATGCATAATGGGTTAACCAACCAAACCAAAGTAAATAAATAATATCCAAAGTACTGAAATAAATGAAGGTCCGAAACAATGGACAACGAAATGATAAAATAAATTGGTCTCTTAAGTTCTACGCTCTCTCATTCCCAAGCCCGTCGCCCCGCTTATTACCTGCCGCATGGAAAAGAAAACGCGGCTGAGCTTAAAAAGCCCAGTGAACAGATATATATACAAAGCATAACATAAAGGTAAATAAGCATAAGCAACGAAGGAATAAGAATAACAAACGAAAAGCATAGTCATAAACGTCATACAAATCAAAGATAACCGAAAGTCAAGAGTGCACGAGAACTGAATAAGTAATGAATCAAGAATGGAATGAAAATAATGAGAAGGGTCATATAAAGATGTGCCATAAGAACTCCATACAAAAATCCGTCAAATCATATCATATCATATCATAAAAGTGCACGAAGAGGGGAGACCTCTAAGTACCAAAAGTGTGAGAAGGAGTGTAAGGCACACACCACCTGGTCACCATAATCATACATACACATAAATCCTAGGATGCATCCATACGCTCCCATCAAAAGTATGTATGCCAGTACTAGACTGGTCACACACACGCATAAATGGCCAATAGTGATCACAAATAATACATACACATAAGGGGGAACGCCGTAGATCTATCACACCTCTACGGGAGTGTCATGCCTAGGGTGCCATCCTAGACATGGTCCTGGTACCTCCAGAACTAGTTAAGCTCAGGCACGGATCTATCATAGCATACATAATCATAATCTAACGAGCATAGCAAAAGAAACAGATCGTATCTCAAATAAGCATGGCAAACATAAGCATAACATAGCAGAGACATTTATACTAAATGTCAGAATGGATCACATAGGAATGAAAATCATACAATGAAAGCCAAGAATCAAATAAGGGAATCATAGCAGTCTTCGGATCATAAGAAAATATCCCTACTGAAAAGGGAAAGAATATCTGTACCTTAACAAACACGCAAGCAAAAGAATGAAACGAAAAGCAAATCAAGTAGGAGATCACTCCCTCTTCACCCGATCTACAAATAATCATAATGGTACTTATAAGTTTCATATAATCATAATGCTTCATTTTAGTTGTCTTTCTATTTTAGGTAACTTTCCAAAGATAGTAGGTTTCTATATTTAGTAACGTTAAGTTATAACATTCCCGTTTGTCCATTCAAAGTATTACAGATGATCATATTCATAGTTTAGGGTTCATGATGTCTTTTACAAAAATCTAGGGTTCATAAAGTATGTTTCCATGATTTAGGGTTTATTAGGTAATCATCATAAGTTTAGGGTTTAATATGAAATTCTCATAACTTTAGGGTGTAAAGTGTAATTACTATAAAGTTACAGGTGTTCACAAGTTAGGTCCATTAGTTTTAGCAATTAACCATTTAAACCCTTTAGTTTATAAAATAAACACAAAACACCTTTTAATTTCCTTTTTAACCTTTTTATAATTTCTCACAGTTTTATATACGAAATTATTAGGTTTTCTATAAATTGTAAACCGTATAATAACTCAATAATAAAATTCCAAAAAATTCCCAGAGATGCTCAAAGGTCTTAAGTATTTTATCTAATTTTTCCAGATTTTATTAAGTAGCATAGCTATAGATTAAAATTCACTTAAACCAACTCGTCCAGATTTCTGATTAATTTTACTATACGAAAAGTTATTAATTAAAAACCTTTTAAGAAAAATTCAAAAAAATCTAAAAAGATTCCAGGAAGTAATAGACATCCTAAAGATTACCCAGTTCAAAGGAAACCTCCTAATTCGACACGGTTTGGAAATTAAAATTCAAAAACCCGGACTGATTTTCCAGACTCACAAATCCGATCAGACACATAATTTTCCAAAATCAAAAAGTAACCCTCCAAGCCTCCAAAAATTACAAACTAAATTTTCCCAGGTAGCCATTTCATTGAAATTAGTTTTAGACTCTTAAAACACCAAAATATACGTTCAAATCATTTAGTTACAGCCGGTTAAAGTTGAACAAAGTTCCGGGTCAGTAGCAGTTCTTCACAGAATCACGTATCACTTAGGGTTTTCTCATTTTATTTCATTAATTCTTAACAAACAATGATTATAGGTTGATCCAAAACATATTTAGGTCGATTATCACAAGTCTTAACATAATCAAATCAATTAAAATCATCATACACAACAGGATCGAATTACATATCTTAGATTTTAGGGTTTTATGATTGTATGATTTTATGTGATCCAAAAATGGACAAGAACAATAAGAACACATGAGAATCAACAAGAGGATGATACAATACCCTCGTAGACCACGAAGAACACGAACACAACAAGGTTAATTTCACCACGAATCTCCTTCTTCTCCTTCTATGGGTCGTACAGCAGTAAACAAAAGGAAACACAAAAAAAAAAGCAAGTCGATTAGGCTTGTAGTCAATTCGTATGGATTGATTTTGGGTATTACATGATTACCTTAATTGTTATGAACAAAGATTACACCTTTCTTGTGGTTATCTTGGATCGACAGAAGCAGCAACAAGGGAGGATAGCCGAAGTTTTTGTGTTAGAGAGAACTAGGGTATGTTTTGAGGTTCGGTTATAGAGAAAAAGGAGGAAGAACCGTGTTTTATTTTTTTTGTAATTAGGGAAATGGTTAAATTTTATTAATGGCTAATTACTCATTTGTCTATCAAGAACTTGGACCACTTTATGGTCAAGGGGGGGGGGGGCACATAAGGTATAGTTTTTTGTTTGTTTGTTTTTTTTTTTTTTTTTGTACAACATTATATTGTAATGTTTTTAATTAAATTGGAACTTAGGTTAAGTTACTTATAATGGTTCTTATACAATTTTATAAATTCTTAAAGTTCAAATTTGAGGGCATTTTTGTCATTTCAGATTACATTAATTTTGGGGTTTTACAACTCTTCCCATCTTAAAAATAAATTTTTGTCCTCGAAAATTGAAGTACGAAGTCAAATAAAAATATGAAATCGAAAGCAATATCAAAATGAACACGTACCAAGTCAAAAAGAGAAATGCGGATAATCGGATCGTATTGACTCTTCGGTTTCCCAAGTAGCCTCGCTCTCAGGATGGTTCCTCCAAAGAATCTTTACGAACGGGATGGTCTTTGTTCTCATGACTCTTTCCTGACGCTCTAAAACAGCCTCAGGTTCTTCACTATACGAAAGGTCTTCCCGAATCTGATCGTACAGGCAAGATACAACATGAAGCGGGTGATAATTATAACCACGAAGAAGGGATACGTGAAAAACGTCGTGCACATGCGATAACTGGGGAGGTAGCGCCAAACGATAAGATACCTCACCAACCCGATCAAGAATCTCAAACGGACCGATATAACGCGGACTAAGCTTTCCTTTCATACCGAAACGCTTAATACCTCGAAAAGGAGACACCTTCAAGAAAACCCGATCACCAGAATTAAACACAACATCTCGACGATGACGATCAGCGTAGCTCTTCTGCCTAGTACGAGCTTCCTTCAACTTCTCTTTAGCCACAACCACCTTCTCATTAGTAATCCTAATCAATTCGGGTCCCTCAATGAGTCTTTCCCCGACCTCATTCCAACAAACCGGCGCCCTACACTTACGCCCGTATAACATCTCAAAGGGAGCCATCCTGATACTCGCATGCCAACTATTATTGTAGGCAAACTCCACCAAACACAAGTAATCATCCCAATGGCCTGTCCACTCTAAAGCGCAAGACCTCAACATATCCTCCAAGGTCTGAATCGTCCGCTCCGACTGCCCATCAGTCTGAGGGTGAAATGCCGTACTGAATTTAAGCCGCGTATCCCAAGCTTTATGTAACCCTTTCCAGAAACGAGACGTATAACGAGGATCATGATCGGACACAATAGAAGACGGCATACCATGCAATCGAACAATTTCCTGCTGGAAGATCTGAGCCAAGTGACTCACAGGATAATCAATACGAATAGGGAGAAAATGCGCAGATTTGGTCAGACGATCAACAACAACCCAAATCGCGTCATGCTTACGAAGAGTACGAGGTAAACCAGTAACGAAGTCCATAGATATCTCATCCCATTTCCACGTAGGAATGTCAAGAGGTTGCAAAAGACCACTCGCACGTTGATGTTCAATCTTGACTTGCTGACAAGTCATACATCTAGCCACATGCAAAGCCACATCCTGCTTCATCCCATTCCACCAAAAATGTTGCTTCAGATCATGATACATCTTAGTCGAACCCGGATGAATAGAGAACGGAGAACTATGTGCCTCAGAAAGCACAGCGTCATGAAGAGTAGCATCATCTGGAACACATAGACGATCACCAAACCAAACAATACCATCCGCATCCACACGAAAATCTGACTGCTTACCGTAGGAAATAACCTTCTTGATTGTGTGGATGATTCGGGTGGTCTTGGGTTATGAAAGATTAGATCCATGGAGTTAGATGGAAGAACTAGAGAGAGAGAGTTGGGAAAACTTGTGAATATTAGATTAAGTGTGTGTGAAAGGTTACAAGAGATCCAACCCTTCCCAAGTGTGGGAAGGGGTATTTATACTTCTACATATTTGTGCCCCTAGTGGGCTGTGGAGTGAGCTGACAGTGGGGAAAGCCCCGACCCACTCCACAAATATAGATACGACTAATCTAATAAAACTAATAATACTAATAATACTAAGCTTATATAAATAAGCCTACGAGCTATGTGATATGCTAAATAGATATTCGGGGTGACCGAACCTTCATATGAATATTTATATTCCTAACAATCTCCCCCTAAGGGAGGTCACCCCGGAAATAATATTTCGAATTCTAGCATTTGATCTTTTGATCTTGACTTCATAGCTCGTAGTCTTCGATTCTTCAACGTCTTGAAACTTTGTGCCTTTAGCAGTGATCTTTTGATGGCCTTTCCTTAGTCTTGGATGATTTTGAGTATTCTTCGAAAATATCATCCAACATGTGTCTTCAAGCCATCTTTCAGTAGTATGTCTCCACGTGATGTGTAAATCTTTGAGCCGACATGCTCACACTATTTGGTGTCATGATCTTTAGCATCAGAGTTTGCAGAAGCCGTGTTAAAGGTCTTTTAGGTTGATCATGACTTTGTTGAATTACAATGATGATGTAGTGTGAACATGTGGTAGAGGATTGGCATCTTTTCTGCAACCAGCTACAACAGCAACCAGCTACAGCATTCCAGCTACAATCGCCAAAAGTTCCTGCATACGACAGTTAGCAACAAATCGACCGGTACTTACAGGTTCGGACTTCGAGATTGTTAACAGCATAGTGTGAAAACTCTCTCTAATCCTTACCAAGACCGTTCCTAATCGAAAACCCACAGAGGGCTTTTTAAGATCGAACCGTAGCACATCAACGATTAGGTGAGTCGCTGGAGATCACTCCACGACTGTAGACCGTTTGAAACCGCCGTGACCACTAAGCGTAATCCATAAAGAATTACCGAAGTGACCTGCTTTCAGGGCTGCTTGATGTTGACCCTGGCAGGAATTTCCATTCAATCATTGAGAATTACATTTGTAAATTCTCTCATAAATGTTCTGGCAGATTGCTAAGATCTGCGTAGGACTCATAAGTTTACAACTGGTGTCCTTAATGTTGAACACCCAGTGTAGAAATAATTCGTGTTCCTATGAGATCTTTTTATGCATCTCGTGGCTCTAGACTCTATAGTGCGTTTTGATTTAGTGAGCGGAGGCTGGAGAGGACTGCCACCTTTTCAATATCATCTAACTCGGAGTGAGAGAGACGATAGGAATGTATTGAACTCCGTGACAATTGAAACAAGAATCCTTTGAGGGACCTTGAGTGGCTAGGGAGGGTTGTGCAGCGTATCACTGGGTCCATGATACTTTGTCTTCAATGTCTGCAATCAACTAAGTGATTCTGACAGCATATGTATTGACCCGGTTTCTGCCTAAATTGTAAGGAGGGCTATTTCTTTTCACCCTTTATCTTTACAATTCTTTTTCATTCTTCAACCCCTTCAGTGCATACCAAGACTTCATAACTAACACCTTGTTGGGTTTATTCCAGTGTTAGCTCCATCTCAGTCGGCACTCTTCCCTCATTCACTTTTCTCCTTTTTAATCATACCTAAGGACTTCTACACTAACTAGTGGATTGTCCCTGGGTAGATCCCTCCGGCTCTGGCGGGATCGTGGGAACTTGTACCTAACCTTACCATCCTTATAACTCCATTATATGAAATACAATGGTCGGTCTTTGGTGTTCTTCCACAATTGCCAAACCAAATCTTTGAAAAATCTCTCAAAGTGTTCATGATTCTGAAACACATTTTTGCAAACACTTGAGAGTTTTATATTTTTCAAATGCTCCCCCTCAACATGTGCTCGGTTGATTGTTTTATAAATTTGCACATGTTAGGTAGAGCTCGCACTTTTTGAATTGATCAACTTTCAGTGAACATGACCGATTCGAGACACGCTTACATCACTAGTTAGACTAGCTTGAAATTATTACCCGGCCTGGTCAAGTCCACAGAAAGTTTCTCGAAATGGTACACTCTACTCAGATACGTCTTTTTCGAGACACGCTTACATCACTGGTTAGACCAGCTTGAAATTATTACCCGGCCAAGACGTATCCTTTCGATTGATGACAATTCAAGTTTCGTCAATTCTTTGGTGAAGTCTGAGTCACGATCTCATGTTATGCCAAATCCTTTTTGTTTCCACAAAACATTTGCTCCCCCTCAATGTGTGCATCGATATATAAAGTAGTTTAGCACACATGGGAGAGCTTACTTTTATGTCCAAAACATTTTGCTCCCCCTCAATATGTGCCTTGGTATACAAAAGAGTTTAGCACATATGGGAGAGCTTACACTTAAATCCAACACATCACATTTTATCAGATTTCATATTTAAATCACATTCTCTCCCCCGATCAAAAATTTCAAACCATTTGAGATTTGTGATCCCAATTGATTTAAATAAGTTAGAAAATGTGGGAGAAAATGTGTCCGATTTAATGTATTCTGATAATGGAACATACTATGCTCCCCCTTAAACTAAGAGGGAGATTCACTGCTTATTTAGCACAAAGTGATTATTATGACACAAGTGATATTGACCTTTTTGCGCAGATGATGTAATCACCCACTTTTCTGAGTGAGTCAGTGGTCAACATCGATTATCCATCCACCAACAAATCTTCTCAAGTAATTTTGATCCCCACTTGGCGAGATCCGAGTAAGTACTGCTTTGTTGAAATGATGGTGGTGGAGGTGAAGGTGTTGTTGTTGTTGTTGCTGCCAATGTTGTTGTCGTGGTGAATTCCGAGCCAATCAATAGAATTTGAACGTCTGATTAAATGGTTAGAATGGGAACTGGCACATTCATTTTGGCTATGGAATCTGCATAAGAATATCAACACAGATATACATGCATACAGATACACTATTCCTTAATAGCTACCCTTCAGCAGCTTGCCACATTATAATACCAAGTTCATCTTATAATCAAACCCCAATCAGGAACTACGTCAAACCACTATCTAGCATGAGGAGCAATTAGCAATCATGAACATGGCAATTCACACAGATTTCAATATTTAATTCAGGAACTTAGGAACATGATTCTAACATAATAGCAATCTACCTAAGCGAATCCTGAGAACATATGCACAATATCAACAACCATTAAGCAGCAGAGACAAACAACATTTGAAACTCATTCATTTAGATCGTACAAATGCCAGTGGAGTATTCAAAAACATCAAACACAACTGGTTTTCTAACTTCTTTTAGGTTTTGAGTCTTAAAGCATTTTGGGGATTATACGAGGATTCCAAAGTAACACAAATGAACCTTCTAGATACGTAAAGCTAGGAAACTATAAGCAAATTGCACATAATGTCCTAAACTTTCTAGCAACTAACACACTTGGTCATTTGATATATTTAAGCAAGATCCTCTTCAACTAATTCCCCATTAACTACAAAACCATTTCTAACAAGTATGATTTAACCAATAAATCCGTTTGATGATATAAAATTTGAATTCACTCTCCCCCTCAATTAATGACCCGTATTCTAGTTGAACCTCAACTAAAATCACGCTTAACCCCACAACTCATCAAACAAGAACTGTCGTGAGGTTTTGTAGTCGTTGATTGAGTGACAAATTTTATGCATAATCCAAGTATAAACAAATTTCATACAACACATATTCACCAAGTGTCTCACAAATAATTTTCAGAAGAATCATAGAATGAAAACTATTTGTTATACTAAGAAGATTTCTCTTCTTTTACAAGAAATGATGCACTGAAACGTACATCAAATCAGGAAACATGGATATGAAGTAATCCATGCCCAGGTGAACATCACCCAGTTGGAGGAACAGCCGTCTTTTTGGCGACGTGCTTTCCCCAATATGAAGCGCGGGTTGCTATCTAAAGTAATAGCAAGCCATTTAGACATGTTTTAACCATCAATTTTAACTTCTGCTCGAGCTTCATTTAAAGACCCGTGCCATTATTGAATGACATTTCTAAGTCCGTAAATGTTATCGATAAACAGAAGACATGCCTAGGTGAAACTATTTTTGGTATTTTCTATTTTGCAATTTTTATGGTTTTTCTGGTTTTAAGATTCTCTATATACAATTTTCTGGTTCTATAATTTTCTATTTACAGAATGGTATAAGATATGTACAAGTATATATGTACAAGGATACGAACCAGAAACCATTACTCCTCAGCATTCTGAATCTTCACCGCATTCATCACTTGACTTGCTGAAGAGCAATGTGAGCACTTTCAATCAGGGAATGATTCTGGCTTTTCACTCTCCCCTAATTAGTGCTCTCCCCCAATCTGACAACCTCTGACGAACACCCATAATAGGAAGAAGACTTTGGATGAACGCCCAAAATATGAAGAAGTCTTTTGATAACCAAATGCATGCCGTCTTTAATCTTCTAACACTCCCGTCCTAGAGTGACGCCGTCAAAAACCTTAGGCATCTTTTCGGTAGTTTAAGTTGAGCCTCAACTGAAATCTAGCTTAACCCCACAACTCATCAAACAAGAACTGTCATGAGGTTAAGCTAAACCACAAATTTAAGCCCAGTAACAACTTGATTTCAGCTTAACCTCATAACTCATCAAACAAGAACTGTCATGAGATTAGGTTAAAATCAAGTTGGACCAAACCTTAAACTACAGAACAACTTGAACCTAACTTAACTCCACAACTCATCAAACAAGAACTGTCATGGGATTAAGTTAAATATCAAGTTGTAAGAAAAGAGCTCAACATTTTTTTGACTGTGGAGAAGACTGTAGACTCGACCTTCTTCAAGATTGCCCAATGTGGAGGAACAGAATACCAATCATCTTATCTCACCAAATGCCTTCCAGTAACCTTACATGTAACCCATCAGCCCGCAGCATACACATGAGAAGATAACTCCCAACAGAGAATGTAGAGTAGACTGACGACTCGACCTTCTTCAGTCTTTAGTATAACACCAAAGTAACAAGTTGAACCACTGATCATCTATAGTATGTATCCATCCTTGGATATTAATCCCTGATCACGTGAACTTGTTGTGCGTCCTTGATGTACACATTCTCTCTCCCCTGATGGTTACGATTAATCAGCCCATGACGTAACAGTGAAACGTAAATACCAAGGTAACAAGTTGAACCACTGATCATCTCTGCGGTTCTCAACACCGGAATATATGATTAAGCCCGATCACGTGAACCTGTTGTGCGTCCTTGGTGTACACATTTCTCTCCCCCATGATGGTTACGATTAATCGGAATCATCATCATGATGTGTACATGCAGCCTAATGAAGTGTACATGAAGCATTGACTAGAAACCCTTTGTTACTGATTGTACCAGCCCGTGAGACGATGTAGATTAGCATTCCATGACCATGTTCTTCAACACCTTGATAGACGGAAGAAGTAGTGTTAGAGAAACATGGTTTGCACGACTCCTGAACTGACGTATTCAGGAGTCGTATGACCATATCTCAATCATCAACCAACATGTAGATTAATATTCACCCTTTCCCCCCCTCAAAAATTGCATATGCCTTCCAACTGCAATTTTTGATGATTGAACTAGTGAATATGAATACTATCAACGTTAAGTAGCTCCACTTGACGGTTCTTGAAGACTAACATGTTGTTTATTCACCCTTTCCCCCCCTCAAAAATTGCATATGCCTGTCAACTGCAATTTTTGGTTGAATACGTGAATAACAATATACTCCAATATGCGCCGATCCACTTGAAGACTGAATAAGCACGGAAAGAGCATGAATCTTGTTGATGAGAATGGCCATAAATAAGAAGATTCCTCTTCTTTTGAAGATAAAGTGCACTCAAGCGTACACTTTTCTTTTCTTCGAAGAACGAGGCCTGAACTGAGGTATTCAGACGTCATTATGATGAAGAACGAGGCCTGCACTGAAGTGTACAGACGTCATAATGATGAAGAGCGAGGCTTGCACTGACTTGTACAGACGTCATTATGATGAAGAGCGAGGCCTGCACTGACTTGTACAGACGTCATTATGTTAAAGAGCGAGGCCTGCACTGACTTGTACAGACGTCATAACTCTCTCTTTACTTCTTCTCTCATCTAACTCGTTAACAACCCCATTATCATTTAGTCGGCTTGATGTAGTGACCACTGATGGAGAAAACCCAATATGATGAACTTGATACTGAAGTAATATAACCCGAACTTGTGACTTAAACTTGTACTAATGCGTGACAAAGAGCGGTGTAGAGACTTCGTGCAACATCGAATCCCTAAGTACTCTATACTCTTCAACCAACCAACCATCAGGTATAAGACGTACATCACCTCTTGGATATCCACAACTTCGTGTGACACTGAGCACTACAACGTGACTCCTTAAAGTGATAGTTATTTTGTAATAGTGAGAAAGACAAAATAACTAGATATCCAAGTCCTCGTCATTGTATTGAAAGCTCGAACAAGGATCTCGAAGAATCTTCATCCAACCTCCCCGATATCTTCAGATACTAAGTACACGCACCCATGAAATTTCACTTCAGCCTCAAATAAATAATAATGAATCAACGCCGTAGTCACGTCTTGTGGTTAATGCCCAAATCTAGCCCTTCATGATGCTTTAACTAAACTTTGATAATGGTTTTAACCCGATCATGGTTAAGAGCGCATAGTCCATCATCACGGGATTTTACAAATCTATGATTTAAACCGAGAAATAAGTTCTTTCTCGGGATTTTACAAAATCAAGAAGAAACCGTGAGGCAGTAACAGATTGAATGTGGCATGACTGATTTTGATTTTGGTGAACATCAGTTTGGGTAAAGAATATCTTGTGAGGATTACAGATCACATCACAACTTTTAAAACCTTTGGCCAACTAACCAACCTTGAACATAGATTAGTGACCACTCGATGAAGAGAACCCGATATACCAATACTGAAAACTGAAGTAGAAGACTCCAAATTTGTTACTTAAGCTTGCACTAATGTTGGAAGAACGGTGTAGAGAATTAATGCTCCAAGCAAATCTCTAAGAGCTCCATACCCAACCAAAGTATGAGACATTAACACCTCTTGCGATTATCGACATCGTCATTGACGTGTGACACTGAGTACTCCCATGACTCTTAAGTGATAGTTACCCCGACTGCTGGTAACTAGATAACCCAAGTCTTCAACTTAAAATTTTAACGAGCAAGTTATCAATGAAGGTCATGCATCCAACCAACCCCGACTTCAAGATAAAATAAGTAGACGCCTTCGTGAAATTCAACTTCAATCACAAATAAAGAATACCTGATTAACTTCGTGATCATCTTGTGCTGTTGACTAGCCAAAAAGAGAAGAAACATGCACAAATTCTTAGAAGTGCCCATGACTCATAGTCAGTCCTATCAAACAAAGCTGTCTGACCCAGCTACTTGGATGTGGAATAGTTGTCGTACTGTGTACAGGATTTTACAGTTCTTGAGATTTATCTGAGAAATAAATTCAAGAACTAACTGCACAACAGTAAGTATCAAACTGCTGTAGACTGAACCACTGAATCCTGAATCGCTACGATCTGACCCGCTGTAACCGAAACTGCTAAGATTCAAACCGCTGGAGACTGAACCGATACGATCTGACCCGCTGTAACCGGAACCGCTAAAATTCACATCGCTGGAGACGGAACTTCTAGGAAACTTGCGATAATTCTCCCCCTCAAAAAGGACATGAAATGACCTTTTTGCCAAAGCTGAGAGTCCGTGATGTTTGTGAATTTGTCAGGCACAAGACATGGAAAGAGACAAATGAAACTACTGCAACGAAGATGGTGATTAAGACTCTCTTGTAGTAACCCCTTGCTTTCCTCATCATCAATGGTTTAGTAGATTAACAATTCATTGAAGCTCGTAATATGCCAAAACCGCTTGATGAAATGCATATGACTTTAAAGTGAGTAAGAGGTTAAAACATGTCTCCAAACAAATCACCTCTTGTCTTTAAGCCTGACTACCTCTTGAGAAGATCTTGAACAACAATCCCATTAGAAGCTTGAGAAACAACAATCACTTGATGAAGCTTGATAAAGAACAAGTCCGCGACTTAAACTTGCACTAAATTATGATTTAGAACCTATATTGAGCACAACAACGTAACTCCTTTAAATATAGGTAGTGATATATACCCAACCTTCCATCCTTAATTGTATATATCCACTTCGTGAACATCCAAGTCTAATCACCTTAAATTGCAATTGTGATTTAGAACCTATATTGAGCACAACAACGTAACTCCTTTAAATATAGGTAGTGATATATACCCAACCTTCCATCCTTTATTGTATATATCCACTTCTTGAACATTCAGGTCTAATCACCTTAAATACGCTTGAGCAAGGGTCAACAAACATCGTGCATCCATCCACCCCGAGATGTTTGTGACACTAAGTACACCAACCCGTTAATTAACAAACCAACTAAGTTACCACTATTTCCCAATTCCTGCTGATCTTGAAGCACAAACTTATCCCGGAAAAATAGTCAAACCCCGTAAGTTTTATTTTGTCTAAATCCAAGTCCCGCCTACTTGTCCAAAATTAATTTCACGGGATTTTACAGCTCTTGAGATTTAAACCGAGAAATCAAATCTTTCGCGGGATTTTCTAAAATCTACAAGAGAAACCGTGAACTCAACAAGAACAGTTAAGAGTGAAGTGCAATATTAATCTTCGAAATTCAAGTCACAGGAGTCAAATCACTACTTGATCAAATCGCAACAAGTCGAGTCACAGATTGACAAATTGCAAAAAGTCAGATTGCAATCAACCAAGTCACAATAAGTCAAATCGCAAGTGTCAACTCGCAACGTCATATCGTAACTGGTCAAATCGCAATCCGTCAAGTCGCAATAAGTCAAACACGCAACTTGACAAATCACAATTAATCAAATTGCAATTTGTCAACTGTAACTCAAATCGTAAACATCAAATTGCAGACTCACTTAAATCGCGGGCACCAATAGGACAATGCTGCCAAATCCACAACTCTGAAATCACGTAGACATTCATAAATCCAAATGCGAGCCGTATGAAGGTTTAAATAACCACTGTAGTTTAATCCAATACACTTGAAACCATCTAATAACTAGCACGGTAGTTATATTCAATGAACCCAAAAAATTTCACCCAAAATTAATTCACAGTCTCGGGTTAACAAAGCATGATCAAAAATATCGTCCAAAATTATATCACAAATGTTTAACAAATTCGTCCTTGCGAAGACTAACCCAACCACATTCAACAACAAAAACCAACTACAACCAATCGTCCCTGATAACAATAAAATTACTTGCACAGCCCAAGTCAGCCCAATGACAATTAAATTTACTTCGGCCCAAGGTGAACCTAGTGCAAGCCCACTCCAATAAATAACCAACCCTAATTAACCGGTATTTAAAGTGCACCCTAATCAATTTTAACCCTAATCTTTCACTTAACAAAGTACGCCCCCTTTCACTATCAACAGCCTCTCACCCAAACCCTAATCTCCATCTTCATTACCAACTAATCCGCCTCCATTCACTCTTCTATCTCATCAAAGGCATAAAGAAAAACAAATGCAGGCACCACTCAACCGTATCTCATACAAACAATAACCATAACCTTTACCTCCTCTTGCTACTTGAATCAAATAAAGATCTTGGCATTAACGACTCAGGTAGGTATACTTTTTAACTGTTGTTTTGAGTGTCATTGACCGAGACAAGGGAAAGATGGTAATAACCTTGTTATTCGTCTTTCCTAATTGAGTTTCGGATATTAATCATGAGGCTTGGTCCTCAACTTGATCTCTTATGATAATCTCTTGTTGTTTTTCATGTAACCGAATCAAAATCAAAGTCAAAGCACGAATGTTTTGATATTACTTTTAAGTGTTCGGATATTAATGAAGTATAACTTCAAACCAAATGATCGATGATGAATCTTTCGTGTTTGAATGACCTCTGGTCTTGATTTACAGATGTAATACACGAAATAAGAGACTGAGATTACTTTGTTTTAACATTTAAATCCGAGTCATGTTGTCAATTGCTAGTATTGGGGAGTGATGTAAGGGTTAAGGTTGTGATAAGATTAGGATTGGTTATGTATTTCTTTTGATTTTGTCGAGGCTGAGGATGACTCATTGTACATCAGTCTTTCTTTTGATTCAGAATTACTTTAATGTTTGGTTTTTGTTAGTTAGACTGATGTATTTGATTGAAGTTAGTTTGCGGCTGTTAATGGTTGTGGTCGTAGTGGTATTGTCATCTGCTTCATCTTCATTCATTTTGTTTCACCTTTATCAACCCAGACAAGCCGCATCTGTGCAAAAACACATAAGCCGCATACAAGTAAAAACACAAACCGAGTTCGTGAGTAAATGGACAAACCGAGTTCATGACTGTATGGACAAAAGGTGTGACAAGAAACACGCATGTGGGTCACCATCAGTTTATGTAACATGATATGAACCAAAAAAAAATGAAACCGACTACACAGTTTGTGAAGCCCAAATACCACATAAAGATTTAAACAAATATGGATCACTAACCATGGATTTGAACGGACCAGTTAATAGCCCACACAACAACTATGTATAGATTTTCATGTGGTACTGTAAATGATTCGAACAACAAAACAAAAAAATAGATTCAAACAGTTTGAGGAAAAAAAATTCGGACCACAAGAAAAATCTAAAATCGACACACAATCAACCGAATCTAGCCATGGCTCTTGATACCAATTGTAGGAAATAACCTTCTTGATTGTGTGGATGATTCGGGTGGTCTTGGGTTATGAAAGATTAGATCCATGGAGTTAGATGGAAGAACTAGAGAGAGAGAGTTGGGAAAACTTGTGAATATTAGATTAAGTGTGTGTGAAAGGTTACAAGAGTTCCAACCCTTCCCAAGTGTGGGAAGGGGTATTTATACTTCTACATATTTGTGCCCCTAGTGGGCTGTGGAGTGAGCTGACAGTGGGGAAAGCCCCGACCCACTCCACAAATATAGATACGACTAATCTAATAAAACTAATAATACTAATAATACTAAGCTTATATAAATAAGCCTACGAGCTATGTGATATGCTAAATAGATATTCGGGGTGACCGAACCTTCATATGAATATTTATATTCCTAACACTTACCATCCTCAACATTCTGCACAATAGCCCATAAGTCACCATCGTCTTTCTGTGCCTCCTTAATCCTTAACATCAAATCAGACTCCACCTTCAAGCTAGCCCAAAAACCATCATGACCACGAACACACAATTCAACCTCCATAAGCTCTAAGTCATTAAGGATCTTCGGCTCAAAGTCAAGACTAGCAATCATTCCCGACTTACGACTCAAAGCATCAGCCACAACATTGGCTTTCCCAGGGTGATACTGAATATTGGTGTCATAATCCTTCAACAACTCCAACCAACGCCTCTGTCGCATGTTTAACTCTTTCTGGGTAAAGATGTACTTCAGGCTCTTATGATCGGTGAATATATCACAGCTCTCACCATAAAGATAATGCCTCCAGATTTTTAGAGCAAAGACAACAGCAGCTAACTCAAGATCGTGAGTAGGATAGTTCACCTCATATGGTTTCAACTGTCTAGAAGCATATGCAATGATGAAGCGAAAAGTGTACCGCTTTTAGGGGGTCATTTAAGCCCTAAATCGTATTTATTTGATCAAATATTGCCCTAAATCGTTCCTTTTGTCATTTTAGGTACTTTGGAGAAGAAATCTGGAAAAGGAAGCATTTTGGACGTTTTTGGAGCATAAAAGTGAAGAAAACGACAAAGTCTCAAAATCGGCTGGAAAAGTACCTTTGACGGCGTCAAGGATTGCTCCTGACGGCGTCACGGCTTGGCAAAAGAGTTGGATATGAAAAATACACATGATAAGCCAGGGAGTTTTGCAATGTAAAGTATGACGGCGTCACCCTTTGAAGTGATCAAGGTCGTCACGGTTTAAGCTAAAGAGGGACGGCGTCAAGCCCATTTCTGACGGCGTCAACCTTTGATAAGCCAGAGCGGATTTTGGAGCACTAAAGCGGGACGGCGTCAAGAAGGCCATCCGGGAACCCTAGACACGGCGAGGTGACGGCGTCAAGTCCTATAACGTGACGCCGTCAGACCTTAAACTCTATATATAGTTTTGCAATTTTTTGTCATTAGTGTGCAACTTTGTGAGGAGAAACCCTAAGACGAATTTCTGCCATTTTTAAGGGTTTTCATACCCTTGGATCTCCCATGTTTAATTGAAGATAAGTAATCACTTAATCAATCAATATGTCTATGTGTTGTTTGATTATATCTTGTTCTTGTCTTTTGATTAACATGCTAGGCTAGATTTATCTTGTGTTTGCTTAGATCTAATGAAACCTAACTATTGATTATCGGTTATTAGTGTGTTATTAATTGTATTAGGTGATTGTTTATCGATGTTAGGCTTAAGAAAACTGGCTAACCTCCTATACGGTAATTTGCTTGAACGTCTTAAGAAACATGAACCAATGCGTACTAGGTTTATATGGTTGTATTTAATGCATGAGCGAATTCTAGTGATCGCATGTTAGGAGCTTCCTAGCCGGCTAGACATAGGAGTGAAGTAGGAGCTTGTAGAGTTGGGGAAGTACGTACGCCACCCCACGATTGGTATTAAGGAATACACCCGTCACCCACGCAATTAATACACACTAATCAACCGGTAAAAGATAGTTAGGGAGTAAGGAAATCTAAGTAAACACATTTCTCTCCACATAAGTTTCACAACCTTTTCATTTTCAGTTATTTTATTTTATTTGCATTTGTAGTTATTTAGGTTAGTTGACTAGCAACTAATTCCGCCCACTCCTTCAAACCCGAGATTTTACTTGCTTTACTTAAAATATAAAAAATACAAAAAGAATCTTCCTTCACCCTTAGACCTAATTAGAGTAGTTTTTCATACCTAACGAACACTATTCCCTGTGGAGAACGATCAATCCCCCGTACTTACCACTACACTATACTACATCGGTCAGGTACACTGCCTGGTGGGGTTGTAAGCCTCTTGAGATCCCTCGAGAGGTAAAACCTGTTGTAAGGTCGCAAAACCACGCATCAAGTTTTTGGCACCGCTGCCGGGGAATAGTTATTGTTTAGGTTGAATTTTTATTTTATTAGGTCTACTCACTAGATTCCTTTCTAGTGAGATTTTTATTTTATTTTTCTAGGATTTCTTGTAGTCTATCTTTTTCTTTGTGCCCTTTGTTTGTAAAACCATTTTCATTTGTCACTATGATGGATGAAATTCCATTTAGATCATTGACAATTGAGGAACAATTATATTTCACCAATAGATTTGTTTCCTATCATTCCTATGAATTTTTGTGTGATCTTTGTGATTTCCAAAAGGAGTTAGGGGTAAGGTTAGATGGGTTTAATGAATTCTATGCATGTGAGATTTCTATTAGACGAGCATTATCTGGATCAATTCCTTTTAGTCAGGCCCTTTGGATGAATTTTGAGGAAAGCTTCCTAACCGTGACCCATAAGTGGAACGAATTGGTGGATTCGTATGAGCAAAGAGACCTAGTTTCTAAGAACATGGACTTAGAATCAAACCAAGATTCTGAGATGGTTAGTGTGGAACTACCTAGTTGCATGAGTGGGATAGATTTCACCAAAATACATGATGAACATATAGGTGATTTAGATACTATGGAGAATGAGGTTAGAAATGCAAGCCCACCAAGTACCCCACAAGTCCTACCATCATTTGAGGCACACACACCGCCCGTGACTTACCCGGAAGAAGTTGAGGAGACTATAGGAACCCCAATAGAGGTAGAGCCCTTGGACCAAACACAACTAGAAGAAATAGGTTTGAATGCTTTTAGTGATCACAACCTTTCTTTTAGTCCTATGGAAGTTCCTAGTTTTGATGAGCCGGAGCCTCAACCAAAACCGTTACCTAAACTTCCATCCTTGGATGAAAATTTAGGAATTGAATTAGGTCCCGATCCACCCATCAAAACATATAGTCCGGGTAGTCTTAAGTTTAAGGTAGTAGACATTAAGCCTTGTAGTGAGGAAGACAATATAGGAGTGAAAAATGACCTTACAT
Source organism: Artemisia tridentata subsp. tridentata (assembly GCA_021014915.2). Taxonomy (NCBI): domain Eukaryota; kingdom Viridiplantae; phylum Streptophyta; class Magnoliopsida; order Asterales; family Asteraceae; genus Artemisia; species Artemisia tridentata. The sequence goes on from CP139506.1 coordinate 293,025,712, forward strand.
GTCTACATCACCCATTCATGATTGATCACAAGAAACATTATGGGTTTAAACTGGGTCTATTGGGTCAAGATGGATTCCCAATTAGGAGTCTCTCGAAGTTGTTAGAAAATGATCCCTTTTTAGGAGAACACTTCAATTCACCCATTGACCAAAGTGAACTAGTTAAGGTTATGATGAAATGAGCACACCCTTTTGAGTATATAATTCATCCACCACTCTTTCCTCACGCGACATACTTCTACCAAGATGGTGTGTATCGCTACTATCACCCGCACTTAATCCTAAGTGTAGGGAAAACCTCCCCTATTTCCGTTAAATAAGGGTAGAGTCAGGCTCGTGACTCGAACAAAAACAAGCGCTTCTTGGGAGGCAACCCAAGCTTTATTTGCTTTGTGTGTTTATTTATGTGTTTGTTTGATTTTATTTTCTTCCGTATGTATGTTTAATTTTTATTATTATTGATTCATGTTCAAAACTAAATTGTGAAAATGCTTTATCTTGTTTTTAACTTCGTCTTAACTACATATAAAGGTATTTTGCAAAAATTAAGTGTAAGGGAAATCCAAATCGGTTTATTAGAACAAATGAACATGAATCGTAACAATAATAAATTAACATACATATTAGTATTTGTTTGAGTAAAATGCTTGTATCGAGTCATAATGATGTTTTGCAGGATTTCCAGGAAGTAAGGTATAGGTTTTTCCAGAAATTTTCCGGAAACTTAACATGAGAATTCTGTCAGATCATTTCTGACGGCGTCAGGCTTTACAACCTGACGGCGTCAGGTATTAATTTTCTGAAAATTTTTGAAAGTTTTGTTTTCATAAAAAGTTTTTATTAAATCTCTAACTTATAATCTCCAGGAATCTGCAAAATTATCATTCCACAAGCATTATATCCTTATATAGATTTATCCCGCCGATGTTATGCAGGTTTTCATGTTTGTTTTCTCAGGTTTAACAGGTTATTTTGGACAAGGAGATGTATGGGGAATCAAGCTTATGGCGATGCATTAGTCTTGGAGCTTCTACTTTCTCTTGGAAGAAGATATAACCATGTTACCTCTTTATCCACCAAACGAATCAGGGGAGTATTTGATTTCATTCTTTTACCTTATTTACTTTTACATCTTGTTATTTGAACATTGGGGACAATGTTCATCTTAAGTGTAAGGGGGGGGGGTAAAGTACGATACTTTAGAGAATACAATTGCACTTGATTTTTGTTTGTTTAATGGTAAATGTGTAATAAAACTGAGAGAAATACCTGTTAAGGCAATTTTAGTGCCAAATTTAAATTTTTTTACAACATATAGGAGTGAAACTTTGATCTTAATGAGCGTCTCATGGATAGGAGTTATATGACTAGCACAAAAACCGTACCACTAAAAAAATTTTCCACCCCCAAATATGTGAGGTTCGCCCCTAGAATTGGTAGGAAAAGCATTTATGCTATGATGTGTGTACCGGTAGCACTTAGATTCTAGAACTTGCGTTAGGACCATTCCGAGGCCACAAGTGAGACTACATTCGTGTAGTTAGATTTACTACATGATAAGAGGCATTAGGATTAACCCATTGTTTTACACCTGTGTTTTTGTTATAATTACATTGGCTACATTGGTCAAGTAATTCTCCCACACCCTTTGCGTTGTACTCATTTTTAGTACACGATACCCTAGTACACCCCTCAGAGCCTATCTTTTCGTTTCTAACTTTAAGCATTTTACTTAAAGGAAGAATTTGTTACACCCCACTTAAATGTACACCCAAATCGCCTTAGCCTACCTTGTATGCACTCATTTTTAGTACATTATTGTTACAACATTTGTTTAAACCCTTAGTTAATTATCTAATTGATTACATGGTTGCTAAGTCGATTCATATCCTTGTACATATTGTTTTGGGACGATTGGGACTCATGGGTAAAGTACTAGTGTAATGGAGTAATGGGGAAGAACAACATTATTACCCCCATATGTGCTAAATATTTTAAAAGTACTCCAAGTGTTTCGATTATCTTAATTCGAGTCATTAGAATAGTTATTTGTAAAGTTATGTAAAAGTTCAAGTGTAAGGGGAATGCAACGCCCCTATGATGTATTATTTTGGATGGTAGGGCAAGAGTGTATGAAAAAAAAAATATAAATACAAAAAAATGAGAAAAAGAAAAGTAGAAAAAACATACGGACTACCATCCCGTTTCATTTTATGTTTGTTATTTTGTTTTTAGCTTAAGTCGAGTCTAGTCTTGGCTTAGCAACGCCATATTGTACATGTAATTAATCAAGATCTTTAACTCGCCACCAGTAAAATATCCCTTATCCAACAAAACCGTGTTTTCCTTTTCCCTACACCTAACGTTATAACCCATTTAAAAGCCCTCTTTGATAGTTTATCTTAGGTGCTTACGCCTAGTGGAGGAGGTTTTCGATCCTTTCCCAAGCCTATGGTAATCTATTTGCTATGACAGGTAGTGAGAGATATTATCCGTTTTCATTTATGAGATTTATTTTGATGACACTTGAGAGATGTGAAGCGAAAAGTGTACCGCTTTTAGGGGGTCATTTAAGCCCTAAATCGTATTTATTTGATCAAATATTGCCCTAAATCGTTCCTTTTGTCATTTTAGGTACTTTGGAGAAGAAATCTGGAAAAGGAAGCATTTTGGACGTTTTTGGAGCATAAAAGTGAAGAAAACGACAAAGTCTCAAAAATCGGCTGAAAGTTACCTTTGACGGCGTCACAATTAACTCTGGACGGCGTCATGCTTTGGCAAGAAAAAGTGGACGTGAAATTTACTCATGATAAGCCAGTGAAAATAGCATGTAAATTCTGACGGCGTCACGCTTTAACTTGATCAAGGGCGTCACGGCTTAAATCATAAGGGGACGGCGTCACGTTCACGAGCTGACGGCGTCAAGCCGTGATAAGCCAGAATGGATTTTTGAAGAGCTAAAGAGGGACGGCGTCAAGAAGGTCATCCGGGAACCCTAGAAGCGGCGAGGTGACGGCGTCACAATCCATAAGGTGACGCCGTCAGATGCAAAAGTCTATATATAGTTTTCTAATTTTTTGTCATTAAAGGAGAGCTTAGTGTGTGGAATTTTGGGAGAAAACCCTAGGACGAATTTAGCTTCTTTTTCAAGGCTTTTTGCCTTGAGATCTTCCATGTTACATTGAAGATAAGTTATCAATTAATCATTCAATATGTCTATGTGTTGTTTGATTTTATCTTATTCTTGTCTTTTGATTAACATGTTAGGCTAAATTTATCTTGTGTTTGCTTAGATCTAATGAAACCTAGCTATTGATTATTGGTTGTTAGTGTGTTATTAGTTGTATTGGATGATTGTTTATCTATGTTAGGCTTAAGAAAACTGGCTAACTTCCTATTCGGTAACTTGCTTGAACGTCTTAAGAAACATGAACCAAACGCGTACTAAAGGTTTTTATGGTTGTATTTAATGCACAAGCGAATTCTAGTGATCCCATGTTAGGAGCTTCCTAGCCGGCTCGACATAGGAGTGAAGTAGGAGCTTGTAGAGTTGGGGAAGTAAGTACGCCACCCCACGAATGGTATTAAGGAATACACCCGTCATCCACGCGACTAATACACACTAATTAACCGGTAAAAGATAGTTAGGGAGTAAGGAAATCTAAGTAAACACATTTCTCTACACATAAGTTTCTCTCCACATTTTCATTTTTGTTATTTACTTTATTTGCATTTGTAGTTATTTGGGTTAGTTGACTAGCAACTAATTCCGCCCACTCCTTCAAAACCGAGATTTTACTTGCTTTCATAAAAATATAAAAACATAAAAAAAAAGAATCTTCCTCAACCCTTAGACCTATTAGAGTAGTCTTTCACGCCTAACGAACACTATTCCCTGTGGAGAACGATCAATCCCCCGTACTTACCACTACACTATACTACATCGGTCAGGTACACTGCCTGGTGGGGTTGTAAGCCTCTTGAGATCCCTCGAGAGGTAAAACCTGTTGTAAGGTTGCAAAACCCACGCATCAAGTTTTTGGCGCCGCTGCCGGGGAATAGTTATTGTTTAGGTTGAATTTTTATTTCTATTAGGTCTACTCACTAGATTCCTTTCTAGTGAGATTTTTATTTTATTTTTTCTAGATTTTCTTTAGTCTATCTATTTTCTTCGTGTCTTTGTTCGTAACCATACCATCCGACATCATGGAAGATGGTAATATCCTTAACCCCCACAACCCACCACCACAACAACCACCACCACCTCCTAGAGCCCGTACTTTAGGAGAGTATTCCCGTCCTAGCCACCATGGCTATCGAAACACCATTGAGCTCACTCAAGGAGCCAATATCACACCCTTGCGATCCGACACCATCCGGTTGGTGCAAAGCGGATGCGCATTCCATGGACTTCGTTCTGAAGATCCTAATCAACATCTCAAGGACTTTCTCAAAATTGTTGATTCTATAGACCTTGATGTTGCCACTCGAGAGACGACCCGATTGCGTCTCTTCCAATTCTCTTTGCGGGACCAAGCTAGTCAGTGGCTAGAACGTCAACCCGCAGGATCCATCACCTCTTGGGATGATCTCACCACTCGTTTCCTTGCTCAGTTTTTCCCACCGGGAAGAACTACCAAGCTAAGGAATGATATCTTGATGTTCCAACAACGTCAAGGCGAAACTCTCTACGAGGCATGGACTCGATTCAAGGACTTACTCCAAAAAGTCCCTCACCATGGCATAGAACTTTGGCTCCAAGTCCAAATCTTCTATGACCATATCAATCTCTCCACGAGGCAAACCATTGACCAATCGGCCGGTGGCAAGCTACGTGATCTAAGTGCGGAACAATCATGGGCTCTCCTAGAGGATCTTGCTCTTTATGACAACGAAAGTTGGAGTGATCCCCGTGATTTGAATAAAACGGTCAAGGCAATATCTTTGCCTTCGAACAGTTCAAGCACTTCTGACCGTAGGATCATAGAACTTGAAGACCAAGTCAAGTTTCTCATGAAATCCTACGAGGCTCCTAAACCTTCAAGCCAAGTGAACAAAATCACTTCTTCATGTGAATTATGTAGTGGTCCCCACGACACTCGTGATTGCATGGAACTCCCCGAACAAGCTTTTGTGGACTACGCATCCTCGCGTACCGACGGAGCGGGAGACAAGTGGTACACTTTCAAACCCGAGCCAAACCATTACGGTGATACATACAACCCCTCATGGAAAAATCACCCGAACCTTAGGTGGAAACAAAACCAAAACACGCAACAACCCAATTCTTCCAACTCACCTAATCGTTTCCAATCAAGCGGTTCCAACTCGAACCGTACTTTCAACAACAATCCTTCCGGCAATGGTAGTACCAATAACTTTGAAGGATTGATGTCTCAATTTATGGCATCTCAAGAAGCTCGTTTAGCTAAGTTTGAAGCCGATTTCAAACAAAAACAAAGCGAGATGACCGATAAGATTGACACCTTGTTGAAAGCCCTCAATGACCGAGAAATGGGAGCACTCCCTAGCAACACGGTCAAGAACCCGAAACTAAACGTCAACGCTATTTCATCGGTTTCGTCCCCTAGTTCTTGTCCACAATATTATTCGGTCAATTCCATGAGCACGTGTTTCAAACAAACCCAAGTCGTTCCAAATGACCAAGAAGTTATGACATCCAAATTGGTCAACAACATAGTTGAAACACCTCCCACTCAAAACCTTGACGAAGAATTCAAGGAGCTCCACCTTGAAAGTCCGGTTGTTGATGAGTTGGATGAGAAGAAGCTCAAGTTAGGCGAAAAAGGGACCGCCTTTGTTCAAAACAAGCTACCTAAGAAGTTAGATGATCCGGGCTTATTTGTTCTACCTTGCAAGATCGGTAATTCGGAGGCTTATGACACATTAGCTGATCTTGGATCAAGCCTTAACCTACTTCCGTTACCTCTCTACACCTCTCTAAAACTTGGAAAACTTGAAGAAACCGAGGTGATAATAGGCTTAGCGGATGGAAGTGTTGCTTACCCGATTGGAGTAGTTAAGGACGTGTTAGTGCACATTGGAAAACTAACCATTTTAGCCGATTTCCACGTCCTTGATATGGTTAGCGACCCTACATGCCCCTTGTTGATAGGTAGAGGATTTTTGGCGACCGCTAGTGCTATGATTGATTGTAAGGAATCCAAGATAGCGGTAGGAGAAGGAGATACTTGGTCAGTCTATGATGTAAAGAAACATGCATATGATACTAGTGATGAACCGAAACCCCATTGGTTAGAGTTGAATAGGAGACCATCTAGATATGGACCTTGGATAGATAGAGGCTTCATAGGACCCCAACGCCCATTTTACCTAGAAGAGGACTTTGTGAACCGAACACATACGGTAGAACAACTCTTGGCTAGGGACACCGAATTGGATCCATTTGAAGATTCTCTAGTTTTTAGAAAGATGATTGATTTCCTAGGAGTTTTGCCAATTAACCTAGGAATGAATAAGTGGATTTGTGAGGAAGATGATCATAAGTGGAATTGGGATAAACCACCCAAAGATGGAGATGGGTCATGGCATATTAAGATGACATTGTATGACCCGGATGGAGAGAAGTTTGAAAAGATATATCGTACTAAACGGACCAATAGGAAACTTCAATCCAAGCTTAACCCTAAAGACGTCCTTGATGACGAGCTCACTTACATAGGGTAGCGTGACTTTGAGTCTAGCTACAAGACTCGTTAATAAAGAAAAGCGCTTCTTGGGAGGCAACCCAAGCTTTATTTGTTTTATTTGCTTTGTGTGTTTATTTATTTGTTTGTTTGATTTTATTTTCCGTATGTGTGTTTAATTTTTATTAGTATTGATTCATGTTCAAAAGTAATTTGTGAAAATGCTTTATGTTGTTTTTAACTTCGTCTTAACTACATATAAAGGTATTTTGCAAAAGTTAAGTGTAAGGGAAATCTAAATCGGTTTATTAGAACACAAATGAACATGAATCGTAATAATAATAATTGAACATACATATTAGTGTGTGTTTGAGTCAAATGCTTGTATCGAGTCATAATGATGTTTTGCAGGATTTCCAGGAAGTAAGGTAAAGGTTTTTCCAGAAATTTTCCGGAAACTTAAAATGAAAATTTTTGTCAGGTCATTTCTGACGGCGTCAGGGTTCATAACCTGACGGCGTCAGATTTAATTTTCAGAAATTTTTGAAAGTTTTGTTTTTAGAAAAGTTTTTATTAAAATCTCCAACTTATAATCTCCAGGAATCTGCAAAATTATCATTCCACAAGCATTATATCCTTATATATAGATTTTTTTCCCGCCGATGTTATGCAGGTTTTCGTGTTTGTTTTCTCAGGTTTAACAGGTTATTTTGGACAAGGAGATGTTTTTGGATCAAGCTTGTGGCGATGCATTAGTCATGGAGCTTCTACATCTCTTTGGAGGAAGATTTAACCGTGTAATTTCATTATCCACCGAGCAAATCAGGGGAGTATTTGATTTCATTCTTTTACTTTATGCTTTTACATCTTGTTATTTGAACATTGGGGACAATGTTCATCTTAAGTGTAAGGGGAGGTAAAAGTACGATTTTAGAGAATGCCATTGCGCTTGATTTTTGTTTGTTTAATAGTAGATGTGTAATAAAACTGAGAGAAATACTTGTTAGGGTAATTTTAGTGCCAAATTTAAATTTTTTTACAACATTTAGGAGTGAAACTTTGATCTTAATGAGCGTCTCACGGATAGGAGTTATATGACTAGCACAAAAAAACCGTACCACTAAAAAATTTTCCACCCCAAATATGTGAGGTTCACCCCTAGAATTGGTAGGAAAAGCATTTATGCTATGATGTGTGTACCGGTAGCACTTAGATTCTAGAACTTGCGTTAGGACCATTCCGAGGCCACAAGTGAGACTACATTCGTGTAGTTAGATTTGCTACATGATAAGAGGCATTAGGATTAACCCATTGTTTTACACCTGTGTTTTTGTTATAATTACATTGGCTACATTAGTCAAGTAATTCTCCCACACCCTTTGCGTTGTACTCATTTTTAGTACACGATACCCCTAGTACACCCCTCAGAGCCTATCTTTTCGTTTCGACCTTTAAGCATTTTACTTAAAGGAAGAATTTGTTACACCCCACTTAAATGTACACCCAAATCGCCTTAGCCTACCTTGTATGCACTCATCTTTAGTGCATTATTGTTACAACATTTGTTTAAACCCAAGTTAATTATCTAGTTGATTACATGGTTGCTAAGTCGAGTCATATCCTTGTACATATTGTTTTGGGACGATTGGGACTCATGGGTAAAGTACTAGTGTAATGGAGTAATGGGGAAGAACATCATTTATTACCCCCATATGTGCTAAATGTTTTAAAAGTACTCCAAGTTTTTCAATTATCTTAATTCGAGTCATTAGATTAGTATTTGTAAAGTTATGTAAAAATTCAAGTGTAAGGGGAATGCAATGCCCCTATGATGTATTATTTTGGATGGTAGGGCAAAAGTGTATGCAAAAAAAAAAAAAAAAATCGAAAAATCAAGAAAAATACAAAAAAAATGAGAAAAAGAAAAAGTAGAAAAAACATACGGACTACCATCCCGTTTCATTGTATTTTATTTTATGTTTTTGTTATGTTTTGTTATTTTCTTTCATTAGCTTAAGATCGAGTCTAGTCTTGGCTTAGCAACATTGTATAGTACATGTAATTGATCAAGATCTTTAACTCGCCACCAGTAAAATATCCCTTATCCAACCAAACCGTGTTTTCCTTTTCCCTACACCTAACGTTATAACCCATGAAAAAGCCCTCTTTGATAGTTTATCTTAGGTGCTTACGCCTAGTGGAGGAGGTTTTCGATCCTTTCCCAAGCCTATGGTAATCTATTTGCTATGACAGGTAGTGAGAGATATTATCCGTTTTCATTTATGAGATTTATTTTGATGACACTTGAGAGATGTGAGTATCTAAACACTACTTGTGAGGTGCTAGTTTGTAATCTCCGTGCTTATTATGATTAGAGTGGAACGATTATTTGTTGTAATTACTTTTATGTTTGCATTAAATGACCCCTAACTTGTATTTTGATTAGAATAAAGGCGCATTTGCTTGAGGACAAGCAAATCTCATGTGTAAGGGTATTTGATGAAGCGAAAAGTGTACCGCTTTTAAGGGGTCATTTAAGCCTTAAATTGTATTTATTTGATCAAATATCGCCCTAAATCGTTCCTTTTGTCATTTTAGGTACTTTTGAGGAGAAATCTGGAAAAGGAGGCATTTTGGACGTTTTTGGAGCATAAAAGTGAAGAAAACGACAAAGTCTCAAAAATCGGCTGAAAGTTACCTTTGACGGCGTCACAATTAACTCTGGACGGCGTCATGCTTTGGCAAGAAAAAGTGGAGTGAAATTTACTCATGATAAGCCAGTGAAAATACCATGTAAATTCTGACGGCGTCACGCTTTAACTTGATCAAGGGCGTCACGGCTTAAATCATAAGGGGACGGCGTCACGTTCACGAGCTGACGGCGTCAAGCCGTGATAAGCCAGAATGGATTTTTGAAGAGCTAAAGAGGGACGGCGTCAAGAAGGTCATCCGGGAACCCTAGAAGCGGCGAGGTGACGGCGTCACAATCCATAAGGTGACGCCGTCAGATGCAAAAGTCTATATATAGTTTTCTAATTTTTTGTCATTAAAGGAGAGCTTAGTGTGTGGAATTTTGGGAGAAAACCCTAGGACGAATTTAGCTTCTTTTTCAAGGCTTTTTGCCTTGAGATCTTCCATGTTACATTGAAGATAAGTTATCAATTAATCATTCAATATGTCTATGTGTTGTTTGATTTTATCTTATTCTTGTCTTTTGATTAACATGTTAGGCTAAATTTATCTTGTGTTTGCTTAGATCTAATGAAACCTAGCTATTGATTATTGGTTGTTAGTGTGTTATTAGTTGTATTGGATGATTGTTTATCTATGTTAGGCTTAAGAAAACTGGCTAACTTCCTATTCGGTAACTTGCTTGAACGTCTTAAGAAACATGAACCAAACGCGTACTAAAGGTTTTTATGGTTGTATTTAATGCACAAGCGAATTCTAGTGATCCCATGTTAGGAGCTTCCTAGCCGGCTCGACATAGGAGTGAAGTAGGAGCTTGTAGAGTTGGGGAAGTAAGTACGCCACCCCACGAATGGTATTAAGGAATACACCCGTCATCCACGCGACTAATACACACTAATTAACCGGTAAAAGATAGTTAGGGAGTAAGGAAATCTAAGTAAACACATTTCTCTACACATAAGTTTCTCTCCACATTTTCATTTTTGTTATTTACTTTATTTGCATTTGTAGTTATTTGGGTTAGTTGACTAGCAACTAGTTCCGCCCACTCCTTCAAAACCGAGATTTTACTTGCTTTCATAAAAATATAAAAACATAAAAAAAAAGAATCTTCCTCAACCCTTAGACCTATTAGAGTAGTCTTTCACGCCTAACGAACACTATTCCCTGTGGAGAACGATCAATCCCCCGTACTTACCACTACACTATACTACATCGGTCAGGTACACTGCCTGGTGGGGTTGCAAACTTCTCAAGATCCCTTGAGAGGTAAAACCTGTTGTAAGGTCGCAAAACCCACGCATCAACACCTGAGAGATGTGAGTATCTAAACACTACTTGTGAGGTGCTAGTGTGTAATCTCCGTGCTTATTATGATTAAAGTGGAATGACTATTTGTTGTAATTACTTTTATATTAGCGTTAAATGACCCCTAACTTGTATTTTGATTAGAATAAAAGCGCATTTGCTTGAGGACAAGCAAATCTCAAGTGTAAGGGTATTTGATGAAGCGAAAAGTGTACCGCTTTTAGGAGGTCATTTAAGCCCTAAATCGTATTTATTTGATCAAATATTGCCCTAAATCGTTCCTTTTGTCATTTTAGGTACTTTGGAGAAGAAATCTGGAAAAGGAAGCATTTTGGACCTTTTGGAGCATAAAAGTGAAGAAAACGACAAAGTCTCAAAATCGGCTGGAAAAGTACCTTTGACGGCGTCAAGGATTGCTCCTGACGGCATCACGGCTTGGCAAAAGAGTTGGATATGAAAAATACACATGATAAGCCAGGGAGTTTTGCAATGTAAAGTATGACGGCGTCACCCTTTGAAGTGATCAAGGTCGTCACGGTTTAAGCTAAAGAGGGACGGCGTCAAGCCCATTTCTGACGGCGTCAACCTTTGATAAGCTAGAGCGGATTTTGGAGCACTAAAGCGGGACGGCGTCAAGAAGGCCATCCGGGAACCCTAGACACGGCGAGGTGATGGCGTCAAGTCCTATAACGTGACGCCGTCAGACCTTAAACTCTATATATAGTTTTGCAATTTTTTGTCATTAGTGTGCAACTTTGTGAGGAGAAACCCTAAGACGAATTTCTGCCATTTTTAAGGGTTTTCATACCCTTGGATCTCCCATGTTTAATTGAAGATAAGTAATCACTTAATCAATCAATATGTCTATGTGTTGTTTGATTATATCTTGTTCTTGTCTTTTGATTAACATGCTAGGCTAGATTTATCTTGTGTTTGCTTAGATCTAATGAAACCTAACTATTGATTATCGGTTATTAGTGTGTTATTAATTGTATTAGGTGATTGTTTATCGATGTTAGGCTTAAGAAAACTGGCTAACCTCCTATACGGTAATTTGCTTGAACGTCTTAAGAAACATGAACCAATGCGTACTAGGTTTATATGGTTGTATTTAATGCATGAGCGAATTCTAGTGATCGCATGTTAGGAGCTTCCTAGCCGGCTAGACATAGGAGTGAAGTAGGAGCTTGTAGAGTTGGGGAAGTACGTACGCCACCCCACGATTGGTATTAAGGAATACACCCGTCACCCACGCAATTAATACACACTAATCAACCGGTAAAAGATAGTTAGGGAGTAAGGAAATCTAAGTAAACACAATTCTCTCCACATAAGTTTCACAACCTTTTCATTTTCAGTTATTTTATTTTATTTGCATTTGTAGTTATTTGGGTTAGTTGACTAGCAACTAATTCCGCCCACTCCTTCAAACCCGAGATTTTACTTGCTTTACTTAAAATATAAAAAATACAAAAAGAATCTTCCTTCACCCTTAGACCTAATTAGAGTAGTTTTTCATACCTAACGAACACTATTCCCTGTGGAGAACGATCAATCCCCCGTACTTACCACTACACTATACTACATCGGTCAGGTACACTGCCTGGTGGGGTTGTAAGCCTCTTGAGATCCCTCGAGAGGTAAAACCTGTTGTAAGGTCGCAAAACCACGCATCATGCAATCACTTTCCCATGCTGCATCAAGACACAACCCAAACCCTTCTTAGAAGCATCACTATAAATCTGATAACCACCTGAACCCGATGGTAGAGTAAGAATCGGCGCAGAAACAAGCCTCTTCTTCAACTCCTCAAAACTATCTTCTCTCTCGTCGGTCCATACAAACTTCTCTCCCTTGCGCATAAGCTGAGTTAAAGGTAACGATAAACGAGAAAAACCTTCAACAAACCTCCTGTAATAACCAGCCAATCCAAGAAAACTTCTGATCTCAGTCACATTGGTCGGTCTTGGCCACTTAGTGATAGCCTCAACCTTTGCCGGATCCATTTTGATACCATCTGCGGAAACGACATGACCTAAGAATGCAACTTGACTTAACCAAAACTCGCACTTGGAAAACTTGGCATATAACTTCTTCTGCCTCAAAGTCTCCAAAACAACACGAAGATGGCTCTCATGTTCCTCCTTAGTCTTAGAGTACACCAAGATGTCGTCAATGAACACAATCACAAACTTATCTAAGTACTCGTGGAAAACCCGATTCATCAAGTCTATGAAAACCGCTGGAGCATTCGTCAACCCAAAAGGCATGACTAAGAACTCGTAGTGGCCATATCTCGTACGAAAAGCTGTCTTAGGAACATCTTGCTCCTTCACGCATAGCTGATGATATCCAGACCTCAAATCGATCTTAGAAAAGAATTTAGCTCCCTGGAGCTGATCAAACAAATCGTCGATGCGGGGAAGCGGATAACGATTTCGAATAGTAATGCGGTTGAGTTCACGGTAGTCAATACATAATCTCATACTACCGCCCTTCTTCTTAACGAATAAAACCGGAGTACCCCACGGCGAAACACTAGGACGGATGGAACCAGATTCAAGCAATTCCTGCAACTGCTCTTTCAATTCCTTCAGTTCAACAGGAGCCATACGATATGGAGCCTTAGAGATGGGTTCAGCACCCGGAATCAAATCGATCGAAAATTCAACTTCACGCTCAGGCGGCATGCCTGGAAGCTCATCAGGAAACACATCAGGGAATTCACGAACAACCGAAAGACTCTCAATACTAAGAGTCTCCAAAGAAGAATCCTTAATTGAAGCCAGAAAACCTTCACAACCATGAGACAGTAAAGAACGAGCTTTCATAGCGGATATGATCTTAATAGATTTACCAAGCCGAGAACCTTGGTAGACGAATTCAGGATTACATAGATCACCAAAAATCACATGCCTAGTGTGGCAGTCAATCGTAGCTCGATGCTCCGACAACCAATCCATACCCAAAATTACGTCAAAATCATACATATCGAGAGGAAGAAGATTTGCAGGGCGAATTTTATCATCGAAACGAAGAGGATAATTCACATACTCATAGGTAATGGTTACGGAGTTTTTCTTTGGGGTAGAGATAGATAAGGCATAGTTTAATGGTGTTGCGGTTGTTTTAATGTGTTTTGCAAACGTAATAGATATCACCGAATGTGTAGCACCAGTATCAAATAAAACAAAAATGGGACGATCAAATAAATATAGCATACCCGAAACAGTGCCAGAAGTGCCCGCAGCCTGATCCCTGGTCAGTGCAAAAACCCGACCTTTAGAGGCCTGTTGTCCACCACTTCCATTACCACGGTTGTTACCATTCGCCTTCGGACAATCCCTAGCCCGATGTCCAACCTCACCACAATTAAAACACGCACCAGAAGCCCTATAGCAAGTACGACCCGGATGGGTTTTCCCACACTCGACATAAACAGGAGGAGGTGGAAGCTGTCCCCCCACGTTCCTCTGTCCTGTGGAAGAAGTAGTACCCCGTTTACTTTGCTGAACACTACGACCCTGCTGACCTCTGAACTGTTGGTCACGACCTGACCGCTGAGTCTGCTCACTGCTGCTGTTACTACGCCTATCAGTACTCCGAAACTCATTTCCCCTCGAAACAACATTCCTATGACTACTACCCTGGACCTGCTGCTGATCACCCTCCAGAGGCCTCTTCACCCCACGCCTAGACCTCTGCTGCATCAACTCCTTGTTACGAACCGCGTTGGCAACTTGTGCCACATCAGCAAAATCAGTGTTGAGAATACCATCCAACAATTCATCACGTAGCCCCCACTTAAAGTGTAAAGCCTGCTCCTCCAGAGGCCCTGCCTTCTCACCCAAGAAACCCGCTAGCCTAACAAACCGCTTCATATATTCCCCACTCGTCTCCCTATCCAACTGATAAATCTGATGGTAGTCCCGCTCGAACTTCAGTCTCTCGGATTGAGGGAAATACTGGAGAAAGAATATCTCCCGAAACTCAGCCCAAGATAACCCAGCTACATACGTTTCACCTCCCTTAGCGGTCCGATACGCCTTCCACCAACTGAGGGCATCTCCTTCAAACTTGTAACTAGCAAGACGTGCCTTAAACACATCATCACACCCAAGCACCTCGAATATTTTCTCAATATGAGATATCCAATTCTCCGCTTCCACAGGAGAAGTAGCAGCACTAAACGAACGTGGTTTCTGCTTACCAAAACGCTCCAACCATACATGGATCGATGCTGGTGGAGCATCACCACCACCACCACCGTTACCACCATTACCGCCACTACCATTACCGTTACCACCATTTCCACTACCACCACTACCACTAGAGGCGTTCCTTATAACCTCCTCCGTAATGCGTGCAGTCAAACCGGGAATCAACGCAGCAACAGCTCGCTGAACTGCCGCATCGAAATCAGCATCGTTACGAGTAGTCACCATCTGAAAGGTCATAAACGAAACAAAAGACAAAACAAGCGTAAGCGTCAAAATACGAAGAAAGAGGTCGCGTCAAACGGAAAGCCTAATGTCTACCCAATATCCTCACAGGTCATTTCTAAGGTTCTACAGGTCAAACCCAGTCGCTCTGATACCATAATTGTAACACCCCGACCCGACAAGGTCAAGATATCACATTATGGTGTCATACAAAGCATACATAAACGCAAGCGGAAGTCTTTTAAATAAATAACTAAGTCTTGAACATCAAGACCAGTATCCAAAAGATAATCCAAAATGCATAATGGGTTAACCAACCAAACCAAAGTAAATAAATAATATCCAAAGTACTGAAATAAATGAAGGTCCGAAACAATGGACAACGAAATGATAAAATAAATTGGTCTCTTAAGTTCTACGCTCTCTCATTCCCAAGCCCGTCGCCCCGCTTATTACCTGCCGCATGGAAAAGAAAACGCGGCTGAGCTTAAAAAGCCCAGTGAACAGATATATATACAAAGCATAACATAAAGGTAAATAAGCATAAGCAACGAAGGAATAAGAATAACAAACGAAAAGCATAGTCATAAACATCATACAAATCAAAGATAACCGAAAGTCAAGAGTGCATGAGAACTGAATAAGTAATGAATCAAGAATGGAATGAAAATAATGAGAAGGGTCATATAAAGATGTGCCATAAGAACTCCATACAAAAATCCGTCAAATCATATCATATCATATCAAAAAAGTGCACGAAGAGGGGAGACCTCTAAGTACCAAAAGTGTGAGAAGGAGTGTAAGGCACACACCACCTGGTCACCATAATCATACATACACATAAATCCTAGGATGCATCCATACGCTCCCATCAAAAGTATGTATGCCAGTACTAGACTGGTCACACACACACACATAAATGGCCAATAGTGATCACAAATAATACATACACATAAGGGGGAACGCCGTAGATCTATCACACCTCTACGGGAGTGTCATGCCTAGGGTGCCATCCTAGACATGGTCCTGGTACCTCCAGAACTAGTTAAGCTCAGGCACGGATCTATCATAGCATACATAATCATAATCTAACGAGCATAGCAAAAGAAACAGATCGTATCTCAAATAAGCATGGCAAACATAAGCATAACATAGCAGAGACATTTATACTAAATGTCAGAATGGATCACATAGGAATGACAATCATACAATGAAAGCCAAGAATCAAATAAGGGAATCATAGCAGTCTTCGGATCATAAGAAAATATCCCTACTGAAAAGGGAAAGAATATCTGTACCTTAACAAACACGCAAGCAAAAGAATGAAACGAAAAGCAAATCAAGCAGGAGATCACTCCCTCTTCACCCGATCTACAAATAATCATAATGGTACTTATAAGTTTCATATAATCATAATGCTTCATTTTAGTTGTCTTTCTATTTTAGGTAACTTTCCAAAGATAGTAGGTTTCTATATTTAGTAACGTTAAGTTATAACATTCCCGTTTGTCCATTCAAAGTATTATAGATGATCGTATTCATAGTTTAGGGTTCATGATGTCTTTTACAAAAATCTAGGGTTCATAAAGTATGTTTCCATGATTTAGGGTTTATTAGGTAATCATCATAAGTTTAGGGTTTAATATGAAATTCTCATAACTTTAGGGTGTAAAGTGTAATTACTATAAAGTTACAGGTGTTCACAAGTTAGGTCCATTAGTTTTAGCAATTAACCATTTAAACCCTTTAGTTTATAAAATAAACACAAAACACCTTTTAATTTCCTTTTTAACCTTTTTATAATTTCTCACAGTTTTATATACGAAATTATTAGGTTTTCTATAAATTGTAAACCGTATAAGAACTCAATAATAAAATTCCCAAAAATTCCCAGAGATTCTTAAAGGTCTTTAGTATTTTATATAATTTTTCCAGATTTTATTAAGTAGCATAGCTATAGATTAAAATTCACTTAAACCAACTCGTCTAGATTTCTGATTAATTTTACTATACGAAAAGTTATTAATTAAAAACCTTTTAAGAAAAATTCACAAAAATCTAAAAAGATTCCAGGAAGTAATAGACATCCTAAAGATTACCCAGTTCAAAGGAAACCTCCTAATTCGACAAGGTTTGGAAATTAAAATTCAAAAACCCGGACTGATTTTCCAGACTCACAAATCCGATCAGACACATAATTTTCCAAAAATCAAAAAGTAACCCTCCAGGCCTCCAAAAATTACAAACTAAATTTCCCCAGGTAGCCATTTCATTGAACTTAGTTTTAGACTCTTAAAACACCAAAATATACGTTCACATAATTTAGTTACAGCCGGTTAAAGTTGAACAAAGTTCCGGGTCAGTAGCAGTTCTTCACAGAATCACGTATCACTTAGGGTTTTCTCATTTTATTTCATTAATTCTTAACAAACAATGATTATAGGTTGATCCAACACATATTTAGGTCGATTATCACAAGTCTTAACATAATCAAATCAATTAAAATCATCATACACAACAGGATCGAATTACATATCTTAGATTTTAGGGTTTTATGATTGTATGATTTTATGTGATCCAAAAATGGACAAGAACAATAAGAACACATGAGAATCAACAAGAGGATGATACAATACCCTCGTAGACCACGAAGAACACGAACACAACAAGGTTAATTTCACCACGAATCTCCTTCTTCTCCTTCTATGGGTCGTACAGCAGTAAACAAAAGGAAACACAAAAAAAAAACAAGTCGATTAGGCTTGTAGTCAATTCGTATGGATTGATTTTGGGTATTACATGATTACCTTAATTGTTATGAACAAAGATTACACCTTTCTTGTGGTTATCTTGGATCGACAGAAGCAGCAACAAGGGAGGATAGCCGAAGTTTTTGTGTTAGAGAGAACTAGGGTTTGTTTTGATGTTCGGTTATAGAGAAAAAGGAGGAAGAACCGTGTTTTATTTTTTTTTTGTAATTAGGGAAATGGTTAAATTTTATTAATGGCTAATTACTCATTTGTCAATCAAGAACTTGGACCACTTTATGGTCAAGGGGGGGGGGGTACATAAGGTATAGTTTTTTTTTTTTTTTTTTTTTTTTTTTTTACAACATTATATTGTAATGTTTTTAATTAAATTGGAACTTAGGTTAAGTTACTTATAATGGTTCTTATACAATTTTATAAATTCTTAAAGTTCAAATTCGAGGGCATTTTCGTCATTTCAGATTACATTAATTTTAGGGTTTTACATAATTGGCACTAGATGGGTTTTCAAGAATAAAAGGGATGAAAGGGGCATAGTGATTAGGAATAAGGCTAGATTAGTAGCCCAAGGGTACACACAACAAGAAGGTATAGACTATGATGAAGTTTTTGCTCCAGTAGCAAGACTTGAGGCAATTAGGCTTTTCTTAGCTTATGCTTCATTTTTAGGCTTCACAGTTTGTCAAATGGATGTCAAGAGTGCATTTCTATATGGCACAATTGAAGAAGAGGTGTATGTCTCACAACCTCCAGGGTTCATTGATCCTGACCATCTAGACAAAGTGTACAGAGTTGTAAAGGCTCTTTATGGCCTTTATCAGGCACCTAGAGCTTGGTATGAAACACTGGCTTCCTATTTAAAAGAGAATGGATTTCAAAGAGGAAAGATTGATCAGACACTTTTCATCAAACAACACAAGAAGGATCTTCTGTTAGTGCAGGTGTATGTGGATGACATTATCTTTGGATCTACAAGGAAGGAGATGTGTTTGGAGTTTGAGAAGCTTATGCATGATAAGTTTCAGATGAGTTCCATGGGGGAACTTACATTCTTTTTGGGTTTGCAAGTTAAACAGTCATATGAAGGCATATTTATTAGTCAAGATAAATATGTTGCTGAGATACTAAGGAAGTTCAACTTTGCTGATTCAAAAATGGCAAGCACACCAATGGACTCTGAGAAGCCTCTTCCAAAAGACTTAGATGGAGAAAATGTGGATGTACACACTTACAGATCTATGATAGGATCTTTGATGTATCTTACATCATCAAGACCTAACATCATGTTCTCTGTTTGTGTTTGTGCAAGATTTCAAGTAACTCCAAAGGTTTCTCATTTAACAGCAGTCAAGAGGATTTTTATATATCTCAAGGGTCAACCTAGGTTGGGACTATGGTATTCTAGAGAATCACCTTTTGACTTGGTAGCATTTTCGGATAGTGATTATGCTGGTGCTAGCTTGGACAGAAAGTCAACAACTGGAGGATGTCAATTCCTTGGGTGTAGACTTATTTCATGGCAGTGTAAGAAGCGAACAACTGTGGCTACTTCAGCAACTGAAGCTGAATATGTAGCTGCTGCAAGTTGCGGTGCTCAAGTCTTATGGCTTTAAAACCAACTTCTTGACTATGGGTACAATTTCATGAACACTATTATTCATATTGATAATAGTAGTACTATTTGCATTATTAAAAATCCAGTGCAACATTCTAAAACAAAACACATTGAAATTAGACATCACTTTATAAGAGACTGCAATGAGAAAAGATTAATTCAAGTTCTTAAAATTGCTTCAGAATTTAATTTTGCAGATCTGCTAACCAAAGCTTTTGATGTTGGAAGGTTTCAGTACTTGGTAGCAAGTATTGGAATGCTTAATCCTTAATGATTTTAAACTTTGTGTTTTTGTAAATAAATTTTTGTTAGTACTGCTGGCTTTAAAAGATACTACTGCTATTACAAAAGTTTGTGGTGCTAGTACAAATTTAATTTGTTTTATTCATACAGTTAGTCCTATGATTATTCTAATACAAGACAAGTACTTTGTACATTGTTCTTTTGGTTTTAGACTAACAATTTCAGGTATGATTATATGAAAACAAAGGATGTTTCAAGTGAAATGGAAGCAGCAGAATTATAATATTAGTTGCTGATATAATAGGTTCATGATAGAAAAAGTTTAGGAATTTCTAACCTCCTTCAAACTTCTTTCTTGAAGCTTGATTATGATGTTTCACATTGAATTGATGACTTAGTTGATCAGATAGTAACTGATGCAACTCACTTTCTATCATTTTATACTTTTAAGTATAATGAGCAAGTCTAAGGACATCTGATAGAAAGAACAACTAGTAAAAGTGAATCTAATACTTGTGTTAGAGGCAACAATTGCTATGAGCTGGAAACCCTGTCATGAAAGCCTTTTGAATAGGTTTATCTTTACACAGACAGTTATTTATAACTAAAACACATTGGTTCTCACACAACCAGAGGTTGCTTTAAACCGAAATTATGATTAAGTGTCTGTTATACACTTAATCCCTTAAAAAATGGTTGAAAGCAGTATGGTTTTTCATAATAAAATCAAGTACATACTGCTAAGGCAAAAGTTCTTAAAAGGATTTTCAAAGAGACTCACAAAAAACCATCAAATGATGGACCATGAGTCAAATGCCCCATGAATCACCTCTCATAGGAGTTAACACACCTAGAAGTGATGAGGGCAGCAATTTAAACTCTTAAGTAATTGATGGCTACATGTACAACATTGTCTGATAACATATTATGATGGATATATCAGATGATGGAGAGAAATATTTTGGTACATAGTGAGAGATCTTCCAAACAGGGGAGGATATAATGTTATTTGCATCTCAGGGGAGGTAATATCTCAGGAGAAGAAATAAATTACAAAGAAGGAAGATTAACCAATGAAAGGGAGGAAAAGACAAGAGCATACAAGATGATGACATGGAGGTTGAAAATGACAAGAACAGAGCTTATTATATATATTCAGAAGGGATGAAGCATTCCAAAGGAAAAAGTTCTATCTAGGTCAAACGAAGAAAAGTTCCAATTTCAGTTCACTACGTTTGTTCATCACTTGCAAAAGGCATGCTGTTAGATGATTTCACTTGTTGAAACAAGCATCCAAGATACACAGCATCATTGCCTCTTATAATTCCTCCATCCAAGGAAATTGCACCATCTTTAGGTCAATGTTTGAAGTCTGAAGATGTGTATTGATATTGTTAAAGTCAAAGAACAGAAAGCAGATGAGTTACTGAGAAAGATATTCAATCTTGAAGAACAGAAGTGTTTGAAAGATCTTCACAATCCATAATTTAATTCAGAAACATGTTGAAATGGATTCACATGTTTAGGGGAGGATTGTTGGAAATTAAATATTCAAGAAGTTTAATATCGGGTTCTATTCAAAGAAATACTCTAAGTGTGATTCTGCTGCTAGAGCATTTGGTTCCTGCTGCTAACATTTGATTCTGCTGCTAGCGTTAAATGATTCTGCTGCTAGGCTTAACATTCTACTGCTGAAGGATTCTGCTGCTAGCGTTAACATTGCTGCTGCTAAAGTACTTTCTACTGCTGAGTGGATAAGTATGAAAAGATATTATGTGTATTTAAGTCAACAATATACGGTAGATAATATCTTACCCCATGTGATCAGTCATAATGTTATATTCACAGAACAAGTTGTAAACATAGATACAAGATGTATCTTAATGACTGACACTCTCAAAGCAAGTGTTCGACTAGACTTAACAATATTGTAAAAGATCTTTCTTGTGATATAAAAGAAAGATCTTAGACTAGAGATATATGTGTGTTAAAACTTATAGTGCAAAAATATATCTCTCAAGAACAAAGAACAAAAACAATATCACAAGAAATAGAAACATAGGATTCAAGGTTGTAACCCTAGTGATAACTCAAGATCACTCGTATTATTATCTTAATAATATTGAATCGTTTGGTGATAATCTTTCATTGTTCATTGTCATATAACAAACACAATTGTTCCATTTCCATAACACAAATAACCTTCTAAGTGTGATTAAGTAGATTCCACATTCTTAATCATATTCACTCAATATATCATACACACAAAGTACAAAAGGTTTAACCACCTTAACCGTGTGTCCAATCCTAACACGTTTCGATCTACCTTAGTAATCCAGTAGGTAAAATACTCATGTAATGAAAGGTGCGTATGTATACGTTTGGAAAGTAATGAGGGGCACCTGTGAACATACTCGTGAATACCTGTAACCATCAACCTGTAACATTCCTTTTCTAACATTTTCTGCCAGCTTGATCTGTTAGAGATAAACATGTCGAGTCAGCGCATTCATCAGGTATTGAGTGCCACTTTCTACTGGATATTTGAAGTTACTAAATATTTGAAGTTCTTTTAATGGACGATAACTAAATATTAAAATTAGTTTTGCATATATATTGTCCTGTAGGCATAGCAACGTCAACATCAATTCATGTAAATACGTAATATTTTAATAGTATACCTTAAAGGGTTATATTAAATCTTTAATGGACGTGGATTTGAAAATTGGCCCATTAAGGTGATTTGGTCGTCTTATTTGTTTTACTAATTAACATGTCACAATTGCAGAAGTATTAGATGTAGTGAGTGACTGAGTGATATAATTATAAAAGTGATGTAGTTCCTCAAATAATCAATCTATATGAGGCATTTCATTAGACAATTAATGTGCATATAAAATTCGACACTTCTAATTTGATCTCCATCACATTTATCCGCATAGTTGTAAATTTTCATGAACATGAAAATAAAATAAAGATCTCTTAAAACTGGCCATAACTACACCCCTAATCCAAACAGCCCCTGGTCCAAACAGCCTAATCCTAAAACCTTCATTAGCATGGCTGGGCTGCTCCTCCATGCTGTAGCTATGGAGGTGGGGGAAACTTATGCTGCTCAACTGTTAAAATTCCAAAACATTTAATTTTTATATAAATAAAATTCACCTTTCAAAATTCCATGTTCTTTTGGTAGAGGATCTTGCAGCATACGGCCCGCCATGAATTTGCTATGAAAGCGTATCCTTGAAGTCCATACATAGTAGAGTTCAGTTTCAACACCCAATCGTAGACATAGTAGAGTTCAGTTTCACCACCCAATCCTGCATAACAATTTGGTCATAAACAATTTACTTGCAACAATTGAAGCTTTAAACAAATGTCATGGTAAACGATACATTGAACCTACGTTTTTGTGATCATCATCATGAATGTCATAAACTCTTTGGTTAAAGGATCAAAATGGTTTTGGGTCCAATTCTAATTCCAACGCTATTTCTCAACGTACTTCCAGAAGTACCTATTAATAAGCAGAAAACCATTAGAGCTTGTTAGATACCTGTTTTTTCCCCACCCTCTGAACCCACCCTGTGAACACACCCCCCTGAACATGTCCTCTGAACACACCCAATGAACCAACATACTCAACCAAGTCACTGAACTAACCACCTTAATAGACCCCACACCCCTTGAACACACACCCTGAACACGCCTACTGAACCACAGACAATCGAACCTCAATATGTTGTGACCCACCCATACGCATCATGTCAAAAGAGCACGTAAACACTGAACTAAATCGAACACTCACAAATCGAATTTAATATATTGCATCAATGACTGTGCTTATTTTTTCAAATTATCTGCTTATTTGTAGTACTTTTGAGTGTTTGGCTAAAAAAAATTCAATATGCATATCTGCTTCTTTTTAAATCAATATAATCATTTTCTAATGAAAATGTTGTTTAGTTGATATAACAAAAATCGTACCTTCTCGTCACAATTCAGGTTTATTTTTATTTTTTTAGGGAGAATGAGCAGTTTAGAATAAGCACGTTAAAGTGCTTATTATGATCACAAATAAACTGTAATCAAGTGCACGTTAATAACTTTCAACCCATTCGACCTATTTCGTCAGTTTGGTTTTTAACTAATTCTTGTTGCTCTAATAGAATAAATCAATTTCAAAACGCGGGCATGTCAGGTATCTCCATAGCCTCATGAGAAACAAATCAAATTTAAAAAATTCATAGCATCATTAGAAATGAACAAATTTATTAAACCTGATCCAAACCCATTTTGACCCATTTATCTGCCTGGACCACCCTTTTGGCCTCTTAACAAATACATCTTTAAAACGAACCTTTTTGTTTCTTGAGTTGTGTTCTTGCTTCTTCAAGCTCCGATAATGCAAGGTCCCTATCATGCTTGAAAGGTAAGATCTCTGTCTCCATCTATATCAGATTTTTATCCATTGAGACGGATTTTAGTCATTTTAGAACTACTACTGGCTGCAAACACGATAAAATAAATTAACGTCAAAACAGGAAATAATAAAGCTCTAGTCACTTGTGCGGAACAGCGAAAGTATTTTCAAGTATGTGATACCTGCTGATTTCTTTTCTTTTGATTCAACAGACCCTTTTGCAAATGGTCCATCAATTGCTTACCAGAAACAACATAATCGTAACTTTGTGTCATAGATAACCTGCAATATACATCCGCTTCAGTACACATTCTAAGATTCGAAGAAAAATAAACTCTGAAACAGGATTAAAAATAAGACATTTTGCGTTAGAATACAAAAAAATGAAGTGAAAAACAGTAATAATGCACATTCATTGTCGTGATAACCTGTTAAAAAAGAGGTACATCGATGCGAATTAGTTGACCAAAGTTATTTTAAATACAATCACGAATAAGCCAGTCAATACCTTCAATAATGGCTGTCGCGTTGGTTCCCACTCGAAGTCTCTCCTCCGCTTTGTTTCCATTTGAGCTTCAACTTCAGCTTGCCTTGGAGCATTTGCTCCTACCTCTGCTGCGCTGCTCGCAACCGGGCCTCCTATCCACCATACTTCTATTAGGATATGGAATATACACAATTAGTCAAACATAAAATCGAAAATCATGTTAAGTTTTCAAAATCTAAAATTCAACATTAACAAATACCCTTTTGGACCACCTCGACATCAACCACTGTTGTGCATCAGCAAAGGGTTATGAGGTAGCTTAGTTAAGCTTATGGTCATTATACAACTCAAAACACATCTTTCACACGAACACCATCCATCTCCACCGACCTAAACACAGAAACCACTAAACTGTCACCAACAATCCAAACACTAAATACACACATTAAAACTGAAACTTTGAACATATATACAGTTTATTACCACTTAGGTTTTCGCAAACTCCTGTCACCCAAAGTTGGTTTAGGGTTGACCCTAAAGTAAAAAAAAAAAAAAAAAAAAAAAAAAACACTAAATACACACATCAAAACCGAAATTTTGAACATATATACAGTTTATTACCACTTAGGTTTTCGCAAACTCCTGTCACCCAAATTTGGTTTAGGGTTGATCCTGAAGTTAAAAAAAAAAAAAAAAAAAAAAAAAAAATAACTAACTCAAAACTAACAAAACCCACAAATTATTAACACAACCTTCAAATTAGAAAAAACCCCTAATTTCAAAATTCAATCACTTGAACCATGAACCAAACCACGACATGATAAGAAAACCCTAATTTCAAAATTCAATTGAACTATTAACAAAACCCCCAAATGATAACAAAACCCCAATTTTATAATTCAATCTTTTTAATTTTGTATAAAGAACTTGGTACCTTTCTGAGGGTTTTCTCCTTCTTCAATCCTCCCCTTGAAAATTGTTCAATCCTGTTGTGTAGCTTCAAGATTTCATTTGATGAAGCATGTTTCGGTTTGTCTTGCCGTCGTTGCGGTTTTGGGTTTTGATGATGAAATAAAAAAAATGAAGAGCCAAAAAACTGACATATTGTGGATCTTGGTAGGTTTAGGATTTGTAGAAGAATGATAGATCCTATGTATGTGTTCGATATGAGGGAAGCATCTGGAAAGAAGAAAGATCGAACCAGTTTTGTTATTTGTGAGGGAGTGGAAAAAGAAGTTTGGGGGTAGCAAATCACTATTGCTTTTACTGTACACCCCCACACAGACAACTGTAGCTGGAGCTACAAACTTTGGGAGCAGCAATTTGGGGATAGCAATCCCTATAAATGTTAGTATGATATAATTATTATGTGCAATGCTTTATGTTGTATGTGATTTAATTTAGACGTGTTCTTAGTGAAAATATTGATAATCACTAATTTTTATCGACCCACACGTCTTATTCCAAGAACAATATGCGGAAAATAATTTTTAGACTGACTCAACAATCTTAAACGTCTTAATTAAACTCATGCATCTCGTGTTGATATTGTTAGTTTATGGACATAAATTAATAGATGTATGTTATGATCGAACTTGAGACCACGGGATTGCACACTTTACGTATGAAGAATTAATGATTAATAATTATAAATAAAAAGTTATATTTAATTATTAAATAACATAAAACGTATAACGACCATTAGTAATTAACGAAAATTGACTAACGACCGTTAAATAATAAAAGGAAGGACTATAGATGAAAATAAGAGGAAAGAAGGTTCCGGATCCCTTCTAGGGGTGCTAGGCCGATCGGTTATGGGGTTGGGTTTCCTAATCCCATACCAATTTGTCCTCCAAGTTTTGCATGTTATAAATACAAAGGCAAGAGTCATTGTTTTGTATCGTTTGTGCACACACAATACCTAAACTTTTCTCCTCTCTTTTCCTTTAGTGTAGGCCGATCGAACTAAACCCCTCATTAGGGTCGATCAGATTTTTGTTCATTAAACAAAACGTTTTGTGTTTTCTTTTACTAGCATAACATTAATTTGGTATTATTACGTGTGTACAAGAACGTGGTACAAACATACTTTTATTTGTATCTTGGATTGAATTGCAAAAAGGTATGGGGCAATTCTTATAATCCACATAAACCTTAATTAGGGTTTATCTTGATTGCTTGTTGAAGATTGCAAAATAGGTACGCATACTTTTATATTTGGTTAATTAATTATATGTTATATGTTCCTTTACGCTTCCGTAATACTTTGATGTTATATGTATTTAATTTATGTTATGACATGTTATTAAATTCTAACAGTGGCATCACGAGCCTTGAATAATGTGTAATTAATTACCGAAACATGTAAAAAAAACGAATCTTGGATTGTGTTTAATTATATATGTAGAATTTTAGGGTTTAAAATTCGAAACCCTGTTTTTTTTTTTTTTGGGGGGGGGGGGGGGGGGGGGGGGGGGGGGCGATTGCCTCTTTATGAAAAAGAAAATTGTTTTGTTTTTAATTAAATTAGAAACCCTAGGATTGCATGATATAATTACATGTTTAATTGTATGCGATCTTGTGACAACGTGTAATAATTGTTATGTAAGATCCATGATAAAACATGCATATTTGTCATGGATTTTTGTCTATATAATTTAATTGTTGAGATTATTTGTGTTTAATGGTTAAGATTTATTCACATGTATTGTTTTGATAAATCTTGAATTGGGGAAGACTCCAATTAAATTAATTAATCAATTATGTGCTATATGGCATATTTTTAGCTATGGTTTACGCAATTGATTCGTCAATGCATGTGGTTCACTTGCCTTTGTAAGTGAGAGCCATAGTTAATATATGCGTTATTTAACCTAGAATTGATTGTTAATAGGGTTTATAAAAATAGGTTTGCATGTGGCTACTTGTTTTACACATATTAATTGTTACGTTATGTGCGCATTGTTTAGTTTTTTATTTTTTAATGTTACTTGTTTTGTTTATTTTTGTTTGACATGTTGTAAACAAAAGGGTAATTTTAAATAGAAAAATAAATTGGACTAATCAATGGTGAAATATGATTTGGTTTCTAAGAGTTAAATTTTCAATAGTTTCATTGAGTGATGAGTTTTGTACCAATAGTAAGAACGGCTCACCCAATTATGACAAACTATACAAGGGGTATAAGGAGGGTACTCATTAAATTGTGACCTTAAAGAAACGGGTTTTTAATGGCTCTATGCTAACCTTTGTTTCTCCTCTTCTTTGTGCACCAAATTGAAGCTACCTAGTACTAGCCTTTAATTCCATGCACCACTTTGTGGTAATTATCCGAAACACTAAGTCTTTAGACTTATGCAAAAGTACGATATAATGGACGATAATTAAAGGTAATTCTTTGATTGGTGAACCCAAAATACCTCAATCAAAATTTTGTTAATTTAATCTTAGTGAATTGGTTAATAAAAAGTTTTTTTTTTTTTTTTTTAAAAAAAAAAAAAAAAAAAAACATATGTTATGAAGTTGTATGCATGCTTCTTCATACATAATTTTTTGATTACATACATAAAAAACTAGTACCCTTAAATTTAAGTTTATGCCACTAATTATAAGAAGCACTTGAATTCACCATTTAGCCTAAATGAGACCTTAGCTAGATTGTGATGACGAGGTAAATTTCATGATTACGTAGGACGTACATGAGAATTTGTAATTTCTAAATTAGACAACTTAATTGAGTTGTTAGTGAGACCTAGAACTCAAGGCATAAGATGAGGATGAAACATGTTTACAATGCAACTAGGTTTGGCAAATTGTAAATCCCATCATGATCTAGGAATTGGAAATTGGTTACCAATTATTGTTCGACAATTACCTTATTTTATACTTTCATTACGAGCAGATCAACTGATGTGATGAAACTATGTTAATATGGGTCCTAGTTTTCAAGAAAATTCTATGGTTATATGAATATTTCCTTGGGTATTTTACTTTCTTGAAAAATTGTATTATCAAAAATACTAATATTTGAACTTTTTTCTATAGAAATGGCTCAAAACGATAACACTACTTTGAGTTATGCGTTCAAAACTTTCTTTAAGCGAGAAAAATTGACTGGCTTACAAAATTTCAATGACTAGTTTCGATCACTCAGGATTGTCTTGCGAGTGTTTGATAAACTAGAATATTTGTATAAGCCTTGTCCTGCTGAACCTGCTGCTAATGCATCTGATGCGGTAAAAGCAGAGTGGAAAGTTGAGTATAAGAAACATAATGATGTGGCTTGCATGATGCTGGGAATGATGACACCTTCTTTACAAAAGCAGTTTGAGCATTCTTTTCCTCATGACATGCTCAACGAACTTAGACGTATGTTTGAGAAACCTGCAGCTGTTGAGGTTTATGATTTGATCGATGCTCTTCACAGCTGTAAGCAGGCAGATGGTAAACCTGTAAGTGCATATATGTTGGAAATGAAGGTTACATGGATCAACTGGAGGCAGTTGGCAAACCCTATGCAGTAGATATTGCTGTTAACTTAATCAATAGATCCCTGAATAAGGAATTTAGTGGTTTTGTGAGAAACTTCAATATGTACTGCGTGGGGAAGACAATGAGTGAATTGCACACATTGCTCATTGACTACGAGAAAGGATTACCACAGAAGGCTCCTACGCCCCAAGTACTTGCTATTCAGGGCGGTAGGATTAACAAGCCAAAACCGTAAACGAACAAGAAGGGTAAAGGTAAAGGTAAAGGTAAAGGTGATAAGGGTAAGCAATTTATGGCCTATCAACCTGAACCTAAGAAATACCCTCCTAAGAAGAAGGATAATCCAAAAAAGGATCAGGCTTGCCACTACTGTCATGTAGCTGGTCACTAGAAGACGAATTGTCCTCTCTACCTCGAAGAGTTGCGAGCAAATAAGAACAAGAAGTCTGGGCAGGTCGTCAGTACTTCAGGTAACTTATTTATGATCGAATTATTTACTCTAAATCATAAAATTAATTCCTAGGTATATGATACTGGATGTGATATTCACATTTGTAATACACTACAGGGGTTTAGAGTTGAAAGGAAGCTTGCCTATGGGGAGCAATATCTGCATATGGGAAATGGAGCACCTGCAGTTGTTGAAGCCATAAGATTGTTTAATTTAGTTTTGCCTTCGGGCTTAGTACTGTCATTAAACAATTGTTATTATGCACCTTCTATTATTAGAGGGGTTGTTTCCTTTTTTTTTATTATTGGATATTGGTTTTATTCACACTATAACAAGCAATGAAATTTCTATTTCTTTAAATGGCATTTTTTATTTTAATGCTATTGCTGTGAATGATGTGTTTGAGATTGATATGATTGATAATGTATCCAATAAAAATAATTCGATGTTTAGCATCAATAATAAGAGAATTAAGAAGGACTTGGTTTCGTCTTATCTTTGGCATTGTCGACTTGCTCACATAGGCAAGACTCGCATGGAAAAGCTGCAACATGATGGGCTTTTACAAAATATCAATGATGAATCATTTGATAAATGTGAATCTTGTATATCTGGGAAGATGACAAAAAAACCATTTCATTATCGTATGTAAAGAGCTTCTGATCTATTTGGTTTGATACATACTGATGTATGTGGACCACTTAGACATGTGTCAAGGAGAGGTGCTAGCTACTTCTTAACCTTTACTGATGATTTCAGCCGTTATGGTTATGTTTACTTGCTTAAACATAAACATGAGGTGTTTGAAACATTTAAGGTTTTCAAAGCAGAAGTAGAATTGCAACTAGGAAAGAAGATTAAAGCTCTTCAATCCGATAGAGGTGGTGAATACCTAAGCTAAGAGTTTAAAGATTACTTAGCTGAGAATGGAATTGTCCAGCATCTCACATCTTCATATACTCCACAACAAAATGGTGTATATGAGAGAAGGAATCGTACATTGTTAGACATGATGCGATCAGTGTTTAATCTTACAACTCTTCCTTTATCTTTTTAGGATTATGCTTTAGAATCTGCTGTTCGTATTCTAAATATGGTTCCGACTAAGAAGGTTGATAAGACACCATATGAGATATGTCATGGTAAAGCTCCTAATTTGTCTTATTTAAAGGTCTGGGGTTGTGAGACGTTTGTTAAATGTGACTCAGCAGATAAACTCCAAAAGATATCTGTAAAGTGTATCTTTGTAGGATACCCAAAGGAAACGATGGGTTACTACTTTATTTTCCACCTGAAAACAAAGTAATTGTTGCTAGGTATGGAGACTTTCTTGAAAAGGATCTCATATCTCAAGAATTCAGTGGGAGAATTTATGATCTGGAAGATGATCATGTAGATACATTACCTTCTGAAAACATTAGCGAACTTCCTGTGGAACCTGAAAGTCTGGGTCCTCCACCTGAAGTTGTTCCCATTCACAAAATATTGAAGAGATTCAGTATTCAAAATTCCAAGAAAGGATTTTTGCCAATGGAAGTAAAGCATGGCTTATGTAGCGAAATGTGTGCTTCAACACCTGCAGAGGTTGCATACATGAGTAAAGTTCCTTATGCTTCGGCTGTAGGATCTATCATGTTTGTTGTTAGATGCACAAGGCCAGATGTGGCGTTCACTCAAAATATCACCAGTCGATATCAACAGAATCTAGGTAAACTTCACTGGGTTGCTGTTAAACATATTCTCAAGCATTTAAGAAATAAAAAAGATATGTTTCTAGTGTATGGTAGAAATCCAGCTACAGAACTTGATGTTACAGGTTTCTGTGATGCGTCCTGGCACTGTGATAAAGATGATACAAAGTCTCAGATGGGTTATGTCTTTGTTATTAATGGAGGAGCAGTTGACTGGAAGAGCAAGAAGCAGAGTACAATTGCGATGTCTGCGACAGAAGCTGAATACATAGCTGATTCAGAAGCTGCAATGGAGGCTGTTTGGATTAGGAAATTCATTTCAGGGCTTGGTGTTATGCCTTCAATTGAATCACCTATTAATATGTATTGCAACAATTCTGCCGCTATCATATTTGCCAATGAACCTGGAGTCATGAAGGGCACCAGACATTTTATACGAAAATATCACTATGTTCGAGAACAAGTTCGCATAGGTGAAATTAAGTTATTGAAAGTTATTGAAATTAAGGCTTTATCTAAAGAAAAGCTTACTGAACTTGCCAATGACATTGGACTTCGTTTAGCTAGTAGTTTCATGCATGACTGTGATTAGTATTTGGATAAAGGATATTGTAATCAATTATTATCTTTAAATGAAATAAAATATTTCTTATGTTTATTTTTCATTCTTTAATATATTGTGTCATATATTTGCATGTTTAATCCGTGAATAATTTAGTTATTCTAAATCGTTCGTTGTCAATTAATGATATGGGAATATCATTAAACTAAGACAAATTTGAGTTTTGGTATAATATACTTGAAAGTATGTTGATGCGTAGACATGCCAATTTCATATGATATTCAATGAATTGAATATATGACTTATCCCAAACTATATGATTACACTTTATGGATCTTGTCATTAAGTAAATCATAAATAGTTATCCTCAGATTTGAGATACAGATAACTGTCGAGGATGTAGTGCATTTCTGTGGAACAATTTAACGCTATACGTAACTGGTAGTTATAAGGACTGTTTTCAGAAGTGTTACAAAGTTCATGGGTTTTGCTTGTAGTCAATAAAGAATTTGTTCCTTCAAATTCATTTTGGAGTTTAATACTATTGGGCCCCTTGTAGGATTGACAAGATGTTTGCGTGGCCATGGCCAAGATTTTCTGGAATACGTTCAGAAGATTTGGTAATCTTGCTCAATCACAAAAAACGAGAAACAGAATAGTTAAATTAAGGAATGACTTAGATCCATATCCTTATTTAACATGGTATTAGAAACAAAAGGATAATAATAATGTGGAATCATTAAAAGGTTTTTCCAGGAGACCTTACTTGAGTTGTACTAGAGGCATCGGCGTGTTGCTAGACGCTAACCGATGTGATTACGCTATTAAGATATGTCCAAGTGGGAGCTGTTAGTTTATGGACATAAATTAATAGATGTATGTTAGGATCAAACTCGAGACTACGGGATTGCACACTTTACGTATGAAGAATTAATGATTAATAATTATATATAAAAAGTTATATTTAATTATTAAATAACATAAAACGTATAACGACCATTAGTAATTAACGGAAATTGACTAACGATCGTTAAATAATAAAAGGAAGGACTATAGATGAAAATAAGAGGAAAGAAGTTTCCGGATCCCTTCTAGGGGTGCTAGGCCGATCGGTTATGGGGTTGGGTTTCCTAATCCCATACCAACTAGTCCTCCAAGTTTTGCATGCTATAAATACAAAGGCAAGGGTCATTGTTTTGTATCTTTTGTGCACACGCAATACCTAAACTTTTCTCCTCTCTTTTCCTTTGGTGTAGGCCGATCGAACTAAACCCCTCATTAGGGTCGATCGGATTTTTGTTCATTAACAGAACGTTTTGTGTTTTCTTTTACTAGCATAACATTAATTTGGTATTAGTTTGTGTGTACAAGAACGTGGTACAAACATACTTTTGTTTGTATCTTGGATTGAATTGCAAAAAGGTAAGAGGCAATTCTTATAATCCACATAAACCCTAATTAGGGTTCATCTTGATTGCTTGTTAAAGATTGCAAAATAGGTACGCATACTTTTATATTTGGTTAATTAATTATATGTTATATGTTCTTTTACGCTTCCACAATATTTTGATGTAATATGTGTTTAATTTATGTTATGACATGTAATTAAATTCCAACAGATATTACATCCATTTGCACATAGTAGAATGATAATATTTGAAACTAACAGGGTACCCGCACTTTGCGGCGACGGGTATCATGTAATTGATATTTTCAGCGAACAATGTTTTTTTTTTTTTTTTTTTTTTTTTTTTTTTTTTTTTTTTTTTTATTATTATTTTTTTTTTTAGGGTGACAATAAGTTTAGAGTTGGCGAGAATCTTTTTGCAGTCACAATAAACTATTGAAATTATGAGGCCGTTGATAATATTTATCTAAGGTCACTTTCAACTTTTTTTTTTCTTTTCTTATTTTGAAAGTTCGGACATAGAATATATGAAAATGTTACTTTTTTATGATTAATAAGTTTGTACTATTTGCGAAAGAATTTGTATTATTTTAAAGTATTCATGAAATGACTTCAAAATTTTAGGAAGAGAGTATTTATCAGCTTGCTTGGTTTTTACATTGTGTTCTATTAATATTTTTTTTTTTTATTAAGGGGTGTTTTAAAGATTACATTAACTACTGGTGTTGATCAGTCAATATAGATAGGTATTGATGCATAAGTTGATTGTACATATAGCTTAATTAGTTGCATTTATCTAAAAATATATTAGTAGATTTGTTAGATTGTACTATGTGATAATCTAATTTCTCAATATAATTGTACTTTTGAGTGAGGGGGTATTTTAGAGAAGTGAGTGGCATGACACTTAATGTACAAACAATTAAAGCAGTTTATATTTACATTATAACTGTCTAATACACCTTTTAGAGTGTCTCAATCAAATATGGGAGTGTGCAAATCACCTCCCATTTTAAAAATAATATTAATTATATGTGTTGAATTTATGTATTTGTACATTAAATAGTTGTAAACATAGTTTTATTTACTCTTTGCTAAATCCTAAATTCGTCTCTGTTGATAACAACGCTGTTGGGAATTAAATGTTTCTGACTTAGTACTGCTGGAAGAATACACTAACAGTACAAACTGCCAGTGTATAAGTGAAGACTGCCGAAGAGTAACTAACAGTAGAAACGATGAAGTTAGTACTGTTAGTGTATGACAGAAGGTATTGCTGCTATGATAAGAATGTATAAAGGATAAATATGGAATAGATCTTATGTATATCACAATTAGTTAGAAATATACGGGTAGATACTTATCTTGTAAAGGACTCCTTATGTCTATAAAAGGAGGTCCTAGGTTAGATCAGAAGATACACAAGTCGTATGAGATGTACAAGTTTTTGTTAAGATTCAAGGTCGTTGTAACCCTAGTGATATTGAGATCACTCGTATTATTCTTGAATAATATTGAATCATTTTGAGTTAAACATTGTGTTCATTGTTCATACTACATTACTATTACATTAAACAAAACCTTCTAAGTATTGTTAAGTAGATTCCGCATACTTAACAGTATAACCTCAAAGTATCTTAAACACATCATAAAGGAGTAACATCCTAAGTGTTTGATCCTCTCAAGTGGTATCAGAGCCAGGTTGATACTTTGATTTTAGAAGAACTCTTTTTCAAGATAATGGACATGGAAACTACACAGACTAACATGGCTGCTAAACTACCTATGCTGAAGCAAAAAGACTTTGAGATGTGGAGGCTGCGAATCGGACAGTACTTCCAGGTGCAAGACTATGCACTCTGGGAGATTATTGAAGAAGGAAACTCCTTTAAACCTTCCACATCTGTATCAACAGTTAATGGTACAGAAGAGACTGTTGTTCAAACCTCTCCAGTGACTGCAGAAGAGAAGCTGCAAAAGAAAAACGATGACAATTCCCAATGATCAACTCTTAAACTTCAGCAAATACAAGGATGCAAAGTCCTTGTTTGAAGAAATCACTGCTAGGTATGGTGGTAATGAAGCCACCAAGAAGACCCAAAAGACTCTGTTGAAGCAGAACTTTGAAAATTTTAGTGCAACCAGTAATGAGTCTTTAGATCATATGTTTAACAGGTTGCAAAAGATTGTCAGCCAACTGGTTGTGCTTGGAGTTGAAATCCCTCAGGAAGATCTTAACTCTAAGTTTTTGAGGAGCTTACCTGCTAAATGGGCTATGCATATGGTGGTCTGGAAGAATAAGCCAGACATTGATACTATGAGTCAATGATCTATATAGCAATTTCAAGACCGTTGAACAGGATGTGAAGAAAGCTGGTGGTGCTAGTTCAAGCACTGGGAACATGGATTTTGTGTCATCTCCCAGTAATTCAAGTCCAGATGAAGTGAAAGTTTCTATAGGAGTTAGTACTGCTAACCCTAGTGTTAGTACTGCTAGCTCATTAAGCAGTACTACTGGTATCCTGAATGATACTACCTATTGTGCCTTCCTGACAAGCCATAATGATGGGTCAATGCTGACACATGAAGATCTCCAAGAGATTATTGATGATGACTTGGAAGAGATGGATCTCAAGTGGCAGATTTCACTTCTTAGCATGAGGGCTAAGAAATTCTATCAAAAAACTGGCAAGAAGATTAACATCAGCATCAATGATACTACTGGTTTTGACAAGTCTAAGGTAGAATGCTACAACTGTCACAAGTTGGGGCATTTTTCAAGATAATGTAAAAGATCCAGGCAACAAGATAGCAGGAACAAGGGGTATGGAAGCAAGCCCAAGGTAGTGGAAGAAGCTAAACCAACTTCAAATGCTATGGTGGCTATTGATGGCCTAGGCTATGAGTGGAGTTTCATGGCAGATGAAGAAGAAGCACCTGTTGAGATGGCACTTATGGCCTTCTCTGACTCTGAGGTACTATCTGCTAAAAGTTGTTCTAAAAATTGTACTGCTCTTAAAGAATATGAAACCTTAAAGAAACACTATGATGAACAAATAGTGCATTATAAGAATAATGAGTCTGTTTTTGCTGAGGATATAGCTGTTCTTAAGAGAGATTTGTCACTTAAGAATGCTGAGATTAATTTGCTAAAAGCTGAATTAGATAGAATCACTAAGGCAAAAAACAATATACTATTAACTGTAGACACTTTGGAGTATGTATGATGACATCAAATAACGACATATTATTAGCATCATTTATCCTATATTATTGACTTGTTTTATATCACTTTATATGAGAATTGATACTTAATCGTTTATTTTTGTAATTCTCATTTATAAACAAGCATTAGGTGAAAGTTAATGATTTCGGACTGAAATTGGAGCAAAATGAATCAAGTTAGAAAAGTCTACTGAACTGAAGGAAGATGCGCCGTATCATTCTTGATAGATACGTCGTACATAAAGACTTAGACAAATCTGAGACCATTGCCTGACTTTAAAGAATGCGCCGCATGTATTTATCTCATGCGCCGCATATAAAACCTTGGTTAACGAAGAAGATCTGACTTATCTACTCCAGATACACCGTATGACATTCCTAACATACGGCGCATCAATATCAAGACTTCACCAGAGATTATCCAAGATACTGAAGGACATGCGCCGCATAAAGATACAAGTTACGCCGCATCTGAAGACGGTGAACGAATATTCTGGAATATAATAATCTTGGACCCCACGCGAAGTTACCTAGATACGCCGCATCGGACCAATCCGATGTGCCGTATTGGCCATATACAATCTTAGCAGAGAAATCAAGTGAAGAATAAAAGCTCAATGAAGAAGTCAAGATTACATAATGATACTCGGAGATGCTTTCGTATTTTGGCCATAAAAACTTCATCCGGACTCCGTTTTAGGTGATTCAAGCGGCCACGGAAAGAGAAAAAGGAGATCTATATTTTTCAGAAGGAGATACGGCGCATTGGCTTTGTGGATGCGCCGCATCGAGGTCGGAACAGCAGCAGACTAATTTTGGTAAACCTTGGAGGCTACTCTTCCTTACCCCTATAAATACCACACAGCCCTATGGACGATTTGAGGAGAAAAAAAATCACTATTATCAGTTGGGGACAACCCCAAATCGTCCCCAACACATTCTCCATCCACCATTGAAGATCGACGAAGAACATCTCCATACTTATCTTTGTGTATCATTTGGTTAGCATAATAAATTTGTCTATGGATTTCTTATGTTTAATTTTTATGTATACTTTATCTTTTGCTGAGATTATGGGCTAACACCCTTAGGTGTTAGCCATGTTTATGAAGTTTTATTAGTTTTTATGATTTTGTCGATGTGTTTGCTTTGTTATTGGATTGGGTGCTTGTCGATAAAAACTCGTTTATTGCTTATAACTAGTAGAAGTCTATGTAACTAGGTTATGATCCTTATAACTTTAATTGATGTGACTTAACTACCTGTAATTGTGGTTGCTTAGGTTGAGTTATTTGCGTGTTAACCCGAATCTCTATTAGGAATCATTGTTTGGCATAAACGGAACGTGTCTACAACCTAATAGGACTAGTAGTGTGTAATACCGAACTAGGTTAGATGGTTTAAAGCAATAAGTTAGTATTGATGCTAGACGAGTCACTATGATCATGTCCTCTTTCCCACCACGATGGTAGATTATTTAATCGTGACAGGATTAATAATTGGATTGGCGACAAAACAATTGAATGAATTAAAACAAGTAGACATAAGCATGTATAACTATAAAATGGATTAGACGTGACTAACCCGTTCTTCCTATCTATCTTCATCTATCTTTAATTTGCTTTTAATTAGTTTAATATTTATTTTCTCGTATTTAGTTTAATTAAACACACAAAATCGTGATAGCCTCTCAGGCTAAAACCCCAAAAATATTTACTTGCTTTCTAGGTTAGTTAGTTTAGTAATTAGAATACCTTTAGATCACTTTAGCTTCGCTCCTAGTGAACGACCCTTGCTTACCTAGAAACTATCTACATTGATCGGGTACACTGCTCGTGAGTGTTTAGAGTCTATAGGTTAGTTCGGCAATAAATAAATTTAAAACTTGGTTGATTTTTATAGACCTAAAAAAACACATCAAGTTTTTGGCGCCGCTGCCGGGGAGTGATTGTTTTAATTTGATTTATTGGTATTTTAGTTTAGTTAGTTTTATTTGTTTCTGTGTGTTTGTGTTTCTGTCTCAGAGAGGCAATACGGCGTATCCTTGTTTGTGGATGCGACGTATCTGTCTTATATCAATACGGCGTATACAGGTCAATTGAACACGGCGTATTGATGTTCTGTGACCAAATTTTCTTTTTAGTTTTGTGATTTTGTGTTAAAATTTAAAAAAAAAAAAAAAAAAAAAAAAAAAAAAAAAAAAAAAAAAAAAAAAGAAGAAAGAAAAGAAACTGTTACAGGAAGATAATACGGCACATCTATTGTCTGTTAGATACGGCGTATTAACTTGTGTCGTATACGGCGTATCCATTGTCTGTTGGATACGGCGCATCGATCTTCTGTGACCCCAAAAATATTTTTCTCTTTTATTTTTTTTGTGTTTATTTAATTTTCATTACTTTAGGTTTTATTTTATTTTTTTTGTACTGCTGTTCTTGGTTGTTTGTCTTTCAGGTAATAATGAAGATGGACGATCCGGACATCACTATCACCCGCACTTGATTTCAAGTGGGGGGAAAACACCCTATTACACAGTAAATAAGGGTGGAGTCAGGCTCGTGACTTGAACAAAAACAAGCGCTTCGTGGGAGGCAACCCATGCTTATCTTTTAATTTATGTCAATTTAATTTTCTGTCGAGTCTGTCCCAGGCCTTCGATGCGGCGTATCCAACCCCTATGGATACGGCGTATCGAATCATCTGGAATACTTTAGTCCGAACTGTTTTGCTGACATCAATGCGGCGTATCTATCTTTTTAGATACGGCGTATCGACCTGCCAGAATTGAATACAGTTCTTTGTTTTTCTTTTGTTTATCGTTTTCTAACTGATGATTAATGAGATGTTTCTCGAGATTTGTTTTTCCTGTGGTCTCTATATTTTTACAGGTCCGGAATATTGAAGATGTTGATGGACTCCCGCATTTTATACGCTCGCAAACTTACATTGGAAGATCATACCGAGCAAATCTCAGGGGAGTTCTCCGTTCTAATTCTTTCTATCTCTTGTTTTTAATTTCAAATACAAACAACGAGGACGTTGTTTAACTTAAGTGGGGGGATGAAGAATTAGAACGTTTACTTGTCCTAAATTTTCAAAAATATGCTTTAATCTATGCTTAATTATCAAAATTTAATTTTTTTAGCATGTTTTTGTTTAATCTAAGTTGCATAGCTGCACACATAACCTTATTTTCAAAAATTGTGAACTTATCAAAATCCACAAATCTATGAGTGTGCCGGTGACTTGTAAACTTTAGAACTTGGCTTGTATACTATTCGAGACCACCATAATGAGTATTATTGATATAATTGGAGTGACTTGTCTAACTTGGTAAATTTCTAGGATTTCACCCAAAAAGCCTATAAATGTTATGTGTTATTAACTAACTACACTGGTTAGTTAACCCCCGTATAAACCCTTTGTTACTCTCACTTTTAGAGTAAGATACCCCTAGAAAAACACTCAGAGCCATTCCTTTCGTTTCTTACACCTTTGTTATAATGTTTCGTTACACCCTTACACCTTAGCCTACCCTGTAGATTAAAATCCGTGGTTAATTGCTTTAGGCAAAGTGTGTTTCCTTACATTACCTGTGTTCGCGTGCGTAATTCATTATCTTTGGTTGAGTCAGGAAATTGCACAATGCAATTGGAGTGAAAGTAAATATTGTATATCTTTGAGTTTATTTTTCGTGTGTTTACTACTTTCACTATTACCGTTATTTCTGAAGTCATGAAAAGTATGGAAAAATTATCCAGAGTTATCGTTATAGTGATGTGGTGAAATTTTACACATCTATGTTTATGTTTCAAGTTAAAAAAAAAAAAAAAAAAAAAAAAAAATCGAAAAAATAGAAAAGAAAAAGAAAGAAAAAGTTGGATGTTTGTTTAAACAACTTATGTAAAGTTTTGTATTAAGTGGTCGATATCACCACTATTTGTTTTTGTATATTATATTTATGGATTGAATGGGAGTTGGCCGTTATGGAAACGCCAACTAAGGTTATTCTTTGATTGAGATCTTGTCGAGTATAATTCGTGTCTACCTAAAGCGTGTGTTTCAAGTGTTAAAGCGTGAGTTATTCAATGATATGAGTCTTATTCATGGGATGGTTGGGAAAGTAATTTACCACACTTAGGATTTTAATTTATCTGTTTTGTTTATTTTTCATTTTACACCAATTTGTATCCCAAATATTATCCATACCCTAT
Source organism: Artemisia tridentata subsp. tridentata (assembly GCA_021014915.2). Taxonomy (NCBI): domain Eukaryota; kingdom Viridiplantae; phylum Streptophyta; class Magnoliopsida; order Asterales; family Asteraceae; genus Artemisia; species Artemisia tridentata. The sequence continues at coordinate 293,066,402 of CP139506.1, forward strand.
ATCATTCTCTATCCAAACCTTTGATTTATTGAGATTAGGGATTTGAGCAATCTTAAGTATCGTAGTCGTGGATTCGACTATGTATTTATGATTTTGTCGCCCTTTTTGATATAATATTATTGGTGAAGATTACTTGGTCCTATCTTTAGCCTATTCGAGTTAAGGATTTGAGCAATTGCAAGTATCGTGTTCGTGGATTCGATCATGTATTTGTGATTTTGTCGCCTTTTCTGGAATTTGAGATCGATAGAGATTAAGGAGAAAGATTAACCCTTAACCAACAAACCCTTTTTACCGCTTTAGACTTGTTATTCCTTGGCTTTAGTGGAGGAGATGCGTATACTTGTCAAGCTTATGATAGAATATTCGTCACGACTGGACAGTTAAACGATTAGATTTGCTTTTATCGAAATATTTTATTTTGTTTCTAATTCGTTAAGTGTTTGGTTGTGCAATTATGATAAAACGAATAAATGCTTAATTGTAAAAATACATCCTATTCAGGATACATTTTCATAAGTTTTAATCTAAGGTTTACTTGAGGACAAGTAAAGTTCAAGTGGGGGGATATTTGATGACATCAAATAACGACATATTATTAGCATCATTTATCCTATATTATTGACTTGTTTTATATCACTTTATATGAGAATTGATACTTAATCGTTTATTTTTGTAATTCTCATTTATAAACAAGCATTAGGTGAAAGTTAATGATTTCGGACTGAAATTGGAGCAAAATGAATCAAGTTAGAAAAGTCTACTGAACTGAAGGAAGATGCGCCGTATCATTCTTGATAGATACGTCGTACATAAAGACTTAGACGAATCTGAGACCATTGCCTGACTTTAAAGAATGTGCCGCATGTATTTATCTCATGCGCCGCATATAAAACCTTGGTTAACGAAGAAGATCTGACTTATCTACTCCAGATACACCGTATGACATTCCTAACATACGGCGCATCAATATCAAGACTTCACCAGAGATTATCCAAGATACTGAAGGACATGCGCCGCATAAAGATACAAGTTACGCCGCATCTGAAGACGGTGAACGAATATTCTGGAATATAATAATCTTGGACCCCACGCGAAGTTACCTAGATACGCCGCATCGGACCAATCCGATGTGCCGTATTGGCCATATACAATCTTAGCAGAGAAATCAAGTGAAGAATAAAAGCTCAATGAAGAAGTCAAGATTACATAATGATACTCGGAGATGCTTTCATATTTTGGCCATAAAAACTTCATCCGGACTCCGTTTTAGGTGATTCAAGCGGCCACGGAAAGAGAAAAAGGAGATCTATATTTTTCAGAAGGAGATACGGCGCATTGGCTTTGTGGATGCGCCGCATCGAGGTCGGAACAGCAGCAGACTAATTTTGGTAAACCTTGGAGGCTACTCTTCCTTACCCCTATAAATACCACAGCCCTATGGACGATTTGAGGAGGAAAAAAATCACTATTATCAGTTGGGGACAACCCCAAATCGTCCCCAACACATTCTCCATCCACCATTGAAGATCAACGAAGAACATCTCCATACTTATCTTTGTGTATCATTCGGTTAGCATAATAAATTTGTCTATGGATTTCTTATGTTTAATTTTTATGTATACTTTATCTTTTGCTGAGATTATGGGCTAACACCCTTAGGTGTTAGCCATGTTTATGAAGTTTTATTAGTTTTTATGATTTTGTCGATGTGTTTGCTTTGTTATTGGATTGGGTGCTTGTCGATAAAAACTCGTTTATTGCTTATAACTAGTAGAAGTCTATGTAACTAGGTTATGATCCTTATAACTTTAATTGATGTGACTTAATTACCTGTAATTGTGGTTGCTTAGGTTGAGTTATTTGCGTGTTAACCCGAATCTCTATTAGGAATCATTGTTTGGCATAAACGGAACGTGTCTACAACCTAATAGGACTAGTAGCGTGTAATACCGAACTAGGTTAGATGGTTTAAAGCAATAAGTTAGTATTGATGCTAGACGAGTCACTATGATCATGTCCTCTTTCCCACCACGATGGTAGGTTATTTAATCGTGACAGGATTAATAATTGGATTGGCGACAAAACAATTGAATGAATTAAAACAAGTAGACATAAGCATGTATAACTATAAAATGGATTAGACGTGGCTAACCCGTTCTTCCTATCTATCTTCATCTATCTTTAATTTGCTTTTAATTAGTTTAATATTTATTTTCTCGTATTTAGTTTAATTAAACACACAAAATCGTGATAGCCTCTCAGGCTAAAACCCCAAAAATATTTACTTGCTTTCTAGGTTAGTTAGTTTAGTAATTAGAATACCTTTAGATCACTTTAGCTTCGCTCCTAGTGAACGACCCTTGTTTACCTAGAAACTATCTACATTGATCGGGTACACTGCTCGTGAGTGTTTAGAGTCTATAGGTTAGTTCGGCAATAAATAAATTTAAAACTTGGTTGATTTTTATAGACCTAAAAAAACACATCAATGTATCAAAAGGTGTAAATAAAATTATAGAGTGTCAAATAGTTAATAAGGCTAAGTCTGGGTTGGGGTATAAAACATGTCCACCTCCTCACAGAGGAGAGCCTGCACCCCCAGGAATTGACCTAGAGCATATGGGTTTACCAGAGTTTCAACAATCTAAGTTAGAGTATGGTTGTAAGACTAAAGAAAATTTAACTGCTAATAAATCTGTAGAAACTAGTGAGCCTTTTGAGAGTGCAAGTGACACCTCACTCACTGAGGACAAGGTGTCAACTGATAGGAATTCAGATGCTCCCACTATTGAGGATTAGACATCTGATGATGAAGATCAGGTTGTAGTTAAACCTGATGTGGCAAAGATAGATGAAACCAATGTTCCTAAGGTGGTTAGTAATGAAACTATTAAGCCTACATCAAATGTTAAACCAGTTAGGAAAACAGTTAGATACTGTGAGATGTATAGGTCCACAGGCAAGCCAAGAGGTAAATAGAGGAACTTGAATGACCTCAAGTCACATCAACTAGGAAGTGACTTTGTCATGTACAAAAAGGCTTGTTTTACTTGTGGTAGCTTAGACCACTTAGAGGCTTTTTTTCATAACCATCAGGGGAGAAAGATGGTTACTGGGAATAACAGGGTAACTGGGAACTCAAGTCATAGGGTGAACTCAAACAGGTCTCAAACTCACCCTAGTTCTAACGGAATGACTCCCAGACCACTTCTATTGAAGTCTGGCCTAAAACCAATTAGTACTGCTCGACCAGCAGTTAGTACTGCCAGACCATATAAGACTGTTTACCCTAGACCAACAGTTTCAAGTACAAAACCAACTTTCAAACATGCACAACAAACTGTTAAAAGGCATTTTCATAAGAAAGCAGTGGTTCAAAAATAATTTTGGAAACCAAAGGCTAAAACTGCAAAGCCAGCAGTTAGTACTGCTAGCTAAGCAGTTAGTACTGGTAAATCTAAAAACACTGCTAGGGATAAGAGGGCTAATGCTGTTAAGGCCTCAGCATGTTGGGTATGGAGACCAATCAAACCCAATGGTGCATCAATTGTATTGAAAAGATTTGACTATATTGATGCACGAGGCAAACCCAAGTCAGTGATGGCTTGGGTACCCCAAGGAAATTAATTTCCTTATTTTATGTGCAGGGACATTCACAGGATGATGAGGAAGATCAAGGTTATGCAGACAGTGGATGTTCCAGGCACATGACAGGCAACATGTCCTATCTTTCAAACTTTCAACCAATGGATGGAGGATATGTTAACTTTGGGGGAGGAATAGGAGGAAGAATTACTGGTAAAGGCACCTTGAAAATCGGTAAATTAGACTTTGAAGATATGTACTTTGTGCAAGAGCTTAAGTATAACCTGTTTAGTGTCTCACAAATGTGTGACAAAAAAAAATAAGGTTCTTTTTACTGACACTGAATGTCATGTGCTTTCTCCAGACTTTAAGATGCCTGATGAAAGTCAGGTTCTACTTAAAGTTCCAAGAAAGGGCAACATGTACAGTGTTGATATGAAGAAGATTGTTCCTAAAGAGGCCCTTACTTGTCTTGTTGCAAAGGCCACATTGGATGAGTCCATGTTATGGCATAGAAGACTTGGTCATATAAATTTTAAAACCATAAATAAAATTGTTAAAGATGGTTTGGTAAGAGGCTTGCCTCAAAAACGATTTGAAAATGACCAGACTTGTGTTGCCTGTCTCAAAGGCAAACAACACAAGGCTTCTTGTAAGCCCAAGACCCTCAACTCTATTGATCAACCTTTGTTTATGCTACATATGGATTTGTTTGGCCCTACATCTGTGAGTAGTATTATGCATAAAAGGTACTATCTTGTAGTTACTGATGACTATAGTAGATTCACATGGGTTTTCTTTTTAGGTTCTAAGGATGAGACACCTAGCATTCTTAAGACATTTATAACTGAGATAGAAAACTTAGTGGATAAGAAAGTAAAAGTCATTAGGTGTGACAATGGGACAGAGTTCAAAAATAGAGTTATGGATGAGTTCTGTAAGGAAAAAGGTATTAGAAGAGAGTTTAGTGCTGCTAGAACTCCTCAGCAGAATGGAGTTGCTGAAAGGAGAAATAGAACACTAATAGAAGCTGCTAGAACCATGTTAGCTGACTCCAAACTGCCCATCACTTTTTGGGCTGAAGCAGTTAATACTGCTTGTTATGTGCAGAACAGGGTTTTGGTAGTTAAACCTCACAACAAGACACCATATGAGCTATTTAGGGGTAGAACTCCTGCATTAGGTTTTCTAAAACCTTTTGGGTGTCATGTAACTATTCTAAATACCTTAGACCATCCAGGCAAATTTGATGGTAAATCAGATGAAGGATTCTTGGTTGGGTACTCATTAAACAGCAAAGCCTTTAGAGTATATAACACAAGAACAAGGAAAGTTGAGGAGAACCTGCATGTTCAGTTTCTAGAAAATAAATCTAATGTTGCAGGTGAAGGTCCAAAATGGCTATTTGACCTTGATACTCTAACCCAATCAATGAATTATGTGCCAGTTGTTGCAGGAACATTTTCTAATGATTTTGCAGGTTCAGAAGCTGATGATGCAACAAATGAAGCAGGCTTGGGAAAGGAGAAAGATCAAGATCATTTGCTGATGCCAATATGGAACAGTGTGGATTCATCTTCAAAAATTGGTGAACCTTCTACTGATGAAGCCAAGGAAGGTATTGAAGATGAAAACAATGTATATGGAGCTGAAGATCAAGAGAATCAAGATAACAGTACAAATAAAGATTGTACTGTTGAGCCCCAAGTTAGTACTGCTGGGAAAAATGTTCATACTGCTGGCCCATCAGATACTAATGCTGCTGATTTCTCAGAAGATGAGGTGGATATCAACAATTTACCACCCACCTATCCAGTTCTCACTACTCCACACACAAGGATACACAGAGATCACTCCATAGACAATGTGATTGGGGACATACAGTCTGGTGTGAAGACAAGAAGACAGATTATGACTTCAGACCAACAAGGGTTTCTTAGTGCTGTTTATGAAGAAAAGAAGCATGAAGATGACAACACATATTTGTTTGTGTGTTTCCTCTCACAATCTGAACCCAAAAATGTTCTCAAAGCCTTAGAAGACTCAAGCTGGGTAGAAGCAATGCAAGAGGAGCTTCTCCAATTCAAGATTCAGAAGGTTTGGGTATTAGTGAATTTACCCAAGGGTATGAGGTAATTGGAACCAAATGGGTTTTTAGAAACAAAAGGGATGAAATGGGTATTGTGATCAGAAATAAGGCTAGGCTTGTAGCCCAGGGGTATACACAAGAAGAGGGAATAAACTATGAAGAAGTTTTTGCACCAGTAGTTTGGATTAAAGCAATCAGACAGTTCTTAGCTTATGCTTCTTTCATGGGCTTCACTGTTTACCAGATGGATGTTAAAAGTGCCTTTCTATATGGTACTATTGAAGAGGAGGTGTATGTCTCACAACCTCCAGGTTTTGTTGATCCAGAACATCCTGACAAAGTGTACAAGGTTGTGAAAGCTCTTTTTGGACTACATCAGGCTCCAAGGGCATGATATGAGACTTTGGTTTCTTATTTGTTAGAGAATGGATTCCAAAGGGGCAAGATTGATCAGACTCTATTCATCAAGAAAAATAAGAAGGATATCTTGCTGGTACAGGTGTATATGGAAGATATTATATTTGGATCCACAAGGAAAGAAATGTGCGTAGAATTTGAGAAACTTATGCATGATAAGTTTCAGATGAGTTCCATGGGGGAACTTACTTTCTTTTTGAGGTTGCAAGTGAAGCAATCAATTGAAGGAATATTTATCAGTCAGGATAAATATGTGGCAGAGATACTAAGGAAGTTTCAGTTCACTGATGCTAAAGTGGCAAGCACACCAGTTGATCCAAAAAAACCTTTGATTAAAGATGCTGATGGAAAAACTGTTGATGTACATACCTACAGATCAATGATAGGGTCCTTGATGTACCTAACTTCATCAAGACTAGATATCATGTTTGCTGTGTATGCCTGTGCAAGGTTCCAAGTCACTCCCAAGGCTTCTCATTTAACTGCTGTTAAGAGGATCTTTAGATACCTTAAGGGCCAACTTAGGTTGGGTCTGTGGTATCCTAGGGAATCACCTTTTGACTTGGTGGCATATTCAGATAGTGATTATGCTGGTGTAAGCCTGGACAAGAAATCAACAACTGGTGGATGTCAGTTCCTTGGTTGCAGACTTATATCATGGTAGTGTAAGAAGCAGACAATTGTGGCAACTTCTACAACTAAAGCTGAGTATGTAGCTGCTGCAAGTTGCTGTGGTCAAGTGCTTTGGATTCAAAACCAACTACTTGACTATGGGTATAATTTTATGAACACCATGATATATATTGACAATAGCAGTACAATATGCATTATTAAAAATCCAGTGCAACATTCTAAAACAAAACACATAGAAATTAGGCATCACTTTATAAGAGACTGCAATGAGAAAAAGTTAGTTCAAGTTGTTAAAATTGACACTCTTCAAAACTTTGCAGACCTTCTCACTAAAGCCTTTGATGTTGGAAGGTTTCAATACTTGGTGGCAAGTATTGGAATGCTTAACCCTTAAAGTTTTTAATCTGTGTGTTTTTGTACATTCAAATGGATTTGTACTGCTAGGATTGCCAATTAGTACTGTGTTTGTATAATTTGTACTGTTAGTACAAATTTGGATTGTTTGTTAGAACTGTTAGTCATATGTTTATACTGTAATGAAGCAAATGCTTTGCACTTTATTTTCTTGGTTTTGGACTAACATTTGCAGGTCATGGAGTTGATAATGACAAAATCTTCGACAAACAAAATCTTGTGAATACTAGATATCAAGAGCTCCCAAGCTCTCATGAGCAGTAGTTGGAAGATTAAGCACAAAAGAATTACTAGTGCATTGTGTGAGCAGCATATTGGTGTATTGGTTGCTGACATAATAGGTTGATGATGGACAGAGTTTGGGGATCCATTAACAAAGGTTTTATGCCTATGTTATCTGATTCTTTAAAACTTCTTTCTTGAAATCTTATTATGATATTTTGTATTGGAATTGATGACTTCGTTAGTCAGATAGTAACTGACCTAACTCACTCTCTACCATTTTATACTTTTTGTATAATGAGTTAGTTTAAGGACATCTGGTAGAGAGAACAGCGAGCAAACGTGAATCTAACACATTTGTGTTAGAGGCAACAACTGCCACGAGCTAGAAACCCTATCAAGAAAGCTCTTTGAATGGGTTTATCTGATCACAGGCAGTTATTTATAACTGAAATCATTGGTTTTCACACGACCAGAGGTTGCATTAAACCGAACTTATGATTAAGTGTCTGTCTTTACACTTAATCCCTTCAACATGGTTGTTAGCAATATGTTTTTTAATCAATATTGAGTTCATACTACTGAGTCAAATTTTTCCAAAAAGTTTGTAATGCCAGGCAAAAAGTTAGTACTGGTAGGCTTAAGTTTGTACTGTTGGATAACCGTTAGTACTGGTGCAAAACAAAAGCTTTTTGAAAATAGCCGTTGAGAGTTTGTTGAGATTTTTACTGGTCAATATCTTATCTTAAGGGTGTTTCTTTTTGGATATTTTTACTTTTAAATTATTATATTCACTTTTCTTCAATCAAAAGTTATCTTTTAATTGAAGTTGGTCAAATAGAAACCCTCATAAGTCTTTCATAATATCTCAATTCACTTTCTTCATCTACTTTCTAATCTAAAATTACACTATTCACAGCAGTCAAATCACACTTTTACTGAAAAAATAATGGCTTCTTTATCCTTTGTTGACAAGCATAATATGGTCGCGTATTTGGAAAAAGCAGAGGATGACACATACTTTCATCAGATAGTTGACTTTTTAAATGGTTCCCACATAAGGTATTCTTTAACATTAAATCCCACTATCTATGTCTCCCAAATCAAAGAGTTTTGGCAGACTGCTACTATTGAAACATTTGACAATGGTGACAAAGAGTTAAATGTCACAGTGGATGGTAAATCTATCACTCTTGCTGAATCATCACTCAGGAGGCATCTCCATCTGAATGATGACAATGGTATTAGTGCTATGACAAACACTAAAATCTTTGAAAATTTAACCAGGATGGGGTACAACATCCAATCACAATCTTTAACTTTTCAAAAAGGTTGTTTTGCCCCACAATTGAGGTTTTTGATTCACACCATCCTTCACTGTCTCAGTCCTAAGAAAACCTCATGGGAACAGTTCAATAGCAATATTGTAACTGCTCTCATATGCTTAGCTACTGACAGAACATTCAATTTTTCAAAACCTATCTTTGAAGGAATGGTTAAAAATTTTGATAGCAAATCCAAATTTTTGATGTATCCCATGTTCATTCAAACTATTTTGAACATGAGGAAACATCAACTTCTTCCTTACAAAAATGTTTATCCAACACCAAAACTTACCCAAAAACTTTTCAGTAATATGAGGATAGCCTCAAAAGGGTATAGTGGGGAAGAGGTACCATTATTTGATTCTATGCTATAGTTACAGGATGAAGGATCAACAAGCCCAGTTGACTCCCAACACACACCCACAACATCAGAACAATCACTTTCACAACCAACTTCATCACCAGATAGGTCAACATCCAAAGAGGGCTCTGCTATACCTCAGCACAGAGACCCTACCCCTCCCAATGTAGCAGATGAGGCTGACTTTGTCAGTATAGAAATGGCTGCTTCTACTGTCTCAGGCTTAGAAGTTGGGCAGGACAGAAGTAACATAAATAAGACCCAATCTATGGCAACACCAACAGTACCAAGTTCCTATGAACCCAATACTATTGGTGGAATCCCAAGCTAACTGGAAATATTGTGTGGCTCAGAAGCTCACAATGTGGTGGACTATGAGTCTTTGCCTCATGATGCACCTCTCCCTGAAGGTAACACATCAGGAAGTGCTGAGGGCAGCAAGACACTAAAAGAATTGACGGATTTGTGTACAAAATTGTCTGAAAAGGTCACGACTTTGGAAGCTGAACTCACATCCCACAAGAAGGTGTTTGGTAAGGTATATACTAAATTGGTCTTGAAAGTCAAGAAACTAGAACAGAAGGTCAAGACTCTTCAAAAAAAGAAGTCAACTCACTTGGTAGAATCCACTGAATCATCTTCTACCTCCAGTTCATCAGATGGTCTAAGTGATGATCAAGGTGAGGAATCTTCCAAACAGGGGAGGAAGATTGCCCAATTAGATGAATTATATGAAGATCCTCAGGTTTCTTTGGTTCAAGAGTAATTTGATACTCAGGGGAGGCAAACATTTCATGGTACTGGTACTGGTGGTTTTACAGAAGGTACTGGTAGTGCATTTCATGGTACTGCTAGTATTCCTGAAGAAGGTACTGGTGGCTCTCAAGGAACTGCTGGTGCAGTATATATAAGAAGGCCAAAGAAATCAAGATCAGACATGGGTAAGGGAATAATGGTAGAAGGAGAATCTTCTCAGAAAACAACCAAGATAAGTCAAGCCCGAATTTCTTTAGATGAAGAATTAGCTCACAAAATTCATGAAGAAGAATTAGCAGCTCAAGAAGCTTCTGATAGGGAGCTATCTGCCAAGCTACAAGAAGAGGAAAGGTCACAGTTTACTAGAGAAGAACAAAAACAAGCTATTGATGATCTTTTGGAGCAGATTAGAAGAAAGAAGAAAACTTATCAAAAGAAATCTCCTTCAAGGAAAGAACAACTAGTCTATATGAAGACATATCTGAAACACCATGATACCTGGAAAGAACATCACTTCAAGGGAAAATCTTTTGAAGAAATTGAAAAGATTTACATTGACTCTCATAGGAGAATGCAAATATTTCTAAAAGGTGATCTTGAAAGGAGTGAAGGAAGAGGAGAGAAGAGAGCAGCAGAATAATTGGAATCAGGAGATTCCAAGAAACAAAGAACTGAGGAAGAATCAGTTCAAGAAGAACCAGCAGAGGAAGAAAAGGTAGAAGAAAAATTAACTAATGAACAGATCCATGGCATGATGGTGATAGTACCAGAAGCTCTTAATATTGATCCTATTCAAGCCAAGCATCCCATCATTGATTGGGAGGTGTATTCAGATGGAGCTATTAAAGGTTGGAAAATCATCAGAGTAGGAGGAAAGTCTGAAGTCTACAAGTTCTTTGAAGATGTGATTAAAGCTTTTGACAAAGATGAATTGGATAAGCTATGGAGTTTAGTGAAAGAGAGATTCAAGACCACAGATCCAACAGATGATAAAGACAAAGAGCTTTGGGTAGAACTGAAGAGAATATATGATCCTGACGTAGGTGAAGCTATATGGAGATTTCAAATTCATGGCTTAGACATCACATGGAGACTGTTTGATAATTGTGGAGTTCACAGAGTTTCTACTAAAGAAGGGGTGGAAAGCTATATTTTAGTAGAAATGGATTACCCACTAAGAGTAGGAATATTAATGCTTACGCTTGCATTAAGAATTAAAGTTGAAGAAGATTCAGAGATGGCAAGAGAATTGATCAGAAAAATATTTCAGCTTGCAGAAGAAAGGAAAGCCAGAAGACTAAGGTTAACTATGTAGTGTTTGGAAGAATCCTCACAGTCCTCATTTAAATTCAAAGAAACTTGATGATTTAGGGTAAATCACAAGTTTAGGGGAGGATTGTTGGGAATTAAATGTTTCTGACTTAGTACTGCTGGAAGAATACACTAACAATACAAACTGCCAGTGTATAAGTGAAGTCTGCCGAAGAGTAACTAAAAGTACAAATGATTAAGTTAGTACTATTAGTGTATGACAGAAGGTACTGCTGCTATGATAAGAATGTATAAAGGATAAGTATGGAATAGATCTTATGTATATCACAATTAGTTAGAAACATACGGGTAGATACTTATCTTGTAAAGGACTCCTTATGTCTATAAAAAGAGGTCCTAGGTTAGATCAGAAGATACACAAGTCGTATGAGATATACAAGTTTTTGTTAAGGTTCAAGGTCGTTGTAACCCTAGTGATATTGAGATCACTCGTATTATTCTTGAATAATATTGAATCATTTGGAGTTAAACATTGTGTTCATTGTTCATACTACATTACTGTTACATTAAACAAAACCTTCTAAGTATTGTTAAGTAGATTCCGCATACTTAACAATATAACCTCAAAGTATCTTAAACACATCATAAAGGAGTAACATCCTAAGTGTTTGATCCTCTCAAACGCGACTCAAGCTTTTGAGGCCTAAAGTGAGCTTCAAGGATGTGGCATCTTTATTTACTCTTTCTTTTCCTCCTCTTGTTTTAGATTTTCAAATGATTGTATTATGAAAATGTTTAGCTACAACTACGTATCCAAATAATAATATTGAGAGTCAACTCAACACTAAAAAAATCACGAGAACTTCCGACTTGACGGTTCACAGAAAGTTTTGTTGAACATTTGGCTAGTTTACAATTAGAACTTGGAGCGTTAAATGAGTTCAACCCATATTATGTAAAATAACAAAAATGTGTCTTACATGACGCTATTTCTACGAACCATTGGTCATGTGGGGACTGTATGACTTTACATATTATGAGTCATGCTCGTCATCACATGGATGGTCTTATCCATTTTTCTAAAGGGTCTGGCGACATGAGTGGATACTTTGTTGGCATTTCAAAGTTGTCTAACAAGGAGTCCGAGACAAAAGTAACTGAGGGGTTGGTTTTGGATGCTGATCTTCTTGATTTTGGCTTTAGAGTGCCTATCACTACCGTCAAATATATCCATCATGGTTGTCGTCTCGCCTTCTCTCGCACATTGAAAACAGTTTTTTACAAGGTGGTTGTCCAGCCCGGTTCTGTCGATGCCTGGATTAGGTTGTTACTTTTTCCACGTTGTACGTTGCAGGTGAGTAGGCCCAAAAAATAGACAAGAACGTAGATCCGGGAATAGAAAAATCCTTGTAACAAAGTTATATCTTGAATTCTCTGGCTACATGGGGGAAAGATGATGGTATTGCAACATTAGTTAAAATTAAGTTAGATGGCTCTGGGTTAGGGTCCTTAGGTCAGGGCGAGGTGATTTTCTGGATGAGAGAACAATGAGCAACTGTTAGGTCACCATTTCATAAACTAACAATCATAGATCTAGAGAGAAAGTAAGAGAGATAGAGAGTGGAAGGAACTTGTAAAATATAATGAAAATGATATTTCTCAAAGAACCAACACTATCTCCCCTCAAAGGAGGGGGTATTTATAGTGTTTTACATAAGGAGGGCGTTGCCCTAGTTTCTAGAAGAATCCTATGAAGCCCATGGGCTTACTACATGAGCTAGGATCCTAATAACAAACAATTATAAGCCATAATAACTTACGACCTATTACAAATATAATGACCGACACTTTATACTTATAACGTGTTCCCAACAATCTTCCCTAAGGGTTGGTCATCATAGGTCGTTTGACGTCTTCAACTTCTGTTGGTTCTGACGTCTCTTTAATCTTTGTCTCTTGTTCTTGTAGTTGTGATCTTGTGTTGGTTTTGCCTTGCGTTCATCAACTTTGTTGTTTCTGATGTCTTTATGTCTTTTTCCACCATGCTCATACTTTCTTTATGACTTTTTATTCTTCATTCTGATGTCTTTACATCTTTTTAGATTCTTTAACTTTGACGTTGAATCATTCTGACTTTAACTTTAGCTTTGATCTTTGGGAATGATGTTGGTATGAGCATGTGGATCCTTTGAGTTGATGAACGTGATGGTGATGGTCTTACTTCCAAGGAACAATCATTAGTAACTGCGTGGTAAAGATTAGTAATAATCACCAATCGATCACGGTGAACCTTTATTAGAGAATTTGTTCACTATGATTGTTTTACTGATGAATGTCTTGATTCCATTCAACTTGATCGGGCACATCAGCCGTTCGAATCCTGTTAGGGACAGTTATCAATACTATGGATAAATCCAAGTAAAGACCCACGTCTTCATGACTCGATTCGTGAAAGGAATTTCCTTAGCGGGATTTCAAGCACTTACATGTTCGGACGTCGAGAGTAATCTCTAGTCCTTACAAAGGTTGTTCCTGAATTGGATACCCTCAAGAAGGCTTACGCAGATATACCTAAGTAAACCAACAATTCAGGTGAGTCGCTGAAGTATATTGAAGTATCACTCCGCGACTGTAGACCGTTATGAAATTTTTCGACGTTTGTGTTTAGATATCTTTGTAAGATATACCCTTGATCGCTGGCGCGTTCCTTGAATATTCTCAGAACGGATGCACGAATGCTGGCGCGTTCCTTAAACATTCAAGAATCGGATGGTCACTTTGGTATATCTTTATTTGATATCTTTTCACAGTCATTGTGAGTCGCTGAAGTATTACTTCACGACTGTAGACCATTTGTCACCATTTCAAGGAAGTTTAAATCTCAATGTCGATCGTTGTGACAAGAAAACATTTGTAAAATCTCTCAAAGTGTTTATATTATAAAATACGTTTTGGAAACACTTTGTGAGTTTTTCATCTTTTAAAGATACTCCCCCTTCAGATGTGCTTATGAGTTTTAAAGAAAATCTGCACATTGAAGAGAGGAGTTGATGACTTTTTATGAATTGATTGATTTTCAGTGGAAACGTCCTTTGCGAGACGTTTACGTCGCTAATTAAAGAGATCCATTATCAGCTTTTAGGTGACAACTAGCTCTAATAACCAACCTGAAATTATTACCCGTCTGGGAACATACCCAAAGAAAATCTCTCGATATGGTACTTTTAACTCATCAATTCATAGGTGATATCTGAGTTAAACTCGACATGGTACATTCTACTTTGACAAATTCCTTTTTGAGATACGCTTACGTCGCTAGTTAAAGCGATACATTGTCATATTTTAGGTGACAACTAGCTCTAATAATTAACTTGAAGTTATTACCCGTCGAGGAATAATTCATTTCTATTACGAACTATGTTTTCTCGTTAATTCATCTATTAACTCTGAGTAACACTCAATACGGTACACTCTACTTTGACAAGTCCTGTTCGAGACACGCTTACATCACTAGTTAGACTAGCTTGATATTATTACCCGTCAAGGACAAGTCATTTCGATTACTAACATTATTTTACCGTCAATTTGTTGGTTAAATCTGAGTTGAACTCTTATGAAATTCCATTTTGATCAACATTGTAAGATTTTGTCGTATGACCAACATATTTTAATCACTATTCTCCCCCTCAAAAATTGCATATCGATGTTGTTTTTGATAAAACAGTTTAATTAAAATATGCATTTTGTGGTTTTGTGGGAAAATACCAAGAATTTGTTTGATTTTGAGACAAAGATTTTGTTGTTTTATGAAGCTTTCGCTTCTTATATTAGGATTATTGCACTGAAGCGTACAACATTGTCCTTTCTTTGAAATACGGGCCATGCACATAAATATGTGCATAAGCCATAATTTTTTATTTTTTTTAACAAAAGACTTTGTTTTCTTTTAGCAAAAATCCCTCCCCCTCAAATACAAAAATGTATTCGAGAGATAGACTTCTTGAGCAAAATTTTGAAATGTATTATGAATACTTTTGAAAATTTAAATTATAATTCTGTTCAAGGATTTAAGAAAACACAATCAAATGTTATATAATGAATGAAAAGAGTTAGAGTTATTACATAGATCATTTAAATGTTTTAGATTGACTAATTAATCTAACAAAACTATCTAGACTCTAAACTCCACCAATCATTCGGGATGATGAAATGTGAGAATGTTCCGCTCCCTTGCTCTTCCTCCAACATAGCCTTCCAACCTTCACATTTGCACGCGGAATTTGAGTCTGTAATCAATTCTCTCCAAGAACTTCACCGCTTGTTTCTCGTCGTTTCTTTTCCACTTCATATGTCGTAACCATCCCTGCTCACGACCTTCTTTATCAAGAACATTCTGCAATTCAATTCTTACCTTCATCAATGTTTCATCGCTGAACTTGTGAATGTCATTGTATCCCATGAACATGGTTATCCCAGATCTAACATATTCTAGTCCAAATGGTGTGCCTGTGAAGTTGTACGGTCTTCTTTCTGAGATGCCTGGAGGTCTAAGATCAGGTTTGATGAGATTGAGACGTTGCTGGTAGCTTTCAACACTTAGATGAGCATCTTCGACTCTTGATCTGATTACAATGTTTCTGATGTAGAGAAGAACGGAGTTGATGATGTCATATTGAAGGCTTCCCGAAAGATGCATGAGTTTACCTTGAACCTTTAGAAGATACATATCTTCGATATCGTTGATGTTTAAGCTCTTGTAATCTGCTTCACTGAATGTGTACTCCTTGTCGTCATCTCGTCTTACCTTAATCTCCGTCAGAAAGTTGTAGCCGTATCTCGATTCAGTTTCAGCACTTATGATGGAAAGAATCCATTGCCTGTAGAACACTTTGTGATTGGCGGTGAACGTCAGTTTCCATTTGTAGAACCATTTTCTCATCTCTGGCCAATGAAAGATTCCTAAGGCCGCTTCATCATTATACCGTGCAATAGACGTACTGAACATATCTCTGATTTGTTCTTCAAGTCCTTCTTGAGCGTAAAGAGAAGCTGGAAACTTGGCAAGAGATGTGGCATATCTTTTCTCAGGATCTGTGTCACCGTACTTCAGATATTCTAAGTCACGGTTGAAGAAGTATGGTTTCGGTACTTTGGGATTATGAGAATGACCGACGAGTGGTAGTGGTTGAGAGTAGTCGCGGTACTTGAAGGTGTCAGGTTCATGTGGAGATAGTGATGCATCCCAGCTAATGTCTTTAGATAGTGCTCTTGCGACTTGCTCGAGGTTGTATTCGAATTCCAGATGTGAGGTAAGCTTAGTCTTGAAAGGTGTGAACCATTGACGATGTCAGATTTTTGCAGTTTTTTTTTATCCTCATGACTTGTTTAAGCTTCTTCGTGAAATCCACAATTGAGCCCTCAACTGGTGTTTCCTCTTCTGGAATGTCTAGATATTCATCGACCATTTCTTCAAACCAATTAAACTTTTGCGAAGACGGATCAACCCATTCTGGTGCTGGTTGTAGTTGTACATCTGATGGTGGTTCAAGTATTACTTCAGCATCATGAAGTTGTTCAGTGTCTTGTGGGTGGATCTCTTCGTCTGCGGTAGTGTTGAAAGGAATTTCTTGTAGTCCAGAAGAAGATGGTCCAGCTTTCTTTGAACGTTTGTCACTTGGGTTTGCATCATCATCTTTATCTGAATCATCGTGACAACGCTTACGAGGCTTTTCTTTCTTGCAGGTTTCACTTTTCTTTTCCGCCTTCTTGATTGAACTAATTAAAGCTTTGCGAAGGTCACGTTCATCCGGATCATTGACCACAAGTTCAACTAATTTACTTTTGATATATGCAGCAGAAGGTTTTGAAGGTTTTGTCTGAATGGTGAGAGGAGTAGTCTGGATATGATGAGCAACAATTCCTTCAAGCTTGTTTTTCACATAATGTCTCATTGCAGATGGAAGTGCCTCTTTGAAGTATTTCTAGACTTTACCGGATAAATTTTGTTGAAACAAAGCTTCCATTGCTGTAGAGACATCATAAGAATTGAATTCATCAATGTCTTGTTGTTGAGTTTGAACCCGAGCTTGTAATGTGTTGAGCTGTTCCTGAAGGGTTTGAACTTGATTCGTTTCTTTGTTTTCTGGAATAGCTTTCAAAGTTTGCTCAGGTGTTGGTTTTGGTGAAGGAGGTTTTGTCTTGGAATGTTGATCTTGAGATGATGCTACTGGTGATGGTTGTTTGGGAGGTGTAGGTGAACGGTTATCTCCTCATGAGTTTTGTTGAACATCATCTTCTTGATCATCATCATCTTGATTGTCATCATCATTGTCGTCTTCTTTCATTTCATCTTTTCCTTCTTCATTTTCTTCTTCTTCTTTCTCTTCATCATTTTCTTATTTATCCTCTTCATTGTTTGTTTCATCATCTGATCCTGAGGGTGTGTAAATGAATTGATCTGATTCTTCTTATTGATCGGTTAAAATCAAGTCATATTTATTTCCAAGGAAACACAAGTGAAGTATGTGTGACCCGGTTCGTTATCCCCGATGAGAGTTGAATGGAGTTTGTGCAATCGGGTTTGTGAATCGTGTTTGAGATATAAAAATTTGAGAGATTTTGAATTTGGATTACAACTACGTAAAACAATAAGTAGGCTAGGAAATAAAAAAAACAATTACAACTAGAAACAATTAACGTAAATAAATAAAACGTGAATAAAATACACGAATAAAAACGTGAAATAATGAAATACTAAACCTAGGGGTACAAATGTAATAAAAACTACTTTTATAAAAGAAAATAAAATTCTACAAAAGTTTAGGGACCAAAGTGCAAAAATTAAAACTTTAAAAATACTAAAAACAAAGACAGGGGCCAAATGGTACTTTTCTAAAACTTACTTTAAACTAAAAATGATTTTAAGACAAAGACAAGGACCAAAATGGATTAAACTGAAACTTAGTGGACTGACTTGAAAAACTTTAAAAATTAAAAACGATTTTTAAACAACAAACTGCCCAGGTTCGAACCTGGGCAACTACACTTTGTTAAAACTATTTTTTTTTTTCACTTTTCTCTTAAAAACTAACTAACAACTTTATCAAATAAGCATATACAATTAATATTAACTTTTTCTAATTCGAAATAAGCTCAAAAATAAGCTCTAAATCAGTGTTGAAAACTTAAAAAGGAACTTAAATAAGCAAAGAAAAAGAACTACTAAAAGCTATTAATAAGCTCAAACTTGGGAATAAGCTAAAGCAATAAACCAATGGACTGTCAAAGCTAATAAAGAAGCTATTCTAAACTATTCTCCACAAACACAAACAATAACCATAATCCGATCCAAGTCAAACTCGAACTAAAGCTATACTTAAACTATAATAAAGCAACACTTAACTAAATTTTTTTTTCTTTTTCGCTTACTGAAACACAAACAAGAACAAGAACTACACTATTAAACCATAAACCTTACAAAATACGCATCAACAAGAAGAATACTTCTACTTAAAAACCACAAAAGTCACTAACCACAACATTCAACAAACATTAAACTACAACATCACCACAAGAATTAAAATAGCAGAATCGAAGCAGTAACAAAAAAAATAAACTTAACTAAATAACCACAGATGTGAAGCAGTAACAGAGTGAAATAAACAGATTCGAGGCACTAAATAAGCTAAACAATTAAGACTTGACTTATATTAAAATAAAGAGTACAATTACAACCGAATCGAAAATCACAAATTACATTAAACTACTAGATGAAATTAACCTACTGCTTAATGAAAAATAAGAACATACCTAATTTTTTAGCTAAAATTAATCCTGGTTACTACAATAACCTCCTACTCTATTTATACTACTAAGAAAAAAATAAAATACTTCGGTCCTCCTTTTGTGTTTCTTCTCTAAGAGTAATCCATGTGAATCCTCCTTTGTGCTTCTTTTGAGAGAATCTTGGCCCTTGGATTAAAGAGAAATGATCTCAGCCTTTAAAATGGTCTTGGCGCCCAAAACTTCCCTCGGATAGGTGAGGTGGAGGTGAAACCCGTGAGTGGGGAGGTATAAGGGGAAGGGTAGCAGAGATGGGGAGTGGAGAAGGTGGTAAAAAGATGAAAGTTTTGGGGAGAGGTGGGGGAAAGTGATGGGGTGGTTTGTCTGGTTTCATTTTGGCGAGATGTATGGGAAGGAGACAAAGGGTTAGGGATTTTGACTATAAAGGATTGGGGGTTTGACCGAGTGGGATATTTCATCCGGTATTAATTATTAGTGGTGTGGGTCGGTCGGGTTTTTGTGGTGGGCTGTTTTGGGGTTATAAGGTTGGGATAGTGGTGGGCTTATGGTTAGTGGGTTGGGGTCGATGGGATTAAGTTATTTTTGTGGGGATCCGGTTGTAGGTTTAGTTAGAATAAATTTAGTTTAGCCAAGGACCAAAAGTGTAATTCATGAAACCTCAAGGACCATATCAGCCATTCTTCAAAGCTAATCCAGGGACCAAAATTGCCACGCTTATTATTCCAAGGACCAAAAATTTATTTTTTACTATTTTTTTTTTTATTTTTTTAAAGCTTGAGGGACTAGACTTGCCATTTGCAAATTTTATTTGTTTTTCAAACGTTTTCAATCATTTTGCATATGGAATACACAAAAACACATCTCAAAGATATTTTTAACATTATTTGATCGTTTTAAAGTGTTTTTGGTTGTTTTGACTCGAAAATTGGACGAAAAGATATGTGTAAAACGACACATATCATTCTTCTTATTCACCTTCAGTGTTAGATAATGTGATTTTTGTGTCATCCTCTAGTTCAGTCTGAACTTCTTCTTCATCAACTTTTGATCCTAACCCTTCACCCTTCTTCTTCAACTTTAACTTTTCAAGGTCAGCCATATATTTTCTTTTATTTACTCGTAAAGCTTTCCTGAGTTGTGACATTTCTTGTTTCTTGGAAGTTGGAGGCTTTAGAGGTTCATTCTGATCTTCAACCATGACATCTTTACCCTTGTCCATATTATCCTTTTCTTGTTTCACTTTAATGATTCTTTGTCTTTCAGCTCGTAAGTCAATCTCATCTTGTTCTTCTTCAGATGTTTCTTCATCACGTAACAATGTTTTCTTCTTTGTTGTTCGCGTGACTGTCTTTGGAGTGCTTGCTTTCCTACCCCTTCCTCTACCTCTTCTTTAACCCATACTCCTCTTTTCTGTTATCCCTATTAACCCAGCTTTCTCTGTCGTATCGTAACTTGCATAAGCTTCAGTTTCCTTGAAAGTTTTTGTTAATAAAAATGCTGCTAAGACCTTTGTTAGTAGTGTTTGTCGCATGAATTCTTACTCTTGAGAGTATATGATTCGTTTTTTCAGAACGATATCTTTCATTTAGTCTTGTGTCAATCTCCGAATCTTTTTCCATGAAGTGGGCAATAAGAAGCTTGGTGAATCGAGGGAATGGAATTTTGTAACCTTTCTTTTGCACAAATTGACGAGCCTGACAGATCATGTCAGCCCATGTAAACTTTGCGTAGTCAAGATGCATAGAGTTGATTACTCCCCAGAAGAATTGTAGATGTTCCAGTCTGGGATGCTCGTGTTTAGTTTCTTTCCCTGTGATACAATGACTAAGAATGGTGTACATAGTCAGCCATGGCTAAGGAAGGTATCTTCTGTCAACTTTGGAGTGAGAAGTGATGGGCTCAACAGAATCATCATAACCCAAGTGCTTAAGAGATTTAACAATTGCCTCAAAAGAAGGAGAAGGAGCAAAGTTTTGTTTATTCCCTTAAACTTGTTGAGGAAAACCTAATACGGTGCGAAAAAAGTGAACATCAAACTTAATGGTTTTTCTGTCAAGTGTGATGGTCATGGTCTTCATGTCTCAGCTGATGATAAGAGAATGCCAAAACTGGTTAAGGTAGATTTCTGGAACATTTGCAGAGTTGATGAGAATGTGTCTACAGAAGTGTCCCTTAAATATCTCCACCATGATTTGGCATGTGTAATGGCACAGGAATTTTCCAAGTCTACTCGGTAGTTAGTGTTGGGTCCATTCAGTACCCAAGCTTCCTTAAACAAGGATTTGAATAGAAATTAACCTAAGTGTCGTATATCCTTAAACATCCTCAGGTCACTGAGTGATTTGTCACTCAGTGAGTTATCTTCAAGATGCCTAGGACGAGTCTAAGAAGAAGGATTCTCCATTCAGTGAGGCGGAACTCCCTGAATGGCACCTAAGCCAAAGAAGAAGATAATGGGTTCAGTGAGTGATGGCAATAACTCACTGAACCCCAGTCTCCTCAACAACTATGAAGAATGAAGACTGAAGACCAAAGACTGAAGAACTTGAGACTGAAAGAAAGGGGAGACTAGGCGGGAAAGGTTTGAACTGACTTTGAGAAGTCCTTATCACTCTAAGGTCAAACTTTCCCTGAAAGGCTACATAACAAGAACAGTGTCATCACTATTACTCAGAAAGCACTCTTTTCCTATACCCAAAATAGGTTCTTGTAACAGTGACAAAATACATCAGTATTTTGTCCTGATTAGCTTAGGTCATCTTTTGTCTTGTACTTAACGGTTGCTCATTTACTTATCTATAAATAGGATTATAAGATGGAGTAAAACTTGACAAGTTTGTTCACTTAATGCTTAGACATTCACAAACAACTTTTACTCCTCCATAGAGCAACCTTGTCCCTGAGATAGCTCAGTGGTTCCTTATAGTTGCCACTTAAGCTTAGCTTAAGTTTAGAGAGGAGGCATACTATACTTGTCATTTCAATCCCAAGTGTTTTTTCCGCAAACACTTGGGTATAGATTCTTTTGATTTACTTATAATAAGAATTTAAACGTTGAAAAACTCTTATCTCGTATCCTTTACGTTTTACTTATTTGTCAAGTTAATCAATACATTACTAAGCTATGGAACACGGTTAGCTTAACTTTGTAGTTATTTTTAACCGTGTAAAGGGAACAACAAGTGGTATCAGAGCCTCTGGTTTATAAAACTTTTCAAAAACTAAAGAGTGCTCAAAAAGTTTTTAAAATCAAGATCCTACCATGGCTGACAGTAATGTACCCCAGCTAGTTGATAAAAAGGGAGGAAGCTATTCAGCTGTCGCTCCTAGACTAGAAGCTGGTAAATTTAGCAAGTGGAAAAAGCGTATGCTTTGCTACTTGGCTGGTATGGAACCATACTACATCAAATGTATCAATGAAGGTCCCTTTGTCCATAAGACAGCTGAAGGTTTACCCAAACCTGAAGCTCAGTGGACAATTGATGAGAGGAGGGTGGTTAACCAAGACCAACGCCTAAAAAGCATCATTATATCTTGTCTTCCTGACAATACAATGGAATCAGTCATTAACTGTACAACAGCCAAACAAACTTGGCTTGACTTGGTTCATAGCTTTGAAGGTCCCTCAGATACCAAGGAAAACAGGATTATGCCTGAAACTTGAGTATAACAATTTCAGGGCCAAAGACTCTGAAAGTCTCTCTCAGACCTATACACGGTACAAAACCTTGATCAATGAACTATCAAATGATGGTGTAGTCTTGTCTAAAAATGAAATCAATGTTGGTTTTGTCAACAATCTCCCTAAGAAGTGGTTAAACTTCTCTCAGGGCCTCAGGAATGCCAACCACATTCAAAATCTTGAGCTCCCTGAGATCTATGGGAAGTTTTTCTATGAGGACAACTTAATCTCAAGGAGATACCCTGACTCTAAGAAGCTCAAGATATCAAAAAGGCCCTGACAACCACACCCATATCTACTGCCTTTTATTCTAATGGTATTGTGCAGGATTTCCAAAAGAATTCTGATGATGAGGCTGATGAGATAACCAGTGAGGAGTACCTTAATGACTTACACACTGAATTTCAAGAAAGGGCACTCCTTGCTAATTCTAAACGTTTTATTAAAAGAAATCAGTCAAATTTTTCTAAAGCAAAAGCAAATGAAACCACTGAATGTTTCAAGTGTGGTAAAAAGGGTCATTTTGCAAAAGACTATTTTTCGAAAACTACCTCAGAACCCTCATACAAATTCTCTGGCAATAGTTCTTCTTCAGGAACTAGCAAGTTTCAACCGAAAATGCTTCAGTCTACTCAACATTTTCAACAAAACTGTTCAAAATGATCAAAAAGATTTTGAAGCTAAGTATAGAAAAGCTAAAGCTAAACTTGCTCTCCTTGAGGCCACTCCTTCAATATCTCAAGCTGCTCAAACCACTAAACCTGTTCAAACAAAGGACAAAGTACTTGTGGCTGAAGCCTTTCACTGGGATGAGGAAGATGTCTCCTCAAATGATGAAGAAGTAAGAGTCAGTGCACTGATGGCACTTTCAGAAAATGACAAGCTGGTTGTTGGAAAATGCCATCTAAGAAATGGAGAGTGGGTTAACATCACCATTGTAACACCCCCAAAATTTACAACGGTCGCGGAAGCATACAGAACTTTGAGGGTGCTACTTGTTGGAAATCACAACACAAGGATATGAAGAACGGAATACATACTCCGTTTTTAATTAAAATCATAAATTAGTTTTACAAAAGATAAGTCATAGTTTTGAAAGAGATTAGGCCCATTAAACATAGTGGTCCCACATAAAAACAAGTCTCCAAATAATAATTCCCAAATTGATAAAAAGCTCCATGCCCCTTTTGCCTTGCCATATCTTGCCTTATCAATCAAATCACACACCTGAGAAAAACATGCTTAAAAAGTCAGCAAAAAGCTGGTGAGTTCATAGGTTTAATTTAAATACAACAATTAATTTAGTTTGGACCAACATGATCATTACAACACATGTAATGTCATACAAAAGTATCTATTGCGCTAGCACTAAGTTCATGCAACCGAAGCTCGACAGTCCAGTGTGCTAATCTTTAACACATAAATAATAATCAGGGGCCCTTAGCGAGTGTTTAACCCAATACACTCGAAAATCCGACTGGCATTACGTTCGTTTGCCTATCCGGTCAACCCGAACAGGGGAGTCACCCCAATAGATCTATCTAAAGAAATCGCGCTTCCCAACGGAAATTAATGGCTCATGAAAATGGGCATAACAGTGGGTCAAGGGCTTAGGCTAAACTGCGCTATAGGTTTGAGTAAAAACATTAACATTATGGTCCATAAAAAGTTTTGCATGTTTCTCACCCCATATTTGTAAAAACAAGTAAAAGTAAAACTGGGGCTATAAACTCACCTTTGTTGGCCTGAACAGTGAACGCAATGAAATTAGAGTGTGCACGGCACCAACGCGCAACCTAAATTACATAACCAGGTTTTAGTTTCAAGTATTATATTCAAGTCTCTTCAAGTTTAAATCTCAATGTTTAAATATACCTATGTGTTGTTACTCATGTGACTGTGAGTGTGATTACTAAAGTCTCTCCTAACGGATGGCGACGTAAAATCTTACAATTGTCCTAAAGTCAAGGTAACCAATGGTCGGGGTCCTTCTATGACCTAAGGTATAATTTATACTTAGTCTAGGTAAGTATATCGTATGTTAGATTCACCTATGTTGATTTTTAATATATAACTTAATATTCGAGAATTTTATCACTTAAGGATTTCTAACCGCTAACTTGAATAATTTAATTAGTCTCTTTATTATGATTTATTTATACATTCTTAGTCTAAAGTTTTATGTCTCGTCTAATATATCCGTATATAAGTTAGCGACGTACACCTTTAATTTGTTTGTTATTAATAAGTCAAATATAAACGTTTCCGTATTTTATATATATTTCATCACGTGTCATGTTCTATACTATCGTGAACTTATTTTGACCTATTACGTTACTACGCACTTTTAATATATTTTCCAATCTTTCCTAAGTTTTCGTATGTATATATATTACATTGGTCTTGTCATGTATATATATATATGTGTATTTATGCCTATTCTAAGTGATGTTTATTAATTGAAATCGTGTATGCCAATTTATATCTAACCGTTTATTTGTTCGCGTTGGTTTATCATTTTAGGTCATTTAATATCTACTCACTTGGCAAAACCAATCATTTAGTCGAATTCCTTTTTATATCTACGTGTTTATATATAAGTTTTAAGTTGGTATTTCTCTAGGCTCATTTTGGTGTCTTTGGCTATATAAAATTGTCGACATGTGTCATTATGTTTTAACTTACGACGACGTATATAGTGTTGAAGTTAATTTATTTGGTAACGGTTTTTATTATTTCGCAATTTGTTCTCGACATAATTTTAATAACTTTCATTCAAATGTTCTAAGTACTAAATGGGCTGTTAAACATCTTAGGGTGGCTCTCATATGGGCTTTAAAAAGGGCTGCTGTGAATGGGTGGTTTGTGTGAGCTTAATGGGCTTCACCTAAGCCCAGGTTGCAATCTTAGTTCATGTCTTTATAACTCTTATGGTGGGCTATAAATTGGGCTCTATGGTGGGCTGTTTGTTGGTCTGTGATGTCGCCTGGTATTTTACTTAGGTTATACCATTTCCAGCGCCTAGTTAATCACTTGGCAGCTTCTTTTGGGACTTCCATTTGGGGTTTTAAAGTGCTACCAAGTCGTTACTAGGGTCTCATTAGGTGGTCAATACTCAAGTACCACTTAAGCTCGAGTCACTTGGGCGTCTAAGTGGTAGTTTATGCTACATCCGTGACTCGTTTGGGGTCGAAAAAAAGGGTATACTAATGACCATCAAAAAGACTTAAGTGCTCTTTGTTTCTATTCACTCTTTGGCTAAACAAGGAACCAAGGTGCTAACATGTTCATCCTACACAAGCTCGTTAAGGGCTGTTTTGGTGCTACTCGTGTGTCACAACCTCACTTCATCCCTGGTCTTTAGGTTCACTAACACAATTCAACATACCACTTTACTAATCTAGTTCTAACACCCAACAATCGTTTGAACTATCCATTGTTAATCCTAAAGAAATTTGACAACTACAGAAACCTTCACAAAACACCATTCTTCCTACAAGCCTTACTGCTATTACCAAAGTTTCAATCCATAAGAACCTCTTTCCTATTTGACCCATTTCTTTTACCCTAGGCTTTCTTTCCTAGTCGAGACACTATCAACCATTTATCAACTTGGTGCTTAAATCCTCGATTCCAACCCTAATGATAAGGTAAATTCGACAAGCCACAATATCATTCACAGTGGATCCATATTTTCTAGCAATTTCACTATTATCACAAAAATTAACCATGACCCATAAAAATAATCAAACCCTATTCGACCCATTTTAATCATAACTAATATCTTCTCTTCACATTTTACTCAAAGTGTTCCTAATGGTTTTTAATTGACAAGAACATTAATCTTACTACTCCTTAACATCTATCAAATCAACCTAACTTTCTAACTCCAATAACGATTTTAAAAAAAATATACAAAGCAAAAGTTAATGATCAACCTGGTGTATTGTTGGCGTTCAAACACTATAATAAACCCTCCAATTCGAATCCAAAAGCTCCAAGATTAACCACCACAGCCTCCTATTCGAACCACTTGTGCCCTAGATCTTGAGAACTTCTCAATCTTTGGGTGTGTTTGTAATTGGGTGTGGTTCGAATTGCTCCCAAGAGGTAGGGATTTATGGAGAATAATGGAGCTAACTTCCATTTCACTTTCGGATTGTGGGAAGATGATCCTTCCTAATCGGTGTGTTATCTCTATATGGGTTTATAATTTCTATACTCACCCGTGAATGTGAAAGGGATAAAGGTTTCATGGTCAACTTATCATTAATGGTGGATGGTGATGGATCTAAGTTTGGGGTAATGGTGTAGGCGGCGACAAAAGAGAGAAGGAGGGTAGCAGAAAAAGTATTTTGGGAGATGGGTTAGTGGGTGTAGGGTTGTAGGATTTTATTTATTTAGGAGTGTATAGAGTGTGTGTTTTATATAAGTTGTATAATTATTTGTAATGTTTTAAAAGATAAAGTGAGTAGCTTAAACACCCGAGTCCCGCTAAACAGTGTCAAGTCTGGTTCCGTCCTAGACTATCTCTAGTTCGAGAGTGTATATTTTAGAGTCGTTAAATATTATTTGAAATTTCCTCCGAGTTCTCAATTATTTTCTAATATTTCTTAACTTTCTGTCTGTTCCTGGCTTGCGTGTGGTGTCAGTCCATGTGAAACCGGGATAACCTCCCGTTTTCAAAACAATAATCATAAACAAATTATCAATACTGATAACTTCACTGTTTCCTGGTGAGATATCTGGGTGTCAATATGTGCAGGTCTGTTATTCGTTTTAACACAAAATGGTCAAGTCAAGTGTCCTAGTCACAGAATTTAATTTGTCAATAGTATAAATATTAGGGAAATTTTACCAGTTGTCACATCCTCCCCGTCTTAGGAACGAAAACCGTCCTCGGTTTTCACCCAGGGTTACCCGTTGGGTGTGTAAAAAGGTGTGGGTACTTTCGTTTGATCTCATCCTCCCGTTCCCAAGTGTACTCGGGACCTCTACGGGAGTTCCAACGAACTTTGACGATAGGGATACGGCTTTGCTTTAACCGTTTGATCTCTCGGTCCATTATCTCAACGGGTTCTTCGACGAAATTTAATCTCTCGTCGACTTGAATTTCTTCTAAAGGTATGGCGTGGGTTTCGTCAGAAAGACACTTCTTTAGATTGCTCACATGGAACACGTTGTGTACGGAATTGAGCTCTTGAGGTAACTCAAGTCGGTAAGCTACGGGTGCTATTCTCGTGAGAATTTTAAAAGGACCTATATATCGAGGGTTTAACTTTGCACGTTTCCCGAAATGGATCGCGCCTTTCCATGGCGATACCTTTAGCATGACACGATCTCCAACTTAAAATTCAAGTGGTTTTCGTCTTTTGTCAGCATAACTCTTCTGACGATCTCGAGCTGCTTGCATTCGGCTTTTGATCCGCACGATCTTTTCCGTGGTCTCTTGCACTAATTCGGGGCCGGTGAGTTGGCTCTCTCCAACTTCAGCCCAGTAGATCGGGGATCTGCATTTTCTGCCGTATAGTGCCTTATATGGTGCAGCCTTAATGCTGGTGTGATAACTATTATTATAGGAAAATTCAGATAACGGTAGGTGTTTATCCCTACTATTACCGAAGTCTATCACACACGCTCTCAGTATATCTTCTAGGGTTTGGATGGTTCTCTCACTCTGACCATCTGTTTGGGGATGATATGCTGTGCTCATATCTAAGTCGGTTCCTAAAGCACCTTATAGAGATCTCCAAAAATTTGACGTAAAACGACTATCTCTGTCGGATATAATCGAAAGTGGAACTCCGTGTCGAGCAACTATTTCCTTTACATACAACTGTGCAAGCTTGTCCATACTAAGGTTTTCCCTAATTGGTAGAAAATGAGCGGACTTAGTAAGGCGGTCAACTATCACCCAAATGGTGTCATAGCCACTGGACGTTCTGGGCAATTTGGTGATGAAGTCCATGGTTATACGTTCCCATTTCTATTCTGGGATTTCAGGTTGTACGAGCAAACCTGACGGTGTCTGGTGTTCAGCCTTTACCTTGGAACACGTTAGACACTTATTGACATAGGTTGCTATGTTAGCTTTCATATTTGGCCACCAGTACAGCTTTTTCAAATCAAGGTACATCTTGTCGGCTCCAGGATGGATGGAATACTTTGTCTTATGGGATTCGTGCTTAATGAGGTCTCGTATACCTCCATAAAGTGGAATCCAACTCCTTTCCTTGAAACAAAAAGTTCCATCCGTTTTCCTTACAAATCCATTTTCGCTTTTAGCCATTTCATCAATTTTCTCATGAGGTTTATTCTCTTCCTTTAGAGCCTCAATTCGAGCTTCCCGAATTGCCGAGGGGAGTGGTGAAACTACAGTCATACCTAACGATCTTACTCTTAGGGGTTTCGGTATCTCCTTTCGGCTGAGTGCATCCGCTACCACGTTTGCTTTGCCCGGATGGTATCGAATTGCACAGTCATAGTCACTGAGCAATTCTAACCATCGACGTTGCCTCATATTGAGTTCCTTCTGATCCAAAATATGTTGCAAACTTTTGTAGTCGGTATATACTACGCATTTAGTGCCGTATAGGTAGTGTCTCCAAATCCTAAGGGCGAATACTACTGATCCTAACTCTAGGTCATGGGTGGTGTAATTTTTCTCATGGGTCTTTAATTGTCGTGAGGCATAAGCTATCACCTTTTCTCGCTGCATTAGTACAGCTCCTAACCCTTTATGAGAGGCGTCACAATAGACTACAAAGTCTTCACTGCCTTCAGGTAGGGCTAAGATAGGTGCGCTACACAACTTTTCCTTAAGAAGTTGGAAAGCTTCCTCCGCTTTCTCTCCCCATTCAAATTTCTCATTTTTCTGGGTCAACTTCGTTAAAGGCTTTGCTATTTTCGAGAATCCCTCGATGAATCTTCGGTAGTATCCTGCTAGTCCTAAAAATTGACGTATCTCTGTAGGGGTTGTAGGCGTTGCCCAATCCTTTATTGACTCAATCTTTGCGGGATCTACATGGATACCTTGTTTATCAATTACGTGACCTAAGAATTGGACTGTTGGTATCCAAAACTCGCACTTTGAAAACTTGGCATATAACTCCTCTCCCTTTAATAATTCTAAGATTAACCTAAGATGTCCCTCATGTTCCTTTTCGCTCTTAGAATATATTAATATGTCGTCAATGAAGACGATCACAAACTTGTCTAAGTATGGCTTACACACCCGGTTCATGAGGTCCATGAATACCGCTGGTGCGTTGGTTAAGCCAAAAGGCATAACCTGGAACTCATAGTGTCCATATCGAGTTCTAAAAGCCGTTTTCGGGATATCTTCTTCCCGTACTCTCAGTCGATTATAACCAGATCTTAAGTCAATTTTCGAGTAGACGCACGATCCTTGAAGTTGATCAAACAAATCGTCGATTCTGGGAAGGGGGTATCGGTTCTTAATGGTCAGCTTATTGAGTTCCCTATAGTCAATGCACATCCTAAACGATCCGTCTTTCTTCTTGACGAACAGAACTGGAGCTCCCCAGGGTGAGGAACTTGGTTTGATAAATCCTTTGTCAGAAAGTTCTGACAATTGTTCAGACAACTCTTGTAGTTCTGTTGGGGCTAGTCGGTAAGGCGCTCGTGCCACAGGTGCGGCACCTGGTATTAGGTTAATTCGAAATTCGACTTGTCGCTTTGGTGGAAGTCCGGGTAAGTCTTCAGGAAAGACTTCTGGGAAATCTCTAACGATCGGGACATCTTCCAATTGTTTTTCCTCCGGCTTCGTCTCTTCCTTTCCAGAAACCTGAGCTAAGAAGAGAAGACATCCTTTCTCGAGATACCTCTGAACTTTCGTCTAAGAGATGATGTTTAACCTCGAAGTACTTCTTCTACCTTTCCTATCACCCTCTATGGTTAAGACTGTATTCCCGTAGGGTATTCGGACGATATTCTCATCACAGAGAATATTGGCATGGTATTTCGACAACCAGTCCATTCCTATAATGACGTCAAAACTTCCTAATTCTACAAGCATTAAGTCGATACTGAACAGCCGGTTGGATAGGTTTAGTGTGCATCCTCTTACTATGGTGTCTATTTTTTCTAATTTTCCATTGGCTAACTCTATGTTATATTCATTTCCTAAAGGGGTCGGGGTAATACCTAACAATGGACTAAAGGCAATGGAAACAAAACTCCTATCTGCTCCTGTATCAAACAGTATAGATGCATAGCGGTTATTTAAGAGAAACATACCCGTTACCACATTCGGGTCCTCCTGGGCTTCCATTTTGCCCACTGCGTAAACCCTTCCTCGGGCTACTGCCTCATTCCCCTTATTCCTTTAGGGCACAACAGCTACTTGGTTCATACCAGCTCCTGGGTTTCTTGGATTACCCTGAATTCTTAGTTGTCCTTTGTTACCCCCGTTTCCTAGGTTCTTAATCTTTTACCACTCGTTCCTATAATGCCCTTTTTCACCGCATCCATAGCAGGTGACTTCAGCCCTTGTTGGTGCAATCTGTGCTACTGCTAGTGGTCTTGCCCTGTAATCGCGGTTCATGTGTCCTATCTTCTGACACTTGCTGCATTTGACCGTGCACTGACCCTTGTGGTTCAACTTGCATCGATTACATAACGGCAAGTTTCCTATGTAGACCTTCCTCTCCGAAGGTCCGGCAGCATACACCTTGGCAACCTCATGCCTTTTTTTTGGGTGGTGATGATTACGGGGATGGTCATCCCACTTCCTTTTATTGCTCATGCCTGCTTTGATCAAGTCTTCGATCACCTGATCCATCAGCTTATTGGCTACCTCCATTGTCTCGTGGAGATCTGCAGCCTTATACGTGGTGACATTTCCCTTAATGGACTGAGGTAAACCTCCGATGTACCTCTTCAACAGACGAGCCTCGGTTTGAACCATGTCAGGACATAATAGAGCTAGTTCCTGAAAGCGTTGGTTATATACTGCCATGTTTGTGCCCTGCACCCTAAGATTCCAAAATTCTACTTCCAACTTCTTCACTTCATTCCTAGGGCAGTATATTTCTTGAGAACCATCTCTTTAAAGCTGTCCCATGACATTGCATATGCAGCGTCATAGCCAGATGATTTCAAGTAGTTATTCTACCAAGTTAGAGCTGCATCCAGAAATGTGAACGATGTAAACTTAACTCGATCCTCCTCCAAACATCCACTAATCCTAAACACCGTTTCTAATCTTTCGATCCATCGGACTAACACGACTGCTCCTTCAGTACCTCCAAAACCTCCAGTCATTATTTTCCAGAAGTCTTGGTATGTACAACCTCGAGCACCGTTAGTTGTAGGTCTCGAGTTTCCAACATATGTTGTGGAGTGGTTTGCTGCAGCTAGTGCGGCTGCTACTCGCTCCTCTACGAGTTGATCGAGCATGGCTCGATTCACATGTGGGGCTGCTGCAGCTCTAGCGGGGCCTTGGTTTGTTGTTTGTGCACGGGTGGATCTTGTTACTTTCTTTGGAGGCATGTTGCTGTATAAGAAGGATAGAGGAAATCAAGATTTGAAGAATCGTCACAAGTATAACACGTATGGGTAAGGTAAATTCCTAAGGACGGTAAAATAATAAAATAGTCGATCAAGCTCGTCATATATTAAAATAAAGTTGGGTGTACAAAATTTCGAATTTGGACATTTAGGAGAGTACATAAGTTCCTCGACTACTACTAATACTACAACTACTACCACTAACTGGCAACTATGCAGTTTAGTGTAGATACGACTCAAATCCTAACTCTCAAACTCATCCTGTCTGAGGCGTAGCTGTGCCAACTCTCGTGCCATCTGAGATATGATGGTCTCTAAATTTCCTACCCTAGCCACGAGCTGTGCTTCATGTCTCTTTAACCCTAACACTTCCCTGCAATCCTCGTGCTCAGCTCTCGTAACTCTAGCCATAACTGACTCCAGCTTATGCATACGATGCCAATTTATCCATTCGGCATCCCAAGCCCTAGCTTGGTCACTCCTTATGTCTCCTAACCTTCGTCGAACCTCAGCAAGCTCTCTACTAACCTGTTCATCCCGTCTCCTTAATCTCTCCAACTGATCGGAATGAATGTCCAACAAATTTCCCTGAGCACCCAACTGATCTGCAAACCCAATAACGTCATCATCCTCTTCTTCTGCCAATGGTGATACGGCTGGTGGAGGTGAAAGTGATAGTGATGGGGATGGCGACACAAAATTAGGTGAAGACGGCTCATAAGTGGGACTGCCTTCCTGGAGTGGGACACTATGAATACACTCGATATCCTTCCAAACTTCGCCATTAATCTCATTAGTAGTCGGAGCCTCATCCCTGGCTCGCAATCCGGCAGCTCTCAAACCTAACCCGAGAGGTATATCCCTGTCCTTTCCTACAATCTGAGCTACCCTGGAGCTCTGTCCCAACTCGAATGTACTAGGTATCTCCTCCAATAATCCTTTCCCATGTCGGGGCTTGGCTGGTGCAACATTTTCAGGAATCGGGTCTGGCACTGATTCTTCCTTAGGATCTTCTTCAGGATCCTCTTCTTCCTCTGAATAGGAATCATTAGCCCTTCTAAGTCATTGTCGAAGTGGTGAATGCTCTGGAGATGATACTTGAGGTCTCTTCTGGGATACCGGTAGAAAATCTGAATACCTCATCTGATAACCAAGAATTCTCATACGAGCTGTCCGACGTACAGTAGGCTGTGTATCGTGACCAGTAGGCTGACTGGAATTAGGCAGTGCTGCTGTGAGTGGGGGCTCGAGTAGGTCAGGATCTGGTGCATTATAGTGTTGCAGCACTTGCATATACGAGTCTTCTGAATTCGGTGAAATCGGCGGGATAGGTTGGGAAGACATAGTCTGTGACAACATGGTATAAGTGTGTAAGTATATCGGTAATAACTAGTGTGGGTTAAGTATATATAATTACATATAATACTTATAATAACAAGTCATAATCATAACAAATAGTCAAATAAGATAATCATCAAGTAAAATGGCAAGCAAGGCAAATGGCGGTCATGGGGACTTGTTTTTATAAAAATGGTTATAGTTTAGGGTTTATATGTACCTAGTTCTCTATAACCTAGGCTCTGATACCAATCTGTAACACCCCCAAAATTTACAACGGTCGCGGAAGCATACAGAACTTTGAGGGTGCTACTTGTTGGAAATCACAACACAAGGATATGAAGAACGGAATACATACTCCATTTTTAATTAAAATCATAAATTAGTTTTACAAAAGATAAGTCATAGTTTTGAAAGATATTAGGCCCATTAAACATAGTGGTCCCACATAAAAACAAGTCTCCAAATTATAATTCCCAAATTGATAAAAAGCTCCATGCCCCTTTTGCCTTGCCATATCTTGCCTTATCAATCAAATCACACACCTGAGAAAAACATGCTTAAAAAGTCAGCAAAAAGCTGGTGAGTTCATAGGTTTAATTTAAATACAACAATTAATTTAGTTTGGACAAGCATGATCATTACAACACATGTAATGACACACAAAAGTATCTATTGCGCTAGCACTAAGTTCATGCAACCGAAGCTCGACAGTCCAGTGTGCTAATCTCTAACACATAAATAATAATCAGGGGCCCTTAGCGAGTGTTTAACCCAATACACTCGAAAATCCGACTGGCATTACGTCCGTTTGCCTATCCAATCAACCCGAACGGGGGAGTCACCCCAATAGATCTATCTAAAGCAATCGCACTTCCCAACAGAAATTAATGGCTCATGAAAATGGGCATAACAGTGGGTCAAGGGATTTGGCTAAACTGCGCTATAGGTTTGAGTAAAAACATTAACATTATGGTCCATAAAAAGTTTTGCATTTTCTCACCCCATATTTGTAAAAACAAGTAAAAGTAAAATTGGGGTGATAAACTCACCTTTGTTGGCCTGAACAGTGAACGCAATGAAATTAGAGTGTGCACGGCACCAACACGCAACCTAAATTACATAACCAGGTTTTAGTTTCAAGTATTATATTCAAGTCTCTTCAGGTTTAAATCTCAATGTTTAAATATACCTATGTGTTGTTACTCATGTGACTGTGAGTGTGATTACTAAAGTCTCTCCTAATGGATGGCGACGTAAAATCTTAAAATTGTCCTAAAGTCAAGGTAACTAATGGTCGGGGTCCTTCTACGACCTAAGGTATAATTTATACTTAGTCTAGGTAAGTATATAGTATGTTAGATTCGCCTATGTTGATTTTTAATATATAACTTAATATTCGAGAATTTTATCACTTAAGGATTTCTAACCGCTAACTTGAATAATTTAATTAGTCTCTTTATTATGATTTATTTATACATTCTTAGTCTAAAGTTTTATGTCTCGTCTAATATATCCGTATATAAGTTAGCGACGTACACCTTTAATTTGTTTGTTATTAATAAGTCAAATATAAACGTTTCCGTATTTTATATATATTTCATCACGTGTCATGTTCTACACTATCGTGAACTTATTTTGACCTATTACGTTACTACGCACTTTTAATATATTTTCCAATCTTTCCTAAGTTTTCGTATGTATATATATTACATTGGTCTTGTCATGTATATATATATATATGTGTGTGTATTTATGCCTATTCTAAGTGATGTTTATTATTTGAAATCGTGTATGCCAATTTATATCTAACCACTTATTTGTTCGCGTTGGTTTATCATTTTAGGTCATTTAATATCTACTCACTTGGCAAAACCAATCATTTAGTCGAATTCCTTTTTATATCTATGTGTTTATATATAAGTTTTAAGTTGGTATTTCTCTAGGCTCATTTTGGTGTCTTCGGCTATATAAAATTGTCGACATGTGTCATTATGTTTTAACTTACCACGGCGTATATAGTGTTGACGTTAATTTATTTGGTAACGGTCTTTATTATTTCGCTAATTGTTCTCGACATAATTTTAATAACTTTCATTCGAATGTTCTAAGTACTAAATGGGCTGTTAAACATCTTAGGGTGGCTCTCATATGGGCTTTAAAAAGGGCTGCTGTGAATGGGTGGTTTGTGTGAGCTTAATGGGCTTCACCTAAGCCCAGGTTGCAATCTTAGTTCATGTCTTTATAACACTTATGATGGGCTATAAATTGGGCTCTAAGGTGGGCTGTTTGTTGGTCTGTGATGTCGCCTGGTATTTTACTTAGGTTATACCATTTCCAGCGCCTAGTTAATCACTTGGCAGCTTCTTTTGGGAATTCCATTTGGGGTTTTAAAGGGCTACCAAGTCGTTACTAGGGTCTCATTAGGTGATCAATACTCAAGTACCACTTGAGCTCGAGTCACTTGGGCGTCTAAGTGGTAGTTTATGCTACATCCGTGACTCGTTTGGGGTCGACAAAAAGGGTATACTAATGACCATCAAAAAGACTTAAGTGCTCTTTGTTTCTATTCACTCTTTGGCTAAACAAGGAACCAAGGTGCTAACATGTTCATCCTACACAAGCTCGTTAAGGGCTGTTTTGGTGCTACTCATGTGTCACAACCTCACTTCATCCCTGGTCTTTAGGTTCACTAACACAATTCAACATACCACTTTACTAATCTAGTTCTAACACCCAACAATCATTTGAACTATCCATTGTTAATCCTAAAGAAATTTGAAAACTACAGAAACCTTCACAAAACACCATTCTTCCTACAAGCCTTACTGCTATTACCAAAGTTTCAATCCATAAGAGCCTCTTTCCTATTTGACCCATTTCTTTTACCCTAGGCTTTCTTTCCTATTCGAGACACTATCAACCATTTATCAACTTGGTGCTTAAATCCTCAATTCCAACCCTACTACTAAGGTAAATTCGACAAGCCACAATATCATTCACAGTGGATCCATATTTTCTAGCAATTTCACTATTATCACAAAAATTAACCATGACCCTTAAAAATAATCAAACCCTATTCGACCCATTTTAATCATAACTAATATCTTCTCTTCACATTTTACTCAAAGTGTTCCTAATGGTTTTTAATTGACAAGAACATTAATCTTACTACTCCTTAACATCTATCAAATCAACCTAACTTTCTAACTCCAATAATGATTCTAAAAACTATATACAAAGCAAAAGTTAATGATCAACCTGGTGTATTGTTGGCGTTCGAACACTATAATAAACCCTCCAATTCGAATCCAAAAGCTCCAAGATTAACCACCACAGCCTCCTATTCGAACCACTTGTGCCCTAGATCTTGAGAACTTCTCAATCTTTGGGTGTGTTTGTAATTGGGTGTGGTTCGAATTGCTCCCAGGAGGTGGGGATTTATGGAGAATAATAGAGCTAACTTCCATTTCACTTTCGGATTGTGGGAAGATGATCCTTCCTTATCGGTGTGTTATCTCTATCTGGGTTTCTAATTTCTATACTCACCCGTGAATGTGAAAGGGATAAAGGTTTCATGGTCAATTTATCATTAATGGTGGATGGTGATGGATCTAAGTTTGGGGGAATGGTGTAGGCGGCAACAAAAGAGAGAAGGAGGGTAGCAGAAAAAGTATTTTGGGAGATGGGTTAGTGGGTGTAGAGTTGTAGGATTTTATTTATTTATGAGTGTATAGAGTGTGTGTTTTATATAAGTTGTATAATTATTTGTAATGTTTTAAAAGATAAAGTGAGTAGCTTAAACACCCGAGTCCCGCTAAACAGTGTCAAGTCTGGTTCCGTCCTAGACTGTCTCTAGTTCGAGAGTGTATATTTTAGAGTCGTTAAATATTATTTGAAATTCCTCCGAGTTCTCAATTATTTTCTAATATTTCTTAACTTTCTGTCTGTTCCTGGCTTGCGTGTGGTGTCAGTCCGTGTGAAACCGGGATAACCTCCCGTTTTCAAAACAATAATCATAAACAAATTATTAATACTGATAACTTCACTGTTTCCTGGTGAGATATCTGGGTGTCAATATGTGCAGGTCTGTTATTCGTTTTAACACAAAATGGTCAAGTCAAGTTTCCTAGTCACAGAATTTAATTTGTCAATAATATAAATATTAGGGAAATTTTACCAGTTGTCACAACCATGAAGAAGGTAAGTATCTTACTATCTATGGATGATGATTCTGACTGGCAATCTTACTTGAATTATATTAATGTTGATCTTAAGTTTGTTGAAGAGCAAAGACTTAACTTGTTTTCAAAATACAATAAACTTGTTCTAGAATTAAATAATTGTAGAGATGAACAACTTGTCTTAAAACAAGCCAAGCTAGAGGCTGTTACACTTCAATTCAAAAAAATGAAATTTTGAAACAAAACCAAGCTCTTCAAACAGAACTCAAGAAAGAAAAAAGCCATTATTGAAAGCTGGACAACAAAGAATCCTAAAGTCTATGAAACTGTTAGTCTTATTCCTAGTTCAAAAAAGAAAATCATAGGAAAAGACCAACTTACTGAATCCCTCAGTGAGAGTCATAGTGAAAAGGTCTTTTTACCAGCTAGCATATCTTTTGAACAAGAAATGGAACCTAAGTCTAGTAACTGGGTTGAAAGAAACAACCCAGACAGTAAGTTACCTAACTTTGAGACTGGGAAAATCTTGCAACCTGAAAGTCAGGCTATCAAATATATGCTTGGACTCACTGATAAACCCAGTAACACTGAGTCTGTCAATGAGTCTGAATCAGAATCACAAACACCTCTCCCACCACTGAAAGTCCTTTAGGGAGCAGCACCATGCTCAGACCTAACACCTTTAGTTTACTCTCAACATTCTCCAAAAGAGAAGTCAGGATTGGGTAGAACAATCCTGATGAGACCTACACCTGAAGTCTCAGTTCCCACTGATGACTCAACACCTTCAGTCTCCACTGAGGTAAACACTGAAAGCCATGATTCAAAATATGATCAGTTGGCTGAGCTTGTTAGGAAGCTGAGTGAAAAGATTGAAACATCTGAAAAACCTCCTCAATCTAGGGTTAAGGAACTCAAACAAACTTCCTCAAGCACCTCCAAACCAAAATCTTCACCAAAACCTCAACAAATATGTGAATTGTGTAACTATACAAATCATTCCACTGATGACTGTTATAGAATCCTCTTTTACATGATATGCAAAAAGGAAGATCACAGGACCTCTGATCACTTATCATACACAGTCTCATCCAATGTTGCAACACACTTTAAAGCACAGGCTTTTCAATATCCTTCTGTGACATATGTGGAGATCCCACTCATGACACTTCAGGACATGAAAAGGTCATTCAGGCTAGAAGAGGCACTACTAATTCCTCTCCTCAGTCTACTGAGTCCACATCAACTATCAAATGTAAAGTCTGTGGAAGCACAGTACATACCACCACTGACCATGCATCAATTGTACCTTTCAAAAAGGCCATCAAAGCCAAGCCCACCAGGAAGTGGGTTCACAAGAAAAACTGACACAGTTTACTATTTGTGCAGAGACATGCCAGGGAGCCTGTTTGGCATCTAGACAGTGGATGTTCAAGGAGCATGACTGGTGTGAAGGAATATCTGCATAAATATTTTTAAGAACCAGGACCTAAGGTGATATTTGCTGACAATTCATCATGTCTCACTGAAGGTTATGGTTCAGTAAACTGTAGTGGAATATGTTGATATAAATAATGCCTAAAAACGTTATTAACATCTTTCGATATCTCTACGTTTTGATAATCACAAAATGTAAAATCATTAAACGAAAGATTATGACGTAAACAAGTATTTAGTTGTAAATATCTATTTTAACAACTTAATCACTTAAGGTATGAATAAACAAATGCTTAATGCATTATATGATCAAAGGAACATTTTCTTAATCACTTGATTTTTTATAAAATGACACAAACATTTTATATCTTTTAGAAAATCATTTTTGGTATTAAATAAAAATGTTTAATCCATTATAAATTTATGAATTCAAATTTTCAACCAAAAATGGCAAAAATGTTCCAGAAAAGCCTTCCCCACAAAAAGACAAAGCTGGGCAATGGTTATGGGGGGCGGCCCCCTTAATTATCAAGGCGGCCCCCTTAATTATTAAGGGGACCGGCCCCCTATTTAAGGGGACCGCCCCGCTCCTCCAGCTGTCAATTTTTGCCTATAAATACTGGACTAATCCTGGACTTTTTCCTCACCTTTTGCACCCCAAACCTTCTGTTCTAAATCTCTTCTTATATCTTTCTAAATCCTTTCTAAATCCTTTGATCATATATTCTTAAGCATTGGTTTCTAAGTGATCCAAGCTTCCACCATCCAAGTGCAAAAGAAGAATACTTCTATCAATCAAGACTAGAAGTATTACAACTTAGTATCATCTTGT
Source organism: Artemisia tridentata subsp. tridentata (assembly GCA_021014915.2). Classification (NCBI taxonomy): domain Eukaryota; kingdom Viridiplantae; phylum Streptophyta; class Magnoliopsida; order Asterales; family Asteraceae; genus Artemisia; species Artemisia tridentata. Next base: position 293,106,286 of record CP139506.1, read on the forward strand.
TACCTAAGTTGTTACTTTAGTAAACTTGTTAGTTTAGTAAACTTTGTAAATCATTCATTCACTTGTATAAGTTGTGTATATTTGTTAGATTGGTGTGAACATAATTGGTTAGGCTAGTTTAGTGTGTAAGTTGTGAAGAAGTTGAGGTGTGTAAGTAGTGAAGGTGTGAAGAAGTAGAAGAGTACATAAGTAGTGCTAGGTCGTGAAGTAGTTGTGAAGCCGTAGTGAAGAAGTCGTGAAGAAGTTGTGATTGAAGTTGTGAGATTGGTTCTAGCTACGATTAGAACTCGACATTTAGCTTTGTGTCGTAAAATTGGTGTAAGCGAAAGTTGTGTAAGGTTTTCTCCGCCATAAGGGAGCTTGTTGATATAGTGAAGAAAACTCTCGAGTTAGGTGCTCGAGGAGTGGAGTAGGGCAAGGAAGGTGTCCTTGTAGCCGAACCACTATAAATCCTTTGTCTCGCGGTTAGATCTTTCCATCTCTATCTTTCATTTCATTTCATTACTTTACTTGCATTGTTAATTTAGATCTACTTTTATTTGTTCATATTGTTCAAGAGTTGAGTTCACATAAAATCGAATCTAATTCTTTAAAAGTAAACAAAGTTTTTATAATAAATTAAAAAGACGTAAAACTATTCAACCCCCCTTCTAGTTTTCCACAGAATAGTCTTTACTATGATAGCTTATGTTAATGGCCTCAAGTACAATCTTATCAGTGTTAGTCAACTATGTGATGCAAAATACATAGTTCAATTTGATGATAAGCAAGGCACCATCTTTAATGCAAATAAAGAAATCGTTCTTGTTGCACCAAGAAGACAGGATGTTTATGTGTTAGATATGTCTACTCTAACTCAGAATGGAACATGTCTTTTTGCTAAAGCCACCGAAACACTAAACTGGCTTTGGCATAAGAGACTCTCCCATCTGAATTTCAAAAACATAAACAATCTTGTCAAACAAAACAAGGTCATTGGCTTACCATCACTTGTGTTTTCAAAAGATAAACCCTGTTATGCCTGTGAAAAAGGTAAACATCATAGAGCATCCTTTAAAACCAAACAAAACTTCTCCATCAAAAGTTGCCTTCATCTTCTCCATATGGATCTTTTTGGACCTGTCAGTACAATGTCCATTCATCATGAGAAGTATACTCTGGTCATAGTGGATGAATACTCAAGATACACTTGGGTTTACTTCTTGACCAAAAAGAGTCAGGCAATTGAAATAATCATGTCCTTTGTCAGGAACATTGAAAACCAAAATGACATAAAAGTCAAACAAATTAGGACTGACAATGGGACTGAATTCAAAAATCATGATTTTGAGTGTTTCTGCGGTGAGAAAGGAATTTCTAAAAACTTATCTTCTCCTTACACACCTGAACAAAATGGTGTTGCTGAAAGGAAGAATAGAACACTCATTGAGGCTGCTAGGACAATGCTAAATGGATCAGTACTATCCAAACATTTTTGGACTGAAGTAGTTAAGACTGCCTGTTATACTCAAAACAGATCCATCATTGTCAAAAGACATAGCAAAACTCCTTATGAGTTATTCAAAGGAAGAATCACTGACATCAGCTATTTTCATGTCTTTGGGTGCCCTGTGTTTATTCATAATCACAAGGATCACTTAGGGAAATTCGATGCAAAAGCTGATGATGGATACTTTCTAGGATACTCCCTTGTCTCTAAAGCCTTCAGGGTGTTCAATACAAGGAGACAACAAACTGATGAAACATTTCATGTCACCTTTAATGAGAGTACTGAAGCCATTAGATTCTCAAATACCTCAGTAGAAGAGATTGGAATTGATGACTCATCAAGATACCCTCCTGATAGTAATCCTTCCACTCAATATCAAGTAGATGCTGATATATCCTATTACATTGTCCCACATAACCTCCCTTAACCAACCATCACTGATTTTATTGAAGCATAAACATGTACTGGTGAAATCAATCAGTCTGAACAAATTGTTCAGGAACCAATCAATCTCAGTGATCAACTTGGTCAGTCAGATACTCAAGATCCTGATATTCTTCAAGTTTTTGCACCTGAACCTACACCACCACCCAATCAGGCCTCTACAAGTTCAAATCAATATCCAAGACCTCAGGACAGTTGGACTAGGTCGAAAGATATAGAACTTGTCAACATAATTGGAGAGCCCACTGAAGGAATGCTTACTAAAAGCATGGCTGCTAAACTTAAGGCAGCCTCAGCCAATGAATGTCTATTTGTGGACTTCATCTCCAATATTGAACCTAAGAGTGTCAAAGAAGAACTGAAACATCCTAGCTGGATTCAGGCTATGCATGATGAACATGAACAATTTGACAGAAACAAGGTAATGACCGTGGTCAAATGTCCTCAGGATGTTTGCATCATTGGCATGAAATGGGTATTCAAGAACAAGACTGATGAAAATGGCATTGTTATTAAGAACAAAGCCAGACTTGTTGCCAAAGGTTATAACCAACAAGAAGGCATTGACTATGAAGAAACATTTGCACCAGTTGCAAGAATGGAAGCCATCAGGATCTTCCTTGCATATGCAACCTAAATGAACTTCAAAGTATATCAAATGGATGTAAAATGTGTCTTCCTTAATGGAACACTGAAAGAAGAAGTTTATGTTCAACAACCTCCTGGATTTGAAAGCAGTGAGTTTTCTAACTATGTTTGCAAGCTTGACAAAGCCCTTTATGGACTGAAACAAGCCCCTAGGGCATGATATGAAACTCTTTCAGCCTTTCTCATCCAAAACAAATTTGTCAGAGGAAAGATAGACAACATCCTGTTTATCTATAGGACAAAAGAAAATATTTTTCTTGTTTAAGTGTATGTGGATGACATCATATTTGGCTCAACAAATTACAAACTTTGCAAACAGTTTGAAAAACTGATGACAAAGAAATTTGAAATGAGTATAATGGGAGAACTCACTTACTTCCTTGGACTACAGATCAAGCAAACTAATAAGGGAACCTCCATCAGTCAAGAAAAGTACACTAGAAGCCTACTGAAAAAATATGAGCTCAGTGACTGTGCTTCAGTGAAAACTCCAATGGTTCCCCCAAACAATCTAGGTCCTGACCCTACTGGGAAACCAGTAAATCAAACTTTATTTAGAGGCATGATTGGGTAACTGATGTACCTACTTGCAACAAGACCTGACATCCAATTTTTAGTCTGTCTATGTGCCAGATATCAGTCTGACCCAAGAGAATCACATCTCACAGCTGTAAAAAGGATCATCAGGTACCTGAAAGGTACTCCAAATCTTGGATTGTACTACCCTAAATGTTCAGGTTTTTATCTCAAAGGGTACTCAGACTCTAACTATGCAGGCTGCAACATGGATAGGAAAAGTACTTCAGGCTCCTGCCAATTCCTTGGAGGTAAACTAGTCTGTTGGAGTGCTAAGAAACAACAATCAGTAGCCATGTCCTCAGCTGAGGCTGAATATGTTGCAGCAGCCAGTTGTTGTGCAAATGTGCTATGGATGAAAAGTCAACTCAGTTACTATGACATCCAGTACAAGATGGTACCCATCTTCTATGACAACACAAGTGCCATTGCTATTTCAAACAATCATGTTCTTCATCAGAGAACTAAGCATATTGATATCAGATATCATTTCATCAGGGACCATGTCATGAAAGGTGACATTGAATTTGATGAACTCAAATAAGTATATTTTATTACCATCATTTATCCTATTTATTTGACTTGTTTTATTATATTATCTGTGAGAATTGATACGTTAATGTTTACTTTTGTAATTCTCAGGTAAAAACAAGTATTATGTGAAACTTGGCAATTTTGGACTAATTATGGAGCAAAACAAGCAAGAAGTTAAGAGTCTACTGAAATGTACAAGATCAAGACCATTCTGCTCCAGATACGCCGCATCCTACTTATTACATACGGCGCATCACTATCAAGATTTCACAAGATACGATCCAAGACAGCAAGGACATGCGCCGCATCTAAGAATGGAGTTACGCCGCATCTTCTGGCGGTGTACGAATATTCCTGAATATATTAATCTTGGACCCCACGCGAAGTTAAGTCAATGCGCCACATCTACTTATTAGATGCGCCGCATCTTACCCTCAAACAGAAACTATAAATACCCCAAGACCAGACGAATTTCGAGAGCCCTAGTTTTAGAAGACCGAAGACCACAGAAACCTAAGGCCGAATTCAGTCGAAGTAGCAGCACAAAACACACCTTGAACGAAGATACAAGAGCTGTAAGAAGGTCCTGCATGTATTTAATTCATTAAGTAGTTTTGTTTTATTGTATTAGTACACTTTAATTGGTCAGGATTGATGGGCTTGTGTTATGTTATCATTCACTTCAACTCCCCTTAAAATTGCTTCCCCATTAATTAAAGTTTATATGTTGATGTCTTTAGTGACTTTTATTAGTGCATTGATAACCTCTGTGTCTAGCTGAGCAGTGCTTGGGTCGCCATGCCCCTTCCTCGCCTGTTTATTAGATCGCCTATGCATTCTATCATCTGTAGAAAAGTAGGAAGAAAGATAAATAGGATAGTCATAAGTAATCATTAAGGGTTTACTCGCCGATAAGATTAGAACCAACGAGAAAGGACTTAATCTCGGTGCGTTGCATCGAACTATACACTTCATATAAAACTAACAATAAAACAAGTGACAAGCTACTTAACTATCAGGACAGGTCTTCTTATTGTCTCAAGTATTTATCTGTGTACGTGTGTGCTACTCGCTGATTCGTGCTCATTAGTTTAGTTTATTATTTAATTGCAACCAAAACGTGCCAGTCTCTCAGGCTGAACCCCCTTGCGTTAGATTAGGTTGTATAGCTAACTTAAGATATTAAAATACTGATTAGGATAACTAGATAATACGTTCCACTCTTAGTGATCGACACTCTACTTACCATTATATTCATACTGACCGGGTACACTGCTCGTTAAAGTGTGTGTGTTATTGATAAGTCGGCTAAATATAAATTTAAAACTTGAATACTGCTAAAACCACAACGACATACCGTGGGTATAAATTAGAGCATACGCACACGACACATCAAGTTTTTGGCGCCGTTGCCGGGGATTGGAGAATTAGAACACTTACTTGTCCTAAACTTTTCAAAATATGCTTAAAATGTGCTTAATATATCAAAATTTAAAATTTTTAGCATGTTTTTGTTTAAAGTCTAAATTACATAGCTGCACACATGACGTTATTTTCAAAAATTGTGACTTTTAAAACTTCACAAATCTATGAGTGTGCCGGTGACTTGTAAACTTTAGAACTTGGCTTGTATACTATTCGAGACCACTATAATAAGTATTATTTTTATAATTGGAATGACTTGTCTAAATTGGTAAAATTCTAGGATTACACCCAAATAGCCTTTATATGTTATGTGTTATTAGCTAACTACACTGGTTAGTTAACCCCCGTATAAACCCTTTTGTTACTCTCACTTTTAGAGTAAGATACCCCTAGAAAAACACTCAGAGCCATTCCTTTCGTTTCCTACACCTTTGTTATAATGTTTCGTTACACCCTTACACCTTAGCCTACCCTATAGATTAAAATCCGTGGTTAATTGCTTTAGGCAAAGTGTGTTTCCTTACATTACCTGTGTTCACGTGCGTAATTCATTATCTATGGTTAAGTCGGGAAATTGCACAATGCAATTGGAGTGAAAGTAAATATTGTATATCTTTGAGTTTATTTTTCGTGTGTTTACTACTTTCACTATTACCGTTATTTCTGAAACTATGAAAAGTATGGAAAAATTATCCGGAAAGAAAGTGATAGAAAAGTTGTGAAATTTTACACATCTATGTTTATGTTTCAAGTTAAAAAAAAAAAAAAAAAAAAAAAAAAAAAAAAAAAAAATCGAAAAAATGAGAAAAGAAAAAGAAAAAGGAAAAGTTGGAAGTTTGTTTTAACCAACTTATGTAAAGTTTTGTATTAAGTGGTTGATATCACCACTAGTTGTTGTATATTTTATTTATGGATTGAATGGGAGTTGAACGTTATGGGAACGGCAACTAAAGGTTATTCCTTGATTGAGATCTTGTTGAGTATAATTCGTGTCTACCTAAAAGCGTGTGTTTCAAGTGTTAAAGCGTGAGTTATTCTATGATATGAGTCTTATTCATGGGATAGTTGGGATAGTGATTAACCACACTTAGGATTTTAATTTATCTGTTTTGTTTATTTTTTATTTTACACCAATTTGTATCCCAAATATTATCCATACCCTATATTGTTCTTTATCCAAACCTTTGATTTATTGAGATTAGGGATTTGAGCAATCTTAAGTATCGTAGTCGTGGATTCGGCTATGTATTTATGATTTTGTCGCCCTTTTTGATATAATATTATTGGTGAAGATTACTTGGTCCTATCTTTAGCCTATTCGAGTTAAGGATTTGAGCAATTGCAAGTATCGTGTTCGTGGATTCGATCATGTACTTGTGATTTTGTCGCCTTTTCTGGAATTTGAGATCGATAGAGATTAAGAAGAATGATTAACCCTTAAACCTACAAACCCTTTTTACCGCTTTAGACTTGTTATTCCTTGGCTTTAGTGGAGGAGATGCGTATACTTGCCAAGCCTATGATAGAATATTCGTCACGACTGGACAGTTAAACGATTAGATTTGCTTTTATCGAATTATTTTATTTTACTTCTAATTCGTTAAGTGTTTGGTTGTGTGAATTATGACAAAAATGAATGCATGCTTAAATATAAAAATAAATCCTAATATCTTTTAGGATACATTTTCATAAGATTAATTCTAAGGTTTACTTGGGGACAAGTAAAGTTCAAGTGGGGGGATATTTGATGAACTCAAATAAGTACATTTTATTACCATCATTTATCCTATTTATTTGACTTATTTTATTATATTATCTGTGAGAATTGATACGTTAATGTTTACTTTTGTAATTCTCAGGTAAAAACAAGTATTATGTGAAACTTGGCGATTTTGGACTAATTATGGAGCAAAACAAGCAAGAAGTTAAGAGTCTACTGAAATGTACAAGATCAAGACCATTCTGCTCCAGATACGCCGCATCCTACTTATTACATACGGCGCATCACTATCAAGATTTCACAAGATACGATCCAAGACAGCAAGGACATACGCCGCATCTAAGAATGGAGTTACGCCGCATCTTCTGGCGGTGTACGAATATTCCTGAATATATTAATTGTAACACCCCAACCCGGCAAGGGTAGAAGTGTCACGAAAATGGTGACATATCAAAGGCAAGCATAACATACGACTTAAATAATACAATAGAAATTCAAAGGTTACAATAGATATACTGAAGCTACAAGGTTACAAATAAGAAACAAAACTAAATACTATGTCTGACAACGCAAATCCTTCCAAAAACTTCTACTTCCAAAAAACTATCAAGGTCTTCTAAGTCCAAAGGTCTCTTCACTCATTCCCAGCTTCCAACTAAAACCTGCCGCACACGGAAAGAAAACGTGCGGCTGAGCTTAAAAAGCCCAGTGAACAGATATATAATAAACGGAAACAAAATCAAATGAACATGAACAGACATATCATAATGAACGAGATATAGGAAAAGGAAATAAAGAATAAGGTTTAGGACAGTCATCCACCACGAGCCCATATCATAACATATCACATATCATATCATATCATATCTTCATAATCATATAGAGGGGAGACCTCTCAGATAATCAGATAATATGAGGGGTGTCCTCATTCTTCAGGTGGAGTAGCTAGCTCCCATATTTTGTGAAAGGAGTGGATTGCACCCAGCCCCAGTCACCATATCATATCATATCAAAACATATCATATCAGAACATATCTAGGATGCATCCATACGCCCCCCAAACAAATCATATTGGCCATAACAAATCATAAAGCGCGCATATCATATCATAATGGGGACGGTGTGTAATAACCCGAAAATTTCGAATTATTAACTTTCTGTAAACCCGAAACTATTGCTTATGAATTTTAATCAAGTTATTTTATTCACATTTGCATTCGGAATATTGCTATATATATTTTATTCTTTACTGAAAAATAACTAGTGATTACAAAACAAACCCTGTGACAAACTCACATGCACCAACATAGTAATAGTATGGCATGAGTAAATAAATCAAACGAGGAACGTACAGGACGAACCATAAAAATAAATACGAACTCGGCAATAAAAACAAATAAATTATGACGACTCTAAACTCTCGAGCTAGAGATATTTGAAACGAAGCCAGCCCCGACACGGTCCAACGAAACACGGGTATTTAAGACACAAATTATACCCTACTAAATTTTAAAAGTTCACTACTCCTCCTAGATAAATAAAAATCTACCCATAATACATAAAATTAATACTGCATTTTTCCTCTTTGGTTTTGTCGGCATTCACTCACCCCAAAAGCAAGTATATATATTTTTTTTACCTTTCCTCTTTGCTGCTACCTTCCTTTTTCTTGTTCCTGTCGAGACCCAAAAACCACCAAACCCTCACCTCCTTTCAAATCCCATCTTCTACCTCTATCATCATTTTTGGCAAAGACCCTCATCCCCAAAAACACCACCCTCTCGTTTTGTCGCTATGACCATCTTCCCCAAAACCCAGAAACCGAACCATCGCCTTCACCATTTAATTAGGGTTGACCAAAAATCCCTTGTCCCTTTCTTGGTCACAAGGATTCCTAAGTAGTAGAGCCACTAAAAATAGGGATATGACACCATTTAGGGATGTTAGTCTTTTCCAAATCCAAAAGTCGGATGGAGCCTAACTCCATGACTTCCTATAAATCCGCACCTCCATGGCATTTCGAATCACACAAGTAAACCACACACCAAAGAAATTGATAAGTTCTTAAATGTTTGAGTCGAGTTGTGATTCGGATAAGGAAGCCTTGGTGGGTCAATTTTGGAAGCTAGGATTGCTTGGGTTTTGGAGCTCTTGGGTTCAAGTCTAATTAGTGTTCTTCAACTTCAGGTTAAATTTTATTACTTAAGATTTATTACATTTTATTTTATTTTATTTTCATTCGAATCTCAAGCCTTGGAAAAACTAGATTAGATTAGAACACATGTAGTTGATGGGTAAAGTTAAAGTATGATGTGAATTTAGATTAAGTGCGTGGATGATTTTGATTTAAAGTTAGTCGAATGGGGATTAGTCGATTGAAAGGAACTGTGAAAGATTAAATGGTCAAATTAGGTGTTGATAAAACTAGTCAAATGTGGTTTAGTTTCTAAATGGGTCGAACTAAGAATTATGGTTATGATACGAGTTAATATTGTGGTAAAACTATAAAAGATTTGCGGTCTAGAATGAGAAAATGCCGTTTTAGATTAAAATGGGTCAAGTAGGAAGTTGACTATAAAGTCGTGGGTCGAATGGTTATGAAAATGGATGCGTTAGTGGCCTTGTCAAACGGGTCGAAAGGAAAGAGTTGACCTTAAAAGTCATTAGGACGGTTTTAGTTTAGATATGGATTGATAAAAACTGTTAAGAACTAGCCGAAAGAGTAGTCAAAACCGTTTGAACCCGAGCTAGTCTCTTGCGTATTCAACCCCGTTAGGAACCCAACAACACGAGCTCGAGTTGTACTCGAGAGTCGTTTAGCAGGCAAGACCATAGTGGTACCCGACCCTCCGCCAAAGTCACAAGATGAGACTGCCTATAGCTTAAAGCTTGACAAAGTTAGTTTTGATCTCATATGCTATACCGAATAAACCACAAGGCCAATCCAAGCTTTTTGGGCCAACACAAAGCCCACATTCAAGTGTTAAGACCTTTGGTCCCAATTTGCTTTCACAGTAGGCTTTGAGGAGCCCACTTAGGAGCCCGATCCACATAGCGAGCCCATAAGCCAAAGCCCACTAGAGAATCGGATTGTGAAAAGGGGCCACAGCCCATTTGCTTTGGAAATAAAACAGTAGGGTGCGTATGGTTATATAATTTTAAGAAGGGGAATGTTTCATTCTTTTTAAATATGTTAACACTTATTAAAACCCGAGCTAGCGATATGCCGGATATTAACTATTAAAAATTGTGACGAAACGATTAACCGAAATACTAAAAATTGTTATACGACAATGATAGTTACGCCGTAACATAAATAGTGACACGTGCAACAATAACATAAGTGTTTTGATAAATATATAAACTATTTTACGATCATCAAATCTTAAAACAAAATGCAAACTAAATCATGTCATACTATCTAGGTCACGCGTTGGAGAAACTACACATCTTTTGATTTTATTTCATCACAGATCCTACTACTACCAAGGTGAGTTCATAGTCCCACTTTTACTATGTTTTCAAATCCCGTGGGGAGATACATGCTATAAATCTGAACACAAATATTTTTGTATGCTATCCTGATTGATATTGCTAAGTTAATATTGCCTAAGTTACCACCCTGCCAAAAAGTCCCTTATATCATGAACCATTAATCACTTGCGAGTGAACGCGAATTTAGTGAATAGATCTATTGGAAGTTGACGACCCACTTGAAGTTAGCCTGGAATGGTAACCAAGTGCACTTTATTCGATTTATCAAGAGTTTGGCAAACTCCTACGACGAGGGCATTATCACCTACATCATTGCTATGATGTGGGCTATTTATATTATTTATTATTACACCCGATGTTAAGGTTTGCGTGTCATGAGGCTTAGGGCAATGTTTATATCACACTTCAATATCATTGTTTTCACTATTATCTGACTTGTGTTCAAACTATTACAAATTAAACACTATGAATTCACTCAACCTTTGTGTTGACGTTTTAAGCATGTTTTATCTCAGGTATTTAAAGAAGCTAAAGGCACGGAGTGGAACAGGGCCCCCTTTTGGACGATGTCCAAAAACAAATGTTTTCATTCATCTTAAACATTTTTCATTTGTATTTCTAAATATTATGATTCTGTTGTTGACAACTCTGATTTTAATTTGATGAATGATAACAAATTTTCACAAAACGTCTCTTTCGAGTCGTTTTCTATAATTATGACTACGATCTAAGATGTAATACCCCAAATTAGACTTCCGCTGCTTCATTACGATTTTTGGGGTGTTACAGATTGGCATCAGAGCCATGGTTATAGAGAACCAAATGCTTTTCAAAAACATTGGACTATAACCGCGATTTCAAAAAGGACCATTTTAAACCTTACCACCCTATGCCCTCCGTGCCAACACTTTGCTACACTTACACTTTTGCATTGAGATTTGCTTGGCAGATTATGCATAACGAATAAAAATTTATCATTTACAAATGTTATTATATTTGCATTGAGATTTGCTTGGCAGATTATGCATGACAAATTAGTTTTATCACTTTCATATGTTATTATGACTAATGCATGTTTATATTATTAATGACTTACACTTATTATTATTGGGATATTACAGTACCATGTCGCCTCCTATCATTGTACTTTCCGACAGTGATGACGCACTACCGGCATCACCCTCTGTCCCCACTATCATTTTGTCTGACTATGACACTGACAGCACTTTACCTGTTGTACCCACTGTTCCATCTTTGGTCCCATCTGGGGATATGTCCGGAGAGACGGAGCCCTTCGAGGAGGGTGAAGTCGCTTCCACACCAGTCATCACACCCACTATCCCACTGTCATCCTCACGTGCTTATGGCCCCTTGACTCTTGACCAGTATTACGAGTCACAGCAGTTTCTGGCTGCTGATGATTGTCCATCACCACCTCCACCCCGAGTTTTGACACCCCACCATTCATCTGGATCAGAGGCGGATGATGAGTCCTCCGACTCAGATTCCTCTGACTCAGCCATATCCATCCCACCACCACCCCCGCCTGCACCGGTCCGCCGGGGCAAGCGAGTTAGAGTCCTCCAGCCTTATGAGCCAGCTCCTTTTAGGAAGAGGTTCAAGTACGGTCCCAACAGTTTCACCTATGTTTACACTGCTCGGAAACGAGTACGTACCCCACCAGCCATAGTACCACCACCACCAGCTCTTGTAGCCACACCACCACCCAGTTCTCCTGAGCCATCCCCATCAGTGCCACAGCCCCACTCTTATATGCTCCCGACTCCACCACCCTCGCCAGAGGATGCACCATCACCTATACCACCCCCTACTGTGTTTTATACTCAGACTACCACTGTCCCTTTGTCATCTCCTATCTCATCTCCCACTGCCTCACCTATTCGGGCTCAGAGTGTTCCTCCACCCTCTCCTGAGAGAGAGCACCCCGTGAGTCCTTCCCCATCCGAGCCCCGTGTTCACAGGAGGGTCGATGCTCGTAGATGGTCATTTTTGTTGGAGTGCATTCGTCATTGGAGACTTCAGGAGGGAGCCCCTAGAGCTTCGGAGCTGGGGGAGTGTTCATCAGCTGTCCTCCCAGTCACAGGAGAGCCTATTCATCACACCATCCCACTGCTGGCCGCCAGACTGGCCCGACATGAGGAGCGTCTTGATGAGTTGCTGAGTCTGATCGATGATATATCTCTCGAGCGAGTCGAGAACATACAGGAGGAGGTCGAGAACCTCGTGGTCGGGAGGATTGCTATGGAGGAGGTGTTTGATCTGTTTGGCACCGAGCTAGAGGAGGTTAGAGAGATTGTTACTGAGTTCGGTCAGAGCCTAGATGCACAGAGTCATGAGACACAGCAGCTGAGAGAGATTGTAGCGATGCAGCAGCAGATGATCGAGCATCAGACCGAGAGGCTGGCAGTAGCTGACAGTACCATCCATGCTCTTGGAGGAGCGGTTGGAGAGTTACAGGCTAGAGAGAGAGTCAGAGACCAGAGGATGGAGGAGTTGGCTGAGACTATTAGAGGATTGCAGCATGGACCTGGAGATGCACCCGGCACTTCGTAGATTAGTCACATATTGTTGTAGTAGTGACACCGTAACTTGCCCTGCGTGGCATTAATAATCTGTATTGTATTGTTCTTTTGGAAACAATGTATCGAATTATTAAAACTCATGGTTAGTTATGATGACTATGTACCAATATTAATCTATGTTATGGTTGCTTTCTTCGTTTATGTGTTGTAATTTTCTTTTATACGTTACCATATTATTCCATGTGTGTTGTGATTGTATTCAGACATGTCGTGATGATTAATTATGATAACCTTGTTTATGAGAATGTTGTATGCTACTATCATGACGCCTCACTTGATTATATTAACCGTAAAACCTAAATATATGTTCTTGTGTTATTGTTAGAACATGGCTACCCGCAACAGAACTACAGAAGCAGTCGCCGGATCGATCATGACTCCGGAAGAGATCCGCCAATTGATCACGGAAAGCGTGACCGCTGCATTGATAGCTCAAGCTGCAGCCACAACTCCTACCGGTAGTGCAACAAGGCCAACTGCCGAAAGTGAGCCAGCTGCAACCCGCAAGTGCACGTACAAGGAATTTATGAGTTGCAAACCGCCAACCTTTAAAGGTACTGAAGGAGTGACAGAGTTAGCTCGATGGTTTGAGCGTTCAGAGACTGTTTTCACAAGGAGTGGTTGTGCAGAAAGCGATAAAGTCGCCTTTGCTACTGGCACCTTGACAGATGATGCATTGTCGTGGTGGAACGCCACTGCTCATAAAATGGGTAATGATAGAGCTTACCAACTTCCTTGGGCTGAGTTTAAACAGAAGATGTTGAAGAAGTATTGTCCTCGCACTGAAATTCGAAAGATGGAAGATGAGTTTGACCGTTTGGTGGTAAAAGGATATGATCTTAGGGCTTATGATAGGAGATTCCAAGAACTCTCCATACTATGCCCAACCAAGGTACCGGATTTCGAAAAGACACTGGAAAGATATGTTGAAGGACTACCCAGAAGCATAGAAGGAGATGTCACAGTGTCCAAACCACAAACACTGGAGGAAGCCATGGAGACTGCTCAGAAGTTACTGGAAAGGGAAATCAGGCGTAATCAAGCTCAGGGAAGCAACGATCACAAAAGGAAATTTGATGATCGTAGAAACAATCACAGCAACAACAACTCTCACCATAACCAAAACCATAACCGCAACAACACACAAAGCTATCAGCAAAACCGGAACCACCACCATAACCAACAGAATCGCCGGCAGGAAGCTGCCAGGGCTTACGCTGCCACACCTACTGGAACTGGGGGCTATGCTGGACCCGCTCCCATGTGCAACCGATGTAAGATGCACCATCAAGGACCCTGTTTCGCCAAATGTGGAAAGTGTCAGAGGACCGGCCACAAAACCCAAGATTGCAAGGCCACAGGAGCCAACCTACAACCAGTAGCCATAGTGTGTCATGGATGTGGTAAGAAGGGACACTACAAGAACCAGTGTCCGAATCAGGTTGCCAACCCCGTCAACAATGCTCGCGGGAGAGCATATGTACTAGGAGACGGAAATGTTGAACAAGATCCCAATGTAGTGACGGGTACGTTTCCTCTTAATAACCACCCTGCTAAAGTTTTATTTGATTCTGGAGCCGACAAAAGTTTTGTATCTTCTTCTTTTGCATCTCTACTTGATATTACACCGACCAAATTGAGCACCACCTACGAAATAGAACTAGCTGACGGCAAACTAGTAAAAACTAACACTCTAATCCGAAACTGCACCCTACTTCTACTAAACCAACCATTTGACATAGACCTCATGCCCATCCAGCTTGGTAGTTTCGACGTAGTTATCGGCATGGATTGGCTATCCAAGAACCACGCTAGAATTATATGCGACGAGAAGGTTGTTCACATCCCATGTGAAGGAGAAACTTTAGTGGTCCGCGGCAGACGGAGTAAGACTCGACTAAGTATCATATCGTGCTGCAAAACAATGAAGTATATCGAACGAGGATGTCTTGTATTTCTGGCACAAGTAACCAAGACGAAGTCGGAGGAGAAGCGACTAGAAGATGTGCCAATAGTTAGAGAATTTCCCGAAGTATTCCCCGAAGACTTGCCTGGCCTTCCGCCAACTCGACAAGTGGAATTTCAGATCGAGCTAGTGCCAGGAGCAGCACCAGTGGCACGAGCACCTTATAGGTTGGCACCATCTGAAATGAAAGAGTTGTCTGAGCAATTGCAAGAATTATCAGATAAAGGATTCATACGCCCGAGTTCATCGCCATGGGGAGCTCCAGTGCTGTTTGTCAAAAAGAAGGATGGATCCTTCCGAATGTGCATCGATTACCGCGAATTGAACAAGCTTACTGTAAAGAACCGATACCCATTACCTAGGATCGACGACCTGTTCGACCAACTGCAAGGATCGAGTGTATACTCGAAGATTGATTTAAGGTCAGGATACCATCAACTGAGAGTTAAGGAAGGAGATATACCGAAGACCGCGTTTCGTACACGATACGGGCACTACGAGTTCCAAGTGATGCCATTTGGACTGACGAACGCACCAGCCGTGTTCATGGACCTAATGAACCGAGTGTGCAAGCCATATTTGGACAAGTTCGTAATTGTGTTCATAGATGACATCCTCATCTACTCCCGTAACAAGGAAGAACATGCGGAGCATTTGAGAACTATCCTAGGACTGCTCGAAGGAGAGAAACTGTATGCCAAATTTTCCAAGTGTGATTTTTGGATTAAGAAAGTGCAATTTCTGGGGCATGTCATCGACAGCAAAGGTATTCACGTGGACCCCGCAAAAATCGAAGCTGTTAAGGATTGGGCATCTCCAACAAGCCCCACGGAGATACGTCAATTTTTAGGTCTTGCTGGGTACTACCGGAGATTCATCGAGGGTTTCTCCAAAATAGCCAAACCTTTGACAGAATGGACACAAAAGAAGAAGAAGTTTGAATGGGGAGAGGAGCAAGAGACGTCATTCCAACTGTTGAAGCAAAAGCTTTGTGAAGCTCCGATCTTAGCACTACCCGAAGGAAGTGAAGACTTCGAGGTGTATTGCGATGCATCGTGCCAAGGCTTGGGAGCTGTATTGATGCAAAGGAGTAAGGTTATCGCATATGCTTCCCGACAACTCAAAACCCACGAAAAGAACTACACGACCCACGATCTTGAGTTAGGGGGCAGTAGTGTTCGCTCTTAAAATGTGGAGACACTATTTGTATGGCACCAATTTCAAGGTGTTTACAGATCACAAGAGCCTTCAACACATACTAGATCAGAAAGAGCTGAACATGCGACAACGCCGATGGTTGGAGTTACTCAGTGATTATGATTGTGAGATTCGTTATCATCCCGGAAAGGCAAATGTAGTGGCTGATGCCTTGAGTCGAAAGGAACGAATCAAACCCCTTAGAGTTTGATCTTTGGGAATTACAGTTAGGTCACCACTCCCAGCCAAAATTTTAGAAGCTCAGGCCGGAGCCCTGGAGGAAGAGAACCGACCGAATGAGAAAATTCATAGGATGCCGGAAATTGAGAACGGTTTTGTGAGAAAACAAGATGGGACGTTGTGCTTCGGTGACAGAGCATGGATTCCACTATACGGGGGACTGCGTGATCTTATCATGCACGAATCCCATAAGTCGAAATATTCCATTCATCCGGGGGCTGATAAGATGTATCAAGATCTCAAGAAGTTGTACTGGTGGCCAAACATGAAGGCCGACATCGCTATGTATGTCGGAAAATGTTTGACATGTGCTAGAGTAAAAGCAGAACACCAACGACCGTCCGGAATGTTAACACAGCCAGAGATTCCAACATGGAAATGGGAAAGAATTACAATGGACTTCATCACGAAGCTACCTAAAACCTCGGGTGGACTGGACACCATTTGGGTCATTGTTGATCGTCTCACCAAATCTGCGCACTTCCTTGCAATCAAAGAAACCGACAGTATGGATACCCTTGCGCGATTATATATGAAGGAAATAGTTTCCCGACATGGAGTGCCGGTTTCCATCATCTCCGACCGAGATAGTCGTTTTACGTCAAACTTTTGGCGGTCATTGCAGAAGGCTTTGAATACTCAGCTAGATATGAGTACCGCCTACCACCCGCAGACTGATGGTCAGAGTGAGAGAACTATCCAAACCTTGGAAGACATGCTGCGAGCATGTGTGATCGACTTTGGAAAAGGATGGGATAAACACTTACCGTTAGTAGAGTTTTCATACAACAATAGTTATCACGCTAGCATTAAAGCTGCTCCATTCGAAGCACTTTATGGTAGGAAATGTCGTTCACCCATCTGTTGGACCGAAGTTGGAGATGCACAGATTACCGGGCCCGAGCTTATTCACGAAACCACCGAAAAGATTGTCCAAATCAAACAACGCTTGCAAGCCGCTCGAGACAGACAGAAAAGTTATGCCGACGTGAGAAGGAAACCTATGGAATTTGAAGTTGGAGACAGGGTTATGTTGAAGGTATCTCCTTGGAAAGGAATGATTAGGTTTGGGAAACGTGGTAAGTTGAACCCCAGATATGTTGGACCATTCAAGATCCTAGAAAGGGTTGGTCCAGTGGCATATAAACTCGAACTCCCTGAAGAACTCAGTAGGGTACACAGTACCTTTCACGTATCAAACCTGAAGAAGTGTTTATCAGACGAAACCCTTGTTATACCATACAAAGAACTTCGAATTGACGAGAAGCTTAATTTTATAGAAGAACCGGTAGAGATTATGGACTGATGAAGCGAAAAGTGTACCGCTTTTAAGGGGTCATTTAAGCCTTAAATCGTATTTATTTGATCAAATATTGCCCTAAATCGTTCCTTTTGTCATTTTAGGTACTTTTGAGGAGAAATCTGGAAAAGGAGGCATTTTGGACGTTTTTGGAGCGTTAAAGTGAAGAAAACGGCAAAGTCTCAAAAATCGGCTAAAGTTACTCTTGACGGCGTCTGACTTTACTCTGGACGGCGTCATGCCTTGGCAAGAAAAGTTGGACGTGAAATTTACTCATGACGGGCCAGTGAAAATAGCATGTGAATTCTGACGGCGTCACGCTTTAACTTGATCAAGGGCGTCACGGCTTAAATCATAAGGGGACGGCGTCACGTTCATGGTTCGACGGCGTCAAGCCTTGATAAGCCAGAATGGATTTTGGAAGAGCTAAAGAGGGACGGCGTCAAGAAGGTCATCCGGGAACCCTAAAAGCGGCGAGGTGACGGCGTCACACTCCATAAGGTGACGCCGTCAGATCCAAAAATCTATATATAGTTTTCTAATTTTTTGTCATTAGAGAGAGCTTAGTGTGTGGAATTTTGGGAGAAAACCCTAAGACGAATTCAGCCTCTTTTTCAAGGCTTTTTGCCTTGAGATCTTCCATGTTACATTGAAGATAAGTTACCAATTAATCATTCAATATGTCTATGTGTTGTTTGATTCTATCTTATTCTTGTCTTTTGTTTAACATGTTAGGCTAAATTTATCTTGTGTTTGCTTAGATCTAATGAAACCTAGCTATTGATTATTGGTTGTTAGTGTGTTGTTAGTTGTATTGGATGATTGTTTATCTATGTTAGGCTTAAGAAAACTGGCTAACTTCCTATTCGGTAACTTGCTTGAACGTCTTAAGAAACATGAACCAAATGCGTACTAAAGGTTTTTATGGTTGTATTTAATGCACAAGCGAATTCTAGTGATCCCATGTTAGGAGCTTCCTAGCCGGCTCGACATAGGAGTGAAGTAGGAGCTTGTAGAGTTGGGGAAGTAAGTACGCCACCCCACGAATGGTATTAAGGAATACACCCGTCATCCACGCAACTAATACACACTAATTAACCGGTAAAAGATAGTTAGGGAGTAAGGAAATCTAAGTAAACACATTTCTCTACACATAAGTTTCTCACCACATTTTATTTTCAGTTATTTATTTTATTTGCATCCGTAGTAATTTTGGGTTAGTTGACTAGCAACTAATTCCGCCCACTCCTTCAAAAACGAGATTTTACTTGCTTTCATAAAAAAATATAAAAACATAAAAAGAATCTTCCTCAACCCTTAGACCTAATTAGAGTAGTCTTTCACACCTAACGAACACTATTCCCTGTGGAGAACGATCAATCCCCCGTACTTACCACTACACTATACTACATCGGTCAGGTACACTGCCTGGTGGGGTTGTAAGCCTCTTGGGATCCCTCGAGAGGTAAAACCTGTTGTAAGGTTACAAAACCACGCAATCAAGTTTTTGGCGCCGCTGCCGGGGAATAGTTATTGTTTAGGTTGAATTTTTATTTCTATTAGGTCTACTCACTAGATTCCTTTCTAGTGAGATTTTTATTTTATTTTTCTAGGTTTTCTTTAGTCTATCTATTTTCTTCGTGTCTTTGTTCGTAACCATTACCGTCCGACATCATGGAAGATGGTAATATCCTTAACCCACACAACCCACCACCACAACAACCACCACCACCTCCTAGAGCCCGTACTTTAGGAGAGTATTCCCGTCCTAGCCACCATGGCTATCGAAACACCATTGAGCTCACTCAAGGAGCCAATATCACACCCTTGCGATCCGACACCATCCGGTTGGTGCAAAGCAGATGCGCATTTCATGGACTTCGTTCTGAAGATCCTAATCAACATCTCAAGGACTTTCTTAAAATCGTTGATTCTATAGACCTTGATGTTGCCACTCGAGAGACGACCCGATTGCGTCTCTTCCAATTCTCTTTGCGGGACCAAGCTAGTCAGTGGCTAGAACGTCAACCCGCAGGATCCATCACCTCTTGGGATGATCTCACCACTCGTTTCCTTGCTCAGTTTTTCCCACCGGGAAGAACCACCAAGCTAAGGAATGATATCTTGATGTTCCAACAACGTCAAGGCGAAACTCTCTACGAGGCATGGACTCGATTCAAGGACTTACTCCAAAAAGTCCCCCACCATGGCATAGAACTTTGGCTCCAAGTCCAAATCTTCTATGACCATATCAATCTCTCCACGAGGTAAACCATTGACCAATCGGCCGGTGGTAAGCTACGTGATCTAAGTGCGGAACAATCATGGGCTCTCCTAGAGGATCTTGCTCTTTATGACAACGAAAGTTGGAGTGATCCCCGTGATTTGAATAAAACGGTCAAGGCAATATCTTTGCCTTCGAATAATTCAAGCACTTCCGACCGTAGGATCATAGAACTTGAAGACCAAGTCAAGTTTCTCATGAAATCCTACGAGGCTCCTAAACTTTCAAACCAAGTGAACAAAATCACTTCTTCATGTGAATTATGTAGTGGTCCCCACGACACCCGTGATTGCATGGAACTCCCCGAACAAGCTTTTGTGGACTACGCATCCTCGCGTACCGACGGAGCGGGAGACAAGTGGTACACTTTCAAACCCGAGCCAAACCATTACGGTGATACATACAACCCCTCATGGAAAAATCACCCGAACCTTAGGTGGAAACAAAACCAAAACACCCAACAAACAAATTCTTCCAACCCACCTAATCGTTTCCAATCAAGCGGTTCCAACTCGAACCGTACTTTCAACAACAATCCTTCCGGCAATGGTAGTACCGATAACTTTGAAGGATTGATGTCTCAATTTATGGCATCTCAAGAAGCTCGTTTAGCCAAGTTTGAAACCGATTTCAAACAAAAACAAAGCGAGATGACCGATAAGATTGACACCTTGTTGAAAGTCCTCAATGACCGAGAAATGGGAGCACTCCCTAGCAACACGGTCAAGAACCCGAAATTAAACGTCAACGCTATTTCATCGGTTTCGTCCCCTAGTTCTTGTCCACAATATTATTCGGTCAATTCCATGAGCACGTGTTTCAAACAAGCCCAAGTCGTTCCAAATGACCAAGAAGTTATGACATCCAAATTGGTCAACAACATAGTTGAAACACCTCCCACTCAAAACCTTGACGAAGAATTCAAGGAGCTCCACCTTGAAAGTCCGGTTGTTGATGAGCTGGATGAGAAGAAGCTCAAGTTAGGCGAAAAAGGGACCGCCTTTTTTCAAAACAAGCTACCTAAGAAGTTAGATGATCCAGGCTTATTTGTTCTACCTTGCAAGATCGGTAATTCGGAGGCTTATGACACATTAGCCGATCTTGGATCAAGCCTTAACCTACTTCCGTTACCTCTCTACACATCTCTAAAACTTGGAAAACTTGAAGAAACCGAGGTGATAATAGGCTTAGCGGATGGAAGTGTTGCTTACCCGGTTGGAGTAGTTAAGGACGTGTTAGTGCACATTGGAAAACTAACCATTTTAGCCGATTTCCACGTCCTTGATATGGTTAGCGACCCTACATGCCCCTTGTTGATAGGTAGAGGATTTTTGGCGACCGCTAGTGCGATGATTGATTGTAAGGAATCTAAGATAGCGGTAGGAGAAGGAGATACTTGGTCAGTCTATGATGTTAAGAAACATACCTATGATACTAGTGAGGAACCAACACCACATTGGCTAGAATCAAATAGGAGACCATCTAGATATGGACCTTGGATTGATAGAGACTTCATAGGACCCCAACGCCCATTTTACCTAGAAGAGGACTTTGTTAACCGAACGCATTCGGTGGAGCAACTCTTGGCTAGGGACACCGAATTGGATCCATTTGAAGATTCTCTAGTTTTTAGAAAGATGATTGATTTCCTAGGAGTTTTGCCAATTAACCTAGGAATGAATAAGTGGATTTGTGAGGAAGATGATCATAAGTGGAATTGGGATAAACCACCCAAAGATGGAGATGGGTCATGGCATATTAAGATGACGTTGTATGACCCGGATGGAGAGAAGTTTGAAAAGATATATCGTACTAAGCGAACCAATAGGAAACTTCAATCCAAGCTTAACCCTAAAGACGTCCTTGATGACGAGCTCACTTACATAGGGTAGCGTGACTTTGAGTCTAGCTACAAGACTCGTTAATAAAGAAAAGCGCTTCTTGGGAGGCAACCCAAGCTTTATTTGTTTTATTTGCTTTGTGTGTTTATTTATTTGTTTGTTTGATTTTATTTGTTTCCGTATGTGTGTTTAATTTTTATCATTATTGATTCATGTTAAAAACTAATTTGTGAAAATGCTTTATGTTGTTTTTAACTTCGTCTTAACTACATATAAAGGTATTTTGCAAAAGATAAGTGTAAGGGAAATCTAAATCGGTTTATTAGAACACAAATTAACATGAATCGTAATAATAATAAATTAGCATACATATTAGTATTTGTTTGAGTCAAATGCTTGTATCGAGTCATAATGATGTTTTGCAGGATTTCCAGGAAGTAAGGTAAAGGTTTTTCCAGAAATTTTCCGGAAACTTAAAATGAAAATTTTTGTCAGGTCATTTCTGACGGCGTCAGGGGTTATAACCTGACGGCGTCAGATTTAATTTCCAGAAATTTTTGAAAGTTTTGTTTTCATAAAAAGTTTTTATTAAATCTCCAACTTATAATCTCCAGGAATCTGCAAAATTATCATTCCACAAGCATTATATCCTTATATATAGATTTTTCCCGCCGATGTTATGCAGGCTTTCGTGTTTGTTTTCTCAGGTTTAACAGGTTATTTTGGACAAGGAGATGTTTATGGAATCAAGCTTATGGCGATGCATTAGTCATGGAGTTTCAACATTCTCTTTGGAGGAAGATTTAACCGTGTAATTTCATTATCCACCGAGCGAATCAGGGGAGTATTTGATTTCATTCTTTTACCTTATTTACTTTTACATCTTGTTATTTGAACATTGGGGACAATGTTCATCTTAAGTGTAAGGGGGGGGTAAAAGTACGATTTTAGAGAATGCAATTGCGCTTGATTTTTGTTTGTTTAATAGTAGATGTGTAATAAAACTGAGAGAAATACTTGTTAAGGTAATTTTAGTGCCAAATTTAAAATTTTTTACAACATATAGGAGTGAAACTTTGATCTTAATGAGCGTCTCACGGATAGGAGTTATATGACTAGCACAAAAAACCGTACCACTAAAAAAATTTTCCACCCCAAATATGTGAGGTTCGCCCCTAGAATTGGTAGGAAAAGCATTTATGCTATGATGTGTGTACCGGTAGCATTTAGATTCTAGAACTTGCGTTAGGACCATTCCGAGGCCACAAGTGAGACTACATTCGTGTAGTTAGATTTACTACATGATAAGAGGCATTAGGATTAACCCATTGTTTTACACCTGTGTTTTTGTTATAATTATTTTGGCTACATTGGTCAAGTAATTCTCCCACACCCCTTTGCGTTGTACTCATTTTTAGTACACGATACCCCTAGTACACCCCTCAGAGCCTATCTTTTCGTTTCAACCTTTAAGCATTTTACTTAAAGGAAGAATTTGTTACACCCCACTAAAATGTACACCCAAATCGCCTTAGCCTACCTTGTATGCACTCATTTTTAGTGCATTATTGTTACAACATTTGTTTAAACCCAAGTTAATTATCTAGTTGATTACATGGTTGCTAAGTCGAGTCATATCCTTGTACATATTGTTTTGGGACGATTGGGACTCACGGGTAAAGTACTAGTGTAATGGAGTAATGGGGAAGAACATCATTTATTACCCCCATATGTGCTAAATATTTTAAAAGTGCTCCAAGTTTTTCAATTATCTTAATTCGAGTCATTAGATTAGTATTTGTAAAGTTATGTAAAAGTTCAAGTGTAAGGGGGATGCAATGCCCCTATGATGTATTATTTTGGATGGTAGGGCAAAAGTGTATGCAAAAAAAAAAAAAAAAAAAAAAAAAAAAAAAAAAAAAAAAAAAAAAAAAAAAAATCGAAAAATTAAGAAAAATACAAAAAAAATGAGAAAATGAAAAGTAGAAAAAACATACGGACTACCATCCCGTTTCATTTTATGTTTGTTTTATATTTTTGTTATTTTGTTATTTCGTTTCTAGCTTAAGATCGAGTCGAGTCTTGGCTTAGCAACATTGTATAGTACATGTAATTGATCAAGATTTTTAACTCGCCACCAGTAAAATATCCTTTATCCAACAAAACCGTGTTTTCCTTTTCCCTACACCTAACGTTATAACCCATTTAAAAGCCCTCTTTGATAGTTTATCTTTGGTGCTTACGCCTAGTGGAGGAGGTTTTCGATCCTTTCCCAAGCCTATGGTAATCTATTTGCTATGACAGGTAGTGAGAGATATTATCCGTTTTCATTTATGAGATTTATTTTGATGACACTTGAGAGATGTGAGTATCTAAACACTACTTGTGAGGTGCTAGTTTATAATCTCCGTGCTTATTATGATTGAAGTGGAACGATTATTTGTTGTAATTACTTTTATGTTTGCATTAAATGACCCCTAACTTGTATTTTGATTAGAATAAAAGCGCATTTGCTTGAGGACAAGCAAATCTCAAGTGTAAGGGTATTTGATGAAGTGAAAAGTGTACCGCTTTTAAGGGGTCATTTAAGCCTTAAATCGTATTTATTTGATCAAATATTGCCCTAAATCGTTCCTTTTGTCATTTTAGGTACTTTTGAGGAGAAATCTGGAAAAGGAGGCATTTTGGACGTTTTTGGAGCGTTAAAGTGAAGAAAACGGCAAAGTCTCAAAAATCGGCTAAAAGTTACTCTTGACGGCGTCTGACTTTACTCTGGACGGCGTCATGCCTTGGCAAGAAAAGTTGGACGTGAAATTTACTCATGACGGGCCAGTAAAAATAGCATGTGAATTCTGACGGCGTCACGCTTTAACTTGATCAAGGGCGTCACGGCTTAAATCATAAGGGGACGGCGTCACGTTCATGGTTCGACGGCGTCAAGCCTTGATAAGCCAGAATGGATTTTGGAAGAGCTAAAGAGGGACGGCGTCAAGAAGGTCATCCGGGAACCCTAAAAGCGGCGAGGTGACGGCGTCACACTCCATAAGGTGACGCCGTCAGATCCAAAAATCTATATATAGTTTTCTAATTTTTTGTCATTAGAGAGAGCTTAGTGTGTGGAATTTTGGGAGAAAACCCTAAGACGAATTCAGCCTCTTTTTCAAGGCTTTTTGCCTTGAGATCTTCCATGTTACATTGAAGATAAGTTATCAATTAATCATTCAATATGTCTATGTGTTGTTTGATTCTATCTTATTCTTGTCTTTTGTTTAACATGTTAGGCTAAATTTATCTTGTGTTTGCTTAGATCTAATGAAACCTAGCTATTGATTATTGGTTGTTAGTGTGTTGTTAGTTGTATTGGATGATTGTTTATCTATGTTAGGCTTAAGAAAACTGGCTAACTTCCTATTCGGTAACTTGCTTGAACGTCTTAAGAAACATGAACCAAATGCGTACTAAAGGTTTTTATGGTTGTATTTAATGCACAAGCGAATTCTAGTGATCCCATGTTAGGAGCTTCCTAGCCGGCTCGACATAGGAGTGAAGTAGGAGCTTGTAGAGTTGGGGAAGTAAGTACGCCACCCCACGAATGGTATTAAGGAATACACCCGTCATCCACGCAACTAATACACACTAATTAACCGGTAAAAGATAGTTAGGGAGTAAGGAAATCTAAGTAAACACATTTCTTTACACATAAGTTTCTCACCACATTTTATTTTCAGTTATTTATTTTATTTGCATCCGTAGTAATTTTGGGTTAGTTGACTAGCAACTAATTCCGCCCACTCCTTCAAAACAGAGATTTTACTTGCTTTCATAAAAAAATATAAAAACATAAAAAGAATCTTCCTCAACCCTTAGACCTAATTAGAGTAGTCTTTCACACCTAACGAACACTATTCCCTGTGGAGAACGATCAATCCCCCGTACTTACCACTACACTATACTACATCGGTCAGGTACACTGCCTGGTGGGGTTGTAAGCCTCTTGAGATCCCTCGAGAGGTAAAACCTGTTGTAAGGTTACAAAACCACGCAATCAAGGACCGAGATGTGAAACAACTAAAACAAAGCCGCATTCCCATCGTCAAAGTCCGATGGAACTCAAATAGAGGACCAGAGTTCACGTGGGAACGTGAAGACCGAATTCGTGCCAAATATCCACACCTCTTTCCCGAGCCAACACCAACCACCACTACGGACTAAGAATTCCGGGACGGAATTCAGAATTAGGAGTAGGTACTGTAATAACCCAAAAATTTCGAATTATTAACTTTCTGTAAACCCGAAACTATTGCTTATGAATTTTAATCAAGTTATTTTATTCACATTTGCATTCGGAATATTGCTATATATATTTTATTCTTTACTGAAAAATAACTAGTGATTACAAAACAAACCCTGTGACAAACTCACATGCACCAACATAGTAATAGTATGGCATGAGTAAATAAATCAAACGAGGAACGTACAGGACGAACCATAAAAATAAATACGAACTCGGCAATAAAAACAAATAAATTATGACGACTCTAAACTCTCGAGCTAGAGATATTTGAAACGAAGCCAGCTCCGACACGGTCCAACGAAACACGGGTATTTAAGACACAAATTATACCCTACTAAATTTTAAAAGTTCACTACTCCTCCTAGATAAATAAAAATCTACCCATAATACATAAAATTAATACTGCATTTTTCCTCTTTGGTTTTGTCGGCATTCACTCACCCCAAAAGCAAGTATATATATTTTTTTTACCTTTCCTCTTTGCTGCTACCTTCCTTTTTCTTGTTCCTGTCGAGACCCAAAAACCACCAAACCCTCACCTCCTTTCAAATCCCATCTTCTACCTCTATCATCATTTTCGGCAAAGACCCTCATCCCCAAAAACACCACCCTCTCGTTTTGTCGCTATGACCATCTTCCCCAAAACCCAAAAACTGAACCATCGCCTTCACCATTTAATTAGGGTTGACCAAAAATCCCTTGTCCCTTTCTTGGTCACAAGGATTCCTAAGTAGTAGAGCCACTAAAAATAGGGATATGACACCATTTAGGGATGTTAGTCTTTTCCAAATCCAAAAGTCGGATGGAGCCTAACTCCATGACTTCCTATAAATCCGCACCTCCATGGCTATTCGAATCACACAAGTAAACCACACACCAAAGAAATTGATAAGTTCTTAAAGGTTTGAGTCGAGTTGTGATTCGGATAAGGAAGCCTTGGTGGGTCAATTTTGGAAGCTAGGATTGCTTGGGTTTTGGAGCTCTTGGGTTCAAGTCTAATTAGTGTTCTTCAACTTCAGGTTAAATTTTATTACTTAAGATTTATTACATTTTATTTTATTTTATTTTCATTCGAATCTCAAGCCTTGGAAAAACTAGATTAGATTAGAACACATGTAGTTGATGGGTAAAGTTAAAGTATGATATGAATTTAGATTAAGTGCGTGGATGATTTTGATTTAAAGTTAGTCGAATGGGGATTAGTTGATTGAAAGGAACTGTGAAAGATTAAATGGTCAAATTAGGTGTTGATAAAACTAGTCAAATGTGGTTTAGTTTCTAAATGGGTCGAACTAAGAATTATGGTTATGATACGAGTTAATATTGTGGTAAAACTATAAAAGATTTTCGGTCTAGAATGAGAAAATGCCGTTTTAGATTAAAATGGGTCAAGTAGGAAGTTGACTATAAAGTCGTGGGTCGAATGGTTATGAAAATGGATGCGTTAGTGGCCTTGTCAAACGGGTCGAAAGGAAAGAGTTGACCTTAAAAGTCATTAGGACGGTTTTAGTTTAGATATGGATTGATAAAAACTGTTAAGAACTAGCCGAAAGAGTAGTCAAAACCGTTTGAACCCGAGCTAGTCTCTTGCGTATTCAACCCCGTTAGGAACCCAACAACACGAGCTCGAGTTGTACTCGAGAGTCGTTTAGCAGGCAAGACCATAGTGGTACCCGACCCTCTGCCAAAGTCACAAGATGAGACTGCCTATAGCTTAAAGCTTGACAAAGTTAGTTTTGATCTCATATGCTATACCGAATAAACCACAAGGCCAATCCAAGCTTTTTGGGCCAACACAAAGCCCACATTCAAGTGTTAAGACCTTTGGTCCCAATTTGCTTTCATAGTAGGCTTTGAGGAGCCCACTTAGGAGCCCGATCCACATAGCGAGCCCATAAGCCAAAGCCCACTAGAGAATCGGATTGTGAAAAGGGGCCACAGCCCATTTGCTTTGGAAATAAAACAGTAGGGTGCGTATGGTTATATAATTTTAAGAAGGGGAATGTTTCATTCTTTTTAAATATGTTAACACTTATTAAAACCCGAGCTAGCGATATGCCGGATATTAACTATTAAAAATTGTGACGAAACGATTAACCGAAATACTAAAAATTGTTATACGACAATGATAGTTACGCCGTAACATAAATAGTAACACGTGCAACAATAACATAAGTGTTTTGATAAATATATAAACTATTTTACGATCATCAAATCTTAAAACAAAATGCAAACTAAATCATGTCATACTATCTAGGTCACGCGTTGGAGAAACTACACATCTTTTGATTTTATTTCATCACAGATCCTACTACTACCAAGGTGAGTTCATAGTCCCACTTTTACTATGTTTTCAAATCCCGTGGGGAGATACATGCTATAAACCTGAACACAAAATTTTTGTATGCTATCCTGATTGATATTGCTAAGTTAATATTGCCTAAGTTACCACCCTGCCAAAAAGTCCCTTATATCATGAACCATTAATCACTTGCGAGTGAACGCGAATTTAGTGAATAGATCTATTGGAAGTTGACGACCCACTTGAAGTTAGCCTGGAATGGTAACCAAGTGCACTTTATTCGATTTATCAAGAGTTTGGCAAACTCCTACGACGAGGGCATTATCACCTACATCATTGCTATGATGTGGGCTATTTATATTATTTATTATTACACCCGATGTTAAGGTTTGCGTGTCATGAGGCTTAGGGCAATATTTATATCACACTTCAATATCATTGTTTTCACTATTATCTGACTTGTGTTCAAACTATTACAAATTAAACACTATGAATTCACTCAACCTTTGTGTTGATGTTTTAAGCATGTTTTATCTCAGGTATTTAAAGAAGCTAAAGGCACGGAGTGGAACAGGGCCCCCTTTTGGACGATGTCCAAAAACAAATGTTTTCATTCATCTTAAACATTTTTCATTTGTATTTCTAAATATTATGATTCTGTTGTTGACAACTCTGATTTTAATTTGATGAATGATAACAAATTTTCACAAAACGTCTCTTTCGAGTCGTTTTCTATAATTATGACTACGATCTAAGATGTAATACCCCAAATTAGACTTCCACTGCTTCATTACGATTTTTGGGGTGTTACACGGTGTAACCACATCACTAGGGCTACACACTAGTCATGCCATTGGTGCATCAATGACATGGCCATGTTACCTTCATGGCTAGGGAACATATTTTGGCTCGTAGTATCAAACTGGGGTCAAAGGTCAAAGGTTCATATCAAAGCAAAGGTTCATATGGTCATAATCATAGTCCAAATCTCAAGGATCATATTAAAGGTTCATATGTCAAAGTTCAAATGCCAAAGGTTCATATAAGAGGTTCGGAAATCAAAGGTTCATATCAAAGTGTAGGGAACATAGCAATGGTATAGGGAAACCCTAATACGAATCAAAATAGAGACCGAAGGCTCCTTATACAAGAGCAGAATATCTGTACCTTATTCCAAAGCAAAGCACAACCCAAAAGAATAAGATGCAAAGGATCATGTCCTCTCCTTCTTCACACCTAGAGGGGTAGAAAAGAATTACAAACCTTTCCATTTTAAGTAACTTTCCATTTTTAGCAGGTTTCCATATTTAGTAAGTTTCCATAATTAGTAAGATTTCCATAATTAGTAAGATTTCCATATTCTCATTTAGTTTAAGTTATTATTGAATCATAATATGGCTTTAGGGTGTATTTAAACAAGTCACAAAAGTTTAGGGTTAAATATGACAAGTTTTCATAGTTCAGGGTTATAAACGTAACTTTACCAAAGTTCAAGGTTTTAAAATAGAAATCTCATAATTTACCATTCGAATACTTTATTTTCCAGAATTACACTTTTAGCCTCCAAGTTTCCAATATTTACGAATTACACCCCTTTAGTTTCTAAATTTACAAATTACACCTTTTAATTATATAAATTACAATTTAAACCTTATTAATATTACATTTGCACATCAAGCCCTTCATTACTCATATTTACAGAAAAATACCCTTTAAATTAATTATGGCATGACCAGCCCTTCAAGTTTCATAATTTACACATTACCTCCTTCTAGTTAATTAATTTACATTTTAAACCTTATAATTATATAATTTACACTTTAACACTTATTATGCTTACGTTCCTCATCAAGCCCTTTTTATTTCATTAATTCACAGAAATTATCCTTCAATATTCACATGTACACAACAGCCCCTTAACTTTCGGTAAATTACATATTTAGTCCTTGTACTTTATTACATTACAAATCGATTTAAATAATTAACCATAGTTACATATTAAGCCCTTAATTTCTCAATATTACACAATGAACACTTATTTTAACATGTTATACGAACACACCCTTAAACATTCACAATTTACACATCAAGTCCCTCTAGTTATCAAAGTTACATATTTAGTCCCTTAATTTACAATTTCAACCTTTAATTATTAACAATTACATATTAAACCATTAAATTACCAAAATTACACATAACCCCCTGAATATAATTTATTACTCAAAACAGCACCAACTTTCCAGAAATTACATATTTAGTCCCTCATTTTTATTTTTATTTAATTCGATTTATAATTTATGTAATTACACATTTTAATCCTTTTAATTACCAAAATTACACATGACACCTTCAAGTTATATTTTATACGAATTATAAACAGTCCAAATAAAGTTATAAAAATAGCCCTTGAGTTTTAAAAGTTACAAAATACACCCTAAACATTTTATCTTCAAATCGCCATATAATTTACAAATTAAATCCACACTTTGCTCAATTTACAAATAAGGCCCTTATATTATAATTTTTATATCTTCCCCCTGATTTATAAAACATTACAAAAATATCCCACAAGTTTTAAAAATTACAAAACATCCCCTTAACATTTATTTTTCAACTCGTTATGCACAAAAACTTAACAAAATCAAACCCTAATAATCCCAATCATTATCCAATAATTTTACCATCATTGTAACACTATTATTTCCATATTTCATCCCTTGAAAACCCTAGATCGATCGAACTTATGATTTTCCACGATTTTCCCTTTTTCTTCTTAAATCCGGTTTTAATCATAAATCCATAAATCATGATTTCGACTCAAACAATTCGAATGACTATTTTTCTCATGTTATATGAAGCATATAGAACCCACGAAAATTATTTACATGTCCAGGAAAAATCGCATGAATTAGAAAGAATCCGATTTCGATTTTAGGGTTTATAAGCCCATAATTTTCTATTCGGCCAAAATACAAAGCATGGGTCGAATCCATTATTTTTACCATGTTATATATGATTGAGAGAGAGCTAGAAAAATACCAGAAATAATTTAGATCAAGGGATTCACACGCTTCGAATTATTGTTGCTCGGTTAGGGTTTTTCGAACCAATTAATTCACCAAGAACACACGATCGACTCCAGGACTTTGTGGCTATTTTTCTCACCTTCCTTGCATCATGAAGAACTCCAGAAAAATAGGTTTTTGATTTCTAAAAATCGGATGTGGTGTGAGGGAATTTTAAGAGTGGCGGCTTGAAATGTTTTAGGGTTTAATGGGAGAAAATAAATTTAGGGTTTGATATATTAGTGATAGGCCAACCTTGGGGAAGGCATGGGACCAAATAATCAGCCTTCACAAGGCCCAAATTAATTTACCCTTTATTTTGTGTATTTTCCTAATTTAATTGTAATTTAAATGCTTTTTAATTAATAATAATTGTGTATTTAAATTTTTTTGTACACACAAGGGTATTTTGGTCATTTCACAACTTGTATAAATATTAATCGAAGTCGTCAAAATTATTTTGTATCATATCTTGCTCGTTTCCAGAAGTTTAGGATCGATTCGGAACTTTAATTAAGCTTTGATTAAATTTTAAAGTTTCAGGGGCATTTTGGTAATTTTTGCATGTTTTAGATTTTCGGGTTTTACATTAATCTTGGACCCCACGCGAAGTTAAGTCAATGCGCCGCATCTACTTATTAGATGCGCCGCATCTTACTCCAGACAGAAACTATAAATACCCCAAGACCAGACGAATTTTGAGAGCCCTAGTTTTAGAAGACCGAAGACCACAGAAACCCTAGGCCAAATTCAGTCGAAGTAGCAGCACAAGACACACCTTGAACGAAGATACAAGAGCTGTAAGAAGGTCCTACATGTATTTAATTCATTAAGTAGTTTTGTTTTATTGTATTAGTACACTTTAATTGGTCAGGATTGATGGGCTTGTGTTATGTTATCATTCACTTCAACTCCCCTTAAAATTGCTTTCCCATTAATTAAAGTTTATATGTTGATGTCTTTGGTGACTTTTATTAGTGCATTGATAACCTCTGTGTCTAGCTGAGCATTGCTTGGGTCGCCATGCCCCTTCCTCGCCTGTTTATTAGATCGCCTATGCATTCTATCGTCTGTAGAAAAGTAGGAAGAAAGATAAATAGGATAGTCATAAGTAATCATTAAGGGTTTAATCACCGATAAGATTAGAACCAATGAGAAAGGACTTAATCTCGGTGCATTGCATCGAACTATACACTTCATATAAAACTAGCAATAAAACAAGTGACAAGCTACTTAACTATCAGGACAGGTCTTCTTATTGTCTCAAGTATTTATCTGTGTATGTGTGTGCTACTCGCTGATTCGTGCTCATTAGTTTAGTTTATTATTTAATTGCAACCAAAACGTGCCAGTCTCTCAGGCTGAACCCCCTTGCGTTAGATTAGGTTGTATAGCTAACTTAAGATATTAAAATACTGATTAGGATAACTAGATAATACGTTCCACTCTTAGTGATCGACACTCTACTTACCATTATATTCATACTGACCGGGTACACTGCTCGTTAAAGTGTGTGTGTTATTGATAAGTTGGCTAAATATAAATTTAAAACTTGAATACTGCTAAAACCACAACGACATACCGTGGGTATAAATTAGAGCATACGCACACGACACATCAGAATTACACTTCATCCCCACTGAATATCAGCTAGCTGATATATTCACCAAACCATTGGATGAACCAACTTTTACAAGACTGAAAACTGAATTGGGGATGTTGGATATTGAAAATCAGTCCTATGACTACACTTATCCAACTAACTGTAAATAATGGTAACCATACTAAACGAAACAATGGTCCCTGACTCAACAAATCTCTCAGTGAATGAGCATCTTATGTCTCACTGAATAACCTTCCCTAAACACCCTCACACTGAATGAAAAGTCATTCAGGGGCCTCAAGATATCAACAAATGACATCCAATGCAAAACTAAATGCTCTAAGTACTTAGTTAGTAAATGTCCTGGGTTGGTAACTGGATACATATTTAATATAGGAATATATGTTCTTTAACCTTCTGGCATCCACATCTTGGGCCCCCACATCATCACCACATATCCCACTTGGCATTTAATGTCACTCCTCACAAGTAATATCTTTTGATATTATATGTGGTGACGTCACCCTGTAAAATGCACTTTTTGCAGAACGTTGCAACTGTTCACCTTGACAGTTGCGCAAAACCCGGGAAGTGGATTGGTGGCATTTAATGAGGATATCAAACGGTTATACAAAACAGTTTTCAAACTTTTAATGAAATTCGCAAAATTGCAAAAACAACCCTCTATCTCCACTTCCCTATAAATACCCACACAAAAAATAACACACGCGCGCTTTGCAAACATTAATCAAACTCTTGCAACTTCTCTACTCTCAAAACTTGTGTGTGTTTTCATCTCATAACCAGACCCTTTCTTCAAAATCAAAACTTTTCTCTTAAAATGGCTACTTCTAGGGCTATTACCTACGCTCCAAATGTGGAATTCCAATTGGAAAGCGTAGACATGACCAAAAACAATGTCGTAGGGAACTTTGCCTATCAGGAAAATTTTCCTGCTTATAAGGATATGGTGAAATACCTTCAAAATTGTTTTCTCTTTACGACATTTACAAAGACACCCTCAGTCATTTACAATGACTACTTGCGGGAGTTCTAGTGTACAGCAGTTATAACACCCCTATTTTCGGAACGCAGCGGAATACAACATGGGGTGTTATCTATTAGTCACATAGTACAAGTCATAGGAAACATCGAAACAATTAAAGATGTTTTTAAACAAAGTTCACATTTGATATAATCAGAGTTTAACGAAGTTAGGTCCCAAATTTTACTACAACACAAGTTTGAAAATGACATAAGTTTAAACATAACATGAGTTTAAAAAGTTTAAGTTTCATCGAATGTGATTTTAAAACATGGGCCATCCTTGTCGATATCTATATCCTTGCGCCGCCCATCCAAGCATTTATACATTACGGACCTGGGATAAAACATGCTAAAAAGGTCAACATAAAGTTGAGTGAATTCATAGAGTTTAATAAGTAATAAGTTGAATACAAGTATTATTCATCGGGCGACAAGAAATGCATATACAAGTCGTGTAATTTGAATATAGTATCAAGCTCATGACACCGAACCTTGACCTAATTTTAATAATGCCCTTCCAAAGGTAAGATTTGCCATTTACCTCAATTTCTCAATATTATGTGTCCATTTGATAAACCCGGCATCAAATGAGCGCTACTCACCCGGACAGGCTCGTCAAGCCAAATATGCATATTCATAATACTAGCGTTTACCATGTATGTAATTAACGGTTCAAGATGTTAGGGACTTTAATGGCAAAAGCTACTCAATAAACTATAATAAGGTAATCGGGTCAAGCATACCAAAAGCTACTTGTATTCAGTTAAAAAAAAAAAAAAAAAAAAAAAAAAAAAAAAAAAAAAAAAAAAAAAAAAAAACAACTAGCATGTTTCCCCCCCGCGAGGTTTATAAAATATTAAAATGTGTAAAGGCGAGGCTATGAACTCACCGTAATCAAAAGTGAACAATCAAGTGAAAAAGTGAAGAAATAACCGCAAGAACTCTACGAGCAACCTAGAATATACACGCGTGTCTTAGATTCTAAGAATAATGATACCTTTAATTCTATATGTTCAATAAGTTACAATCTCAATTATGCTTGGTACATAATGTTTAAATAATTATCAAGATTTAATTTAGCCCTTTTAAAAATGATTACACATGTGAAATATTTATTTTCTTACCCAATTTCAAGTTTTATATCAATATTTGTTCTTAAGTTCAAAATAAGTATTAAGGTTCAATTTAAGTCCAAAAGTCCAATTTTAGTCAAAGGGTTCCATTCTTAGTCAAAAGGTTCAGATTATGTCTAAAGGTCTAAAAAAATTAGGTGGTTCAAAATAAAACTTAAGGGTCCAAATTCATAAGTTATTAACCTTTTTATAACTTTTAATTACAAAGCTGATGGAATTTTTATAACTTAACCACTTCAAAAGTTCATAACTTGCAAACCGTAAGTCGAAAAATTATGTTCTTTATATCCCTAGTTTCCTCTAATTCCCTAGTTTACTGTAAAAATGAGTTTACTCAAAAGTTTGCAGGTATGAACACTTTTTATAATTTTTCTTAACAAGTCTGTCCAAATGGTGAAATTGACTGAGTTTTACGTCTTACCAAAACGACCATATCTTAAAATCTACAGACCCTATGAAGGTGAAATCAATTGGAGATGATATATCTGTTTCTCTAGAACAGGTTGCATATTTTCTATTTAAAAATTTTTGCCAT
Organism: Artemisia tridentata subsp. tridentata; assembly: GCA_021014915.2. Taxonomy (NCBI): domain Eukaryota; kingdom Viridiplantae; phylum Streptophyta; class Magnoliopsida; order Asterales; family Asteraceae; genus Artemisia; species Artemisia tridentata. The sequence goes on from CP139506.1 coordinate 293,142,027, forward strand.
TAAACTTGACTTTTTCCCCGAATGGGAACAGTATACAAAATCTGACTGTTTTTACAAGAAAAATCATATCTTAATCATCGGGTGTCGTCACGGAAATCGCCAACCGGGGAAATGACAACAAGACATAGATCTACAACTATATATTTTTAGTTTAGGTCCAAAGTCTACTGATTCGTCCAGTTAATTACCTTATTACCACTGATCAGCAGACTGTTTTGCAATAAAAGTCCTATTAGGGTTTTCTAGTGATTTTTTTTTTAGTATGTACCAAGTATAATCAAGCATATATAACTTATGAAACATATAAAACACATAAAGTAACATGTAAATACATTAGTGAAATGAAAAGATGAGGGTTGGTTCCTTACAAAGATTTTATGGATGAAGAACAAGAGATCAAGAACAAGAACAACTAGCCTATTAATCACCAATCAAGAGACCCAATACCCAAATCTTTCAACCAACCTTTATAACCAAATATTACCCTTGATAAACCCTAAAATTCACAACCCTTAAACATCTTGGAAAAACTTCTAAACAACTTTGAGGAAAACTTCAAGAAAAACTCCAAGAACTTCAATAGAACCCTCAAAACCTTGATTCAAATCACCATCTTTTGTGAGCACCTTCAAGAGGATGTTGTGGAGATGATTTTATGATTAAAAACAAGATGAGATGAGGGTGTTTTGTGATGATTTTTGGCAGCAAGCATGAGAGGAGAAGGGAAATGGATGATTTTTATGTTTTGAGTGAGATTTGCATGTAGGGGATGGAATGATTATTTTCTTGGAAATAAAAAAAAAGTAAAGAGTGTGTGTGTGGGTAAGGGTGGCCGGCCTAGGGCCTTTAAAGGGGAGGGTTGGATTCATTTTTTTTAAAAATGATTTATATAATGTATGTATAAGTGGTGGAGTGATTATGTAAGGTAATAAGTAGTATTTAGGGGTTTAAAGAGGTAATTTGGAAGTTTGTTTTAACCAACTTATGTAAAGTTTTGTATTAAGTGGTTGATATCACCACTAGTTGTTGTATATTTTATTTATGGATTGAATGGGAGTTGAACGTTATGGGAACGGCAACTAAAGGTTATTCCTTGATTGAGATCTTGTTGAGTATAATTCGTGTCTACCTAAAAGCGTGTGTTTCAAGTGTTAAAGCGTGAGTTATTCTATGATATGAGTCTTATTCATGGGATAGTTGGGATAGTGATTAACCACACTTAGGATTTTAATTTATCTGTTTTGTTTATTTTTTATTTTACACCAATTTGTATCCCAAATATTATCCATACCCTATATTGTTCTTTATCCAAACCTTTGATTTATTGAGATTAGGGATTTGAGCAATCTTAAGTATCGTAGTCGTGGATTCGGCTATGTATTTATGATTTTGTCGCCCTTTTTGATATAATATTATTGGTGAAGATTACTTGGTCCTATCTTTAGCCTATTCGAGTTAAGGATTTGAGCAATTGCAAGTATCGTGTTCGTGGATTCGATCATGTACTTGTGATTTTGTCGCCTTTTCTGGAATTTGAGATCGATAGAGATTAAGAAGAATGATTAACCCTTAAACCTACAAACCCTTTTTACCGCTTTAGACTTGTTATTCCTTGGCTTTAGTGGAGGAGATGCGTATACTTGCCAAGCCTATGATAGAATATTCGTCACGACTGGACAGTTAAACGATTAGATTTGCTTTTATCGAATTATTTTATTTTACTTCTAATTCGTTAAGTGTTTGGTTGTGTGAATTATGACAAAAATGAATACATGCTTAAATATAAAAATAAATCCTAATATCTTTTAGGATACATTTTCATAAGATTAATTCTAAGGTTTACTTGGGGACAAGTAAAGTTCAAGTGGGGGGATATTTGATGAACTTAAATAAGTACATTTTATTACCATCATTTATCCTATTTATTTGACTTATTTTATTATATTATCTGTGAGAATTGATACGTTAATGTTTGCTTTTGTAATTCTCAGGTAAAAACAAGTATTATGTGAAACTTGGCGATTTTGGACTAATTATGGAGCAAAACAAGCAAGAAGTTAAGAGTCTACTGAAATGTACAAGATCAAGACCATTCTGCTCCAGATACGCCGCATCCTACTTATTACATACGGCGCATCACTATCAAGATTTCACAAGATACGATCCAAGATAGCAAGGACATACGCCGCATCTAAGAATGGAGTTACACCGCATCTTCTGGCGGTGTACGAATATTCCTGAATATATTAATCTTGGACCCCACGCGAAGTTAAGTCAATGCGCCGCATCTACTTATTAGATGCACCACATCTTACTCCAGACAGAAACTATAAATACCCCAAGACCAGACGAATTTCGAGAGCCCTAGTTTTAGAAGACCGAAGACCACAGAAACCTTAGGCCGAATTCAGTCGAAGTAGCAGCACAAGACACACCTTGAACGAAGATACAAGAGCTGTAAGAAGGTCCTACATGTATTTAATTCATTAAGTAGTTTTGTTTTATTGTATTAGTACACTTTAATTGATCAGGATTGATGGGCTTGTGTTATGTTATCATTCACTTCAACTCCCCTTAAAATTGCTTTCCCATTAATTAAAGTTTATATGTTGATGTCTTTGGTGACTTTTATTAGTGCATTGATAACCTCTGTGTCTAGCTGAGCATTGCTTGGGTCGCCATGCCCCTTCCTCGCCTGTTTATTAGATCGCCTATGCATTCTATCGTCTGTAGAAAAGTAGGAAGAAAGATAAATAGGATAGTCATAAGTAATCATTAAGGGTTTACTCGCCGATAAGATTAGAACCAACGAGAAAGGACTTAATCTCGGTGCATTGCATCGAACTATACACTTCATATAAAACTAGCAATAAAAAAAGTGACAAGCTACTTAACTATCAGGACATGTCTTCTTATTGTCTCAAGTATTTATCTGTGTATGTGTGTGCTACTCGCTGATTCGTGCTCATTAGTTTAGTTTATTATTTAATTGAAACCAAAACGTGCCAGTCTCTCAGGCTGAACCCCCTTGCGTTAGATTAGGTTGTATAGCTAACTTAAGATATTAAAATACTGATTAGGATAACTAGATAATACGTTCCACTCTTAGTGATCGACACTCTACTTACCATTATATTCATACTGACCGGGTACACTGCTCGTTAAAGTGTGTGTGTTATTGATAAGTCGGCTAAATATAAATTTAAAACTTGAATACTGCTAAAACCACAACGACATACCGTTGGTATAAATTAGAGCATACGCACACGACACATCAGAATTACACTTCATCCCCACTGAATATCAGCTAGCTGATATATTCACCAAACCATTGGATGAACCAACTTTTACAAGACTGAAAACTGAATTGGGGATGTTGGATATTGAAAATCAGTCCTATGACTACACTTATCCAACTAACTGTAAATAATGGTAACCATACTAAACGAAACAATGGTCCCTGACTCAACAAATCTCTCAGTGAATGAGCATCTTATGTCTCACTGAATAACCTTCCCTAAACACCCTCACACTGAATGAAAAGTCATTCACGGGCCTCAAGATATCAACAAATGACATCCAATGCAAAACTAAATGCTCTAAGTACTTAGTTAGTAAATGTCCTGGGTTGGTAACTGGATACATATTTAATATAGGAATATATGTTCTTTAACCTTCTGGCATCCACATCTTGGGCCCCCACATCATCACCACATATCCCACTTGGCATTTAATGTCACTCCTCACAAGTAATATCTTTTGATATTATATGTGGTGACGTCACCCTGTAAAATGCACTTTTTGCAGAACGTTGCAACTGTTCACCTTGACAGTTGCGCAAAACCCGGGAAGTGGATTGGTGGCATTTAATGAGGATATCAAACGGTTATACAAAACAGTTTTCAAACTTTTAATGAAATTCTCAAAATTGCAAAAACAACCCTCTATCTCCACTTCCCTATAAATACCCACACAAAAAATAAACACGCGCGCTTTGCAAACATTAATCAAACTCTTGCAACTTCTCTACTCTCAAAACTTGTGTGTGTTTTCATCTCATAACCAGACCCTTTCTTCAAAATCAAAACTTTTCTCTTAAAATGGCTACTTCTAGGGCTATTACCTACGCTCCAAATGTGGAATTCCAATTGGAAAGCGTAGACATGACCAAAAACAATGTCGTAGGGAACTTTGCCTATCAGGAAAATTTTCCTGCTTATAAGGATATGGTGAAATACCTTCAAAATTGTTTTCTCTTTACGACATTTACAAAGACACCCTCAGTCATTTACAATGACTACTTGCGGGAGTTCTAGTGTACAGCATTTATAACACCCCTATTTTCGGAACGCAGCGGAATACAACATGGGGTGTTATCTATTAGTCACATAGTACAAGTCATAGGAAACATCGAAACAATTAAAGATGTTTTTAAACAAAGTTCACATTTGATATAATCAGAGTTTAACGAAGTTAGGTCCCAAAGTTTACTACAACACAAGTTTGAAAATGACATAAGTTTAAACATAACATGAGTTTAAAAAGTTTAAGTTTCATCGAATGTGATTTTAAAACATGGGTCATCCTTGTCGATATCCATATCCTTGAGGCGCCCATCCAAGCATTTACACATTACGGACCTGGGATAAAACATGCTAAAAAGGTCAACATAAAGTTGAGTGAATTCATAGAGTTTAATAAGTAATAAGTTGAATACAAGTATTATTCATCGGGCGACAAGAAATGCATATACAAGTCGTGTAATTTGAATATAGTATCAAGCTCATGACACCGAACCTTGACCTAATTTTAATAATGCCCTTCCAAAGGTAAGATTTGCCATTTACCTCAATTTCTCAATATTATGTGTCCATTTGATAAACCCGGCATCAAATGAGCGCTACTCACCCGGACAGGCTCGTCAAGCCAAATATGCATATTCATAATACTAGCGTTTACCATGTATGTAATTAACGGTTCAAGATGTTAGGGACTTTAATGGCAAAAGCTACTCAATAAACTATAATCAGGTAATCGGGTCAAGCATACCAAAAGCTACTTGTATTCAGTTTAAAAAAAAAAAAAAAAAAAAAAAAAAAAAAAAAAAAAAAAAAACCTAGCATGTTTCCCCCTCGCGAGGTTTATAAAATATTAAAATGTGTAAAGGCGAGGCTATGAACTCACCGTAATCAAAAGTGAACAATCAAGTGAAGAAGTGAAGAAATAACCGCAAGAACTCTACGAGCAACCTAGAATATACACGCGTGTCTTAGATTCTAAGAATAATGATACCTTTAATTCTATATGTTCAATAAGTTACAATCTCAATTATGCTTGGTACATAATGTTTAAATAATTATCAAGATTTAATTTAGCCCTTTTAAAAATGATTACACATGTGAAATATTTATTTTCTTACCCAATTTCAAGTTTTATATCAATATTTGTTCTTAAGTTCAAAATAAGTATTAAGGTTCAATTTAAGTCCAAAAGTCCAATTTTAGTCAAAGGGTTCCATTCTTAGTCAAAAGGTTCAGATTATGTCTAAAGGTCTAAAATATATTAGGTGGTTCAAAATAAAACTTAAGGGTCCAAATTCATAAGTTATTAACCTTTTTATAACTTTTAATTACAAAGCTGATGGAATTTTTATAACTTAACCACTTCAAAAGTTCATAACTTGCAAACCGTAAGTCGAAAAATTATGTTCTTTATATCCCTAGTTTCCTCTAATTCCCTAGTTTACTGTAAAAATGAGTTTACTCAAAAGTTTGCAGGTATGAACACTTTTTATAATTTTTCTTAACAAGTCTGTCCAAATGGTGAAATTGACTGAGTTTTACGTCTTACCAAAACGACCATATCTTAAAATCTACAGACCCTATGAAGGTGAAATCAATTGGAGATGATATATCTGTTTCTCTAGAACAGGTTGCATATTTTCTATTTAAAAAGTTTTGCCATTAAACTTGACTTTTGCCCCGAATGGGAACAGTATACAAAATCTGACTGTTTTTACAAGAAAAATCATATCTTAATCATCGGGTGTCGTCACGGAAATCGCCAACCGGGGAAATGACAACAAGACATAGATCTACAACTATATATTTTTAGTTTAGGTCCAAAGTCTACTGATTCGTCCAGTTAATTACCTTATTACCACTGATCAGCAGACTGTTTTGCAATAAAAGTCCTATTAGGGTTTTCTAGTGATTTTTTTTTTTAGTATGTACCAAGTATAATCAAGCATGTATAACTTATGAAACATATAAAACACATAAAGTAACATGTAAATACATTAGTGAAATGAAAAGATGAGGGTTGGTTCCTTACAAAGATTTTATGGATGAAGAACAAGAGATCAAGAACAAGAACAACTAGCCTATTAATCACCAATCAAGAGACCCAATACCCAAATCTTTCAACCAACCTTTATAACCAAATATTACCCTTGATAAACCCTAAAATTCACAACCCTTAAACATCTTGGAAAAACTTCTAAACAACTTTGAGGAAAACTTCAAGAAAAACTCCAAGAACTTCAATAGAACCCTCAAAACCTTGATTCAAATCACCATCTTTTGTGAGCACCTTCAAGAGGATGTTGTGGAGATGATTTTATGATTAAAAACAAGATGAGATGAGGGTGTTTTGTGATGATTTTTGGCAGCAAGCATGAGAGGAGAAGGGAAATGGATGATTTTTATGTTTTGAGTGAGATTTGCATGTAGGGGATGGAATGATTATTTTCTTGGAAAAAAAAAAAGTAAAGAGTGTGTGTGTGGGTAAGGGTGGCCGGCCTAGGGCCTTTAAAGGGGAGGGTTGGATTCATTTTTTTTTAAAATGATTTATATAATGTATGTATAAGTGGTGGAGTGATTATGTAAGGTAATAAGTAGTATTTAGGGGTTTAAAGAGGTAATTTGGAAATGTGAAAAGTGGTGAATGACCAAAGCTTGAAAAATAAAGATAAAAATCAGATATTATTAACATTAGATTAATATTTGGTGTATTGGTGTGTTTGTGGGGTTTAAATCAAGCATACGGTCTTAAAAAGCGAATTACGCAGTACCGGGTGATTTGAAAACGTGAATTTTAGAAAAGTGTTATAAAAATATTATGAAATTGTTATGAAGTGTTAAAATGACTAATATTAATATTTCATGGGAGATTTGGGTTTTCCGGAGTGTTAAAACGAAATTAAAAATAAAAAACGTAGACTGAAAACGCGAGTTGTTAACAAAATTTGACGAAATCGTGAAACGAAACAGAAAATGTGAAATATAGAAGTTTTGAATATTAGGAGTATATGACGGAATATTAAATCACTTATGACATGAAAACGAATAGGAATCCTAACACGGCTTATGAAAAGCTTGAAATGCGAAAATCGCTAAATCGGGTGAAAAGTAAAAATGAAATTTTTACTCAAGTGAAAATAGAAATAGAGTATGAATTAGATATTGACCTTGAAATTACGAATGGTCACAGTACCTACCCCTTAAGAGAGCGACGTCCCGGCGTATGGTTTAATTGCGAAAAGATGACGATATAGACAAGTCATCGTCGAGGTTTCCAACGAAAGTTGAATGATCAAAAGCCAAAGCATCAAATATGTTCAATGAACAAGAGTGAATGGATTGAAGAATTATAACAAGTCCTCAATTCTTGGAAGTGAATAATAGTACATTACTATTAACTTATCAAGCTCGCGGCGGTCGATACAAAATCAGAAAAATCCACATAACAAATTATGAGTCGAGAGGAGTTCATAGCCCAAAGAATGATTCGTACGCACACTATGGCGGATACACATAAGCCCACTCATTTATAATTTGTCACTTACATAAAGAGGCGTCCTAATCCATGTAAGTAAGGAATTATAAACTTATGGTTCGGCGGTTTATAATTGTCTTATTCAAATGAAGAGACGTCCCAATCCATTTCAATAAGATGATTATAAATCATCCTACTTATGTATTGCCGACACAAAACACAATAGAAACAACACCAAATGCTATTCTTCAAAATCATAAGAAGTAACGAGAAAAAGAATGAGACGTTAATCAATCACGTTTCAAAGGTAAGTGTCAAAAGGCAGCACGATCCGAGGTAACAAATTTAAAGTCATACTCCCATCAACTGGAAGAGTTCAAAACGATGGATTACAAAGCAATATATACGCTACTTTATTTAAATCCTTTCGATGATATTGAAATTTGGTTTAGTTTTTCAATTTCACTAGTTATCTCATCATTTGAGTCCACTCGGGGATTAAGGTATAATACTTATATGGCTTAAGTAAAAAAAGCTGATGGAAAATTTTATAAAATTGCTGCACTAATCGGGTCACCATTTCTAAACCGCGAAGGCTATAATCATGAACTTTATATGCTTAGAAAGGTATGACTCTGTACTATATGAAAATCTAGGCCTCACTTAGCTGAGAATCTATGAACATGGGTGAAATTACTAATTTACCCCTGTGTCTCTATACAGTTGCTTCCAGCATCCAAATAAGCTTAGAAAAATGGGTGTATATTTTTATCTACAGGTCCTATGGGCATGAATCCAATTGGAGGAGTTTTTTTTATGTCTTGGATAAATTTCATTCAAAAGGACCAGGTGGTAGAAATGCTTAAATCTAAGAGTTTTTGGCCTTAGAAAACTGATAGGCAACTTCTGGACAAGTTTTAGTGTGGATTTTCTCCAAAAATCATCGGGATGAATTAGGACATGAGGTCTTTGGAAAAATGACTCTGAGACATAGATCTACATCCCTATATTTTTATTTTAGGTTCAAAACTTACTGAGGTAAAATGGGTGAGTCATTTTCCAACAGATACTAATTTGGACAGATTTACCTTTCAAAATCATGTCTTTCTAGTGCTCCTAAGCTAGGTTTTGTGGTTCAAATATAGAAACCAATTATGAAAAACTCTTAAGTGGATCAAATATTAATATGTCCAGGAAACAAAGTTGTTTTTAAAGTAAGCTTGAGGTGATTACTAAAGTAAAACAAAATGGAAGCAAAACTAGTAATCAGAATGTAGCTAGCAACTCTTGCATTTAACAACTCAATCAAACCTAATTACCTATCTAACTGTTATATTCCTATGAAAACTTGATCCTTTCTTCCAACATAATTCATGTAAGAGTTGTTTAATCTATCCTAGAAATTGTTATAAATAAATCAAAGTATAAAGGGTTTTAATGAAAAGAAAAGGTTAGGAAAATTACTTGTACTCTAGGGCTTCAAGTCTTACACCAATGTGACTAGAAAATCAAACTCCAAAAGGGTTGTTTGGTCTTGAGGGCTCACGACAATAAAAACAATGGTAGGGATAGTATGCAGAATGCTCAGAAAACATGAGTTCACGGGGAGTAAGACAACCAATAGAAATTGACAAACTGCAACGTGTTTCGATGTTATATGAAATGATATTACATGCGGTTATGAAAGAGTTTAGAGACCATTATAATCACATACAATGTATGAGAAATAAGATAGACCATTGTAATCGCCTACAATGTCTGATAAATAAGAGAGACCATTGTAATCACAAACAATGTCTGATAAATAAGAGAGACCATTGTAATCACCTACAATGTCTGATAAATAAGATAGACCATTGTAATCGCATACAATGTCTGAGAAATAAGAGAGACCATTGTAATCACCTACAATGTCTAATAAATAAGTGAGACCATTGTAATCACAAACAATGTCTAATAAATAAGAGAGACCATTGTAATCACCTACAATGTCTGATAAATAAGAGAGACCATTGTAATCACATACAATGTCTGGAAGGTTTTAGTATTCACATGGAGAAACTTCATAAAAAAAATATAGCGATGCTTTAGGAACCAGCAAGATAGTTGAACAATATCTTAAGTACTTATAGTAATATTCACTATACGTATACGTATAAAAAGGGTGTACTTGAAGATGTGTATAAATTTTCGGATGGAAATTTATAATGCTCAAGAATAGCATAAAATACAACAGGGAGGCTTAGTGCACAAAAGGTTACATATATAAGAAGTGATATTTCCGCGGATTATCGGACTAGTTAAGAAATAATTATAGTGCTTCTATAATTATCCTTATTACAATATAATAAATATATATACTCAATGGAGTAATAGGAAATTTAGGAAGTAGGCGCGCATGGATATCGGACAAGATGATGGAACTCATGACTTTTGAAAAATGAATGGTTATAGTCTAGGCTTTTAAAAGAAAATAACCTAGTTCACTATAACATGTGCTCTGGTACCAATCTATAACACCCCCATTTTCGGAACGCAGCGGAATACAACATGGGGTGTTATCTATTAGACACATAATACAAGTCATAGGAAACATCGAAACAATTAAAGATGTTTTTAAACAAAGTTCACATTTGATATAATCAGAGGTTAACGAAGTTAGGTCCCAAAGTTTACTACAACACAAGTTTGAAAATGACATAAGTTTAAACATAACATGAGTTTAAAAAGTTTAAGTTTCATCGAATGTGATTTTAAAACATGGGCCATCCTTGTCGATATGTATATCCTTGCGCCGCCCATCCAAGCATTTACACATTACGGACCTGGGATAAAACATGCTAAAAAGGTCAACATAAAGTTGAGTGAATTCATAGAGTTTAATAAGTAATAAGTTGAATACAAGTATTATTCATCGGGCGACAAGTAATGCATATACAAGTCGTGTAATTTGATTATAGTATCAAGCTCATGACACCGAACCTTGACCTAGTTTTAATAATGCCCTTCCAAAGGTAAGATTTGCCATTTACCTCAATTTCTCAATATTATGTGTCCGTTTGATAAACCCGGCATCAAATGAGCGCTACTCACCCGGACAGGCTCGTCAAGCCAAATATGCATATTCATAATACTAGCGTTTACCATGTATGTAATTAACGGTTCATGATGTTAGAGACTTTAATGGAAAAAGCTACTCAATAAACTATAATCATGTAATCGGGTCAAGCATACCAAAAGCTACTTGTATTCAGTTTTTAAAAAAAAAAAAAAAAAAAAAAAAAAAAAAAAAAAAAAAAAAAAAAAAAAAAAAAAAAAACTAGCATGTATCCCCCTCGCGAGGTTTATAAAACATTAAAATGTGTAAAGGCGAGGCTATGAACTCACCGTAATAAAAAGTGAACAATCAAGTGAAGAAGTGAAGAAATAACCGCAAGAACTCTACGAGCAACCTAGAATATACACGCTGGTCTTAGATTCTAAGAAAAATGATACCTTTAATTCTATATGTTCAATAAGTTACAATCTCAATTATGCTTGGTACATAATGTTTAAATAATTATCAAGATTTAATTTAGCCCTTTTAAAAATGATTACATATGTGAAATATTTATTTTCTTACCCAATTTCAAGTTTTATATCAATATTTGTTCTTAAGTCCAAAATAAGTATTAAGGTTCAATTTAAGTCCAAAAGTCCAATTTTAGTCAAAGGGTTCCATTCTTAGTCAAAAGGTTCAGATTATGTCTAAAGGTCCACAATATATTAGGTGGTTCAAAATAAAACTTAAGGGTCCAAATTCATAAGTTATTAACCTTTTTATAACTTTTAATTACAAAGCTGATGGAATTTTTATAACTTAACCACTTTCAAAAATTCATAACTTGCAAACCGTAAGTCAAAAAATTATGTTCTTTATATCCCTAGTTTCCTCTAATTACCTAGTTTATTTTAAAAATGAGTTTACTCAAAAGTTTGCAAGTATGAACACTTTTTATAATTTTTTTTACAAGTCAGTCCAAATGGTGAAATTAACTGAGTTTTACGTCTTACCAAAACGACAATATCTTAAAATCTATAGACCCTATTGATGCGTGGTTTTGCGACCTTACAACAGGTTTTACCTCTCGAGGGATCTCGAGAAGCTTGCAATCCCCACCAGGCAGTGTACCTGACCGATGTAGTATAGTGAAGTGGCAAGTACCGGGGGATTGATCGTTCAACTCAAAGAATAGTATTCGTTAGGATTGAAATTTATCTACTAGGTCTAGAGGTGAGGGATGATTCTTTTTGTATTTTTATATTTTATGGAAAGCAAGTAAAAATCTCGGGTTTTGGAAGTAGAGGCGGAATTAGTTGCTAATCAACTAACCCAAAAACTACTACTTAAACTAATGTGAAGGAAAGTAAACTAGGGTTCTACAAGGGAAGTGAAGCATGTCTACCTATGATATATTACTCCTTGCTAGCTATCCAATTCTACCTATTGAATTGTCACACCTTGTTTTAATTGACGGGTTGTATTCCTTAATACCATTCGTGGGGGTGTGTACGAACTTCCCCAACTCTATAAGCTCCTACTTCACTCCTATGTCGAGCCGGCTAAGAAGCTCCTAACATGGGATCACTAGAATTCGCTTATGCATTAAATACAACCAATTAACCTTAGTACACCTTGGTTCATGCTTCTTAAGACGTTCAAGCACGTTACCATATAGGAGGTTGGCCAGTTTTCTTAAGCCTAACATCGATATCACCCAATCAAAACAAGAAACAATAGGAAGCAAGAATTATAAACTAAACCAAATAGATCTATTGAAGTTGTCACGCCCTAATTGATGGAGATGGACACACACATCAACAAGAAATCAATAAGATCTAATTAGTTATATACAAGTTTCATACAATCATAAGTAGACACAAGGTGATTTAGCCAAGCATAATTAATGAAGAGCAATCAACAATAATCATAATTGAAGACATAACATAAGATTGAATCGATAAACAAACCATTACAAGCTGTTTATGGCATGATTAGGACCCTCTAAGTTGCTGGAAAAACACCTACCCTAACCCTAGAATCGGACTTAGGGTTTGGGGCTTACAAAAAGTGAAGTTATGATGTTGTATTTATAGGCAATATTTCTGTCGGCAAGGCTTGACGGCGTCAGCTCGTACAAGTGACAGCGTCAACTTCCCATTTTCACCAAATTGTAGATCTTTTCGTCCTCTTCGCGTGGCCTTTTGAATCACCCAAATCCGAGTTCGTATGAAGATTTTATGGCCAAAACAGTGACAGCTACTCCGCGCGTAAGTTGTGATTGTCTTGATCAGCATGTGACGGTTTTACTAGAGTTTCTTCTTGTGCAAGTTGTCATTCTGACGTCGTCACTCAATGGCTTCTGACGTCATCAGGTTGAGTCCTGACGCCGTTACTTCGCCGCGGTTAGGGTTTCTTGATGGCCTTCTTGACGTCGTCCCCCTTTAATCTTCCAAAATCCTCTCTGGCTTATCAAGGATTGACGGCGTCACACTGGGGCTTGACGCCGTCACAGGTACTATTCCAGCAGATTTAGAGACTTTGTCGTTTTCTTCACTTTTATGCTCCAAAAACGTCCAAAATGCTTCCTTTTCTAAATTTCATCTCCAAAGTACCTAAAATGACAAAAGGAACGATTTAGGGCAATATTTGATCAAATAAATACGATTTAGGGCTTAAATGACCCCCGAAAAGCGGTACACTTTTCGCCTCATCAAATACCCTTACACTTGAGATTTGCTTGTCCTCAAGCAAATGCGCTTTTATTCTAATCAAAATACAAGTTAGGGGTCATTAACGCTAATATAAAAGTAATTACAACAAATAGTCGTTCCACTTTAATCATAATAAGCACGGAGATTACAAACTAGCACCTCACAAGTAGTGTTTAGATACTCACATCTCTCAGGTGTCATAAAAGTATATCTCATAAATGAAAATGAATAATATCTCTCACTACCTGTCATAGCAAATAGATTACCATAGGCTTGGGAAAGGATCAAAAACACAGGTGTAAAACAATGGGTTAATCCTAATGCCTCTTATCATGTAGTAAATCTAACTACACGAATGTAGTCTCACTTGTGGCCTAGGAATGGTCCTAACGCAAGTTCTAGAATCTAAGTGCTACCGGTACACACATCATAGCATAAATGCTTTTCCTACCAATTCTAGGGGCGAACCTCACATATTTGGGGGTGGAAAATTTTTTAGTGGTACGGTTTTGTGCTAGTCATATAACTTCCTATCCATGAGACGCTCATTAAGACCAAAGTTTCACTCCTAAATGTTGTAAAAAATTTTAAATTTGGCACTAAAATTGCCCTATCAAGTATTTATCTCAGTTTTATTACACATCTACCATCAAACAAACAAAAATCAAGTGCAATTGTATTCTCTAAGGTATCATCATTTACCCTCCCCTTACACTTAAGCTGAACATTGTCCCCAATGTTCATTCAAAGGATGTAAAAGTAAATAAGGTAAAAGAATGAAAACAAATACTCCCCTGATTCGTTCGATGTGGATAATCCGGTAACATGGTTAAATCCTCCTCCAAGAAAATGAACGTTGAAAGCTTCCCTTCCGAAATATAAATCATCTTCTTGTCCAATATAACCTGTTAAACCTGAGAAAACAAACACAAAAAACCCAAAGCATCAACCTGAACAAAGAAAACTCACAACTAGATGTAATTCCAGACTTAGAAATAAAAACAAAACGATTAAAGATATAATGCTTGTAGAATGAATATTTGCAGATTTCCTGGAGTTTATAAAACTAAAGATTTAACAAAAACTTTATGACTCCGGTAGAAAAACAAAACTTGCAAAATTTCCAGAATTTTACACTTGACGCCGTCAGGTGTTAACCTTGACGCTGTCAGAAGTGACCTGCAGAAATTTTATGGTTAGTTTCCGGAAAATTTCTGGAAAAACTTATGCCTCACTTCCTGGAAATCCTGCAAAATATTCATTATGACTCGATACAAGCATTTGACTCTAACAATTACTAGTATGCATGCTCATTTAATATTGTTGTGATTCATGTTCAATCTTGTTCTTGTAAACAAATTTGGATTCCCTTACACTTATCTTTTGCAAAATACCTTTATATGTAGTTAAGACGAAGTTAAAAACAAAATAAAGCATTTTCACAATTTACTTTGAAACATGAGCACAAACAATAACAATTAAACTTGCATACGGAAACAAATAAAATCAAACAAACAAACAAACAAACAAATAAAGCTTGGGTTGCCTCCCAAGAAGCGCTTGTTTTTGTTCGAGTCACGAGCCTGACTCTACCCTTATTTAACGGAAATAGGGGAGGTTTTCCCTACACTTAGGATTAAGTGCGGGTGGAAGTAGCGATACACACCCTTAGGGTGGAAATATGCCACGTGAGGTGAAGGGGGTGAGTGAATGGCTTCCTTCATCCTAAAACTACCCGGATAATATTGGTTTATGGGTGGGTCGGTTCCTCTTTTGTCTCCTAGATGTAAATCTAAGGATGAAAAGTTGTGTAAAGGTTGAGGTTCCGGCTCATCAACACTAGGAAATTCCCTAGAACTAAGAGTAAGGTCATCACTAAAAGTGTTCAAACCTATATCCTCTAGTTGTGCTTGGTCCAAGGGTTCTACCTCCATCGGGATTCCTAAAGTCTCTTCTACTTCTTCCGGGTAAGTCACGGGCGGTGTGGGTGCCTCAAATGATGGTTGAGTATTTTGTGGGCTTATGGTGTTTACCTCATCATTCCACGTGTCAAGATCACCTATATCCTCATCAATTGTTTTCTTAGGTAGTGATGATAACAAACCTAGCGCTTCATCCAACTTATGGTTTATTGCTTCGGCTCTATCCACAATTCCTTGGCAAACTAGGTCGCTTTTCCTATTGGCCTCACTAAGATGAGATCCTAAACATGGAGGTTGTTCATAAGAATCTATCCTAGGTGAAGGCTCATATGATTCATAGGTGTCTCTAAATGAGGTATTTTGAACTCCTTGGTGTTCTAGCCACTCAACCATATCTTGCAATCTTAGAAGTCTAAGTGAAAAGTCCATTTGAAGCAAATTACAAACAAAATCACAAAGAAAAGATAGACTACGAGAAAGCTACAAAATAAAAAGAAAAAATCTCACTTGATAGGAATCTTGTGAGTAGACCTAATAAAAATAAAATTTCAACCTAAGCAATAACTACTCCCCGGGCAGCGGCGCCAAAAACTTGATGCGTGGTTTTGCGACCTTACAACAGGTTTTACCTCTCGAGGGATCTCGAGAAGCTTGCAATCCCCACCAGGCAGTGTACCTGACCGATGTAGTATAGTGAAGTGGCAAGTACCGGGGGATTGATCGTTCAACTCAAAGAATAGTGTTCGTTAGGATTGAAATTTATCTACTAGGTCTAGAGGTGAGGGATGATTCTTTTTGTATTTTTATATTTTAAAAATCTCGGGTTTTGGAAGGAGAGGCGGAATTAGTTGCTAATCAACTAACCCAAAAACTACTACTTAAACTAATGTGAAGGAAAGTAAACTAGGGTTCTACAAGGGAAGTGAAGCATGTCTACCTATGATATATTACTCCTTGCTAGCTATCCAATTCTACCTATTGAATTGTCACACCTTGTTTTAATTGACGGGTTGTATTCCTTAATACCAATCGTGGGGGTGTGTACGATCTTCCCCAACTCTATAAGCTCCTACTTCACTCCTATGTCGAGCCGGCTAAGAAGCTCCTAACATGGGATCACTAGAATTCGCTTATGCATTAAATACAACCAATTAACCTTAGTACACCTTGGTTCATGCTTCTTAAGACGTTCAAGCACGTTACCATATAGGAGGTTGGCCAGTTTTCTTAAGCCTAACATCGATATCACCCAATCAAAACAAGAAACAATAGGAAGCAAGAATTATAAACTAAACCAACTAGATCTATTGAAGTTGTCACGCCCTAATTGATGGAGATGGACACACACATCAACAAGAAATCAATAAGATCTAATTAGTTATATACAAGTTTCATACAATCATAAGTAGACACAAGGTGATTTAGCCAAGCATAATTAATGAAGAGCAATCAACAATAATCATAATTGAAGACATAACATAAGATTGAATCGATAAACAAACCATTACAAGCTGTTTATGGCATGATTAGGACCCTCTAAGTTGCTGGAAAAACACCTACCCTAACCCTAGAATCGGACTTAGGGTTTGGGGCTTACAAAAAGTGAAGTTATGATGTTGTATTTATAGGCAATATTTCTGTCGGCAAGGCTTGACGGCGTCAGCTCGTACAAGTGACAGCGTCAACTTCCCATTTTCACCAAATTGTAGATCTTTTCGTCCTCTTCGCGTGGCCTTTTGAATCACCCAAATCCGAGTTCGTATGAAGATTTTATGGCCAAAACAGTGACAGCTACTCCGCGCGTAAGTTGTGATTGTCTTGATCAGCATGTGACGGTTTTACTAGAGTTTCTTCTTGTGCAAGTTGTCATTCTGACGTCGTCACTCAATGGCTTCTGACGTCGTCAGGTTGAGTCCTGATGCCGTCACTTCGCCGCGGTTAGGGTTTCTTGATTGCCTTCTTGACGCCGTCCCCCTTTAATCTTCCAAAATCCTCTCTGGCTTATCAAGGATTGACGGCGTCACACTAGGGCTTGACGCCTTCACAGGTACTATTCCAGCAGATTTAGAGACTTTGTCGTTTTCTTCACTTTTATGCTCCAAAAACGTCCAAAATGCTTCCTTTTCCAAATTTCATCTCCAAAGTACCTAAAATGACAAAAGGAACGATTTAGGGCAATATCTGATCAAATAAATACGATTTAGGGCTTAAATGACCCTCGAAAAGCGGTACACTTTTCGCCTCATCACCTATGAAGGTGAAATCAATTGGAGATGATAGCTCTGTTTCTCTAAAACAGGCTACATATTTGCTATTTAAAAAGTTTTGCCATAAACTTGACTTTTGCCCCGAATGGGAACAGTATACAAAATCTCACTGTTTTTACAAGAAAAATCATATCTTAATCGTCGGGTGTCGTCACGGAAATCGCCACCCGGAGAAATGACCACAAGACATAGATCTGCAACTACATATTTTTATTTTAGGTCCAAAGTCTACTGATTCATCCAGTTAATTACCTTATTACCACTGATCAGCAGACTGTTTTGCAATACAAGTCCTTTTGGGGTTTTCTAGTGATTTTTTTTTTAGTATGTACCAAGTATAATCAAGCATATATAACTTATGAAACATATAAAACACATAAATTAACATGTAAATATAGTAGTGAAATGAAAAGATGAGGGTTGGTTCCTTACAAAGATTTTATGGATGAAGAACAAGAGATCAAGAACAAGAACAACTAGCCTATTAATCACCAATCAAGAGACCCAATACCCAAATCTTTCAACCAACCTTTATAACCAAATATTACTCTTGATAAACCCTAAAATTCACAACCCTTAAAAACCTTGGAAAAACTTTTAAACAACTTTGAGGAAAACTTCAAGAAAAGCTCCAAGAACTTGAATAGAACCCTCAAAACCTTGATTCAAATCACCATCTTTTGTGAGCACCTTCAAGAGGATGTTGTGGAGATGATTTTGCGATTAAAAACAAGATGAGATGAGGGTGTTTTGTGATGATTTTCGGCAGCAAGCATGAGAGGAGTAGGGAAATGGATGGTTTTTGTGTTTTGAGTGAGATTTGCATGTAGGAGATGGAATGATTATTTTCTTGGAAATAAAAAAAAAAGTAAAGAGTGTGTGTGTGGGTAAGGGTGGCCGGCCTAGGGCCTTTAAAGGGGAGGGTTGGATTCATTTTTCTTTTAAAAATGATTTATATAATGTATGTATAAGTGGTGGAGTGATTATGTAAGGTAATAAGTAGTATTTAGGGGTTTAAAGAGGTAATTTGGAAATGTGAAAAGTGGTGAATGACCAAAGCTTGAAAAATAAAGATAAAGATCAGATATTATTAACATTACATTAATATTTGGTGTATTAGTGTGTTTGTGGGGTTTAAATCAAGCATACGGTCTTAAAAACGCGAATTACGCAGTACCGGGTGATTTGAAAACGTGAATTTTAGAAAAGTGTTATAAAAATATTATGAAATTTTTATGAAGTGTTAAAATGACTAATATTAATATTTCATGGGAGATTTGGGTTTTTCGGAGTGTTAAAACGAAATTAAAAATCAAAAAAGCAGACTGAAAACGCGAGTTGTTAACAAAATTTGACGAAATTGTGAAACGAGACAGAAAATGTGAAATATAGAAGTTTTGAATATTAGGAGTATATGATGGAATATTAAATCACTTATGACATGAAAACGGATAGGAATCCTAACACGGCTCATGAAAAGCTGGAAACGCGAAAATCGCTAAATCGGGTGAAAAGTAAAAATGAAATTTTTTCTCAAGTGAAAATAGAAATAGAGTATGAATTAGATATTGACCTTGAAATTACGAATGGTCACAGCAGTGGTCACCAACCCTGATGTCACCAAGGACTCAATCATTAAGTTCTTAGTGAAGAATGGGAAGAAAACCCTCTCCCTTGACTACAAAACCTTTATCAAAGCCACAGGCCTTGATTTCACTGAAACTTTTGCCCCTCAACCCTCTGATAGTGAAGTAAAGGCCGAATTGCTTTTACTTGGGCCACATGATGATAAACACCCTGATGTGGCCTCAGGGACCCTTTTGGCCAAAGCCCCAATAATCAAAACATGGTTTCCTGCTGTTTGGAGGATACTGATGACTTTTATCATTCAGGTCCTGGGTGGAAACAAATCCTCCATGGAGCAATTGAACACTGCTTAACAAATGATAGTGTTCAGTCTCCTTGAAGGTAGAAAAATTGTTATTGGAGAAATTATCTTTAGGGACCTCATAGTCAAGCTCTCAGGGAAATTCAGGCAAAGACACATATCTTACCCTAGGTTCATTTCCTATGTGCTCCAAGACTTATTAGGCTCTGAGTACGTTAGGCCAAGTATACAGGGATTTGTCCCTGATGTCTTACACAAGGCCAACTACTCAAGAGACCCCACTGAGGTCACACAAATTACCCTAACAACATATATGTTGACAGTAATTCAGGGTGCTGACGCAGTTTCACCAGTGCCTTCTCCTTCCAAGAAGGAGAAGAAGAAGGGGTCTAGGAAGGTGGTTCAACCTAAACCACTCGACACTGAGACCTCTGCTTCATAGTTTGAGAAAAGAAGGCACAAAAAGCCCCAGCCCACTGAGACACCCATTGAGGAGGCCAGTACTCTTTTGACCAAAGAACAAATGCCAATGGAGGGTACTAAGAAATCACACTCAGTGTCCTCGGGCAAACCATCTCCTAAAGACTCTGGTGACATAAACAAGTCAGTGGAGTCAGGAACAATTCAACAATCATTTCCCGATGAAGGCATTAGTACATAACCACCTTTGCCTGAGGGAGAACATGGTCCTATATCCACGCTAGGGCAGCACTACCCTACTGAGACGGGGACCCACACCCTCTCACATCATGCTTATGGCTCTGATAAATTACAATAAGAGTCTTAGGGAGTACTGGTCCCTATATCTTCATCAGGGCAGCACAACTCTGGTGGAAAGGGGGACCTCAACATCTCATTTCCTAGTGATGGTACTGGCTCAAACCCACCAGTCCCTGAAGGAACATCAGGGGACAAAGACTCAGGGAGCATGCAACCACCCGCTGATATGGAACCTACACCCCCTCACGGCGTTGCGTATGACTTGGGAGCTGACTCCGTGGACCAGGCAGAGACAACCCACTCTGTTCTCCTAGAGGGGTCAGAACCTAGCCACAACAAAGGCAAGCCCTCTTCTGAGGGGGAGTCGGATGTAACCTTGGATCCTACCCTGACTGATATACAAAGGTTTATTGATGAAGAGTCAGAGGAGGAACTAGTGGATTTTATTGATGATGAAGTTTTCCCTGTTGGAGATGCCATGGATACTGATGAACAACTCACTTACGAGTCCCCTCAGCATACTGAACCAGAAGCTTCATCTCCTCATCAAGAACTTAACTCACCTCATCCTGAACAACAATCTCATTCACCCCTTCCTAAAGATCAACCTAACTCACCATCATCATCATCATCATCATCCTATCATACATTAGGCTCCTCAGACTCTGCTGCTGCAATTCCTGACTATCTGCAGAAGTATGACGATGTGCTTCCCCTCACTAAAAGGAAGCTGGTCAAATTTCTTAGGAAATCAAATACTGCCCTCTTCAATGAGATCATCAAAGAGCAATGGGATCAACACACTGAAGCAGCGGCCTCTTATGCTTACTTCAGGGCGACTGTTGAAGGGTCACATGGTCAACTCAACAAAGTCACTACTTCTACTGCAAAACATGTCAGTGACTTGAAGACCTCCATTGAGAAACTGAGTCTTGATCAAGGGATGCAATTCAAGAATCTGCTTAAGTCTCTCAGTGACATTCAAGAAGAGTTCAAAGATGACCCAGTTCTCATCACCAAGCTGACTGAATTCATGGATACATACAAGACCACCTCATCAAACCTTAGTGAACTCCTCAAGCTACTCAAGGAGGTGGATCTTGCTACCTTCAGGTCTCATCAGGAAGCCCTTCATAAATCAATCATTGATACTCAAGGCTGCCTGACCATGATCTCTGTAGCTTTTTACCAACTCTCTGATAAACATAATGAGCTTGTGAACCACTACACCACCAAGGTCACCCAACTTTCTGAGGCTCAGGTCACCATGACCAACGAAATCTCCTCACTGAAGACCGAAGCCTCAGAAATCAAGGACATGGTCTTTACTATCCTGACACTCCTTCAGTCTTCTCCTGCTCAGGCTGCTCCTAAATCAACAGATACTTCCACTGAAGCTCCAACATTTGTTAACGGGGAGACAAAGGAAGATATTCAGACTCCTGATGACTCAGTACTTGAACCAAATACTGAAGTTATCATTGAAGCAGTACCTCTTCAAAGCTTTATGCCAATAACTACGACTACTTCAGCAATGGTCATCTCATCAATACCTCCTCTAGCTCCGATTCTTACTGAGGCAACCTCAATAGCCACAACGTTCCCTGAATCCTCCTTCAGTATACCCCCACCCACTGACAAAGGGAAGGGAGTCAAGGAAATTGAAGACTCACCTCCCAAACTTGATAAGGCACCAAGAGAAGTGCGTCCTGATCCTGATGCACCAGTAGTTATAGAAATCATCTTACACAACGGGAAAGTCTTCAGGGGAACAAATGAAGAAGTGGTTGCTGTCATGGAACAAGAGGATAGAATCAAGGCTGAAATGCTCAGTAGGCCTGTCATTGCTGAAGTAGCCAAGAAAGTAATCAGGGAGATTGATCAAACTATCAGGGGAGAACAGTTTCTTCAACTTCAAGCTGAGATGATCAAGAAACATAATGAAAAGGTCAAGCTGATTAACGAGAAGAAGAAAAGAAACTATGAGAGGTATGTCTGGACCATGACAAAGACCAAAGGTGAAGGTCCCATCACTGACATGATTATTCATGCAAACACTGATCTTCTTTCCATAACTGTTCAAAGAGGACCAAGAGTGAATGAGAAGAATGCTCCCTTCAAATTCTCAGCATATGGGATCAAGGAATGGGACATGATGGGACCCATCCTGAAGAAGAAAAAGAACAAGTGTGTCCTTGACCTTCTGACTGCCCTGACAAACAAATATGAGGAACTGGAGAGGGTAGCCAAGAGTCTAGGAATTGACCATCAGAAGGCACTCGCGTCTCAGGGCCTAACAATCCCTGAACCAACTCAGAGCACAGGAAGGAAAAGGAAAGCAATAGGACAAGAACCTAAACAATTTATTGCTGCACTACACTGCAACAGAGTTCCCCCTGAAGGTGACAAGTTCATCCCCAATAAAGTGATCAAGCACCCTGAGTTTGGAATCTTCTTCGTAGATAAGTTTGGTTAACAAGCCTTTCAGAGAGTCAGTGACATTCACTTGGTAGAAACCACAACACTAATGGCCTATAAATTGATGGCACTCCATGTGAATAGTCCTAAGAACGATGAATTCATTAAGCTAATGGAGAAGATGATAAGTGAGAGACCTGACAAGCAGGTGTTGGTGTCCAAGAAAGCTAAACTTGAGCTCATGGGAACTAAGGAAGTCTGAGTACTTAACCCTGAGCATTTTGTATTAGATGATAGGACTGATGTAATTTTGATGAATAAGATGATGGCCCATGTTTATTAAATCAGTGTCCTTTAATTGCTTTATAGTATCTTCAGTGTAAGAAGAAGCCCAATTGCTCACTTACACTGATCAAACACTTAGGCTATATTTATATCCAAATATGGGGAGATTGTTGGGTCCATTCAGTACCCAATCTTCCTTAAACAAGGATTTGAATAGAAATTAACCTAAGTATCGTATATCCTTAAACATCCTCAGGTCACTGAGTAAATAGTCACTCAGTGAGTTATTTTCAAGATGCCTAGGACGAGTCTAAGAAGAAGGATTCTCCATTTATTGAGGCGGAACTCCCTGAATGGCACCTAAGCCAAAGAAGAAGATAATAGGTTCAGTGAGTGATGACAATAACTCACTGAACCCCAGTCTCCTCAACAACTATGAAGAATGAAGACTGAAGAGTGAAGACCAAAGACTGAAAGAAAGGCGGGACTAGGCGGGAAAGGTTTGAACTGACTTAGAGAAGTCCTTATCACTCTAAGGTCAAACTTTCCATGAAAGGCTACATAACAAGAACAGTGTCATCACTGTTACTCAGAAAGCACTCTTGTCCTATACCCAAAATAGGTTCTTGTAACAGTAACAAAATACATCAGTATTTTGTCCTAATTAGCTTAGGTCATCTTTTGTCTTGTACTTAACGGTTGCTCATTTACTTGTCTATAAATAGGATCATAAGACGGAGTAAAAGTTGACAAGTTTGTGCAATTAATGCTTAGACATTCACAAACAACTTTTACTCCTACATAGATCAACCTTGTCCCTGAGATAGCTCAGTGGTTCCTTATAGTTGCCACTTAAGCTTAGCTTAAGTTTAGAGAGGAGACATACCATACTTGTCATTTCAATCCCAAGTGTTTTTTCCACAAACACTTGGGTATAGATTCTTTTGATTTACTTCTAATAAGAATTTAAACGTTGAAAAACTCTTGTCTCTTATCCTTTACGTTTTACTTATTTGTCAAGTTAATCAATACATTATTAAGCTATGGAACACGGTTAGCTTAACTTTGTAGTTATTTTTAACCGTGTAAAGGGAACAATAGTTAGATTCCCCAATCTTCCTTTCATCACCATCTGGTATCAGTTCATTCCTTGTGAGTGATCCTTGAGACATTTTGAACAATCGTGATAAAATCTTGGTCGGAATCTTGGTCGAAAAAAATGGCCGGAGTTTGTGAGTGTTTGTGAGTTTTTGACTAAGTGTGAGAAGTGAAATGTTTATATAGGTGCAAGTTTGTTCGGTTGGCAACTCTAGTCCCTAAGCCCGTTTTAATTTTTAAGCGCAGTCCTAATGTCACCATATTTGACTATTGACAACATAAGTCCTTAAGGTTAGTTGTTGTATCCTTTTTAGTCCAAAATTTGATACCATTTGAAATTTTCATTTCTCCCCCTTGAACTAACTCATAATTTTGAAAACTTTTCACATGTTTTATTCAAGAGATCATTGAATTCTTTTCCAAAACGATTTTAATTCCACAGATGAAGAGACGACTTTTTCTTGAAGACTTTTGAGAAGAGTACGGAATTCAAAAAGATTTGTCAAAATTTTTCGCCCCCTCAAAATATGTTCCATTTTAAATAATGAAAAGATGTTAAGGAACATATTTTGAAGTTTTGAATTCTGCACACTAGAACAAATGATGATTACTATTTTTAATGATAATGAAAAATAAGAGAGAAAATCTTTTTGGTTTTTCTGTGTTTTTAAATTTTGTATTTTGTTTTTGATAAAATATATACAAAGTGTTTTTGTGTTTGACTTTTTTAAGTAATCTTCTAGAGTCAAACACCTCATACCAATTTGATGAACTAATTCCACAAATCTTGCATGTGGCAAGGCTTTGGGGAATAAGTTTTCCAATTGGTATTCAGTACCCACAAAATATAATTCAATTTTACCCTTTTCAACATGCTCCTTGATGAAGTGATATATGAGAGCAATATGCTTTGACTTCGAATGCTAAATCGTGTTGCAGGAGATAGCAATTGCACTCTTGGAGTCGCAGTACATCGGGATCTTATCAAATACGTAACCGTAGTCCATTAGTTGTGATGTCATCCATATGAATTGTGCACAGCATTCGGACATAGCAACGTATTTTTCTTCTGTTAATGACAATGAAGTGCAATCCTGCTTCTTTGACTACCAAGATACAAGTTTGTCTCCTAGAAACTGGACACCACTAGATGTTCTTTTGCGTGTATCTAAACAACTTGCGTGATCAGCATCTGAAAAGGCTATTAGTTCAAAACCAGAATCCTTCGGATACCAGATCCCCAAGTGGATGGTTCTATTTATGTATCGAATGATTCTTTTAGCCTCTAAGAGGTGTTTTTTAATTGGGTTTGACTGATAACGAGAGCAACGATATACAGCAAATACTATATCTGGTCTGTTGGCTGTTAAATACATGAGAGACCCAATAATACTTTGGTATTTTGTAGGGTCAACTTGTGTCCTATGTAAATCAGCATCCAGCTTTGGTGATGAGGCAGACATAGGAGTATTATAAGTATCACAACTAGTCATGCCATGTTTCTTTAAAATCTCAAGAGCATATTTGGACTGGTTTAGAAAAATACCATAGGGAGATTGATGAACTTGGAGTTCTAAGAAGAACTTTAGTTCACCCATCATGGACATTTCAAAATTTTGTTTCATTAATTTTGCAAAAGCATTTGAGTATTTTTTTTTCTTTGTTGATCCAAAAATGATGTCATCAACATAGATTTGAACAATTAAAATGTCCTCCCCGTGTCTTTGAATAAACAGTGTTGGATCAACTGATCCTTTGGTTAAGTGATTAGCAATTAAGAATGAAGACAGTTTGTCGTACCATGCCCTTGGGGCTTGTTTAAGGCCGTAAAGGGCTTTCTTGAGTCTGTACACATGATTTAGATGATCTGAATCGATGAATGCTTTTTGTTGACTGACATACACCACCTCACGGAGTTGAGCATTTAGAAATGCAGTTTTCACGTCCATTTGATAAACGGTGATATTCTTGTGTGCAGCATACGCCAAAAACATTTATACAGCTTCAAGTCTAGCCATTGGTGCAAAGGATTATTCAAAATCAATTCCTACTTCTTGGCTATATCCTTTGGCAACCAGACGCGATTTGTTACGAATCACTGTTCCATCAGCATCAAGTTTATTCTTCCAAATCCATTTAAGTCCAACGACATAAACTCTATCTGGTCTTTCAACTAATTCCCAGACTTCAAGACGTTTAAATTGATCAAGTTCTTCTTGGGTTGATTCAATCCAATTGTCGTAAGTCATGGTCTCTTTAATGTTCTTTGGTTCAGCTTGACTGACAGTAGAGCATAAATGCAGTGTTCAACATGTGTGTGAAGTCTTTGTCATGTCATGACTAGATTTGAGGGATTACCAATCACATTTACTAAGGGATGATCTCTTGTCCATTTATGTGTTGAAGGGTGATGTTGATAAAAGGTGTGCATATTAGACGGATCCAAGTTGCGTGTTGACGACTCTGCAATATCTGGAATAGTTGGAGCCGAAGTAAATGGATTGAAGATGTAAAACCCTAAAATCCGTAATCACGTTTATTTGATAATTGAAATTATAACCTAAGTTTGACATTAAATTTAAACTATATGTTATAATTTGGAATAATATTAAACCTTAAGCTATACATTACAAATTAAATACCTAAAATAAAATAAAAACCTATCTATCCTAAGTTTATAAGAATCAGCCTACACTTTTCCTTGTACACATCTTGAGCCAAAATTTTTGGCATCCCTCCCCTGTCACACGATTTGATTAAACTCAAAGATAAGGCCACATATTGTTGACAAAAATAAAATATCTGATTTTGCCTGATTAGTAGCAAATTCCACGGTTTTCCAACTATAACACACGCTCTCCTCTAATTTTTCTCATTATTCCTCCACAAAAATATACGGCCTCTTTTCCCTCTCCTCCACACAGAAACCTTAATCAGCCACCATTGCCATTTGTTTAGCCCTCAAGAAGCTAGGAAGAAGCAGGATTGAAAGTGGTTTGGATCGTGTAATTCTTAGTTTGGTTGTGTTGTTATTCGTGGGTCTTTGTTTTGGTTTCCTTTGCCTCGTTGAACTGCCATAAGGTATCTCATCTTTCTCTTTTGTTTTCAAGCCATTCGACACACGTATATGATTAACAACCTGATGTAAAACATGTGATATGAACTGTTATAACCATGCTCACATAACATTTGATTTGCCTCATTAATTTAGTAATACGAATAACACATAGAAACGCCACATGAAATCATGAATATGTGTTACATACATGGCGACTTGTATTCTGTCTTGGCCTTTTGAATCAGACCTGGTTATACCCTAAAATACTCTTAATCACACGC
Organism: Artemisia tridentata subsp. tridentata; assembly: GCA_021014915.2. Lineage (NCBI taxonomy): Eukaryota > Viridiplantae > Streptophyta > Magnoliopsida > Asterales > Asteraceae > Artemisia > Artemisia tridentata. Next base: position 293,169,494 of record CP139506.1, read on the forward strand.
CCTAAAACCTGGAAAACAAACCTTAATAATAAATGAGAGGCGCATGCATTTAATACGTGGGATTAGGGCTTGTTTGGTGTTATTTTATGTGATATATGTGCTCATTAATTTGTGTTTATGTATGTGTCGTGTGAGTTAATCATGTAGGGCTAGAAACATGTGGGTTTTATGTGTGTATTAACATTATAAAATTGTGTGTATGAATCGGATCTAAGATGGATTAATGATATTGTAGCAACCCATAATTTTCCACGTCAACATTTATTTTTCAACTCCAATTTACCACTTTGAAATTCTTACAAGAACACTTTATATGAATAACTATTTGGTTAAATAAACATAAAACTATGAACAACCCTCTTGAACGCTATAAATTTAGACTATATTTAGTCCAAAACATTCCAGTATCTTGCTCCTGCTCCATTTCACAATTTTAAACTATAAAACAATTTTCTATTCTTTAACTACTTACGGTTTTAAATTCAACAAACGTTATTTGTTATTCAATATTTAACACCCGACATACCAGATTTTCTCAACGATTATTTCCAAGGTATTTTTATACTTCCAAAATTATTACAAAAATTCTAAAAATATTTTCTGACACCTAAAGTAATTTCTTTACAACTTACGTTTAAATACGTATAACTTTCGTTAATTATCGGAACAACAAACAATACTTATTTTTATCACCCAATACATACAATATATACATTTTTGTATTAAAACTACTCATCTAATCCCATTTTATGCTTAGTGCCGCCCCCTCCCCTCTAATGTCTTGTAGATATTAGACAAATTACATATAATGATTACTTAGCCACATTTAACCAACAAAAACATGTTAACTTTTTCACTTTGTAGCTAAGCCACCAAAGTTGTCTCCTTGCCTCCCCCCCCCTTAGCCACCCTATTCGGCCTCCCCCTCCCCCTTAGCCAAATCATGATTTTGACTCTCCTATTACACCCTTGACCAAGTTCAAGTATATAAAGGCCTAAGCTAACTTCCATTTCACTTCTAGTAGTCAAGTAAGAAAAGAAAAAAAAATCCCTACCCATCTCAACATACCATTCGATCCACATTGGAGCAAAGGAGAAGAGAAAGAATTGTTGTGGCAAAGAACAAGTAAATTAGGTCACATTAGCAAGAGTTTTGGAGCTTAAGTCTTGTGGTTAATCAAGTATCTTTTCAACTTCTATTTCTAATCACTCTTGTAAATGATCTTACTAACACCTCATGAATTTCATATTTTACATGCTTGTCAAGTAATCTATACTCATTATCACTTAGTACATGTTGATGAAATTTACATTTACTATGATCCTTCAACAAAAGTTTATGTCTTAACAAGTTTTTATTTCAAATAAACCTTATAATTATGTAGGTTAGTAAACTTGTTAATTTAGACATGCTTGATGATCATTTACATGGAATTTGATTATGGATAAGTTATGTCACTATGGTTATGTTGGGAAGTTGATGGAGAAACTAGGACTAGCATTGAAGTTGTGGTTAAGTGGATATGTTAACTAGAAGAGTAGAAAATGTAGTTTTGACACTTCAATAAACAATCTGTCCCATTTTGAATAAACTGGAAAAATCAGTTGTTCAGGGGTATCAATAGGCTAGAAATATAGAAAATAGACTCAATAACAAAAACGTGGTCGCTTGAATGAGTTAAAACGGGCTTATAACGAAAAAGATACGCTATTTTCAAATTAGATGACGAAAACAACTATTTTCAGAAAGTACAATTTGTCCAGATTTTTAGAAATGGAAAACTGAGGATTAAATGATGTTTAGGCTAGCCGAGACCTTGAAAATCCTAGAGTAAACTTAAATACCTTCGCGTTGATAGGTCAAACTTAAGAAACCGAGCTACGACGCAAAAGTTATGGCCAAAAGAAGATTTGCGGCAACATATAACTTTGACAGCCTAATAATAAGCTGTTAGGATTTTAAAAGTGAATTTTAGACCATTTTGAGTACATTTTGGTTAAAATAAAGTAAACGGAAATGGTAGAACCATATGTATACTTATTAGACGCGTTAGAAAATTTTGAAACATATTAACACAATGATTAAAACTTGGTTATGATATAAACAAGTTATGTTTTCTAAAAAGTGGTGATATCTAATGAAGGATCAAAATGACGCAATTATATTTTAACAACAAATGTTACAACAACATGTACAAGTGATAAAGTAGAGTATGAACTTGCGTGCATGACCATGTTTTCGAACCTAAGACATATGAATCATTTAGGTTGCGGGTAGTTTTCCGAGCCTCAATTCCGTACACTGTCTTTTCGTTATCGTATCAGTTGCTCCAGGTGAGTTCACGGCCCCTACTTTTACTTGTTTTACAACTGTTTTGGGGGAAAATACATGCTCGTTTACAATTAAACTCCATGCTTGTTTTACTTGAAACGTGGTTCGTCTTTCAAACATTATTGATTGGCTGAAATACTTGATTGATTACTCGAAAGTACTATGTGGTTACCGGTTACACACTTGATTATTTTCTTATGGACACAAGTTCACTAAACTATTACATATTGCCTATGTTATGAACCGTTAAGCGCGAATGTTGTGAATAGATCTATTGGGATTGATGCGCGTGATGTGTCGTTGCGGTTTAGCAGTTTTAATGCCTACTCAAGTTTTAAATTTATATTTAGCCGACTTATCAATAACACACACACTTAACGAGCAGTGTACCCGGTCAGTATGAAGATAATGGTAAGTAGAGTGTCGATCACTAAGAGTGGAACGTATTATCTCGTTATTCTAATCAGTATTTTAATATCCTAACGCAAGGGGGTTTCAGCCTGAGAGACTGGCACAATTTGTTGCAATTAAATAATAAAATAAACCAATAGGCACGAATCAGCAAGTAGCACACACGTACACAGATAGATACTAGAGACAATAAGAGGGCTGTCCTTATGATTAAGTAGTTTGTCACTTGTTTTATTGATAGCTTTATATGAAGTGTATGTAGTTAATCCTTTCTCGTTGGTCCTATTCTTATCGGCGAGTAAACCCTTAATGATTACTTATGTCTAAAAGTTATTCCTAAGTGATCAATTTAGAAACAACCGTGGGAGCCACATTATGTCCCGCAGTCAAATGCCCGCAAGCCACTAATAAACACAGAGGTTATCAATGCACTAATAAGTAGTAACCAAAGACATCAACATATAAACTTTAATTAATGAGAAAGCAGTTTTAAGGGAGTGCAATCTTTCCGTTGCCACATTACACAAGCCACCAATCTTGATGAATTGAAGTTTACTAACACAATAAAACAAAACTACTTAATGAATTAAACATATGCAGCACCTTCTTACAGCTCTTGTATCTTTGATTTGGGTGTGTCTTGTGCTGCCTCCTTGACTGAATTCGTCCTTTGTTCCTACTGTTCGGTCTTCGGTGTTAGGGTTTTGGGACTCTTTAATTCGTCTGGTCTACGGGGTATTTATAGTTTCTGTCTGAGGGAAGATGCGGCGTATCTAAGGAGTAGATGCGGCGCATGTACTTAACTTCGCGTGGGGTCCAAGATTATAATATTCAGGAATATTCGTACACCGCCAGAAGATGCGGCGTAACTCTTTATTAGATGCGGCGCATGTCCTCTTGTATCTTGGATCGTATCTGGTGATATCTTGATAGAGATGCGGCGCATGTCGAGAGTGAGATGCGGCGCATCTGGAGCAGAATTGACTTGATCTTGTCCATGTCAGTAGACTTTCACTTTATGCACGTTTTGCTCCATTATTAGTCCAAAATAGCTAAGTTTCACCAAATGCTTGTTTTTACCTGAGAATTACAAAAGTAAACAATTAAGTATCAATCCTCATACATAATATAGTAAAACAAGTCAAATTAATAGGATAAATGATAGTAATAAAATGTACTTATTTGAGTTCATCAAATATCCCCCCACTTGAACTTTACTTGTCCCCAAGTAAACCTTAGAATTTCATTTATGAAAATGTATCCTAAAAGATGTTAGGATTTATTTTTATATTTAAGCATGTATTCGTTTAATTCATAATCACACAACTAAACACTTAACGAATTAGAAGTAAAATAAAATAAGTCGATAAAATCAAATCTAATCGTTTAACTGTCCAGTCGCGACGAATATTCTATCATAAGCTTGGCAAGTATACACATCTCCACCACTAAAGCTAAGGAATAACAAGTCTAAAGCGGTAAAAAGGGTTTTTAGGCTTAAGGGTTAATTATTCTCTTTTCACTATCGATCTCAAATTCCAGAAAAGGCGACAAAATCACAAATACATGATCGAATCCACGAACACGATACTTGCAATTGCTCAAATCCTTAACTCGAATAGGCTAAAGATAGGTCCAAACTTCACCAATAATAATATATCAAAAAGGGCGACAAAATCATAAATACATAGCCGAATCCACGACTACGATACTTAAGATTGCTCAAATCCCTAATCTCAATAAATCAAAGGTTCGGTTGGATAATGAATAATATAGGGTATGGAAAACATTTGGGATATAAACTGGTGTAAAATGAAAAATAAACAAAACAAAACAAATAAATTAAAATCCTAAGTGTGGTTAATCACTATCCCAACCATCCCATGAATAAGACTCATATCATTGAATAACTCACGCTTTAACACTTGAAACACACGCTTTAGGTAGACACGAATTATACTCAACAAAATCTTAATCAAAGAATAAACCTTAACTGGTGTTCCCATAACTGCCAATTCCCATTCAATCCATAGATATAATACAACAAATAGTGGTGATATCGACCACTTACATAACTTTACATAAGTTGGTTAAAATAAACATCCAACTTTTCTTTCTTTTTCTTTTTCTTTTCTTATTTTTTCGATTTTTTTTTTTTTTTTTTTTTTTTTTTTAAACTTTAAACATAAACATAGATGTGTAAAATTTCACCACATCACTACAACTTTCTTTCCGGATAATTTTTATTCATACTTTTCATACTTCAGAAATAATGGTAATAGTGAAAGTAGTAAACACACGAAAAATAAACTCAAAGATATACAATATTTACTTTCACTCCAATTTGCATTGTGCAATTTCCCGACCTAACCATAGATAATGAATTACGCACGCGAACACAGGTAATGTAAGGAAACACACTCTGCCTATAGCAATTAACCAACCACGGATTCTAATCTACAGGGTAGGCTAAGGTGTAAGGGTGTAACGAAACATTTTAAACATAGGTGTAAGAAACGAAAGGAATGGCTCTGAGTGTTTTTCTAGGGGTATCTTACTCTAAAAATGAGAGTAACAAAAGGGTTTATACGGGGGTTAACTAACCAGTGTAGTTAGCTAATAACACATAACATATAAAGGCTATTTGGTGTAATCCTAGAATTTTACCAATTTAGACAAGTCATTCCAATTATATAAATAATACTCATTATGGTGGTCTCGAATAGTATACAAGCCAAGTTCTAAAGTTTACAAGTCACCGGCACACTCATAGATTTGTGAATTTTGAAAAATCACAATTTTTGAAAATAACGTCATGTGTGCAGTTATGTAACTTAGATCTTAAACAAAAACATGCTAAAAAAAATTTTAAGTTTGATATATTAAGCACATTTTAAGCATAATTTTTGAAAAAGTTTAGGACAAGTAAGTGTTAAGTGTTCTAATTCTCCAATCCCCCCACTTAAGTTAAACAACGTCCTCGTTGTTTGTATAAAAGGTTAAAAACTGGAAAATAAAAGAATTAGAACGGAAAAACTCCCCTGAGATTTGCTCGGTATGATCCTCCATTAGTATAAGAGCAAAAATCATCTTTCTTGTGGATTAGAACGTTAAAGCTTCATACTTGATTTATTCACAGGAAATCCAGGAAACTATAATACCACCAACACTTTAAAACACACCTAAGATAAGAAAGGTTCAAACTTTCATAATACATTAGTAGTTAGGAAAAATAAAACTTAAAAATTAAAACTGAAAATCATCAGGTCAGTCGATGCGCCGTATCTTATTGAAGAAGATACGCCGTATTGAGCCTGGAATAATACGGATCAGAATAAAGATGCGCCGCATCCTTAACCAGGGATGCGCCGCATTAAAATAAACTGATAAATAGTTTTAAAGGCGAAAATAAAAATGCAGAAAAATAAAATAAGATATGACCATTGCAGAGGATGCGTCGCATCTCAGAATTGAGATGCGCCGTATCCTCATGCGGGCCTGACTGACTCGACACAGAAAATAGAATAATAAAAATTAAAAGAAAAGATAAGCATGGGTTGCCTCCCACGAAGCGCTTGTTTTTGTTCGAGTCACGAGCCTGACTCCACCCTTATTTACTGTGTAATAGGGTGTTGTTCCCCCCACTTGGGATCAAGTGCGGATGATAGTAGCAATAAACACGAAAAGAGTGTAAATTTGCTATTAAAAATGGAAGAAATACACAAAGATCATACCTTGGCAATACATGTACATCTTTCCTACTCTTACCCGGTTTGGTTGATAAATTGGATGACTTGACCATTCCTTCTGAAAGAGTAGTGTGTTGAGGAAAAATGAGTCTCCTTTCTTCTTGGTTATTTTCTTCGGTAGTAAGGCGTCCCTTGACTTCCGCAGAAGATGAGAAAGGGTCTTTAGCAAGTAAAAGTTCGAGTTCCTCAATAACCTTCGTAGGGTCGACATCATCATCATCTTCGATCATAGCAATGTTTAAGAGCTCATCACCAAATTCTTCCTCGAGCTCCACCAAATACGGGTTGATCACAGTTGCTTCAATAGGTAGTGTAATAAATTTCACCTCATCATCTTTATGTTTTGCAACCTGTTTAGGAAAACTAGCAAGATTATTAGTAACGGGATTAATAATATTAAATAAATTTGTACCACTTTGTGTTGTAAGTGACTCCAATTCATCTTCAACTAGTGGTCTTGCAATTTCAGCATCGTCCCGAATTTCATTCCTCATTAAGTAATCCCAGATTTCTTCAAAATCCCTTGTTGGGTCAAAATCTGGTTGAGGTATGTCATCATAAATTATGGCGTCAAATGGTTCGAAATCAAAATTAGAATACTTTTCATCTTCATCCGTTGGATTGTCTAATGGTGGTAATACGATTGCAGAATATTCTTCAACGTAAGGTTCCGTATACACATCATCTTGTGCAATCTTCGGAGAAAAAGTACTATCAAGAACAATTGCCGGAATTGGTTTCACGGTATATGAATCTTCTTCATCATCATTTGACATACACCAAGTGTGTTGAAACGGCAACCTATTTCTTTCTTTCCTTGACTTTTCTCGTCCAAGAATCAAGTATTCTTCCATAGTGATTTCTTTCGTATCAATGACTTGTGCACCATATCTTGCTCTTTCCCAATCGTATATCCCATTATTGCTCAAGGTTTTTTCCTCTTCAAATCTGATATATTCTTCCATTGTAATATCCCGATCGTCCATCTTCCTGAAATAAAACTTACTCGTGCAAAAGAAGGGTGAAACGATCAAAGTAAAATAAAAGCTTCTGATATCTGCTGTTGATGCGCCGTATCCTATAAATGGGATACGCCGTATCTTAATACGTTAAAAATAAGTCAAACTTTTATTCAGAAAATAGATACGCCGCTTAGAATTTATGAATGCGCCGTATCGAATTAAATAATCAAAAAATCAGCTTATCTAATTAAAATTAAATGCGTCGTATTAACGAAAGCTAATGCGCCGTATTTTCGTTACGTTTAAAAATAAATATCGATTTTTGATTCAGAAAGATGCGCCGTATCGACAGAGATCGATACGTCGTATCTGTTTAATAATTCGCAAACTGTTTTTAATTAAAATAATAGATACGCCGTATCTACGAAAGCAGATGCGTCGTATGGCGTCAACGTTTAAAAAGAAATTTTTTTTTTTTTATCAAAAACAGATACGCCGTATCTGCTAAAGCAGATGCGTCGTATTACTTTATCGCTTTTAAAAAAAAATTTCGTATTAAAAACAGATACGCCGTATCTTGGGGAAAAGATGCGTCGTATCGAATTAATTAAAAGGGTTGTATTTTAAAAAAAATTAAACGCAATACGCCGTATCTGAGAGATCAGATGCGCCGTATCGTTCGATTTTGCACAGTACAACGATAGCAGAACAGAAAAATACGAAAAATAAAAACAAAAATTAAACGCACGAACAAAAATAAACACACAAAAATAAAAGAAAACAATTAACACACAATACAACAAATATGCAAAATAGTACAATGATGCAATTAATCTAATAAAAAGAAAAACCTAATTAAAATACTAATCAAATTAACAGATAATAACAATTCACTCCCCGGCAGCGGCGCCAAAAACTTGATGCGCGTGATGTGTCGTTGCGGTTTAGCAGTTTTAATGCCTACTCAAGTTTTAAATTTATATTTAGCCGACTTATCAATAACACACACACTTAACGAGCAGTGTACCCGGTCAGTATGAAGATAATGGTAAGTAGAGTGTCGATCACTAAGAGTGGAACGTATTATCTCGTTATTCTAATCAGTATTTTAATATCCTAACGCAAGGGGGTTTCAGCCTGAGAGACTGGCACAATTTGTTGCAATTAAATAATAAAATAAACCAATAGGCACGAATCAGCAAGTAGCACACACGTACACAGATAGATACTAGAGACAATAAGAGGGCTGTCCTTATGATTAAGTAGTTTGTCACTTGTTTTATTGATAGCTTTATATGAAGTGTATGTAGTTAATCCTTTCTCGTTGGTCCTATTCTTATCGGCGAGTAAACCCTTAATGATTACTTATGTCTAAAAGTTATTCCTAAGTGATCAATTTAGAAACAACCGTGGGAGCCACATTATGTCCCGCAGTCAAATGCCCGCAAGCCACTAATAAACACAGAGGTTATCAATGCACTAATAAGTAGTAACCAAAGACATCAACATATAAACTTTAATTAATGAGAAAGCAGTTTTAAGGGAGTGCAATCTTTCCGTTGCCACATTACACAAGCCACCAATCTTGATGAATTAAAGTTTACTAACACAATAAAACAAAACTACTTAATGAATTAAACATATGCAGCACCTTCTTACAGCTCTTGTATCTTTGATTTGGGTGTGTCTTGTGCTGCCTCATTGACTGAATTCATCCTTTGTTCCTACTGTTCGGTCTTCGGTGTTAGGGTTTTGGGACTCTTTAATTCGTCTGGTCTACGGGGTATTTATAGTTTCTGTCTGAGGGAAGATGCGGCGTATCTAAGGAGTAGATGCGGCGCATGTACTTAACTTCGCATGGGGTCCAAGATTATAATATTCAGGAATATTCGTACACCGCCAGAAGATGCGGCGTAACTCTTTATTAGATGCGGCGCATGTCCTCTTGTATCTTGGATCGTATCTGGTGATATCTTGATAGAGATGCGGCGCATGTCGAGAGTGAGATGCGGCGCATCTGGAGCAGAATTGACTTGATCTTGTCCATGTCAGTAGACTTTCACTTTATGCACGTTTTGCTCCATTATTAGTCCAAAATAGCTAAGTTTCACCAAATGCTTGTTTTTACCTGAGAATTATAAAAGTAAACAATTAAGTATCAATCCTCATACATAATATAGTAAAACAAGTCAAATTAATAGGATAAATGATAGTAATAAAATGTACTTATTTGAGTTCATCAGATCTATTGGGATTGAACTCCCCGTCCGGGTGGTGTTCCCCACCTGACTGTTATGTCAAACGGACGCATAATCATTTGAGGAACCTTGGATGTCCTAGGTGGACATCTACCAGAAACTTTGGGTGTCCGGGTGGTTTCCCCACTTGACTGATATGTCAAACGGACTGTGGTTTCCCCACTTGACTGTTATGTCAAAAGTATGCCCAAACTATAACTATTAAGGCTTCGGTGTCACGAACTTAATACGACGATAACCTTTTCTATATTTGGTATATATTGGTCTTTGAATTCTTGTGGCCCATATATTAATTTTATTTACCAGAACCTAAACTTATTTGGCAGTGGGTTGTAAACACACAGGTTGCAAGTCTTGTATGGGCGGGACTTGGGACTGAGTGGATTTACAATGCCTTTGCTGGGAAATCTCTATTTCAATGCTTTACATTTAAACTAAACCTATGAACTCACCAACCTCGTGTTGACCCGTTTTAGCATGTATTTTCAGGTTCTCAAAGTGTTAGCTTACACTTGGTGGCTTTTGGCATGGCATGGCATGGTTATAGGATCAAGACACTCTGATATTCATTTGGGGACCGCTTTACTTATTTTATGGGCCTAATTCCGTACCACTATATAATAATGTAAATTTAACACTTTTGTTAATGAATTTTATACTAAATGATTGAGGTAAAAACCGTTCTTTATACTTGTGTTGTGCTACCAATTGAGTAGCACCCCAGCGACATGTATGCTTCCGCTGGACCCGGTTTTGGGGGTGTTACAGATATGAATAAGGGTTTTGGTAATCTTATGATTTTATGAGTATGGTCTGTGCAGAATTTGGGTTGGATTGATTGGTGTTTAAACTGAAGATGCCAACGTGTGTTTAAGTGATTTTTTGAGTCTAAACATAAGTACTACTTGTCTACTTTCTGGAAATATAAGGTTCATAGCAATTAGAGGTCGGTAAGTAAGCTTTTTGATTTTTGGAACATAAGTTGTCAAAACTGTGAATCTGAGTATGAAAATAAGTAGATGTTTTTGATTTTTCATTTTCAAACTGCAAGGAGTTAAGAGATCTTCTTTTACAGGGGTGATATATAAGTTATTTGTAACTTTCTGGAATTTTTGTAGTTTTTTCTAAAGGGTCAAAATAGGTTTAATAAATGCAAACTTTCAGGGTGTACCTGCAGTTCACTTTCTGGACATGTGTGAGTAAATGATTTTTGAAATGGTGTTTGAACATGGAAATAAATTCTGGGAAAATTCATGTAAGCTTTTAAGACATATAGGTACATGTGTAAATTATTGTAATTTCTGGATTGGACTCTTGGTATGATTTGAAATTCATAAATTGAAGGCTAAAGTATACTAAAATCAGAAATTTATTAAGGAGCTAAAGGTCTTGTAAATTCATATCAATTCATGTGTTTGAACTATAAAATGTACTTAAGTAATAATTATGATACATTTGGTCATATGTTAACCTAATTTTGATATTGAAACCTAAGTTGATTAATTGTGAATTGTGACCCGAGGTTGGAAACTTACTAATGATGGAAACTTGCTAATTATGGAAAGTTACTAAATATGGAAGGTTACTAAAAATGGAAAGTTTCTAAAAATAGAAAGAAACCCCAAATGTGTAATCTGATTAAAATGAGCTTGTAAGTAATACGTGAACCCTAATTCGTGTAGATTCATTGAAGAAGGCGTGACGTTGTTTCCTTGTGTTTACTTTTCCGTTTGCTTTCATTTTACTCATAAGGTACAGATATTCCGTCCTTTTTCAGTAAGGGCATCCATTGATATGATTATCCGTTATTACCTTGATATCCGTTTTGTTATTCGTTCTGATATTTGAATTGCTATCTCATTCTGATATTCGTTGGTTATCCGTTTGATATGATTCAGTTCAGTATTTGATATGATATGCTTCAGTTCAGTATTTGATATGATTGATTTGATATGATTATGATTATGATTGCTCTTGTGTTGCCCAACTTCTGTATCTGTATTCCTAGCCATGGAGGTACCATGGCCATGTCATTGAGGCACTGGTGGCATTACACTATCTGGGGTGGTGTGATTAGTCCCCGGTGTTCCCATTTCTGTATATGCTATATAGCACTTTGGCCATTATGATTATCTGAGTATGTATGCTTAGCCTAGAGATAGTATATGTATTATATTGTTTTGCAGGGGGCGTATGGATGCATCCTAGGGAATCTGTATCTGGTGATTGGTTGGTATGTGTTCCTACACCCCATCACATTCTGGTAGACTGTGAGCTAGTTACTCCATGTACAACTTTGGAATTGACGTATATGATTTGTGATATGATTGTGATATGATTATTTGGCCTATTCATGTATCATGCTTAGGCAGTTGGGCAATGCACTCCGATCCTATATTGATTGATATTTGTTATGCATTCTGATTCATATTCGTTTTGCATTCTGTTTCATCTGACATTTTCTCATCAAGCTCTTTCCCTTTCTTTGATTTGACATAATGTGATTCGTATTCATTTTGATTATCTTATTATCATTTATTTGTTTATATCTGTTCACTGGGATTTTTTAAGCTCAGCCGCATTTCTTTTCCTGCGGTAGGTTTTAGGTTGGAAGCGTGGGATATGAGTGAAGAGTGCATAGGAGCTCTTAGTGGACCACCCTGACGATAGTTAACCTATTTGCTTTTGGATTAGATTTGGAGCTATCCTTCATTTAGACTTCGTTTGGAATTGTACTTCATTTAGAAGTTATTCTGTTTCAGACTTAGTATTTTATTACTTCCTTAGAAGAATTTATGTAACCATTTTATTATTAAAGTCTTCCGCTTGCGTTATGTTCTGTTGATGCCATAAATGTGACATTTGACCCGTTCTCGGATCGAGGTGTTACAGAAGAAAGCATTTCTGTCATAATCTGTAGGTACGGGTACTTGTTGTTCTTGTTGATCTTTAGCTGCATCATTGGTGTTGGAAGTAGTTTGTTCTTCGGTTGTTGGAGAGTCGAGTATGGGTGCATCTGTTGCAACGGTTGTTGTTGTCGATTCAGGTGTATCTGGTATTGGAATATTATCAGGTTATGCAGCGGAAACATTTGATACATCTAGAGCACGACTTTTGATTGTCTCATTGAACAAAGGAGCAAACAAAGTTTCCAATTGTTGAGGAGTAAACGCGGGTGATGGTGCAGCTGATTGATCTGGAAAGTTTAGACGGTTAGTTACGGGTCATAAGCTGTTTTGCTCAGAAGCCATTGTTGTAAGCTCATTGAAATTAACATGAATGGTTTCCATGATTTCTCTAGTACAACGGTTCCATATTCGAAAGCCTTTTGAATTCTCACAGTATCCAACGAACACATCGATGTTTGCTTTTTCTTTGAGTTTTCCAAGGTCATCGCGATCATTATTTAGATAGCAAAGAGCACCAAATACATAAAAGTGTTTTATATTCGGTTTTCGTCTATGGACTAGCTCATATGGTGTTTTTTTGTGGCATTTGTTAATCATAGAACGGTTTTGAGTGTAACATGCAGTCAAAAAAACTTCTACCCATAAGTAATCAGGTAATTGAGCATTAATAAGCATTGTTCTTTCGGTTTCCACTAACGTCCTGTTGCGTCTTTCAACAACTCCATTCTGTTATGGACTTCTTGCAATAGATGTTTGATGTTCAATTCCCACTTTCTCAAAGTATTCTCTAAGAGTCTGATTCTTGAATTCAGCTCCGTTGTCTGTTCTAACTTTTCTGGCCGTATTTCAAAGCTAAACTTGAATTTTTGTGAGAAAGGTGATAATCACATTAGGAGCTTGGTCTTTAATTCGAAGAAAATAAACCCAAGTCCATCTGGAATAATCATCAACAATTACAAGAATGTAGCGTTTTCCATTGATCGTCTGCACGCGCATTGGGCCACATAAATCTATGCGAAGAAGATGAAGTACGTGATCAGTAGTATGTTAAGCTTTTGGAGGAAAATATGAACGAGTGCTTTTCCCTTATTCACATGCAGAGCATAAGTGGTACTTGGAGTAATCTTGGAAAACCATCGACTAGCTTGTGTCGTGCAAGATTAGTCATGGTTTTGAAGTTCAAATGAGAAAGTCGTTTGTGCCATAACCATGATTTTGTCGAAGTTGCTTTAGAAAGTAGACATATTGGAGAGGAAGCAATCATATCAAACATCGAGATCATGTAGAGATTTGTTCCACGGGTGCCTGTCATGAGATCGTTTCCTTGTAAATCATGTACAAAACATGTTTTCTCCCTGAATGCTACTTTCAAATCCCTAGCACAGAATTGACCGACTGAGAAAAGGTTATGCCCAAGGCCTTCGACGTAATACACACGACTAATTTCGATGTTTCCATTTTACATAATCTCCATAGCCCATGATGGCTGCAAAATGATCATTCCCGAATCTGACAGTACCGATAAATTTTTAAACGAAATTAACTAGTAGCTCAAGGTTTCCTGTCATATGTTAGGTACATCCGCTATCAACAATCCAAAGAACAATTTGGATCACCTGCATCACATGAAGACGAAGAAGATGGAATAGTGGTAAAATTGGAACCCGAAGTACACTAGTACAGATATGGGATTTCGTCACACATATGGGATTTTGAACGGCCACACAGTAACTTATTTATGTGACTAAATGTACCAGAATAAAATAAACAGCCACACTTGATCCGACTTGTGTGACCATTTCGGAATTTCATTGTCACACATTTGAATATTTTCGTGACTAGAGGTATCTGGTAAAAATTTTTTTTTTTTGATTATTTAGTCACTTATAATTTGGGACGTGTGACAGATACAAATATATGTCACACACTTAAACAGTGTGACCAAATGTCATATATGGTCACACTAAACCATAGGCATACATGATTAAGTGTAACCAAAATTCGATACATATGGTCACGTAAGTAATATGTGTGTCTAAAGTTTAGTGTGTATTTTCCTGCCAAATCCTAACGTGTATAGTCACATTTAATTGTAGCACGATCATGTGACTATAGGCTTTACAATAGTCACACCATATCACAAATGTGTATCTAAATTATGTTTATGGCCACATTATAAGGGTATTATATGTGACCAATACATTCAAAATAGTCACATTGTGAAATATTCATGTGTCTATTATTTATAGCAGAATGTGAACTCAGTTATCATTAACCTTGATATTAGTCACATTGAGTGTTTATGTGACTAAATTCAAGATGTTATATATGGTCACATGAAGTATTTATTTAGGTGTCTAAATCATAGAGTCATATTTTGTCACACATTATTTAAGTGTAGTCACAATTCGATACATATGGTCACACATTTCTGATAACTTATGTAATTTTGAGGGGTTAGATATGGGATTTTATAGTCTATCTAGTTTGAGTCTAATTTGATATTCACTGAATTGAGTTCAGACTATTAGTCATGACTCTTCATTTGCCCCATTACAATGCTGGGGTTTTATAGTCTATCTAGTTTAATGTAGTAGTATGTTACTTGCCCCTAGGAACTATGTTACTTGACTTTCTAAAGTCAATTTTCAACTTTAATGAAGTAACATGTTACTAAAGTGCCTGCAAGTGCATGTACATGATAAATGGAAACTGCAAATACAATAAAGCTTGACTGCAAGTGGATATACTAGTGAAAACTGCAAATTTTTTCATTGCCATAGAAAAGCTTGACTTTTTGGAGTCAAAATCCATTACAACAGGCTAAATTATACAAACAACTATTTAATACTAAAACTGCTAATCATCTAACAGTACTAACTTAACAATACCAGCAATAACCTTGCACTTAGCCTTGAGCAGCATTAACTTTAAGCCCAGCAGTAGTAACTTTTGTACTAGAAGCAGTAACCACTTTGGTGTATTTTCTTTGAAGTTCACTAGCAGTCTTAACTTCAACCAGCAGTCTTAACTGTTACACTAGCAGTCATAACTTGCAGCATGACATGCTTCACTTGGATTTTCGTATAACAATACCTTCACAGTCGGTTCGATAGTAGTCATTTCGTGATTCATTACCCAAGTCACGTTGATTTACACGTGGAAATATGTTATCATTGTACTCGTGAATGACTATAGTAAATTCCTCATCGACTTCGTCATATGTATCTTTGTAATTCTTGGTAGGTGTTTTAAAGACAATAGACAATTTTTTATGGGATAATTACCAAAATAGCCCAAACACAAATGGGCGGTTCCCTATCTAACCCGAAATCCGAAAATAATTGTGTTGCCCAGGGCAACCGGCATTTTTTGGGGCAACCGAAGGATTTCCAGTGTATTTTTTGGGCAACAATCGCCCATTTTTGGGCAACTGGGGGCATTGCCCAGGGCAACCGGGGTAGAAATATCCCATTTGGGTTTTGGGCTATTTTAGTAATTATCCCATTTTTTATCTACCTGGTCTTTCACATAAAACACTTGTCGTGCTTGTGAGGCTAATATGAACGGATCACCCTTGTGGCCTAAACTATTCAGGTCTACCAACGTATAACCTAGATTATCGCGTTTGACCCCACCAGTTTTGTGATTAACCCAATCACATTTGAAAAGAGGAATTTGCCTGAAACGGTAATCTAGTACCCATATCTCTTGTAAAACTCCATAATAAAATGCTTTTCTTGTGGTTGCAACTTCTTTGGATATGTGAAGATCTACTGCCTCAACACTAACCCCACTGTTCTTGTAAACTATGCCATCATTACTTTTCGTACGAAATGTATACCCATTGATGTTATATGCCTCGTATTTCACTATGCTGGCGCGTGGTCCAAATGATATCCACCTCACAGTTTCTGATACACTATCATTGGATATCGCTAACTCTCTCTCAACCTGAATTTCATTACAAGTATATATTACCTTTAAGTTGCAGGAACAATAAACAAACAATTAAAGAATAGGAGTGTTTGGGATAATGAAATGGTGTGCTTGTGGACCTCTATCTAATGTCATATACAGGAGGGACAATTATGATGATAGGTTCTATGACTGATAAAGTTGCTAGTCAGATCATTGGTAAGTGCTTATTTATTATAGACTACTACTATTGGTTTTGGAGCTTGTAGCTATGAGTTTTTCTGGGTGAATGGTACACCTAATTAATGGTTTATACAGCTTATCACAAACACTAGTTAAGGACTTATCAATAAAACACACTTCACATTTTATCTCAACTCACTTCTTTATAGCAACAAACAAACAAGTATAAACAATATATGAGTAATTACCTCTTTGCATAACCACTTAGCAAAAGATTTACTGTGCTCATTCTCCAGCAATGCCATTTTTTTACCCGGGTTTTTTTGTTTTCAAAACTTCCTTGTGTCGCCTGAAACAAATAAATGTCTTTGATTATTATATTTGATAGAACATTTTACGCAACGAAATAGACAGTAATACGTCCTCGATATACAGTTGAATTTCATCTGTATTTTGTATTACATACAAATGTGCTTTCTGAAAGAATTCTCCGGAAACTTCACTTGATTTGTCGGCCGACAATGGCTTTCCGTCCTCATTTTCATTGGTTACATGTTTATCAGGTGGGATACCAATAGTTTTCATGGTTTTATGATATTCGCTAAAAAACTCTATTGTTTCTTCCGCGATAGTCTCCTCAGCAATGCATCCCTCTGGTCTATTTCTGTTTCGCACATGTCCTTTAATAACCTTCATACATCTTTCGAAGGGATACATCCACCGAAAGCATATGGGACCACATAATTTTACCTCCCTAGTTAGGTGCACAGTCAAGTGTATCATAATATCAAAAAATGACGGAGGAAAGAACTTCTCGAGTAGGCACAGTGTCACAAAAAGTTCTTCTTGCATCTTATCTAGTTCTTGCAAGCTGATTTCTTTCCTACATATAGATTTAAAGAAAAAGAAAAACTTGATAATAGCATATCGTGTGGGTGGGTGCATGATTGAACGTATAGAAATGGGCAAAAACTCTTGCATTAGCATGTGATAGTCATGCGATTTAAGGCCAATGAGCTTCCTATTATTTAGGCTGACCAAACTAGAGAAATTTTAAACAATAGCCTTGTGGTACTCTGATGTTGCATAACGTTTGACAAATGATGTCTTTTTCAGCATTCTTTAATATGTAACCTGCTGGAGGTAGTGTTGTTTTGTCTGCTTCTTGCCTAGCAAACAACTCTTTTTTTATCCCCAAATCTTTCAGATCCAATCGAGCATTCATTCCATCTTTTGTCTTTCCAGGAACATTCAGCAAAGTTGCAACTAGACTTTCACCAACATTCTTTTCTACATGCATGAAGTCAATACAATGCGGAATAGAATTATGCCTCCAATACCTTAGCTTTCGATACCAAATGTTGAATTTCTTCCAATATGCTTCATTTACTTGGCTTGAACTACCCTCTTCTTCTGTTGTTTTCCTTTTCTGCTTTTTAATCTTCCCACCTCTGCCTCTGGTATCTTCTTGGTTTTTCGAGGTGTTATTGTTTGTTCCTTTTCCTTTTCCCCACTTATTTTCAATATGTTGTACCTCGTTGTATATTTGTTCCCCGGTCAATGGATTTGGAGCATGTTGAAATTCTTCTTGTCCATTAAACGCCTTCGTTTGCCTTCTGAACGGATGGTTGTATGGTAGATATCGTCTGTGTCCAGCATAACTTTGCTTGGATGAGGCGGAAAGTCTAACACAGTGTGTATCTTTCCCACATACTACACAACCTTTGAATCCACTGTATGGGCAGCCACATAATGTACCAAGTGCAGGGTAATCATTTATCGTCCATAACACAACGGCACACAGATTAAAGTTTTCTTTTGTGGAAGCATCATATGTATCAACCCCTTTCTCGAATAAGGTATGCAGATCATCAACCAACGGTTCTAAAAATACATCGATATCATTTCCCTGGTATCCCGATATTAATACCAAAAGCATGATAAACTTTCTTTTCATACACAACCATGGAGGAAGGTTGTATATGACTAGGGGTGTTAACGAACCGAGCCGAGTCGAGTTTTGGCCTAAACGAGCTAGGCTCGTTTATTAACTACTCGGCTCGAGCTCAAATAAACTTTTATAAATTGGCTCGAGCTCGAGCTCGAATATTTTTTTGCTGTTCGAGCTCGAGCTCGAAGCTCGTTTAAAATTTTTAACTTTTTTTTGTAATCCTACAATAAACTAACTTTCAAGCTTAAGATACTCGTATAAAAGACCGAACTTGATAGGCTCATTTATTAACACAATCTCAAGCTTGATGGCTTGTTTACAATTATAAAAAAGTGTTCTAATGCTCAAACTAAAGTTTATGTAACTTATAAAAAACACTACTTTTCATTTGAAGCACAAGAGTGTATAATACTCATATTTATATTTTTTATAATTTTGAGTAAATGTGGTTCCTTATGAAAATTAAAGTGGATCTTTGTTTTATAGTGCCCATATCTATTCACTTTTCTTATTATTTTCAATGTGGGATACTTTTTCATCTTTTTTCTTTGAGTAGGCAATATATAACTACTACACAAAATTTTAAAACATAAATATTATATCATTACATTTTCTATTATAATTATAATTCTTAATTAAAAATTATTTACTGAGCTTAATTAAATTATGAAGTTTTTGAGTCGTTAACAAAAATCAGTTATGTGTATGTGTATGTGTATGTGTATGTGTATTTATGTATCTTCATGTGCTCATGTAATAATCTATCGCTCCTTATATGCTTGGATCTGTAGCATGCCAAGTATTCTTCTATTAGTTTTGAATTAAAATTAAATTATCAATACTTATTAAAACATAAAAATAATGTTAGAGAAAAAGTTAGATGTTTGGCTCGATTAGCTCATTCGACTCGTTAAGCTTAACAAGTTTGATTGGCTCGTTCGACTCGAGTAATTAAACGAGCTTTCGAACGAGCCGAGCCAAATATTGCCTTATAAAAGCTCGGCTCGTTTAACTAAACGAGCACAATCTTTTGTTCGAGCTCGACTCGAGCATGACAATATGTAGGCTCGAGCTCGAGAAACTCGTTAAAAGCTCGACTCGTTAACACCCCTATATATGACAGATAAAACTGGCCATACACTGCGATGCCTATTTTATGAGTTGACGTCAACCCCATCAACCGATATTCCTAGTCGTAGATTTCTAATATCTTTAGCAATTTCGGGGAATTTTTCATCTTTGGTACGCCATGCCTGTGAATATGTGGGGTGACGTAAAACACCATCTGTTATCCTCCTTGTTACGTGCCATGTTAGATCTTCTGAAATACTTTCTAACTTAAAGAGTCGTTGCAGTCTTGGTATAGTTGGAAAGTACCACATTACCTTTGCCGGAATGTTTTCGTACACTTTATGTGTCTTATTATCCACCTTCCATCTTGATATCCCACAAGTTAGACAAACAGTCAACTCCTTGTTATCCTTCCAGTAAAGAATGCAGTTGTTGCTACATACATGTATCTTTTTGTATCCTGATCCTATCATTCTCACTAGTTTTTTGTCCTGATAAATTTTTTCAACCATTTCGTTACCAGCAGGTAGCATCGTTTTTAACAATCCTAGTAATTCAGTAAAGAACTTATCAGAAACTCCATACTTACCCTTCAAGTTGAGCAGTTTAACTATTTCGGACAACTTTGTGAAGTCAGGACATCCTTCGTAAAGTGGCTTCTCCTCGTCTAATAATAGTTCTTGAAACTTGGCAAGGTCAGCCTCGTCAAAACTTTCTTTTGTAGCATTAACCATTTCTACTGTTGCTGGGCCATCTGTTGGAATTTCTTAACCAAAATCCATGTCGAAATCCGTGTCGTCATCAAACTCTGTTGTAGCATCAACAGGCATTTGGGCAGTTGTTGCTTGCTCATCCTTTTCTCCATGTTTATCCCATTTTGTGTAGCTTTGATCAATCCCGTGGTAGAATAAATGGAACTGCACATCCTCCACTTTCTGCTCTATGTGGTTTAAACATGAGGTACACGGACATGGCATCTTAAGCTATTGTCTATTACCTCATGGGTCGATGTTCCTCATCTTCTGCAAGTTGTGTATTGCATACTTAATAAACGCTTCTACTCCATCAATATATTGTTTCTTGGTCCTACTAGCTCTCATCCAATACTTGTCCATACTATTGTTGAGGTCAAATGGTAACGTATATATCCTACAAGTCACAAATTAAACAAATATAAGCATCAAATCATTTGTGTATAATTACAATGGACAGTGGGTAGTGTAGTGGTACTCAAAATTCCCTTTGATCACAAACATCAAGCACATACTAATTGGAATCTGTCTGGGCAGAATTTGCTATCTTTATAATTGTAAAAATAATTTCGAGAATAATATAATTTCACCATTGCATCAAAAAAAAATAATGATTTCCTAATTAAAAAAAGTACCTAATTTATATCTAAATGAACCTCCCTCCGTTGTTGATGGCCGGACCGGCGAGTGGTGGATTGTGAGTGGTGGCTGTGATTGGTTACTGGTGAATGGTGGATGGTGACTGGTGGCTGTGACGTGACTGGTGAATGGTGGCTGTGATTGGTGACTGGTGGCTGTGATTGGTGAGAAATGTGAGAAATTTGAAATTTGCTGAAAAAAATATGGGGGGCTTTAATTTTGAAATTTGCTAAAAAAATGGGAGGCTTTTTAAAAAAATATGGCTGTGATTGGTGAGAAATGTGAGAAACTTAGGTGGAGATGGAGATAGGTGGAGGGAGAATTTGAAATTTGCTGAAAAAAATATGGGGGGCTTTTTAAAATTTTTGGGGAGGGAAATACCAAAAAGGAAACCACAGGTATCGAACCTGTGACCTCCCCTTCACAACACCAACAACTCCGCCCTTGGGTCTTTCTCGATTATACCTTCTTTTGTATTCGTCTTATAGACTATCTGTTTTGAGCTTATTTGCTTATTTTATTTTTAGCAGCTTATCTGTAGCTTGTTTCTATGTTTCATTTTTACGTTGCATTGTATGTGGTGGTTTCGATTCTTTTTCGATTATACCTTCTTTTGTATTCGTCTTATAGACTATCTATTTTATTAAAGAAAATTGTTACAAAATCCAAATATCTTCTATACAAAGTTAAACCTGTTAGTACAAAGTTAAACCTAGCAGTACTAACATTATTTTCTTTTTGCTTGTGTGAAGATCTTTATCAGTAACTCTCTTGCCATTTTTGAATCTTCATCAACTCTGAGCTTAGCATCTAACATAACAAATAAGCTAGCTGCCCTTAATGGATAATCTTTTTCTATCAACATGTAGACATCCACTCCATTCTTTGTAGATACATGGTGAACACCACATCTATCATACAGTCTCCATGTTGTACTCAACTCATGAGCTCAAAACTGCCATAAGATATCTTCTGGATCAGGTTCATACAACCTCTTCAATTCCACCCATAGCTCCTTGTCTTTGTCTTCTATAGGATATGTAGATCTGAACCTTTCTTGAACCAGACTCCATAGCTTGTCCAAGTCTTCTCTATCAAAAATCTTCAGCATGTCTTTAAAATACTTATAAACTTCTGAGTGTCCTCCTACCCAGATTATCTTCCAAGCTTTCCCAAATGTATCTGTGTGTATCTCCAAATCAATAATTGGATGTTTAGGTTGAATAGGATCATCAACATTCAATACATCTGGGATTATAACCAACATATGCTGATGAAGCCTTTCATCAGTTAATTCCTCTGTTGTTTCTTCTTCCTCAACTGCTTGATCTTCTTTATCTTCTTCAGTCTTTTGCTTCTTTGAATCCTCTGCTGTAGATACTTCTTCTTCACCAATCTTCTGTTTCTTTGAAGATTCAGACTCCAATAATATACCTGCTCTCTTTGTAGTTCTACTTGCTTCTTCTTTTCCCATGGGAATAAATGTGTTCACTCTTCTGTAAACCCTTTCAAACTCACTCTTGATCTCCTCAAAACTTTTACCTTGGAAATCCTTCCATTTGTATCCAGCCATGTTCCTCATGTAAAGACACATGGTGGTTCTTTGCTCAGCTTGACTAGGTGGTTTACTCCTCTTTTCTTTGGCTTTTTGTTCTGCAGCAGACTTTCTTCTTGAATTTATTAGTTCAGCAAGTTGTCTTGACTTCTCTTCAATGGACAACACTTCATTTGCTCTGAGTTCACCAAGCCTTTCCTTTAAAACATCATCAGCATCAATCATAGACTGAACTTGTGCAGCGTCATTAAACCTTGCTTGTTCATCATCATGTAACTTCTTAGCCAGAAGTGCATCAGATTGTTCTTGTGCTAACCTTTGAGCTAACCTTTCTTCAAGGAATTTTGCAATCTCAAATTGTGCTCTTTCAGCTTCCAGTGCTTTACTAGCTACCTCTTCATCAAAACTAATCTGAGCAAGAACACTCTTCTTGACCTTCAATCATAATGCCCTTTCCTTTATCTGCCCTTTGCCTTCTATCATACACAGCCCTAACTTGTTGATGAGCAGTACCAATATTTTCAGCATCCAATTTTTCTTCACCCATATCTTGCCTCCCCTGAAACTCAACATTCTCTTCAACCAAAGAAATATTGGGGTCTTGATCAATATCAGCTATCTTCCTCCCCTGTTTGGAAGAATCATCCATGTTATCATCTGAATCATCATCATCCATGTTATCATCTGAATCATCATCATCTGAGCTTGTAGACTCCACAATATTTGCCTTTCTCTTTGCTTTAAGTGACTTAACTTTAGACTGCAATTTATTCACTTTTTCAATGAGCTTCTTGTAAGCAGTACCATACAACTGCTTTGTCTCCTTGGGTTCTTTATCCAAGCCAGTCACCCTTTGAGTCAATTTGGTACAAATATCCATCAATTCCTTTAGTGACACTCTGCCCTCATCACTTCCAGGTGTGTTACCTCCTGGGAGAGGTGAATCATGGGGCATTTCCCCCATATTTGGCTGAGGAACAACAGATTCCTCTATGGATGAACTCCTATATGGTGATGAAGTTGGTTGTGAGGTTGATTGAGAACCAGATGAACCTGTGGTTGTGTCATGGGACTCAACTGGGCTTGTTGATCCTTCACCCTGAATGTTTTGATTTTGAACCAACATTGTTTCAAAAAGTGGAACTACTATCCCATTAAACCCCTTAGAAGCCATGCTCATGATACTGAAAAGTTTTTGAGTAAGGCAAGGAGTTGGATAAACATTTTTATGAGATAGAAGCAAACTTTTCCTTATATTCAAAACCATTTGTATAAACCTTGGATACATTAAAAACTTGTATTTGTTATCCACATTTTTCACCATACCATCAAAAATTAATTTTGAAAAGTTAAAAGTCTTGTTTGTTGCTAAACAAATGAGAGCATTTGCAATATTGCTACTGAATTGCTCCCATGAGGTTTTCTTTGGACTTAAACAATGAAGGATGGTATGTATGAAGAATCTCCATTGTGGGGCAAAACATCCTTTTTGAAAAGTCAAAATTTGATAAGATGTGTCATACCCCATTCTGGAAATATGATGAAAAATTTCAGTATTAAGCAAAGAACTAATACCATTTTCATCTGCTAATTGGAGATTCCTCCTAACAGATGACTCAGTAATAGTTATTGTTTTGCCATCAACTGTTGCAATTAACTCTTTGTCTCCATTCTCAAATGTATTGGTAGTAACAGTCTGCCAAAACTGTTTGATTTGAGAGACATAGATAGTAGGATTGACTGTAAGAGCATACCTGATGTGGGTATTGTTTAGAAAATCTACTATCTGGTGGAAGTCTTGACTCCCTTCTGGTTTCTCCAAGAATGCAACCTGGTTATGTGTATCACAAAACTCTAAATTTGCCATGAAAATTGATTAAATGCTTGATTTGAGTGTTGGGTTATGATTGGACTGACTTCAATAAATTGTTTCTTTAGTTTGAAGAAATTGTATAAATTATATAAAGAAAGAGAATTATCCAATTTATGAAACCCTTAAGCGAAGTAATTGACAAAAATTACCCCAACGGCTATAAATAAACCACGGTTAATACCCAAACAGTACTAACGGCTACCCAGCATTACAAAGTTTTACGCTAGCAGTACAAACGTTTTCCTAGCAGTACAAACTTTGTGCAAAAACTTTTTCTCACCAGTATGAACTCAATTTTCTTTTAAAATCCAACTGCACTCATACATTTGGAAGGGATTAAGTGTAAAGAAAGACACTTAATCAGTTTTGGTGATATTGTTGTTCTTGCATTACAACACAGTTTATTGTTTCAGTGTTAATAGTCTTCTAAGTATTAAAGAGTAGAGTTTTAAAAAAGACTGGTATTATCCAAGAAACCAAACACCCCTTTAACATCAGGGGAAACACAGATAACGATTCCTCTTTTGCCCATAAACCCTCAGCATTCTTTTCACCACTTACCCTTATGCAAATTTTGGTTTGTTGACTTCCTTAAATCAAACATTCACAAGCAACCATAAACAATTAATTAAACATCAAATATTTCATTGATATTTTTTAAAAGCTACAACCATACATCTAATTATCCAACCTAAATACTAAACATACTAAAAACATAAAAACACCATCATCATAAACTGCTTCACTCCATTTCACACCAACTTGTTAGAACCAGAGCTCTCTTCCCTTCTTTCCATCCATTTCTTCCTTTCCTCGAGTCGTTTAAACATAATTTCAAGATCGCGAATCCTCTTTTCTAGATCATAAGGGTCTTCAAACCCATCTTGCTGCTCCCCCTGGTTTTGATGCACCACCACATTTTGCTGCTCCACAACATTTTGCTGATGATCCTCTTCATTTTGCTGCACCACCTCACTTTGAGCCACCTCCGCATCCTGTTGATCCTCCTCCTCCTCTTCATCTTGTTCCTCCTCCTCCACCTCATTCACTCCCAAAACCTCATCCCAGTAAAAGTCTTTTGTATGCAGCCAGTTCAAAATTCTTCTCCTCATCCACGTATCTACCTGCCTATACGACCCATATTCTGCAATGGGTTCATCCCCGAAAGCATCAAACACTGCGTCAAACAGCAAATAGTTGTTTAACACGAACTCGTACTCTTCTGCATCATTTTGAAAGTTACCATTATTTGCTGCCATTGTTGAAGTTTTCTTTGAATTGAAAGGGATATATGTGTTTGTGTGTGTTCTTTGGTATACAATCGATAGGTATAAATAGGCTGGAGAGGTAGATGAATGGTTCCCAAGACTTTAGGTTGGAAAAGGGACCAAAGGAGCGCGCCAAAAGTAAACTGTGAATTGAAGTTGTACGAAAAAGTCTCCAATTTCCTTTTACCAAGTATTGACTTTTCATGTACAATGAGTAGATGCAACAACTAGTTGTATCTCATGCTTTGTGAATAATAAACTTCCAAACTCAATATTTCCAACTAGTTGTTTGTGATGTTTGGGATGATTTGGGATCGGGTTCATTATTATTGACTCGATGGAATAAATGTTTGACCGTGACTCGAAAGGAAATAGTAACTCATTTGTTGCGACTTGATATTGACTCGACTTGGACAAAATAAAAGAAAGAAATAAAAACAATTGTTAAATTAAAAGTTGTAAAGATATTTGTTATTAAATTTGGTTAATAACG
Organism: Artemisia tridentata subsp. tridentata; assembly: GCA_021014915.2. Lineage (NCBI taxonomy): Eukaryota > Viridiplantae > Streptophyta > Magnoliopsida > Asterales > Asteraceae > Artemisia > Artemisia tridentata. The sequence continues at coordinate 293,195,818 of CP139506.1, forward strand.
AAGTAAGGAAATTAGAAGTGAACGTGAGACCATGGTTGTCAGGATCCCGATCCTGATCTTAGGATCTTACGATTTTACGATACTGCAAAGCAAAAATGATCCGGATCATACAAAGGATCTTTAAAAGCTTAAGATGTCATAGGATCCCGATCTTTACCATAGGATCTTAAGTAGGATCCCGATATTGAAAACCTTGCGTGTGACATTTGGGATAAAAATGGAACACACGAGGGCTATTGGACTATTCGAGACATGCTACCCGTACACTAACATATTTGGATTTATTGGACTATTCGTTTGGTTATTGTTTGAGTTACGGATTGGTTTAGCGTTTAGGGTTTAGGGTTTAGGGTTTAGGGTTTTGGGTTTAGGGTTTAGGGTTTATATAAATACTCATTATATTATAAATTACTCGGGAAATTGATTTTCAATAAAGTCTTTTGATTTGGAAACGTTCGATAAATGAAAGAGTCATGGCGAAATTTTGTTATTTCCAAAGATTAATTTTGTCGTAAGTCCAAACTTGTTTTAAATTATAAAACGAGTATACCTTGTACTAATAAATGGGATTATGGGAAAATACCGACGATTACCAATCGACTCATCTTATTTGATATGTTTGTTGTTAGTTATCTCTTTGACTTGTTTTCGTCATCTCGTCTCGACTCGAGTTATCGTCAATACTCTTCTCGACTATTCAGTTATTCGTTTTTTTGGAGTGAGTACTCATGAGTCCGTGTTCTCTACCGTTACACGAATGATGATACCAAACCCTTTTAAAAGGCTAAAACGAGATTATTTTTGGAAATGAGAATGATTAACTTTTGAAAACTCTTGCGCATTTGATTTTTTTGGTGAATATCGTGCCGAGTACGTTGCGTTAAATCGTTTGATACGATATTCATTTTCTTTAACTTTTAAAAAAATTGAATATATTAGAGTATTTTCTTTTGTTTTGTCGGTGGATTTTAGTGTGACTTAATCTTAATACCGCCAATTTTGTCTATATAATATTCAATTACGGATAACCACGCGATACCCGCGGGGAAACCCGAAAAACCGATGGATAATATTAATCGGGTATCCGGTGGGATATGGGGCGGGTACGGGTATATTATAAACGGGTTCAGGTACGGGTACACTAAAACCCGCCCCGAACCCGAACCGTTGCCATCCCTAGTTACCGGCTATAGCCGGTTTTCACCGCCACGTCAGCACCATTAGCCTTTTTTTTTTTTTTTTTTTTCTTTTTTTTCTTTTTTTTTTCTTTTTGTTTACAACTCTTGCCACGTCAGTTATAGTTAAACCAAACCACAACTTCAATAGTCAACCGGCAATTAATCCCTTTACCCGATCATTTGTAAACACACACAATAATCAATAAACCCTAATCAAAACACACATTCTTCTGGCAAACACAAACACGCAAACAATAAATCCAAATAACAACAAAGGTATGTTTTTTAATGTTTTCACATATCAGTTGATGATTCATTGTACAATAATTAGTAACAGGCTTTTGATCTATAAATGGTGATGTTTGGGGTTGTTATCGATTCTAATGTAAAATGGGGTTGTTTTGTATTTTATAATGGTTGTTATGCTATGTCTAATGTATGCTCTGTTTGTGATGTTTTCCATACTCTGATTTTCGTATACATAATCAGAATAAACTTGAATTTATTGTTGAATGTAAAGCTGTGTGAATTTTTAATTTATTAAAGTTTATGCTTTAACAGGTTCAAAGGCAAAAATCCCTAGGTCCAAATTCAAAATCATTTCAAACAAGGTATACTAAAATTGTTATGTGTTTGTGGCTAAAGTTGTATACCTTTATACCATTAAATTTTTTGAAACACATGGTATGTTGAACTATTAGGAGGTATGGGAAAACGCAGATTGGATGAGAAAGAGCCCTTTCTATTTCTCTAGCGATGAAGAATCTGGTGATGCTGACACAAAAGGGGTAATAATGGTCCATTTAATAAGTGTTGTTTAGCTACTTTTATGACATTCTCCAGACTTAATCCATTATACTCGTTTAACTTGTAGGTAAATGACAAAGTTGAATCCTCTCAAGCTACTCCCGAAACTCAATCCTCTCAAATACCAGTTGAAAAGGCACACAAAAAGAAATTTACTCGGGATATTGTCTTGGGACTGTCGTGTAAGAAGAATCCTATATAGGTTTTGGAGCACCTTCTAGCAGCCATGGGAAAGGCAAGAGGAAGATGGTTTAGGGGTTTAGGATATCCATTAACAGCTTTTGTGTTTTGTAAATGGTATTTGGTACTTTAATAAGGTAGTAGTAGTTCTGACATTTAATTTGGATAAATGTAATTATTAATGGTACAATAACTGGTAATTAGTAGTTTAACTTTATCTATTTTATAACTGTAATGATAGTATCTTGGTTTGTTAGACAACTGGATTGAGTCAATGCAAGAAGAACTCGACCAATTCAAATGGCTAAAAGTGTGGGAGTTAGTTGAAAGACCTGATGGGGTCTTTGTCATCAGACTGAAGTGGATTTGGAAAAACAAGTTAGATGCAGAAGGCACGGTGATTCGTAACAAATCACGTTTGGTAGCTAAAGGATTCACTCAGCAAGAAGGAATTGATTTTGAAGAGTCCTTTGCTCCGGTGGCTAGGCTTGAGGCTGTCCGTATTTTTCTGGCATACGATGCACACAAGAATATGGTTGTTTATAAAATGGATGTGAAAACGGCATTTCTGAACGGTCAATTATATGAGGAAGTTTATGTTAGTCAACCAGAGGGATTCGTCGATCCAGAGCATCCCAATCATGTGTACAGACTCAAGAAGGCCCTTTACGGACTTAAATAAGCCCCAAGGGCATGGTACGATAAACTTACTGCTTTCTTGCTTACCAATCACTTTACTAAAGGTTCTGTGGATCCAACTTTGTTTATTCAAAAACACGGGGAGGACATTTTAATTGTTCAAATCTATGTCGATGACATTATTTTTGCATCTACAAACAAAAAATATTCAAATGCTTTTGCAAGATTAATGAAACAAAATTTTGAAATGTCCATGATGGGTGAACTTACATTCTTCTTAGGACTCCAAGTTCATCAATCACCCCGTGGAATTTTTCTAAGTCAGTCCAAGTATGCTCTTGAGATTTTAAAGAAACATGGCATGACAAGTTGTGATACTTATAACACACCTATGTCTGCATCATCCCCAAAGTTGGATGCTGATTTACATGGTACACCTGTTGACCCTACAAAATACCGAAGTATGATTGGGTCACTCATGTATCTAACTGCCAGCCGACTAGATATTATATTTGTTGTATATCTATGCTCCCGTTATCAGTCTTTCCCAACTGAAAGACACCTCTCTGAGGTTAAAAGAATCATTCGATACATAAAGGGAACCATCCAATTGGGGATCTGGTATCCGAAGGATTCTGGTTTTGAACTAATAGCCTTTTCAGATGCTGATCATGCAGGATGTTTAGACAAACGCAAAAGTACATCTGTTGGAGTGCAGTTTCTAGGAGACAAACTTGTATTATGGCAGTCAAAGAAGCAGGATTGCACATCACTGTCATCAACAGAATTAGAATATGTAGCCATGTCAGCATGATGTGCTCAAGTCATTTGGATGAGATCACAGCTGATGGACTATGGTTACATCTACAATAAGATTCCCATGTACTGCGACTCCAAAAGTGTCATTGCCATCTCATGCAACATGGTTCAACATTCAAAGTCAAAACATATCGCACTCAGATATCATTTCATCAAAGAGCATGTTGAAAAGGGTACAATTAAATTATACTTTGTGGGTACTGATTACCAATTAGCTGACTTATTCACCAAAGCCTTGCCCCATGCAAGATTTGTGGAATTAGTTCACCAAATTGGTATGCGGTGTTTAACTCCAGATGATTTGAAAAACTTTCTTAAAAATAACTAAGAAAGTCAAACACCAAAAGCATTTTGTAAATATTTTATCCAAAAACTCAAAAAGATTTTTCATTTCATCTTAAAAAAAATGCAAGTACAAAATTTCCATCAACACTTTGTTCATTTAAACAATTTCATCATTTTTTCCCGAACAAGTGTTAAGGGGGAGTGTGAAATTTTATTAAATTTTTTTTTAAATTGCGCTTGCATATTTTCAAAAAGATGTTGGTTATTTAACCGTGTTGATAAAATGTTCCCCGGTAAATACCCTCCTTGTACTTAAATTTTTCTTTCAAAAGCTTAAAATTGTTTACGTCTTAAGTCGCGGGGGAGTATTAATATTGTTTTATTGCCAATTGATAACTAAGTGTTTCTTTCTTGTGAAATATGGACTAAGGTTGAGATGTTATGAGGTTAGGGGAACAATTGTGTCAAAATGTCAAAAACAAATGTTTGTCAAAACCAAATTTTGACCGTGCATTAAACACACATACAAAACATTTACTATCTTCACCAAACAAGATCCACGGCCACAAATCGTTTTAACAAATCCACTCGTTCTATCTTAAATCTGTAAGTGATATTGTGTTCTTAGGATTTATATAAGAAATAGTTTTTTTATTATAACATGATCAAACGGCTAGTTTTATCACTATCGATTATTTTAGGATTAGGGTTTTTGTCGAATTGGGGATTTACGATTTTGTGTGTTATATTGTAATGTTTGTGGTGGGATTTATTCATAATCATGTCCTAAACATGTTACAAACCCCCAATCGTACCCAGAAACATGTTATGATGATTTTTGAAATTAGGGTTCATATGAACCAATTGGGGATTCTTGTTCTTGGATGTTTTAATCAGATTAAGTTAGTGGGTTTATGTTATTAAGTGTCTAGGAACATAAATTGACCATTGGATTTAACCCAGAAACACGCATCGTTTAAAATTGATGATTAGGGTTTATCAAGAACACGTTCAAGTTCAATCTTCATTTTCTATTGTTAAAAAGTGTTAAAACTTGGTCTATACACTTAGAACGGCATTAGAAACACTCGCTAATCATTGCATGTAACATCTAACATGAAGATCTCTTGTTCGTAAAAATTGTTCTAATGGTTTTACGCGTAAGCACGTTTGGGTCTGTTATGAGTAAACCAGTCATTTGTTGTGTATAAAAACTTGTTGTGAAATGTTCTTGATCAGTGATTTGTTATTTCATTCACAGGAAAACAAAGTATGTAAAGAAATTCAAGGTTTCAAACTATTTATGCATAAGCACCTACAGTGGATTACGAATTTGTTGGAAAGAAATTCGTAAAGTGTTTACGCATAAGAACTAATCTTACGCATGAGTTGCTTCCTTACGCATAAGAGTTAGTCTTACGCATAAGTTGCATTCTTACGCACAAGAGTTATTCTTACGCTTAAGTTGCAGTCTTATGCATAAGACTGATTCTTACGCATAAGTTACACTCTTATGCGTAAGAGTCAATTTTTATGCATTAGTTGCATTCCTACGCATAAAGCTGATTCTTACAAATAAGCCATATGTTTACGAATAAGACTAACTTCTACGAATAAGTCACAATTTATAATTTTGTTACCTTTTGTCACTCTTTCTAATCAGTTCAAAAGATTTTTAATTTGTGATGTTTATGTGTATCCTTAAAGTTAACATCTCTTCAAACATAATTCATTGCAACATCAATTAGAAGACTTTATGTGACATAAAATGAGAAACATTCATTCCACTGATCAAATTTCAAACATTCAAGGACTTAGACAATGAATCAGATTTGTTCTAATAACTAACAAACTGTACTGTTTCAATGTTTGTTTCTATGACTCATGATTTTCAGATCACAACAATGGCTGCACCACAAGCAAATGTAGAATCCCTACAAAAGCTCAAAATGAAAAATACTTCTCCAGAAGACTACAACAAAGTCATTGGCAAAAACAATCTCCTTATCCTTGTAAAGAAAGGACCCTGGGGTACGCTTCAGTGCCTCAATCCTGACAAAAGGAGCGAAGGCTTCTTATTTTTGAGTAGAATTAATCAAATTTTTGTGTTTTTCATAATTCTGCTCAAAAGAACAAGTATTCCCTCTCATAATCAAAACCTCAAAAAGTTATTCACTTATTGAGGGGGAGTATTTGAAACAATCTTTGTTCAATACGAAAAGTTCTTGTTGGACTCTTCCCGTAAACCTCAAAAAGCATATTTTAATCAAAAGTTTTCCAAAATCAACATCAATATGTTATTTTGAGGGGGAGAAATACAAAAGTGATTAAAATATGGTAACAAATGTGGAATCTCGTATGAGCTCGACTCAGATTTAACCCATGAATTGACGAAACTCAAATGTTAGTAATCGAAAGGACTTGTCCTGGACGGGTAATAATTTCAAGCTGGTCTAACCAGTGATGTAAGCGTGTCTCGAATAGGACTTGTCTGAGTAGAGTGTACCATTTCGAGAAACTTTCCTTGAACATGACAGGCCGGGTAATAATTTTAAGCTAGTCTAACTAGTGATGTAAGCGTGTCTCGAATCGGTCTTGTTCTCTGAAAGTGGATTAATACAAAAGTGCAAACTCTACCCAACATGTGCAAATTTATCTAAAAAAATTATATGAGCACATGTGAAGGGGGAGTATTTCTAAAACGAACCAAAACTCTCAAAGTGTTAAAAAAATATGTTTCTGAATCACAAACACTTTGAGAGATTTTCAAATGATTATTTGTTATGGCAACATAGGATAGCTATGGAGTTATAAGGTGACTAAGGTTAGGAAATACGTCCTATGATCCGCCAAAGCCGAAGCGATCTACCCAAGGACAAAACCAATAGTTTAGTATTAGAAGTCCTTAGGTATGATTGAAAAAAGGAGTAAATAATGAAAGGAGAAAGAAGGGGTTGAAGAATTAAAAAGAAAAGTTATGAAAAAGGGTGAAAACAAATAGCCCTACAAATGTTCAACCTTAGGGCAGAAACCGGGTTCAATTCATATGCTACTAGTTAATACTAAGGTGACACCGGTATTGAAGACAAAGACGTCATGGACCCAGTGACGCATTGCACTTAACCTTCTAAGCCACTCAAGTTCTCTTAAAAGGACTTGCTTCATTCTCACGGGGAACCTTTCATAATCTATCAACCTCTCACTACGAGTTGTGTTGATATTGAAACAGGAGACACCGCTCCAGTCTCCGACTACTAAAATCAAAATGCACTTATCGAGTCTAGAGCCACGAGATTCATCAAAAGATCTCTTAGGAACACTTAATATTTCTACACTGGTTGTTCAACATTAAGGACGCCATTTGCAAATAACAGAGTCAGCAATCTGCCAAGAGCATTTTTGAGAGAATTCACAATTGTGATTATCAATGATTGAATGGAAATTCCTGCCAGGGTCAACATCAAACAACCCTGACAGCAGGTCACTTCGGTGGTTTCAAATGGTCAACAGTCGTGGAGTGATACTTCAATATACTTCAGTGGCTCACCTGAATCATTGATGCACTTTGGTGTATCTGTGTAAGCCCTCTTGGAGGTATCCGGTTCAGGAACAGCCTTGATAAGGATTAGAGAAAGTTTTCACACTATGCTGTTAATGATCTCGAAGTCCGAACCTGTAAGTGATGGAAACTTTATTGCTAACTGTTTTCATGCAGGTACTCATGGAGACCGGGAGTTTTATAACCACCATTACTATCATCAACTTCACAACAGTTTCCACATGCTCATACCCACATCACAATGATCAAAGCAAATCAAAGTCAAAGAAAGATTCTACATCAATCAAAAGAATCTACAAAGTTGAAAGATAAAGATCAAAGCAAATGTATTGAAAGCTACGTGAGTATGAAGTTTCACAGTCAAAAGATGTATGAGCATGTTGGAAAGACGTAAAGACACCAAAGACGAAAACATTGATGAAAAGCAGAGAATACCATCACTTGATCACTACAAGAACAAAGAACAAATAACAAGGATTTATATTTTTTTTAAGATGTCACACCAATGAAGCAACGATGACGTCAAGCAACCTTTGATGACCAACCCTTAGGGGAAGATTGTTGGGAATACGTTTTAATTAAATCAAGTGTCGGTCATTACTTTTGTAATAGGTTGCTTTATCATTTATACTTATATCTTTGTAATTAGTTCAAGGCTTACATATTAAGTCCATGGGCCTTGACAATAGTTCTAGAAAGCCCACTAGGGGCATTGCCCTAATGCTTGGCTATAAATACTAATGTAAACTCTCATTTAAGAGTGTTGGTTCATTTATGCAAGATTACTCTTTTCATTATTATTTTCTCTCATAAGTGTTCCGTACAATCTCTCTCTCTCTAACTTTCTCTCTCTAAACATACTTGTGTGTTTATCAATATGGTGACCTATCACGTCCTATTCCGTAACCTAATGATTACAAGAGGTCGTGGGTTTACCCTATGGAAGAGTCATTAAGCACCACTACAATCTAAGACTTATTCTACGGGGAGCCCGGCCAGTCGGAACTTAGACTCCCCCCTTAACTTCTTAAGTACTTCCGCTTGGTAAGTGATTCTTTGTTCTAGTCTCACATAAGGTAGTGGGCGTCCTATGGTCAATTCTTATCACTATTTCGCAATCTACTTCACTAGGGTCCTATGGTCAATCCTCTCGTGTCCTAGATATTACCAAGCATCCATACTACCGAAACAAAGGTGTCACGAATAAACAAAGAAAGCATACATATAAAGCGAAATGAAGACGAGAAAACTAACTCATAGCAATAAAAAATTCATAATTAGGCTAACACCAAAGGTGTTTAGCCGATCATATTGCAACATGCAGTAAATTCAATGTTTAACATTATAAATGAAGACATGGAATTAAATACACAAATGTAATATGAAATACTAAAACTTATGAATTATGTGCATGAATTCTCCTTTGGAAATGGCTTGTATGCTGCTGAATAACGTCCTTCTCCAAGCCCTAATTCGCCCTCTGGTTTTGTGTGGTGAAAAGATATATAAGAATGCGGAATTAGGGCTGGTATTTATAGCCTCGACTAAGTTATGGCGTAACCATTAGGGTTAGTTACGCCGTAACCTTTGAATCATGGACGATCTTATCCTCAGTGATGACTCTACGGCATAACATAGAGATAAGTTACAATCGTAGAACTTTCGTACATGGTTTTACGTCGTAACCATGTGGATGGTTGCACCGTAACTTCTTGAGGTCACAAAATTCTTCTAACACTTGAAGACATATATACGGGGTAACCCCTAACTAGGTTACGAACGTAGAACCCTCGTACAAGGGTTTACGTCGTAACCTTACAATTGGCTACGTCGTAACTTCTTGGACTACAAAAATCTTCTAAGTCATTGAGAAACATATACGGCGTAACTTATGTAGGAATTACGCCGTAACCTTGGTCAGCGTTGACTTTGGTCTTCTAGTATAAATCCTTGTTACGGCGTAAGTAGAGAGTGGATTTACGCCATAACTCTTGTCCGGTCAGCATACTCTTGTGTATTTTCATTAATAACCTTCCAAATCCGCTTCTCTTCGTTCCAATGCTCATTATTAACCTGAAAATGAAATATAAACGAATAAGAGTATATATTCCAATAAAATGACACAAATGATGAGCATATTAGGTGGCAATTGACACTAAAATATCAGGACTATTTGATGTTATCAATGATCTTTGAATTTGAAACCTTTGATTTTATTTTTAGTGTAGTAATTAAGGATTTGGGTGTGTTTAGGCTTGTGTTGTCGCTTCTGCAGTAAGGTGGATGGTTTGGGTTTTGTTTTTTTGAATATGATAAAAGAAAACGGGGTATCACATGAAAAACACAGACAGTCCTTTAAAGATAAGGGACCGTTTTGAGGACCGTCGACAGAAAAAGATTTTTGAGAGATAAAGTTTTGTATTAGGTGTTTGATTTGAGTTTTATGAAAAGCATTTTATTGAGGACTCTTAGGAACGAGAATTTAGATAATATGGAATTCTAGACACGGAATAGAGGAAACGGAGACACAATACGCACGAGTAGTCTAGAGGAGTGGGTATTGAGGAGAATCGAGACAGAAGAAGTAGGAGAGACTCGTTTTAAGTAAGGAGGTTGACGACATGCTGAATATAGAGTAGGAATATAGTCGAGATAGAAGAAATAGAAGAGATGTAGACGGAAATCAAATACGAGACTTGCATCGGGTTATCTAGAAGTCAATCATGTCTATGGCGAGTAGAGACAAGAAGAAAACAAAAACAAATGTCGTAGACGAGAAATAGAAGAGAGGAGAGATGTCGAGGACGTTAAGAGTGTGCGTCATCCATAGTGATTGATTGACGTGCATAGTCGGCTATTTATAATGGTTGTGGTAAGACCATTATCTCCAAAAATTTGTTAAGATCCTACGGATGATAAGCATTTACGCACAAAGTCTAATTCTAAAAAAAATGTCTACCACACATATAATCAATTAATCATCATGTAGTAAATAAGCACATAGCAAATAAGCACATAGCAATTAAGACAATCAAGGTTTTAAGAAAGCGTACATTTGCCGCTAGCTATTCCTAAGGATACATTATCGTGAGAGATGTTGTAAGTGATGCAAGATTTGAGTATCGATGAGTCTTCACACGTATGACGAGAATACGAATGTGCATTCATATCTTTAATTTGCTTCCCTCGTGCATCTAAAGAGATAACTTGCAAGAAAACTTGGTACCAAGTTTCTCATGGGTCCGAGATGGTTAGTAATAAACATCATTTGCATTTACATGCATGAGATGAGGATGTTGTTAGTAAGCATGAATTCCCAAAGATATATGTCTAGTTGACTTTTATAAAAGATTTTATTTGAAGATGTTTTACTAAAAATCCATTAGTGCTAAACGAGATTTTTAGAAAAATAAGTTTTCCAAATAAAAAATCTAGATTTGTCTAAGAGGTTTCACAAATTTAATTTGTTTTGACTTACTTGTTGATGACTCACATGACTTAAAACCTAAGCCCGTTTTATCTCCGAATGCCTTTTGACTAGGTAAATCCTTAAAAGATTGAGAACTCTTTTCAAATTTAGCTAATATCTTTGCCTTTTCCTTAAGCTTCTTAATTTCACTTTTATAATCTTGACACATTTTACATTCTAGATCAATTTCTATACCACTTTCAAGTCTAGACATTTTATCTTCCAAAATGATTTTCTTTTTCCAATTTACTTTCAAAAGATTTTAAAGATTCATTTTCTGAAAATGTTTTTAGACTTATGTTACACAAATGTTTAAACTCATTTTCTAATTTTGAAAATTCTAGAATGAATGGGTCATAGCAAAAGTGTTCGATTTCAGAGTGTACCTCATTTGAAGTTTCAACCTTCTGACAAATTTCGTATTCAGGACACACGTTGTCTTCTTCATCCGTATCACTCCAAGATTCTTCAATGAGTTCTCTTCGTATATTACTCATATAGTCCTTGATGGCATTACTTTCATTAAAAACACTTGAACTAGTAGCATTTGTATTCAATCTATCGAAATATCTATCTACTGATTCGTCTTCAGAAGTGACGAATTGTTCATATGTATGTTCAAGATCAATTCGGTTATCTTTGGCTTGACTATTTTCTTGATGAAAGTTTAAAAGATTTTTCCAAATGTCATTTGCCGTTTGACACAATAAAATTCTTTCATATTCAATTTTCAGCAAGGCTTTATAAATCATTATTTTGGCTTCAATATTTTTATAAAACTTCCTTTTAAAATTATCACTTAGATTTTCAAAATTTATTTCCGTTGGTTGAAAATCACCAATTGAAATGACATGCCAATGATCTTGATCTATTGATTTCACATAACTTTCAAATCTATTTTTCCATTCAATAAAATTATTGTTTTTTGAAAAATGGTGGTTCTTTCAAAGAATGCCCTTCTAGATATCTTTCAGACTCCATAGGTCGATTCAAGTTTTAAAGTACAATATACTTTAAAGTTCTTGAGTTACCCGCTCTGATACCAATTGTAGAAACTAGATGGGGGGTTGAATAGTTTCACCGTTTACAATTACGTTTTAAAAATTTTTAGTTTCTTTTGGTTCCTTTTCGAAAAACCGTTTGATTCAAAGTTATATGATATCTATGAACACAATAATAATGCATAAAGTAAATAAACTAAAGACAAGAGATAAATGAAGAACACAACCAAACCGAGACGCGGAGATTTATAGTGATTTGGCACGAAGCTCATTCTTCGCCCTACTCCATTCCTCGAGTACCACACTCGAGAGTTCACAATCACGATATCAACACACTCCCTTTAGGCGGAGCAAACCGTACACCAAAGCTTACACCAATTTAACGACACTAAGCGGAATGTCTAGTTCTAATCCTAGCTAGAACCAATCTACACAAAAGCCCACGTGGCCACACATACACCTAATCCACTTGGATCTTCACCCAATCCAAGTCTTCATGAACCTTCAACCGGTCCAAGTCTTCACTTCACGGACTCACACCGAGTCCAAGTCTTCACACACGGATTTACACTGTAACCACCCGTAAATTTCCAAACATTGTTTTAATAATAAAAATTTAATTATTTTTACATGACAATTTAATTGAGCATTTTTGAACATATTTAGTTATTCTTTCATATTGGTAATGATTAAATTTATAATTTCCGGAGTAAATGACTTGTTTTTAAATGATATCTATAAAAATGTTTACAGAAATATATTTTTGTAATTTTTACAAACCGATGGACCACATTTAGAATTTAACCCAACGGGACACGGGGTACATGGGGTATTAATAAAAACATTCTACCCTTCTAATAAATAAACTACCCACCATCCATTTTCTTTTCTTATCTTCTTCCTATTTTCTCTTTTTCTCTGTACCCTCTCGATAACACCATCGTCCCATCACCATCTTCCTTTCTTTTATTTTGTCTGCCATCTTTTCTTCCCAACGCCAGGTCACGAGATAGCTTAGGAGATGAAACATTGATAGTGATTTTACCTCAAATCACCCTTCACAAGAAACCCACCAAGAAAGCTTGGTCAAAAATCACCTCTTTGCTTCCTTATAAATCCGGTCGAATAAGCCACAGGTGTTGGGTTTGAAGATGCTGCTGCTTTGGATATTATGCTGCTGTTTATGATACTTAAGGAAAATACACTAAGTATGATTCTGCTGCTAGGCATAATCATTTTACTGCTAGTGTATTTATTCTGCTGCTGAGTTTTTCCGAGAAATAAGCTAAGTGTGATTCTACTACTAGTCTTCGAGGATTCTGCTACTAGAGTAATCATCCTGCTGCTTATTAGATATGTATAGTTTGTTAGATAATTATGGTAAAGATACGAATAGATATTATTCTTGTATAGAAAGTTTTGTAACCGACTAGGACTCCTTAAGTCTAAAAAAGGAGGATCTAGGGTTAGGGCTAGTACACAAATTGTTAGCATATGTATTGTATTCACTTCAAGGTTCATTGAAACCCTGTTACTTTTGAGTAACCGTATTCAATATATTGAGGTGATAGTTGAGAGAATTATTGAGTGTTAAATTGTTAATTCTTCTTAAGATTAATTACTAAATTCCGCATAGTGATTAATAGCTTGTTCAAGAACAGTCTCTATACCTATTGTCTCAGATCCACATCTAGGATAATTAACAAGATCAATTAAGCTCAACTGGGATCAACAAGTGGTATCAGAGCTTGTGATCTAGAGACTACTATCAAGAAGAATTTCGTATAATCAGATCTGTTCATCATCTTCATAAGCAATGGATTCCGATACTACTCATATGGTGACTGCTTTAAAGGTACCAATGTTGAAGGCTGGTGAATATGAACTCTGGAAGATGAGGATTGAGCAATACATGAAGATGGTTGATTTCTCCATGTGGGAAGTCATTCAGAATGGAGACACTCTTCCTGCTAAGACTGCTGATGGGAAAGATGTACCTATTAAAACTAATGAGGAGAAGGCACAAAGGAAGCTAGAAATCAAAACTCACAATATGATGTTGATGGGCATTCCCAATGAATACCAATTGAGTTTTGGTAACACTCAGTCTGCTAAAGAATTGATGGATGTTGTTGAACTCAGATTTGGTGGGAATGAGGCCACCAAAAAGTCTAGGAAGAATCTGCTCAAGCATCAATTTGAAACATTTACTGCTTCAAGTTCAGAAAACATTGATGCTACCTATGATAGACTTCAGAGCTTGGTGAGTCAATTACAACTTATGAAGGTCTCAATTCTTCAAGAAGACATCAATCTCAAGTTTTTGAGGAGCTTACCATCTGAATGGAATACTCTCACAGTGGTCTGGAGGAACAAGGCAGACTTTGAAACAATGACTTTGGATGATTTGTACAACAACTTAAAGGTATATGAATCTGAAGTCAAAGGTACATCCAGCTCATCTTCTAGTTCAAGCAACCTTGCTTTTATGTCTTCTAACAACAAGGGATCTGGAAGCTCTCATGACAACCATTCTGCTGCTGCTCATGTTGTTTCTGCAGTTGGGGCACCTGTTTCTGCTGCTAGTTCAAATACTGATAACATCAGTGATGCAGCTATATGTGCATTTTTGGCTGATCTCACTACAAGCACAACTGTTACTGATCAGGATCTGGAGCAGATAGACCCTGATGATCTAGAAGAGATTGACTTGAAATGGCAGATGGCCATGCTTATTATGAGGGCAAGAAGATTTCTTAAGAAAACTGGAAGAGCACTCAAGTACAGACAAACCAATGTGGGGTTTGATAAGTCAAAAATTGAGTGCTATAATTATCAGAGAAAGGGACACTTTGCTAGGGAGTGTAGAGCACCAAAGAAGAACAAAGAGCCTGCAAGGATAGTTCTCATTGAAGAAACCAAGACTACTGCTGCTCTGGTTTCATGTGATGGCTTAGGTGACTATGACTGGAGTGATCAAGCAGAGGATGGACCAAATGCTGCTTTCATGGCTGAAGAAGAAAAGAAGGGACAAAATTTTGCTCTAATGGCCTATGCTTCTTCATCCTCTGGTTCAGACTCTGAGGTATCCAACGACTCATCTTATTCTTTTAAATCATGCCTAGATACTGTTGAGGTATTAAAATCTAGGAATGAAAGTTTAAGAATGGGAGTAGATAAGTTAAAACTTGACAATTTAGGTTATGAATATGGCCTAAAATCAGTAGAATCAAAACTTGACTTTCTTAAACAAAATGAAGTAGAGTATGTTGATAAGATTAATGGTCTAGAAGTTGAAATTATTAAGAAAAATGTTGAAATTAGTGTTCTTAATAAAAGAGTAGAAGAGGCTGAGAAGGCTAGAGATGTAGCCTTATCTGCAAAAGAAAAACATGTTATTTTGGTTGAAAAACAACAGCTAGCAACTGACCTTATCAACAAGTCTATTGGAAGTCAAATACTTAGAAGAGGGAGTGGTTTAGGATTTGCTGAAGTACTACCCCCAGTCAAAAGTGCTTTTGCACCTCCCAAAAAGGAATTGTCATTCTTAACTAAGGTAGAAGCAAAACCTGTAGGTGAGTCAAGTAATGAAAAACCTGATAGAACAAATGCACCTAAGGTAGAAAAGAAGTCTGATACCGTGATCATTGAAGATTGGGTGTCAGATAGTGAGGATGATGAGACTGATTCAACACCCAAAACTGAGAAGAGAGAAATTTTTAGGACTGTTGAACCAAAAGTCACACAGGTTAACACAGCTGAATCTAAAGCTAAAAATGTTGAATTTGTAAAACCTGTGCTAGGAAGTAGAATCTCTAGGAAAGTGGCTGAGTATGATGATAAACCTAGAGACTATCCTAGAAAGACTAGTGACTTGCCTAGAGGAAACCAGAGAAACTTGCACCAACTGATCTCACATAAGTTAGGTAGTGACTTTGAACTGGTTAAGAAGGCATGTCACAGCTGTGGTAGTTTTGAGCACTTGCAATAAGATTGTTATTACTCAATACCTGTTAGAACTAGTGCTCAAAAACCTGTTTGGAACCAACATACTAGGGTGAACCATAGGAACTTTTCTAGAAAGACTCACCCACATCCCAAAAGATACATGGTTCCTAGGGAAATTTTGTTAAGAGATGGTGTTTCTAGGACTATTTCTCCTGTTGCACCATCAAGGCCCATTCCAAAGAAAACAGAGTTTTCTACTGCTAAGGCAAAAGCAGTTTCTGTTACTAAGCCAAAAGTGGTTACTGATACTGTTCTGGGCACTCATTTCTATGTTGTTAAGGCCTCAGCTTGCTGGGTCTGGAAACCTAAAATCAGACACATCAGTGCATCAATGAACTTAAAGAAATTTGATTACTTTGATGCACAAGGCAGATCCAAGTCAGTAATGGCTTGGGTCCCAAAGAGAAACTAATCCTCTTACTTTTTGTGCAGGGCAATCTACAGGATGAGCTAAAGGACAAATGCATTTTTGATAGTGGATGCTCTTCACATATGACTGGAGACCAAAGCAACTTGGAAAATTTTGAAGCTTTGGATGGTGGCTATGTTGCCTTTGGGAATGACCCCAAAGGAGGTAAAATTGTTGGGAAAGGTACTATTAAAACAGGCACCTTGGATTTTGAAAAAGTGTATTTGGTCAATGGACTTAAGTTCAATCTTTTTAGTGTCTCACAGATGTGTGACAAAAAGAATTTTGTTCTTTTTACAGACACTGAGTGTCTTGTCTTATCTCCTGACTACAAGTTGCCTGATGATAAATTAGTGCAACTTAGAGTCCCTAGAAAAGACAATATATACAGTGTGGACATAAAGAACATTCTTCCCAAAAGAGATTTAACTTGTCTGTTTGCCAAAGCCACAATTGATGAATCCAAACTTTGGCATAGAAGATTGGGCCATTTGAATTTCAAAACAATAAATAAATTGGTTAAGGGCAACCTTGTGAGAGGTTTACCTTCAAAAAATTTTGAAAATCTTGAAACCTGTGTTGCTTGTTAGATGGGAAAGCAACACAGAGCTTCTTGTAAGTCCAAAGTAATGAACTCTATTTCTGAGCCCTTGCATATGCTTCATATGGATCTGTTTGGACCAACTTTTGTGAAAAGCTTGAATAAGAAAATGTATTGCTTAGTGGTCACTGATGATTTTAGCAGATTTACTTGGGTTTTCTTCTTAGGAACTAAAGATGAGACATCTAGCATTCTTAAGGCTTTCATAACAAGAATAGAAAACCTAGTTAATCACAAAGTTAAGATAATCAGATGTGACAATAGAACTGAATTTAAGAATAATGTGATGAATCAGTTCTATGTTGAAAAAGGTATCTTAAGACAGTTTAGTGTGGCTAGAACTCCTCAGCAAAATGGTGTGGCTGAGAGGAGGAATAGGACATTAACTGAGGCTGCTAGGACAATGTTGTCAGAGTCAAAATTACCCACTACTTTTTGGGCTGAAGCAGTTAACACTGCTTGCTTTGTGCAAAATAGGAGTAAGGTAGTGAAGCCTCATAACAAGACCCCTTATGAATTATTTCATGGTAGGAAACCTATGATAGATTTCTTGAAACCATTTGGGTGTCCTGTTACTATCTTAAATACCATTGATTCACTAGGCAAATTTGATGAGAAAGCAGACCAAGGTTTCTTTGTTGGATACTCTACAAATAGTAAGGCTTTTAGGGTATTTAATCAAAGAACTAGGCATGTGGAAGAAAACTTACATGTTAGGTTTAGTGAAACCACACCTAGTGTTGCTGGAAAAGGACTTGAATGGCTGTTTGATATTGATTCCCTAACCAAGAGTATGAATTATCAACCAGTGATTGCAGGTACAACTAACATGTCTACAGGTACACAAGCTAACTCTAATGCAGGTACACAAGCTAAGGAGGATGAATCTGCTCAGGAGTTTGTCTTGATTGAGAAATGGAAGCTTAATCAGCTTATCACACCAAAAGAAAAAGAGGGCAAGAGTTCAAAGGATGATGCTGTTTATGAAGAAGTACCAAAGGATGATGCAGAAGGTGGTGATAAACCTTCAAATGATGGCAAGAATGATGATGATGTAAGGAATGAAAGGTCAGCAGATCAAGGAAGCCAAGGAACTAAAGCTAGCAGCAGTACTTCTCATTCTGCTGCTATGCCCAGCAGTAGTACAGAACATTCTGCTGCTAAGCATAGTGGTTCTGCTGCTATACCCAAGTCTTCTACTGCTGACAAAGATGGAAATTTCTTTGATGATTCTTCTGATGAGTTGCCTGAATTAGAGGAAGTGTATGAAGACACTGATGATGAAGTTGTGGATGTATTTGGAGCTGGAGCTGATTTGTCAAATATGGAGACTCATATATCTGTTAGTCCTACTCCAACAACAAGGATACATAAGAATCATCCAAAAGAGCAGATAATTGGTGATGTTCAATCTGCTGTTCAGACAAGAAGTAAAACAAAGGGGTTGAGTGATTTGCTTCATCAAGGATTATTTGCTCAATTACTACATCAGAGGAATAGCCACAAAGATCTACAAAATTGTAAGTTTGCTTGTTTTCTGTCACAAGTGGAACCCAAGAATGCTCATAAAGCTATGCAAGATTCAAGTTGGGTTGAAGCTATGCAAGAGGAGTTGTTGCAATTCAAGCTTCAAGAAGTCTGGACATTAGTTGATTTGCCTAATGGGAAGAGGGCAATTGGTACAAAATGGGTATGCAGATGCAAGAGAGATGAAAAAGGAATTGTGATCAGAAACAAGGCAAGATTGGTGGCTCAAGGATACACTCAGGAAGAGGGCATTGATTATGATGAGGTGTTTGCTCCAGTAGCAAGAATAGAGGCTATCAGACTATTCTTGGCTTATGCTTCATTCAAGAACTTCTCAGTGTATCAGATGGATGTGAAAAGTGCTTTCTTGTATGGAAAGATTGATGAAGAAGTTTATGTGATGCAACCACCTGGTTTTGAAGACCCTGATTATCCAGATAGGGTTTATAGGGTGGAGAAAGCACTATATGGTTTACATCAGGCTCCAAGAGCTTGGTATGACACCTTGTCCAAATATTTGTTATCTAATGGATTCAACAGGGGAACAATTGATAAGACATTGTTCATTAAGAAAGACAAAAAGGATATTCTACTAGTCTAAGTTTATGTAGATGATATCATTTTTGGGTCTACAAACAAGGTGTTATGTGAAGAATTTGAGAAGCTCATGCATAGTAAATTTGAGATGAGTTCTATGGGGGAACTCACTTTCTTTTTGGGGCTTCAAGTTAAACAGATGAAAGATGGGATTTTCATCAGCCAAGACAAGTATGTGGCTGATATTTTGAAGAAATTTAGCTTTACTGATGGGAAACCAGCTAAGACAACAATGGAGACCAACAAGCCTTTGCTCAAGGATGAAGATGGGGAAGAGGTTGATGTTCATCTGTATAGATCAATGATTGGTTCATTGATGTATCTAACTGCTTCAAGGCCAGACATCATGTTTGTTGTGTGTGCTTGTGCCAGATTTCAAGTGTCCCTAAAAGTCTCACACTTGAATGCTGTTAAGAGGATTTTTAGGTACTTGAGGAGTCAACCTAGGTTGGGCCTTTGGTATCCTAAGGATTCACCTTTTGATTTGGCATCATACTCAGATAGTGACTATGCTGGAGCAAGTATGGATAGAAAGTCAACCACTGGAGGATGTCAATACCTTGGACATAGGTTGATCTCTTGGCAATGCAAGAAACAGACTGTGGTGGCCAATTCAACAACTGAAGCTGAGTATGTGGTTGCTTCTAGTTGCTGTAGACAAGTGCTCTGGATCCAAAACCAATTACTGGATTATCGGTACAACTTTATGAACACCAAAATTTATATTGATAATAACAGTACCATGTGTATCATCAAAAATCCTGTTTTTCACTCTAAAACAAAGCATATAGAGATAAGACACCATTTTATAAGAGATTGTTATGAGAAAAAGCTAATTCAAATAGTTAAAATACATACTGACAATAATGTTGCAGATTTACTCACTAAAGGTTTTAATGTGGGTAGATTTCAATTTTTAATTGCTAGTATAGGAATGATCAATCTTTGAAAATCAAAAATCTTATCTCTGTGTGTTTTTGTAATAGTGTGTAAGGATTTGTGCTGTTATTGATCAAATAAGTTGTTTCTATTGCTTGCTCTGTTTGTATGTTGTCTGCTGCTAGTTGGTTATTCTGCTGCTATGTATTATAAATGCTTGTGATTATTGTGGTATCTTGTTTCTTGTGTTTTTGTGGTTTTGGACTAATCTTTTGCAGGATAAGTCACAAGGGAATGATTGATTGATGAGAAAAAGATGTTTGGAATGTTCAGAGAACATTCTGCTGCTGGTTCCAAAGTTTCTGTTGCTAGGCATATCATTCTGCTGCTGAAAGTTATGCTGCTCAAGTTGAAACTTTTAGGATTCTGCTGCTCGGTTTGAAAGTAAAGGGACTATTTTGCAAATTGGCATGAATAAAGCCCTAATTGGATCTAAACGGTATAAAAACCCAATTCGATCTCACCAATAACTTTGTGCGCCCAAAATTAAACCCAATTCAAATCCTAACACATCTTTATATCATTCGATCAAAAACCCCCAAAATCAAAACCCTAATCCATGATGACGAGACGCGAATACTCCGCCGACCACAATCAAATAGCATTTCTTCAAAAGGTCCCTGAAGCTGAGGGTTTTACTGAATTCATTGACTTTCTTAATGCATCACAATTAAGGTATGCATTAACAGTGAATCCCACTATATTTAAATCCCACATGAAAGAGTTTTGGTCTACTGTCAAGGCCGGAACTAAACATGGGGAAGAAAGATTAACTGCCATAGTAGATGAAGAAAGAATAGTTGTTACTGAGACATCTGTAAGAAGAATACTTCATCTTGCAGATGATGAGACAACCACTTGTCTTCCTACTTCTACTATTTTTTAGGGTCTTGAAAACATTGGGTATGAGAGGCCAAATAATAATTTAAAAATTTTCAAACGCCTCCTATGCCCACACTGGAAATTCTTTATTCACACTCTTCTACATTGTCTTAGCCCTAAAATAACTGGGTGGAATGAGTTCAGTACAACTCAAGCTTCAGCCTTGATTTGTCTAGCTACAGGCCAACCATTTAATTTTTCGGCTATGATTTTTGAAGGGTTGAAAAAGAATATTTCTGGGAAAGTTTATATTTATCCAAGGTATTTGCAACTACTTATAGATAATCAATTAAAAGAACCTTTGGAACATAGAGGGACTGAACCAACTCATAAACTGACAAGCAAAATGTTTACTTATTTAAAGAAAAATGGGACTGGATTTTCTGGGAGAATAACTCCTTTGTCCCAACATATTTTAAACATTGCTGCTGCTGTTGCTGAGGGTGAAGAAGCTGAAAACCCAACAGCTTCCCATCACACACCCATTTCTGAATCTACAAGTGAATCATCCCAAAATGAACCCCAAAATACCCAATCACCTAGGTCTTCACATGAAAAGAGCACTGAGTTACCTCAGACTAGTGCTAGTATGGAAGCAGATGAGGCTGCCATAGGTGATGGAGATGGCATGAAGGAAGGGGCTGACACTACTTCTTCTGGTTTAGTAACTGGGCAGTCCAGTGTCAACATAGCTAAGACCCCAACCTTGGCAACATCTACTGCTGAGGGTTCTCATGAACTTGATGCACATGATGGTAACCCCAGCCACATGGCTAAAAAGGGGGGCTCAGCTGCTCAATCTAGGATTGAGACTGAGTTTCAGTCCAAAGATTCACCTCTCAGGAAAGGTAACACATCCCAAAGTGATGAGGACAGAGATGAAACAAATGAATTGATGGATGAAAATGTACAAAATGGCAATGCCTATGATACACCTCTCGGACCAGGTAACACAGGTCGAAGTGTTGAGGCTAGACTTGAAACTGAACCAGAGACATTGATGGCTAATGTACAAAAGGTCAATGCCAGTGATCCACCTCTCGGGTTAGGTGACACAGACCGAAGTGGTGAGGCTAGTATGAAACAAAAAAATGAATTGAAGGAAAGATGTACCAATTTGGAAGCTCAAGTTCTTGGCCTCACTAAAACAGTCAAAAGTTTGAAGTTAAGGGTCAGCTTTTTGGAAAGAAAGGAAAGGTCAATAGCTAAGGTCATCAAAAGGGTCAAGAAAGTGAATTCCAAACCAAGTTTGGGGGAGGATGCTCCCAAACAGGGGAGGAATGCAAAAAATGATGATGTCAAGGGTTCAGGGGAGGTAGAGATGGAAAAAGATGAAAATGTTGCTGGTAATGAAGGGGCTGATATGGATATGGACATGGACTCAGGAGAAAATGAGGAGTATGTGGTCAAGGATAAGTCAGGAAATGAAGTTGTTTTGGAAAATGTAGCTATTGTTCAAGATGGAGATTCTACTGCTGGCTCAGGACAACCTGCTGCTAGTGTTGCTCATTCTGCTGCTGAGCCAGAGCAAGGTTCTACTGCTGGGGAGAAAGAACCTGCTGTTGAGTCAGATGAAGACATAATACCAATAGCTCAGATCATGTTGAACCTTAAAGCAAAACAACAACAACAACAACAAGAATCACCACAAAAACCTGAAACTGAACCTACTGCTGCACAACCACAACAACAACCTCAACAACCACCTGCAACAACACAACAAACTTTAACACCTGCTATTCCAAGAGCACCATTAAAGGGTGTAGTCATTAGAGAATCTATCCCAACCAAGACACCAGTTCCACCACCAACATATAAGGGGAAAGGAAAAGAGAAAATGGTGGAGGAATCTGAAGCATACCCTGATCAAAGAGATGTTCCATTTCATTTGTGGCCCAAGCATCTTCAAGATAAGTTTAATGCAGAAGAGGCTCAGAGGGTTGCTGCTGAAGAACAAGCATAATATGAAAGGGACATGGAAAAGCAAAGGAAATAATCTGAAAGACAAGCTGAAATTGATGCACAGATAAGGGCTTGGGAGGAGAATAAAGCAAGGTGTGAAGCTGCTATGGAATGGGAAAAGGTGAAAGTGGAGTTGGAAGATACTTTCACTAGTGAAGGAATAAATGACTGGATAAGACAAGTTGCATCTGCAAAACAGAAAAAGTTTCAAGATGATAGAAAGAAAAAGAAGGTGATTAGACCACCAACTGCAAGGCAACAAAGGAACTTTCATGAGCACTATTTGAGAAACATGAAGGGCTGGAAGTTGATACAGTTGAAACCATTCTCCAATGATGAAGTTAAACAGAAATTTGAAGCTGCTACGAAAGAGATGGAGATAAGATTTGCACCTCTATCAGATGCTGATGTGTCAAAGCTTACAAAAGCAATGCCTCTAAATTTTTACATGAATCCAGATGCAAAGGTTACAAAGAAGGTGTCTGAAATTGAAGAAGAAAAGGTTGTAAGTGAAAAGGAGAAGGTTGTTGGAGAGAAGGAGAAAGAATCAGAGGTTGTGAAAGAAGAGATAAAAGAAAGTTCTACAATTGGTGTAAAGAGGTATGGAAGAAGGTTAAAGTCTATTGGCAGGAAGAAGAAAAGATCTAAATCTGTAGTAATGAGTGATTCAGAAAGCAGTTCTAAAGGTGAGAAGGAATCAAATGCTAATGAGTATGGAACTGAAGAGGTAACTGCAGATGATATGAAGAGAATAATGGATCTCACAGTTCTAGCACCACAAAAAGAACCTGAGATAGCCAATGCAGTTCCTTTAACAACAAAGTACCCAATCATTTCTTATTCACATGATGTTCAGGATGGAAGTGAAGCATAGTGGGAAATCAAGAGATCAGATGGCTTATGTCAGAAGTTTATTAGATTTTCACAGATGTTACATTACATGGATAGGAATGATGTGGTACAACTCTGGAAGCTCTATAAGGAAAATTATGGTGATAGAAGACCAGATGTGATCTATGAAAGGCTACACTATTACTATTTGAAGAATATGTTTGAGCCAGATGAGAGAGATCTTGAATGGAAGGATTTGCTAAATTCAAACAAGGTTCATAAATGGTATCTATATCAATCTTGTGGAGTACATGAATTGGTTGGTAGAGGTGTAAGTGTATACATGCTGGTGGAAAAAGACTACCCCTTCACCAACAATACTGCCATTATTACTCAGATGCTACAACTTCGGAAGTTAAAGTTACAGAGAGCATTTCTTTCAGATCATCAAGCCTATGAGTTAGTAGAGAAGTATAAACAGGTGCTGAAATCTAAGTCTTCAAAGCAGTAGTGAGTGTTTGGAAGCATCCTCTTGGTGTATGTCTGTACTTAGAAGAAACTTGTATATTTTGGGTGAAAATATCAAGTTTAGGGGAGGATTGTTGGGTTTAAAGATGTTGTTGCTTTGGATATTATGCTGTTGTTTATGATACTTAAGGAAAATACACTAAGTATGATTCTGCTGCTAGGCATAATCATTCTACTGCTAGTGTATTTATTTTGCTGCTGAGTTTTTCCAAGAAATAAGCTAAGTGTGATTCTACTGCTAGTCTTCGAGGATTCTGCTGCTAGAGTAATCATCCTGCTGCTTATTAGATATGTATAGTTTGTTAGATAATTATGGTAAAGATAAGAATAGATATTATTCTTGTATAGAAAGTTTTGTAACTGACTAGGACTCCTTAAGTCTATAAAAGGAGGATCTAGGGTTAGGGCTAGTACACGGATTATTAGCATATGTATTGTATTCACTTCAAGGTTCATTGTAACCCTGTTACTTTTGAGTAACCGTATTCAATATATTGAGGTGATAGTTGAGAAAATTATTGAGTGTTAAATTGTTAATTCTTCTTAAGATTAATTACTAAATTCCGCATAGTGATTAATAGCTTGTTCAAGAACAGTCTCTATACCTATTGTCTTAGATCCACATCTAGGATAATTACCAAGATCAATTAAGCTCAACTGGGATCAACAACAGGAACACCACAACTCAACATTTTGTTATCAAAAATTAAAGGGATAGCTGTGGTGGTCCTCCTGCTGGGATCGGCTGGGATTATTCATACTCCATTCCTTTTGGTCTCTCCTTGTCAATCGAATTTCACCACTGTAAGGTTGGTTTGATTTCCTTTTTGATTCATTTTATTGGTTGGCTATTTCATTGCAATCTTGGGTCGGTTTTCTTAAGAAACCGATAAAAAATTTGATGAAATCGTGGATTAAAAATTTGATTAAGCTTGTTTTAATCGTGTGGTGTTAATCTAGAATATAGGGTGTCTGAGTCAACTCAACTCAGCCGAGTTGAGTTGAGCTCAATGAGTCTTGGCGACTCATATTTATTGTTATATCATCGTGCTTATAACTGATTTAAATTGCCTGTCGATTTGGTTATTTTCCTTGGAAGTTGATGTTAGTCTCGGTATTGGATTGGGATTTGCGTGTAGATTCGACATAGGTTTGGATTCGTAGGATTATTGAGTTATTATTGGTTTGTGATGATGTTCTAATCTCGAGTCGACACCCAAGAAGGGTGCATCCAGTCTCTTGTTACCCTCGAATTCGGTCTAAACCTACTAGGAGAGTAACAATTTGGTTAGTTGCTGGTTCAATAAGAATCCACCAGGGTGATTGTTGGTTTCGAATATTGATACGAGTAGGTTAAACCTGTTTAGGATTCTAGTCAGACACGTCTAGGTCATGGTTTGGCCTCGGATTTGTTCCCAAATTTGCTTAAATCTCATAGGTTCGAATCATGTGTCGATAATAAATTTGGGATGAAGTGATTTTTGGTTGGTGCCTTTGTTGTTGGACCTTCTTTGGCCTGGTGATACGACCACAAGGGTGGTTCGTTGGGTTAACTTTAGCCCGTCAACACCCACATAGAGTGTTGTTTATCTCGGCATAGCAATAACACCATAAGAGTGGTGTTTGCCTTGTGCCTCGGCTCACCGAAATCACACCAAGGGTATTGGTTTGGTTAATCTAGTACTAACTTCATAGGGAGCGTTTGCTTAGTCTCACGAATTCCCGAATCATACTTCATAGCTCACTCTTGATTGTATTGATGGCTTATTCTAAATGAGCTCAAAAGAGCTTATTCCGCGTCCTTGTGCCTCACCTCCGGTGTATTGATGTTTAAACCGAGATGAAATTTCATTCCATAGGGTGTGTGGAAAACTAGAAGGGTGGGGGGTTGAATAGTTTTACGTATTTTAAATTTTATTGTGAAAACTTTTGTTTACTTTTAAAAACTTCGATTCGATCTTATGTGACTTCAACTCTTAAACAATATGAACAAATATAGACAAATGTAAATAAGAGATGCAAGTAAAGTAAATGAAATGAAATAAAAGATAGGGATGGAAAGATCAAACCACAACACAAGGATTTATAGTGGTTCGGCTACAAGGACACCTTCCTTGCCCTACTCCACTCCCCGAGTCACCTACTTGAGAGTTCTCTTCACTATGTCAACAAACTCCCTTATGGCGGAGAAAACCTTACACAACTTTAGCTTACACCGGCTTAATGACACAAACCTAGATGTCGGGTTCTAATCGTAGCTAGAACCAATCTCACAACTTCTACACGACTTCTTCACGACTTATTCACAACTTCTTCACGACGGCTTCACGACTTCTTCACTACGGCTTCACACCTTCTACACGACGGCTTCACAAATTCTAGACTACGACTTCACAACTTCTACACTACTTCTTTACAACACAACTACTTACTTACACTTTGATCTACTAATTACAACTACACAAACACCTTATCAAATACTTTACACAATTATAAAAATATATGAATTGAGCTACAATACTTCTTCTCTAGATGTTGAAGAAGTATTCTTCTTTTGCACTTGGATGATGAAAGCTTGGATCACTTGGAAACCAATGCTTAAGAGAATATGATCAAAGGATTTTAGAAAGGATTTACAAGGATTAGAGAAGATTTAGAACAGAAGGTTTTGGGTGCAAAAGGTAAGGAAAAAGTCCAGACATGAACCAGTATTTATAGGCAAATCTGAGGACCTAGAGGAGCGGCGCGGTCCCCTTAAATAGGTGGGCGGTCCCCTTATAATTAAGGGGGGCGCCTAGTAAATTAAGGGGGCCGCCCAAATCCGAACGTTGTTCAGATTTGTCTTTTTGTGAGGAAGGTTTTTCTGGAACATTTTTACCATTTTTGGTTGAAAATTTGAATTCATAAATTTATAAAGGATTAAACATTTTTATTTAATACCAAAAATGATTTTCTAAAAGATATAAAATGTTTGGGTCATTTTATAAAAAATCTAGTGATTAAGAAAATGTTCTTTTGATCATATAATGCATTAAGCATTTGTTTATTCATACCTTAAGTGATTGAGTTGTTAAAATAGATATTAACAACTAAATACTTGTTTACGTCATAATTTTCCGTTTAATGATTTTACATTTTGTGATTATCAAAACGTAGAGATATTGAAAAATATTAATAACGTGTTTAGGCATTATTTATATCAACAATCTCTCCCTTTTTGATGATTACAAAATCTAAACTCATTAAATTGAAAAAGTGCTCAATGCATGAGAACATATATTGCATTTCATCCCGAAGACCAAAGATGATGGTTCGGTTATGAATGCAACAAAGGCAAGTATCTCCATGAGCTTCAAGGAGACTCCAAGGTATAGGATTAACAAAGAGAGGTGGTGGAATTGGTGAGGATGAAAAGTGAGCATCAAGAGGTGTGATTGGTGAGAGGGAGATGGCAAGCTCGATGGATGGAGGTTCTTGAGTGAGATGTGGTGGTGATGTTGTTGGTGGTGGTGTTATTTGTGGTGAGGAGAGGTGTTTGTTGATGTAGTCATTGATGGATGAGGTTGAAGGTATGAAAGAAGAGGAGGTACCATGGGTGGAAGGTGTTTTGGATGGTGCATTAGGTGCACTTGGAGATGAGCATTTAGGTGGTGGTGATGGAGTGGTGTTGTCTTCTTTAGTAAGATCAATGAAAAGTTGTTTGGGTGGTATGATGACCAATTTTTGTTTCTTAGAGGTCTCGGAGATGGAGGATTTTGGTGATAGCATGGTGTTGTAGGTTGATGTTTGAAGGAGATGAGGATTGATGAAATGAGGGTTTATCATTTGGAGGGAATTTATAATATGAAAGTATGGTTGGTTTGGGTAAGGTTTTGAGGTTTAGTAGTAATATTCCAAACTCAGTTGGGTTATTAAGAGAAAGGGTAGCTGAGACTAGAGAAAAGGGGTCACAAGATGCAAAAGAAAACAGTGAAATTCACTGTCCAGATGGCCGGTCCCCTTAATTATAGGCCGGCCCCCTTAAAATTAAGGGGACCGCCTAGCAAAATTAAGGGGGCCGCCCATCTGGTGTTTTCCCAGACGACCAAAATTGAAAAATTTACAGAAAATGGTCAATTTTTGGGGTGTGTTTGCAGCAAGCTCTATTTGAACCATGTACACTAGGAATAATCAAATAGTAACAATAATATATTAAGTAATAATGTACATATATAAACTAGCAAAATCATGTTATAAGCATATCATAGGCATATTATATTAAAGAAACTAGTAACAAAGTTCTAACATGATAGTAGTTAAACGTCTAGCACAATGCAAGATATAACAAAATGAATGTCAAAATAATAACACTACACATAATTGTCTAATAACATATCATCAATGTTCAATTTAAATCCACACCAAATAAATCTATTTCTTCTTTCCAAGAATCTTCCTGAAGGCCTTTCCTATTGACTTGAATCCACCTCGAACCTCTTGATGCATTTGTTGAGTGGTGTTTAGCAATGAGGTTTGTCTTTCGAAGAGGAGTTGATCGTTTTGTTGGGAAGGAGAAGGAACTTGATAGTCGATGTAATCAAGTTCCGGAAGATTATCAATGAATGTCGTGGGTGATGGGGTACTAACACGTGATGTGTCCTCCTCCTCATCATCATCATCTCCTCGATGAGATGTAGAACCACGAGGTGGGAGTGAGAAAGAGCTACGAGATTTACCCTTGTCACTTCAGGATCAACGAGGTTGGACACGAACAAGAGGACGTAGTACCGGTTGAACGAACTCATAAATATCACTCTCAAGATGAGGGTAATGTTCCATGACATGATAATAAAGTCGAGTAAGGAACATACCATAAGGAAGATTGGCATTGGGAGTGTTTTTAGCGGATATGATTCGATGAACAAAGAGATAAGCCAAATTGTATTGTTCTTCCACAACAACACAATACAACATGTGAGCAATGCTCGCCGTGATATGATCACGGTGATCACCGGTACCGAACGCATTCTCGCGAATGAGTTCTTCCCAACGCTTCATGTCGGGGCTTAACTCCTTGAGGAGGATTTGGTTTGCATGGATGTCGACATTTTTCGACTTAATCTTTCTGCTAGTCGTACCACGTTCTAGCTCAAGAAGTCGACGAATGTCGTCGGGAGTTGGGATCTCAGAATAGTATGGACCCTCTTGAGGTCGATGTTGTTCAAGAGAAGAAAGATCCCACTCATTTGAGAAAACGGCTTGACCGTTGTGGGGAATTTTGAGAATTTGACCGAATTGAGCGAGAGTAAGAGTGATGAATTCGTTTTGGATCATGAAGGAAATGAGGATATAACCATAGTCATCGGTTTGCACCGTAACTTGGCTATAGAAGTCAAGAACAAAGCGAGGAACGATACGCTCATTGATTTTGTAAAGACAATCGAGACGAACATTGGAGAACATTCGTTCGATATAGTCGGATTGATAGAAAGATGGATCGACAATTCTCCCCTCATGAATGTTTCTATTTTCGATGGAACGATAGAAACATGCAATAGTGGGAGATATGCCAGGAGTGGCGGAGACTTTTGGAATGTATTGTTTTGTTTTGGAGACATCACCAACCGTGGCTTTAGGCATTTTCACCTAAACAAGACAACAACAAGAAAATAAGAAAAAAAAAATATACTACTTATGTGGAACACAAACATACTTCGACTCAAAAAAAATTTAATCCTAAGAAGTAGTTTGCAACGCTCCTTAGTTTTTGTTTTTAACTCGCTTAAAATGTATTTTATGATGTTAAGAAGTAGTTATAGAGATATTTTGATGAAGAACCAAAAATATCCAAACGCTTCTTTATACATCATAAGCTACTTTGAAATGTGGCTAGACAAACATTAGATTGTATGTCTAGCTATTTCTTACGAGTATTTATGCTAAGTAACTTATTAAAAGAATGAAAACATAGATTTTGACTCAAAAATGTCTTTTAATTCATTATGCCAAACCCTCCCTTTTTCTAGAAAAATAAAGACTCATATCTCAATATACATATGAATTATGTATCTTGATGACTCAAAGTGACTAGTTACATGTTTATAAACTTGTCCATTAGTTGTGAAATTTATTTTGACTTAATCTTTACAATTTTATGACTTAATCCAAACACTCTCTTATGTTTATAAAATTATTTTTCATGATTCAAAAAGTGTATTTTTAGGATTAAAAGTTGTGATATTGTAATGTGGTTAGTTTTAACAAGTGTTTATGGCATATTTCAACAATGTATAACAAATTTTGAATGAGAGTGTTTGGTTTTTCAAAATTTTAGCATGAGGGTTTTAGATTACTTAGATTCTATGTGAATTAAGCACTTTAATCCTATGGGAAGCATTTGGCAATGAGTATCCTAGACTTAATTTCAACATAAGTTGGAATTTAAAAAATTTAAATAAAATACCTAATTGTGATTAGACTCGAAATTTGATGAAATTAGATGAAATGTGTTTTGGAAAACTTACAATATATGTTGCTAATCGAGATATAAGTGTTTGCCCCTTGCGAATTTAGCCCGAATTGGTGATTTGGTAAGTGGTTTTGATGGTTTTTGGGTGGTTTAGTTCGTTCACAGCAGGTAGCAAAGGAAGGGTGTGTGAGAAATGGAGTGTTTGGCAAAAGTTTTAAGAGGAAAATCGTTTTTGGTAGCAGCAGATGGCCGGTCCCCTTAAACATTAAGGGGGCCGCCCTCGTTAACTAGCCGGTCCCCTTAATTTTAAGGGGGCCGCCTACCAAAAATGAAGTTTTTCGAATTTTGTTTCTGACGGCAAAATATTTATATATATATATATATAATATATATATATATATATATATATATATATATGAATAGATTTATAATATATCAAAAATACGTTGGTTTGTATATGCACGAGGAAGGAATACTTGACACATTTTATTAACATTTCGTTAAAAAAATATCTTGAGAATTTTGGATAAAATAATCAAGACGTCAAGTCGACAATGATTTTGAGGAATGAGAGGGAATGTGTATATTTATATATATGTATATTACATGGGAAATTTGGATGTAGAATGGTGTCGAGAGATGATGAGGTAGAGACGGAGATGAGTGCTGACGGCGTCGGGAGTTTGTTTCATCCATAGTTTTCTTTGCGCGAAGGTTTAAATTCTACTTCTATGTTTATCCACTTAACTCACTTCTCTTCATCACCATGAGTTTTATGATAGTGGACATAGAAGATTTTCGTGTTGAACGTTAAAGTCCAAAAGAGCAAAGGGGGAAGAAGAAGTTCGAGGACGAACAATTTCTTTTAGTTCTAGATAGTCAACAAATGACGTATCTAGGTTGTGAGAGGATATGTGTGTGTGTGTATATATATATATATAGTAATATAAGTATGAATATATGTTTAGATATATATATATAAGAAGAAAACTCACTAACAAACACATAAGTATTAACTAAACTTAAGCATTTAAGACTAACGGGGGCATGCAATAAGCTAGTTCATTAATCTAAGCATATAGTGGTAAGCATGAAAGAGAGGCGTACCTTTTTTTCTTCAATGTGTGATCTTCAAGCACTTCAAAGCGTATATATATTGACTTATAGAAGTCAATCATGAATGAGATACCGACTTTCCCGATGAGTAGACATTCTAGCCACTTGGTCCCCATGGTCTAATTGGTCCATAGTTGTTTGAACCAAACATGGTTTGCAATTGACTATGATGCATATATGGTGGAAGTATTCCCCAAGGATTGAAACTTGGTGGACTTGAATAATTCCACATTGGGTGACTATTATTATGGCGGTTTGGTCTATTTTGGTTTCTTCTAGGTTGAGGAGTTTTAGGCCGAGGGTGAGGACTAAGTGGTCTTCTAGGAGGAGGTGTTTTTGACCTTAATTTTGGTTTAGAATATTCTACTTCGGTTTTTAAAGATGGTTTGTAGAAAATTTTTACTTCCTCATTACTAGCTATAGGTATTTTTCTATCTTTCATAAGTATATATTTAGGTTTTGACTCTAAAGATTTTTGCTTATTAGTTTCACATTCAAACTTTACATTTTTAGTTTCACTAGTTGAAGCCTCAGTTGAATTAAA
Organism: Artemisia tridentata subsp. tridentata; assembly: GCA_021014915.2. Taxonomy (NCBI): domain Eukaryota; kingdom Viridiplantae; phylum Streptophyta; class Magnoliopsida; order Asterales; family Asteraceae; genus Artemisia; species Artemisia tridentata. The sequence goes on from CP139506.1 coordinate 293,228,147, forward strand.
TCCTAAGCCGGTTTTATCTCCTGATACTCTTTGAATACTTATTATTTTCCTAAGTGAATTACTACTATTTTCGAATTTGTCAAGTTTACAAATTTCTTTATTAAGTTTTTCGTTTTCATTTTTAGTCTCTAGACATGTTTTACATTCTTCAACAGCTTCTTTGCCTTTTTCTAAGTTGTGTAGTTTAATTTTTAATTCAAGTATTTCGTTTTCTAATTGGTTATTTATGCGTTTTAGTGATTTATTTTTAGTCATTACTTTTTGACCTAGTTTGCATAACCTATTATATTCACTATCTAAGTATTTTTCGTCTAATGATAAATATTCATCACTAAAGTATTCGGTTTCGGAATGTACCTCACTTGATGTCTTAGCCATAAGACACTTCTCCTCCTTTGTGGTTTCTTTCTCATCTTCGTCACTATCACTCCATGCTCCTCCAACGAACGCCTTTTGATTTTGTTCCCTTGACATTATTGGACATCTTCCGATGAGATGATTTGGATCACCGCATTTAAAGCACTTCCTCTCGTTCTTGCTATTTTTGTCATCTTTATTTCTTTGGAATGCCTTTCTTTCGTCATGTGGTTGTCTAATGAATCTTCCTCGTCTTTTGAAGAGTTTCTTGAAGTCTCTCACGGCCATGGCATATTCTTCGTCATTACTTTCGGAGGTTGAGCTATCCTCGTCACTAGATTCTTTTCTAGCCTTCAACGCAATTGACTTGCTTTGCTCTCTTCTTCCTTTGACCATCTCAGAGTCTTTCTTTATTATTGCTTCGTAGACTTTCAAGTTACCGATCAACTCGTCAAGTTGAAGAGTTGACAAGTTCTTCGAGTCTTCAATCGCCGTAACTTTAGCCCGCCATTTTGGATGAAGCGCCCTAAGAAATTTCTTAATAAAATTCTTACTAGAAAAACTCTCATCAAGTGTTTTTAAACTTGTGATGATTGTGTTAAACCTAGCAAAAGCATTATCAATTGATTCCTCTTCCGGAATCGTAAATTGTTCATATTGTTGAACAAGAAGATCTATTTTATTATCTTTGACTTGACTATTACCTTGGTGAGTTATTAGTAAAGAGTTCCAAATTTCTTTTACGGTTTCACACATAAAGATTCTTTCGTATTCTTTACATGGTAGCGCATTATAAATAACCATGTTTGCTTCATCATTTTTAGCAAGTTTTCTTTTCAAATCATCATTTTGTTTTTCAAAAGGTACTATCTCATCCTTTTTAGTTTCTGGATTATTTTGAATAGGTAAAAAAATCACCGTTAGTAATAACATGCCAAAGATCTAGATCTTTTGATTTCACATAAGTTTCGAATCGATTTTTCCAATAAAGAAATCCATCACTTTCAAATAGTGGTGGTCTTTCCATAGATTGCCCTTCTAAATATTTTTCAGATTCCATAGATCGTTTCAAGTTTTAAAATACAGTTTATTTTAAAAATCTTGTTTGACCTGGCTCTTGATACCAATTATGGAAAACTAGAAGGGGGGTTGAATAGTTTTACGTCTTTTAAATTTTATTGTGAAAACTTTTGTTTACTTTTAAAAACTTCGACTCGATCTTATGTGACTTCAACTCTTAAACAATATGAACAAATATAGACAAATGTAAATAAGTAATGCAAGTAAGGTAAATGAAATGAAATGAAAGATAGGGATGGAAAGATCAAACCACAACACAAGGATTTATAGTGGTTCGGCTACAAGGACACCTTCCTTGCCCTACTCCACTCCCCGAGTCACCTACTCGAGAGTTCTCTTCACTATGTCAACAAACTCCCTTATGGCGGAGAAAACCTTACACAACTTTAGCTTACACCGGCTTAACGACACAAAGCTAGATGTCGGGTTCTAATCGTAGCTAGAACCAATCTCACAACTTCTACACGACTTCTTCACGACTTATTCACAACTTCTTCACAACGGCTTCACGACTTCTTCACTACGACTTCACACCTTCTACACGACGGCTTCACAACTTCTAGACTACGACTTCACAACTTCTACACTACTTCTTTATAACACAACTACTTACTTACACTTTGATCTACTAATTACAACTACACAAACACCTTATCAAATACTTTACACAATTATACAAATATATGAATTGAGCTACAATACTTCTTCTCTAGATGTTGAAGAAGTATTCTTCTTTTGCACTTGGATGATGAAAGCTTGGATCACTTGGAAACCAATGCTTAAGAGAATATGATCAAAGGATTTACAAGGATTAGAGAAGATTTAGAACATAAGGTTTTGGGTGCAAAAGGCGAGGAAAAAGTCCAGAGATGAACCAGTATTTATAGGCAAATCTGAGGACCTAGAGGAGCGGGGTGGTCCCCTTAAAATTAAGGGGGCTCCCTAGTAAATTAAGGGGGCCGCCCAAATCCGAACGTTGCTCAGATTTGTCTTTTTGTGAGGAAGGTTTTTCTGGAACATTTTTACCATTTTTGGTTGAAAATTTGAATTCATAAATTTATAAAGGATTAAACATTTTTATTTAATACCAAAAATGATTTTCTAAAAGATATAAAATGTTTGGGTCATTTTATAAAAAATCTAGTGATTAAGAAAATTTTCCTTTGATCATATAATGCATTAAGCATTTGTTTATTCATACCTTAAGTGATTGAGTTGTTAAAATAGATATTAACAACTAAATACTTGTTTACGTCATAATTTTCCGTTTAATGATTTTACATTTTGTGATTATCAAAACGTAGAGATATCGAAAAATATTAATAACATGTTTAGGCATTATTTATATCAATAGGGTGCGTATGGTTTTGAACATCTCATTCTAAAGGTTGGCTAAATAAAATTAACAAACTTAAGATTAGAAACTAGAATATGAATATAGGAAATGGAATTGTTATTCATTACAAGGGTGCGTTAATTTTACCGCGAGAATATAACATGGTAAATACATATGAACCTAAAGTTGAACCTGTATTTTACTAAAGATGAGTGCGTTAGAACTTGTTGAACCTGTGTCACTAAAATTTGAGATTTAACAACATATAAAGTGAGTTAAATTGTTGTGATTAGGGGCGTTAGAAATTGTTACCAAAAGGGTGCGTTAGTTTGTTTTTAACAATGGGCCAAGGCCCACCACCAATTTAACAGATGGACTAATATTATGGATTAAGGAGTATTAAGATAGTGTCATTTAAAAGCAACCCTAAGTAAAGTGAAAGAGTTAGGGTTTTCTAAATTTTAAAAGACTTGTATTAAGGTATATCGGACTTGGTAAACCTGGACAATATAAATATTTTACGAACACTTAAATACCGGATAAAATCAATGGACGCTTTAACATATCGGGCTAATCGGACATTTCTAGACTAGACGACTAATAGACAATCTAAAAAGTAAGATTAATTAGTTTTATAAATTTCTCTTATTAAAAACTTGACGGGGAAAACATTATTTGGAGGAAACTGAGTTTTACTTAAAGTCATGACAACTTTTGAAAATTTTATAAATGAACATGACATGATTTATAAATTTCTAAACTTATACTTTAAAATTCAAAAACATTTTATCTAATAAAAACCCGACAAATCGAAACTTGTAATTATTAACATGAAAAATATTTACTATTTAATACACTAAATTTAAGTTTTCTTTTAGAACTTAAATTACCTTTTTAAAACTATATTAATTAATTTTAAACTACTTGGGGTTATTGGGTAGACATCAAAACATATTAATTGACTTAATTATAGACAATTTTCTTTTGTCACTATTTTCCTCGACTTCGTTTGTCATTCCTTTCTTAGCTCAAATTCCCGTCCGTACCTTTATCGACTGTGTCGAATTCCTATTCCTTTTTGGCGTGAGTATTCTTGAGCCTATGTTCTTACCACCACACGAAACTTAAACAACTTTAATACAATTAATCCACGAAAACTAAAACTCTCATCCTTTCAAAATTCTTTATCTTTCGAGGCGTATTCGGAGATAAATATATATATTAGGTTATGATGATCCGGCACCGTTGTGCCATTTCCTCAATATCGTTGAGTTTCCCTTGATGCCAGTTGTGACTGTTGTGATATTTGTGCATTGCTGCAAGCCAAGGTGAGTTCATGGCCCCTACCTTTTACTTGTTTTATAACTGTTTTGGGGTAGAATACATACTTGTTTTTAACTAAATTCAATGACTGTTTATTTGGAATATGCAATCTGGAATTGATTGTTTTACTTGAAATGCGATTGGTATTAAATGCTAGACTGTTTACTTGAATGCATTATTTGGATACATGGCATATACATAGACCAAGGGTACTGGTCAGACAAATACATGGCATATACATAGACCAGGGGTACTGGTCAGAGATATGTAACAGGACCGGGTGTAACGGTCACATGTCCGAGTGTAACGGACAGACTACCAGGTGTAATGGTCATGACGAGTGAACCAATCAACAAAACATTAATACTAAACATTATTATCATGACATGCATTAAACTTTAATACCATAACATTTTGAGCAGGGTATGCTCATAGAACTTTTATTACATTCATATCATCATTACTGTTTTATCATAAACCTATGAACTCACCAACCTAGTGTTGACCCTTTTTAGCATGTATTTTCAGGTTTAAGGTGATAATTTAGTGGCGAAGACTTTTAGCAGGGCATGGCATGGTCATAGAAGACTCTGATATAATTGGGACCACTTGAAATCTTTTATGGGCTTATATTTCTGCACCATTTTTGAAATGTTGTAAACAAATCATTTTGAATATGAAATCTAATTTAAACGGTTGCAGTAAAATCGTTCTTTATACTTGTGTTGTGATACCAATTGAGTAGCACCCTAGTGACATGTATGCTTCCGCTATATCAGATTTTGGGGGTGTTATAGATATGGTCATAGAAGACTCTGATATAATTGGGACCACTTGAAATCTTTTATGAGCTTATATTTCCGCACCATTTTTGAAATGTTGTAAACAAATCATTTTGAATATGAAATCTAATTTAAATGGTTGCAGTAAAACCGTTCTTTATACTTGTGTTGTGATACCAATTGAGTAGCACCCCAATGACATGTATGCTTTCACTATATCAGATTTTGGGGGTGTTACAGATTGGCATCAGAACCTAGGTTATAGAGAGCTGGGTATTTTTCAAACCTAGACTATAACCACTTTTACAAAAACAAAACTCTATGATTGACACATGCCTGCCTGCCTGCCTGCCAAAGCCTACTGCCTGCTGCCTTGCTCATGATAAGACATATTCTTTTAAAAGTAAAGGATATATTACTGGTGTAACTAAGCTGACTATTAGTAAGGGATATATTACTGGTGTAACTAAGCTGACTATTCCAAAATTTATTGAACCTCGGTGGAATATAGACTGATCACCTATATTCGATCAGGGACAGTGGGACATAGACTGATCACCTATGTCTGACTCAGAGGTAAATTTTGCAATACTCAGAGTAGTTGTACTAGAAGTTATGCCCAGATTAATTGGTAATTGATTGTTGAAGGTCTCATAATTTTGTGTGTTTACATAATCATTGCATAGCATAAGCATTCACATTTGCACACAGCACACTGGCATCACAACACCTCACAAACCATTATATAACCGACACCACTATACTTCCTTATTCATCTGAGATTCCTGTTGCTGCTGTCTGACCATGATATGCATCAGGTCGGTTAGACCCGATGAGTATCGTTTAAATCCGAGTTGCTTATTTGTAACTCCTCCAGATCGTAAAAAGCCATCCGAGCTTATTGGAGAATTTGGAATTAGTTCTGGCCATGTTTGAATTTGGCCCTCAACCCGTAATACATCCGGCACCATTTATATGGAATCTATGTTGCTGCCATCCGCCTGTAATTTGCATCGGCTCAGGTTAGACCCGATGGGCACCGTTTAAATCCGAGCTGCTTATTTGTGACTCCTCGAGATCGTAATAAGTCATTTGAGCTTATTGGAGCGTTTGAAATTGGCTTTGGCTATGTTTGAATTTGGACCCCAAACCATAATACGTCCGACACCACTATACTCGACCATTTATATGGAATCCCTGTTGCTGCCATCTGCCCGTAATTTGCATCGGCTCAGGCTAGACCCAATGAGCATCGTTTAAATCTGAAATCGTATTAAACCCATTGGAGATTATTAAAGCGTTTGGATTCGATTTAGGCTACGTTTAGAATTGGTTTTGACTATGTTTAAATCTAGACCTCATTCCGGATTTAGAATTGTCATTCAGCTTTGTTTTGTTGTGGTTTCGTTATAGCCACCTCCACCTCAAACCCTACCCTCAACCGATGTTGTACTTTCCACGTTAAGTACTAAGTATACTACTGAGATGGCCAACTGATGGCTAGTAGCAATCAACATCCTTCTTCAGGGTCGTACCCTGAACTTGCCAAACTCCCCATTCGACGGAAATTCTATGACCGACGGAAACCTTAAGACTTTAAGGAGTAACCTAAACCGCGTTCCTTAGGACAATCACCTAATTCTCCTCTCGTCCCTCGGGAATATCAGCTATTTCTGCTACCCTCTCATAGGATAATAAACCATGTCATCATGCCTTTCACCACTCTAAATTAGAACATGTACCTCACCAAATCACTGGCAAACAACCTTGGTACCCTCCCACCAACAACGGGAAAAGCATCCAACTCCAAATCAAACCTTGAAAACCAGTCATCGTGCTCTTTTACCACTTTAAATCAGATCCCTTATCCTATTAAACCAACTTCGGACATCATTGTAACCCACCAAATCACAACAAAGGGAAAATCGATAGCAGACCACCTAGGTTCCCTCCCGCCAACAAAGAGAAAACCCTTAAACAGCCTAACGAGACCCAAATCTGTTGTGAATATCAACATCTCTTCCCAGACACCAAATTTATCGGATAACCTAAACCGAAATCCGGGACAGATTTCGTGTTAAGGAGGGTAGACTGTAACCACTCGTAAATTTCCAAACATTGTTTTAATAATAAAAGTTTAATTATTTTTACATGACAATTTAATTGAGCATTTATGAACATATTTAATTATTCTTTCATATTGGTAACGATTAAATTTATAATTTTCGGAGTAAATGACTTGTTTTTAAATGATATCTATAAAAACGTTTACAGAAATATATTTTTGTAATTTTTACAAACCGATGGACCACATTTAGAATTTAACCCAACGGGACACGGGGTACACGGGGTATTAATAAAAACATTCTACCCTTCTAATAAATAAACTACCCACCATCCATTTTCTTTTCTTATCTTCTTCCTATTTTCTCTTTTTCTCTGTACCCTCTCGATAACACCATCGTCCCATCACCATCTTCCTTTCTTTTATTTTGTCTGCCATCTTTTCTTCCCAATGCCAGGTCACGAGATAGCTTAGGAGATGAAACATTGATAGTGATTTTACCTCAAATCGCCCTTCACAAGAAACCCACCAAGAAAGCTTGGTCAAAAATCACCTCTTTGCTTCCTTATAAATCCGGTCGAATGAGCCACAGGAACACCACAACTCAACATTTTGTTATCAAAAATTGAAGGGATAGTTGTGGTGGTCCTCCTGCTGGGATTGGCTGGGATTATTCATACTCCATTCCTTTTGGTCTCTCCTTGTCAATCGAATTTCACCACTGTAAGGTTGGTTTGATTTCCTTTTTGATTCATTTTATTGGTTGGCTATTTCATTGCAATCTTGGGTCGGTTTTCTTAAGAAACCGATTAAAAATTTGATGAAATCGTGGATTAAAAATTTGATTAAGCTTGTTTTAATCGTGTGGTGTTAATCTAGAATATAGGGTGTCTGAGTCAACTCAACTCAGCCGAGTTGAGTTGAGCTCAATGAGTCTTGGTGACTCAAATTTATTGTTATATCATCGTGCTTATAACCGATTTAAATTGCCTGTCGATTTGGTTATTTTCCTTGGAAGTTGATGTTAGTCTCGGTATTGGATTGGGATTTGCGTGTAGATTCGACATAGGTTTGGATTTGTAGGATTATTGAGTTATTATTGGTTTGTGATGATGTTCTAATCTCGAGTCGACACCCAAGAAGGGTGCATCCAGTCTCTTGTTACCCTCGAATTCGGTCTAAACCTACTAGGAGAGTAACAATTTGGTTAGTTGTTGGTTCAATAAGAATCCACCAGGGTGATTGTTGGTTTCGAATATTGATACGAGTGGGTTAAACCCGTTTAGGATTCTAGTCAGACACGTCTAGGTCATGGTTTGGCCTCGGATTTGTTCCCAAATTTGCTTAAATCTCATAGGTTCGAATCATGTGTCGATAATAAATTTGGGATGAAGTGATTTTTGGTTGCTGCCTTTGTTGTTGGACCTTCTTTCGGCCTGGTGACACGACCACAAGGGTGGTTCATTGGGTTACCTTCAGCCCGTCTACACCCACATAGAGTGTTGTTTATCTCGGCCTAGCAATAACACCACAAGAGTGGTGTTTGCCTTGTGCCTCGGCTCAACGAATCATACTCCATAGCTCACTCTTGATTGTATTGATGGCTTATTCTAAATGAGCTCAAAAGAGCTTATTCCGCGTCCTTGTGCCTCACCTCCGGTGTATTGATGTTTGAACCGAGATGAAATTTCATTCCATAGGGTGTGTATGGTTTTGAACATCTCATTCTAAAGGTTGGCTAAATAAAATTAACAAACTTAAGATTAGAAACTAGAATATGAATATAGGAAATGGAATTGTTATTCATTACAAGGGTGCGTTAATTTTACCGCGAGAATATAACATGGTAAATACATATGAACCTAAAGTTGAACCTGTATTTCACTAAAAATGAGTGCGTTAGAATTTGTTGAACCTGTGTCACTGAAATTTGAGATTTAACAACATATAAAGTGAGTTAAATTTGTTGTGATTAGGGGCGTTAGAAATTGTTACCAAAAGGGTGCGTTAGTTTGTTTTTAACAATGGGCCAAGGCCCACCACCAATTTAACAGATGGACTAATATTATGGATTAAGGAGTATTGAGATAGTGTCATTTAAAAGCAAACCTAAGTAAAGTGAAAGAGTTAGGGTTGTCTAAATTTTAAAAGACTTGTAATAAGGTATATCGGACTTGGTAAACCTGGACAATATAAATATTTTACGAACACTTAAATACCGGATAAAATCAATGGACGCTTTAACATATCGGGCTAATCGGACATTTCTAGACTAGACGACTAATAGACAATCTAAAAAGTAAGATTAATTAGTTTTATAAATTTCTCTTATTAAAAACTTGACGGGGAAAACATTGTTTGGAGGAAACTGAGTTTTACTTAAAGTCACGACAACTTTTGAAAATTTTATAAATGAACATGACATGATTTATAAATTTCTAAACTTATACTTTAAAATTCAAAAATATTTTATCTAATAAAAGCCCGACAAATTGAAACTTGTAATTATTAACATGAAAAACATTTACTATTTAATACACTAAATTTAAGTTTTTCTTTAGAACTTAAATTACCTTTTTAAAACTATACTAATTAATTTTAAACTACTTGGGGTTATTGGGTAGACATCGAAACATATTAATTGACTTAATTATAGACAACCTTCTTTTGTCACTATTTTCCTCGACTTCGTTTGTCATTCCTTTCTCAGCTCAAATTCTCGTCCGTACCTTTATCGACTGTGTCGAATTCCTATTCCTTTTTGGCGTGAGTATTCTTGAGCCTATGTTCTTACCACCACACGAAACTTAAACAACTTCAATACAATTAATCCACGAAAACTAAAACTCTCATCCTTTCAAAATTCTTTATCTTTCGAGGCGTATTCTGAGATAAATAAATAAATATATATATATATATATATATATATATATATATATATATATATATATATATATATATATATATATATATATATATATATATATATATATATATACATACTGTTGTGATATTTGTGCATTGCTGCAAGCCAAGGTGAGTTCATGGCCCCTACCTTTTACTTGTTTTGTAACTGTTTTGGGGTAGAATACATGCTTGTTTTTAACTAAATTGAATGACTGTTTATTTGGAATATGCAATCTGGAATTGATTGTTTTACTTGAAATGCAATTGGTGTTAAATGCTAGACTGTTTACTTGAATGCATTATTTGGATACATGGCATATACATAGACCAGGGGTACTGGTCAGACAAATACATGGCATATACATAGACCAGGGGTACTGGTCAGAGATATGTAACTGGACCGAGTGTAACGGTCACATGTCCGAGTGTAACGGACAGACTACCAGGTGTAATGGTCATGACGAGTGAACCGATCAACAAAACATTAATACTAAACATTATTATCATGACATGCATTAAACTTTAATACCTGTTGATACAAAAGTTGGGCGTTCCTTGTTTCCGTACCAATTAGATCTTAATGCTTGAGACCTGCGCACTAAGAAAACAAAAAGACACCGTTAGGCTTATCGTGGAATTGTCTCCCACGATTATCCTCCGGCGTGAGAGTAAGTAATCGGTTTTAGGATTTGGTTGAAGAGTTAGGGTTATCGATCATACCTTTAATGAGAGTCGAGAGACTCTTTATATACACACGAAACCCTAGTTGGTTTCGTGTTCCTCACTCCTCAGCGTATCCCGCATGGGTCGGTTATTTGATACATATCTCATAATAAGAGATATCCTATATCAAAACCATAAATAACTTTGGGTTTGGGCCATCGTGAGCCCAAACCGTTATCGTGATGGGCTTGAGCCCATTCGTGATGGGCTTAAGTGTTGGTAGCGTCCATTGGTCGGGTTCGTGACCCGAATGCGGACTATACGTCATCATGTCCCCCCAGTCTAGTATGCGTAGTGTAACAACTGCGGATGCTAGACTAACAAATGTAGCAAAAATATTCCTTGATGCGTAGCGGGGAAGTTTCAATTATTTCCCGCCCAAATTAGCAAATTAACCTAGTCCAAGTACATCCGTATCGCCTTCGAAAATCGTGAGGGTTGGGTGAAAAAGGTCTTTACCTTTTTGCGTCCCAGCCACACGATTGGGGCAAGTGGGGTACATGTGTCATCCATCCACCAATATGTGTAACCTTATATAAAGGTTAGCCGTCGCTTCACTGTGGCTACCACAGTAAAAAACATCTTTTTCCACCATTGTTAAACCTTCAAAAAGCAATCAAAAGTCAACGAAAGCTAAGGTAATAGCGTGTGCGCTTTAAATTCTAACCATGGTGCTTCAGTTATCCGATTTTAATTCCGATTTATCTGCGGACGAACTTCTTCAGTTCACATCAGATTATTACATCCCTCTCGCATTGCATCCGGAAGTTTCGGTGGCGAATGCGTCAATAACGAACTTCCCGCAAGGGAAAGTGGGGGTTTATACGCGCTTCTTCGACTTTGCGAACCAGCGTGTGCCCATTTCCCTATTTTTGTGCGATATTTTAAACCATTATCGCTTACATATTTCACAACTGCACTGTATAGGTGCAGCGAAAATAACCAATTTTGAGGTAAATTGTCGCCTGTTGGCGATTGAACCCACAATCCATCTATTCTGCGCGTTTTACCACACGTCGTGGTCAAACGGGTGTGTCTCTTTCTCCAAACGCGCAGGGTCACTGCAGTGCTATACGGAGAAATTAGACGCGCTGAGGGTTTGGAGGGAAAAGTTCTTTTGGGTTGATAATGCATTTTTTCCATGGATTTTTGAGTTCTATACTCAAGAATCATTACCGAGAGATGAGCGCCCCATCCCCAGAACGTATAGCGCAGAGGATGCGGAGACCATTAATGCCAACCGCATACCGATCAAGGCGTATCCAGAGGAGTTTTTGGTGCACATGGGCATCAGCCATAATTATTTTGGTAGTCCGGAGGAGGTGCCTACTTTTTTGGACGAGAATAGCCGGGGTGGGTGCTTGTCTCTTCCTTCCTCTTCGCTTATTAGTTGTAAGCGCTCTTCCCTTTATAGCTTGTCTAACCCATTTTATGTTTGTTTGTTGTTTGGTGCGCAGAGATGGATCTATTCAGTGTTGTTCGCTTGGAGAAGCCGAAGCAAGTTACTGTGGGTGTGCGCCCATTAAGAGATGGCGAGGAGCCGATTTTACAGGCTACTGCGGGGCGCACGATGGAGATTGTGCAGGAAGAATCTGAGGATACGCCCCCCGTTGTTTTAGAGGCGACGCCTCTTCGCAGTTTTCCCACTCCTGAGGTACAAATGGATATAGAAGAGTTATCACAGACTGACTCGTCAAACAGCGTGGGAGTTTCTATGAGTGAGTCTGAGGGCGCTGGCCAGGGGGTGAAGCGCAAGGCAGTTGCTGGGGATGATGGCGCTAGTACATCGAAGAGAAGGCGCCATCTCATTTCTAGTGAGCCCTCATCATCAGAGGAGAATGCGTCACAGAAGGATACAACTGAAATTCCTTCTCTCAAGTAAGTAATTAGGCTTGTATCTTTAAATCTGCATTTCTTTATTCCGTAATGATACTATAAAGTAGTTCTGTTATCTGCGTGCAGTGTTGAGGTTGCTGCGCGCGCTGGGGAATCGCCCCCCAAGGCGGGTCCTTTGCCTGCTGATCATCTTGCGCAGGGGGGCCAAGAATCTGGGACAAAGGCTCCCGAGGATGCTCCTACAGAACAGTTGATTGAGGAGCTGTGCTTGACTGCTGCACAGCTGAAGGCTAGATATGCGGGTGAGAGTAGCCTTAGTGTGCAGAAAGATGAAGAGATCGCTTCTTTGAGAGCTCAGTTGGCAGCAGCGCAGGCTGAGGTTAGGGCAACAGATGCGTATGCTCGAAAGGTTGCTGAAGAGAAGATGTCACTGCTTGCTCAAGTGGGTCAGGAGCGTGCTGCCTTCACAAAGTACCAGAACACTTGCCTTTGGGTGTTGAAATATATGGAGCTGAACAAGAATGCGCACATCTCCCTGTTGGATGACTTTCGTAAGGTTGTGCAGGATTCACTGGAGAAACAGGAAATGAAGCTGCGCAAGCTGAGCATTGAATATGACGAAGAGTTGTACCCTCACCTGGTGTCATCAATTGCTGAGCGCAGGTGGCTTATCAGCCATGGTTTGCGTCTCGCTGCTATAGGGACTTTGGAGTCGCAGGAGGTGAAGGGGGTATTTGGGGAAGTTGTTGAGCGCGCGTTGGCACGTGGCCAGGCGCAGGCTATAGAAGAGCTTGCTGAGAGCAATTTGTTGACCGTGCCTGTTACTCAAGTATCGGGTTACAACGCCAACTCCTATGATGAGCTTGTTGCTGCTATGGAGAAGATGAAGCTACTTGATCTTCCTCATATTGCCCAGTTAGAGCGCGATCAAGATTATCCCATAAGCGTGATTATGGAGGGACTAACCTTGGCCAGGCACACAGCGGAGGGCGCAGAGGCACATCCTGACTACTTCCTCAAGCCAGATGTGTCGCAGTTGCAGGTACCTATCTTTGCCCGCCCTCGTGACATCCTTAATCCGTTTGCCCTTGAAAAAGAGGTCCCGCTGAGGAAATCCTTAGAGGCGCATGCTATGAGACTTGCAAAGAAACAAGGTGTGAAGGGAAAGGCCATCCTTTGTGGTGTTGGGGCTGCGCACATACCTAGATCTGATGGGGTACCTGTTAGCGTGCCAACAGTGTCGCCTAAGGATAGTGATCTCCTCAGGAAGCTTGAAGAAGCTGGGGGTACTGCATACCATGTTGGTAGCTCAGGGCTTAGACGTACCCGTAGCTTGTCTTGGTAATTTTTGTAATAGATTAACATTTTGTTGCACATGTGCATGTTAAATCTGTATCTTATATGAACTTGTAGTCCGTAATAAAATGTTGATTAGAAAAAATACGATTATGCTCATATTGTATCAAATGTGATAATGTTTGTACTTAGTTAATTTGTCTTTGCGTAAAAGACGTCTATGTTGTGTCTAACATAGCAACTTCTTGTGTATATACTTAAGAAAATTTATAAAAGATCCATAATCGTGTATGAAGTTCATAAAATTTACAAGTTTATTTATATGCGGCGTACTACAAATAGCATATCAAGGAGTTAAGTGTATTAGCTCCTAAGTTGTTAAACGCGCACAGTGTGCATTATTGTGTATCCGTCGTGGGATACACATTGAACTTACTCCAACGTCTTGAGAGTAAGGTGTTTAACAAGGATGCGTGATCCGATGTTGATGGGTTTGCAACCCTCTTACTCAACGAGTTTGTTAGTAGGTTTACTCATCCTTTTACCATCGTGGGTTTTAATAGGTGCATGCACGCCATATAGGCAGAAAAATAAAATAACAACAATATTGAAACAAATAACATGTAAACAATAAAGTGAAATGTATCGCGGAATTAGCTAGAAACCGCGACATTTGAATTAATACTTGCAAGTTTTTATAAAAAAGAAAGACATTTTTCTATATGAAACAAAATGTAAATACACGGATATTTATTAAGCACTTACTAAAGTGCGGAGGTGTCCGTGTGTGAGGTCGTAACCTTTCCTAAAGATAACATCTCTTGAGATTGCAAACATTCCATGTGCGCTGTAGCTCGCGGCCATCCATGTCACGCAGCTTGTATGCGCCTTTACCTAGTGCTTCAATGACCTCATAGGGTCCTTCCCACTTCGGTCCAAGTTTACCTGTATCTTCTGCGTGGCTTGCATCGTTAGCGCGATAGACAAAGTCGCCTGGTCTGAATGAGGTGCTTCGAACTTTAGCGTCGTAATATCCCTTCATTTTTGACTTGGCTTTTGCTTCGCGTATAGCTGCGCGTTCACGCCTTTCTTTCAATAGGTCTAAGTCGATACGTTGTTCGTCGTCATTGGTTGCGACATTAACTTCCGCGGTTCGAATAGTTGGCATCCCGATTTCAGCTGGTATGACAGCTTCTGTCCCATAGACAAAAGAAAAAGGAGTGTCTCCATTGCTAACTTTGATTGTCGTGCGGTGCGCCCATAAGACATGCGATAATTCATCCACCCATCTTCCCTTATGTTTGTCTAGGCGCGCTTTAATTCCTTCGCCTAGACTACGATTTGCGCGCTCAACCAAACCATTGGTTTGTGGGTGTTTGACTGACGCGAAGTGTTGTGTAATATTTAGCTCTACGCACCAGTCTTTAAACGGGTTATCACGGAATTGTTTTCCGTTGTCCGAAACAATCTCCCCAGGTAATCCAAAGCGGCATACAATATTTTCCCAAATGAAGCGTTTTACTTGATTACCTGTGATTGTCGCTACTGCCTTCGCTTCGATCCACTTAGTGAAGTAGTCTATTGCAACAATAAGGAATTTCAGTCCTCCTGCTGCGACAGGGAAGGGACCCGCAATGTCAATACCCCACTTATAGAATGGCCATGGAGAAGTGATAGGTGTCAGCTCTTGTTGTGGTCTGCGCGGGATGGGTCTATGAACTTGGCAGTCGTTGCATTTCTTTATCACATCGCGCGCATCACGGTGCATAGTGGGCCAGTAGTATCCTGAGCGCAATGCTCGTGCTACGACGGACCGTGGTCCTGAATGCATACTGCATGAACCAGCGTGGATCTCTCAGAGTACGTAATCTGCCTGAAGAGGTCCAACGCACCGAAGCCATGGTTGTAGGAATGAGCGCCAATATAGGATACCATCTCTAAGTTCGAACCTCTGCGCTGTGCGCCGTATCCGTCGAGCGTCCTTCTGCTCATCGGGCAATTTGCCCTTGCTTATAAATTCGATAATAGGGGTCATCCACGTAGGATTCTCTTCCTCTATTACCGTGGATATCTCCATCTCCGAGATGGATTTATTTTTTAGGATCTCCACCAATACTTGTTTTGACAGGTGAGCAAAGCTTGTAGATGCGATTTTGCTTAGTGCGTCCGCCTTTTTGTTCTCCCCTCTAGGAATTTGTTTAATGGTAAACCTGTCAAATCCTTGGATTAGTGACTTGGTCTTGTCGAGGTATTGGACCATATTATCCTCTTTAGCCACATATTCGCCCAACACATGGTTGGCTACTAATCGGGAGTCCACATTTGCTTCTAGGTTACGTACACCCATTCGATTTGCAATGCGTAATCCGGCGATTAGGGCTTCATATTCTGCCTCGTTGTTCGTGGCTGTGAATTCAAAACGCAGTGCGTAAGTGAATTCCATTCCTTCTGGATTAGTGAGGATAAGGCCAACGCCTGATACATCCACGCATGAAGATCCATCCGTGAACAAGACCCATGGTTCTTGTAGTTCTACCTTGCTCGGTGGAGGTGCGTCATCGGTATCTGGTTTTTCGATGATGAAGTCTGCTAGTATTTGCCCTTTAACCGCAGTGCGTGGTCTGTAAGAGATGTTATACTCGCCTAGTAGCACACTCCATTTTTGTAATCGCCCCGATGCGTCAGGTTTAGAGATAACTTGTTTGATAGGTTGGTCTGTAATCACCGCTATTGGGTGCGCTTGAAAGTATCTACGCAGTCTTTTGGCGGCAAATACTAACGCCAAGACCAACTTCTCCATTGGGTTGTAGTTAATCTCTGTCTTCTTGAGTGCTTTGCTTACAAATATACCGGTGTTTGTACGGAATTCCTATCCGTCAGTAACACTGCTCTGACCGCTCCATGAGTCGCAGATAAGTAGACGATTAACTCCTCCCCTGGTCGGGGTGCGACTAGCTTAGGAAGCGCTGCTATATGTTGCTTAAGCTGTGTGAAAGCTTCTTCCGCTTCCGTAGTCCAACGAAAGTCTCCCTTTTTTGTACACTTCTTGAGTGTTTTAAATAGAGGAAGTGACTTATCCGCTGATTTGGACAGGAATCTGTTCAAACCGGCCAACTTTCCATTCAGAGACTGAACTTCTTTCAACGTGCGCGGTGAAGGAAGTTGGATGACAGCCTCTGTTTTTTCTGGGCATGGCTTAATGCCATCTGGTTTTATCAAATATCCTAGGAACATGCCTTCTGTAGCGCCAAAAGTGCATTTCTTAGGATTCAACTTCATGTTGATCTTTCGTAATGTTCTAAATGTTTCTTCAATGTCACGCACCACTTCGTCTTCAGTATGGCTTTTTATGACAAGGTCGTCCACATAGACCTCTAGGTTGCGGCCCACTTGCTTTTCAAATGCATTATCTACCAGTCGCTGGTAGGTGGCGCCCGCATTCTTCAGACCAAAAGGCATCTTTGTATAACAAAAGACGCCTTGGCTTGTGTGGAAGGCTGTTTTTTCCTCGTCTTCCTTAGCCATTTGGATTTGGTGGTACCCTTTGTATGCATCTAAGAAACATTTAAAGGGATATCCGCACAAAGATTCCACCTTCCAGTCTATCTCTGGTAGTGGGTAGCAGTCCTGTGGACATGCTTTGTTAAGGTCAGTGAAATCTACACACATCCGCCAACTACCATCGCTCTTCTTGACCATTACTGGATTGGAGAGCCAATCATGGTAATAGACTTCTCGTATGATGCCAGCGTCCACAAGTTTGTGTACTTCTTCCAGAATGGCTTTTGCGCGTTCTGGAGCCTGGCCGCGCTTTTTCTGCCTTACTGGGGAATATCCTTGTCGGATTTTTAGCTTGTGTTCTGCAATCGAGTGTGGCACACCAGTCATGTGCTTTGGTTCCCATGCGAAGATATCCAGATTCTTTTGTAAGAGCGCGCACACGGCCGCTCTTCCTTTGTCAGACAACGATCCCCCAATCGATACTTCTTGCTCCGGGTATTCAGGGTGAATTGCGACCTTTAGGTTTGATACTTTAGCTGCGCTCTGTTCTGGGGTATGCGTTGTTTCTCATGTAATCGTGTTACATTCTTTAGGTGGCGCGGCGCTATTGTAGATGGTGACAATGTCGCCTTCTACTGGGAATTTGAGCATCCCATGCGCTGTGGACGGTACTGCGCGTATTGCCGAAATTCCTGGTCTTCCAATAATGCCGTTGTATGGTGAAGGAGATCTGATCACCATAAAATTCATCCAAGCTGTCGTGGAGTGTTCCTTATTACCAACAGCGACTAGTAGTCGCAGTTGCCCCATGGGCCATATCTTTTCTCCTGTAAAGCCAGTAAGCGCAGTCGTGGCTGGGCTTAACTGTCTTTGTATCTCAGGGCGCAATCTCTTGAAACAATGCTCATACATTATATCCGCTGATGCCCCTCCATCAACATACATGCGGTGGATATCGTGACCCCCCGCACTTATCTCAATGGTGAGTGGTTCTGCCACTGCGTTGTCCGCAACCAAGGTGGGGAAAGAGATTTCGCTTCCATGGGAAAATTTTTGGCTGACCTTTTGCCTAGTCTTTCGCTGCCATGATTGTATCATGTAGATTGTGTCAGCCTTGTCCTTAGGCGCTTCTTTCTTGCCTCCAGTTTTCTGTTTGTCTTTCTCATCCTTAATGTTTTTAACGAGATGGTCCAATCTGCCTTCTTTTACTAGCTTCTCAATTAATTGGCGCAATTGGACACATTCATTGGTTGTGTGGCCCTTCTGTGCATGATACTCGCAGTATCCGTTCCCTACGCGCCGATCTTCTGGGGTGCGCATCGGTGGGGGTCTCGGAAAGTTCGCGCCTTCCGTCGCGAATATCTCCTTTGGAGTCTTCGTTAGTGGGGTATACTTGTCATTTCCCCGTCCGCCCCCTTGACTGCGATAGCTTTTGTTACGATTGCTACTCTGGTCATTGGATTGTCTCCTTGGCTCTTCTTGTGACCTATAGTTTGAGTAGCTTTTCTTGCTATCCGCAGCGGCGGCTTCTCCTTGGATGAAGGACCTCGTGCGCTTCATGAGCTCATCAAAGGTTTGAGGAACCCTATCATTTAACTTTTTGATAAGGTCTGGGTTATTGATTCCGTTCATAAACCCTGAAATCTTTAATATTTCGGGGCATGCCTTGACATGTATGCATTCATCCTTATAGCGCTCCATAAAAGCGCTTGTGGATTCCCCTTGGCGCTGTTTTACTCTAGCGAGTTCGACAGGGTTCTTGGCGCACTTCTTCCGCTGAGTGAAGTTCAAACGAAACGCCTTCCGCAACTCTTCAAACCCATTGATGCTTCTACGTGGAAGCTTACTGAACCAGTTTCGCGCATTCCCCACTAAAGTAGAGTTAAACATGTGGCACCACACAGGTTGTGGCCAATTTTCGATGGTTACTGCTGATTCAAAAAATTTTAAGTGGTCATCAGGATCACCTGTTCCATCATAAGTTTTAACATTGGTGGGCATGCGCCTTTTTTTATCTTCTGAAAAGTCACTGATACGCCGAGTGAATGCGTCAACCTTTTGGCGGCGCCAGGGACGAGACATATCTTCGTCTTCCCAGTCGCGGGATCTTCCCCTGGACTTCCAGTGTCCTGTTTCTTTGTCCTTGTTGTCCGAGGAGTCACTTGAGGATGAGCTTACCCTTTTGCGGCGCTTGCGCCGACTATCCTCGGAATCCAAGCTTGAAGGGCTTTCACTTGGGGAGCATCGTCACCCAAGCCTATCGTGGACTCTGCGACTGCCAAGTCTAGCGTGGACATTGGTGCGCCGTCCATCATCTTCGTGCTCCTCCAGAGACTGTAAGTCGGCTGCTTCATCATCCACAACTTTCCTTCCGATCCTAGTAAACACAGGGTGTCGGCTACTATCTTTCTCGCGCCTTTCCTTTCGGTAGCGCGGTGGGGATGCTTCACGCTCAGGATCAAAGTTGAGCCTGGCTTACAGGCTCTGACTTGACCTCTTTTTCGCTTCCTCTCGCATCAGCGCAGCCAAGGTTTCGTAGTTCTGGGACACGAAATCACTTGGCGCTAGTTCAGGCGCGAATCCTTCTAGCGCGAGAGTGTCTGTTTCCAAATCAGGACCCTTGTTTCGGGTGGGCGCATTTGGCGGTTCAGTGAAGTTTAATTCCGACATGGTGAGAGGAGTGCGCAGTAGATCCACCGTGCTAGTGGTTGTTGTAGTAGCATGGGTAGTCCTTGTGATCGGTTCTACTGGGGTAAAAGCCAGATCTGAGTATGATCCTAGGCTTTTGGGCGCACTGGTTGTTCCAGAGGGCGGCTTAGCGGCAGAATCAGTTTGCTGCTTCTTCCCCAGTAGGTCGTCATGCGTTTTCTTCGTCTGCGGAGTCCGCTGATTTGGGTTTCCATGCTTCGTCATTCTAGTTCTTCGTAGAGTTCTTAGTGTAGGGTCCCACAGATGGCGCCACTTGTTGATACAAAAGTTGGGCGTTCCTTGTTTCCGTACCAATTAGATCTTAATGCTTGAGACCTGCGCACTAAGAAAACAAAAAGACACCGTTAGGCTTATCGTGGGATTGTCTCCCACGATTATCCTCCGGCGTGAGAGTAAGTAATCGGTTTTAGGATTTAGTTGAAGAGTTAGGGTTATCGATCATACCTTTAATGAGAGTCGAGAGACTCTTTATATACACACGAAACCCTAGTTGGTTTCGTGTTCCTCACTCCTCAGCGTATCCCGCATGGGTCGGTTATTTGATACGTATCTCATAATAAGAGATATCCTATATCAAAACCATAAATAACTTTGGGTTTGGGCCATCGTGAGCCCAAACCGTTATCGTGATAGCCCATTCGTGATGGGCTTGAGCCCATTCGTGATGGGCTTGATAGCCCATTCGTGATGGGCTTAAGTGTTGGTAGCGTCTATTGGTCGGGTTTGTGACCCGAATGCGGACTATACGTCATCAATACCATAACATTTTGAGCAGGGTATGCTCATAGAACTTTTATTACATTCATATCATCATTACTGTTTTATCATAAACCTATGAACTCACCAACCTAGTGTTGACCCTTTTTAGCATGTATTTTCAGGTTTAAGGTGATAATTTAGTGGCAAAGACTTTTAGCAGGGCATGGCATGGTAATAGAAGACTCTGAAATAATTGGGACCACTTGAAATCTTTTATGGGCTTATATTTTCGCACCATTTTTGAAATGTTGTAAAAAAATCATTTTGAATATAAAATCTAATTTAAACGGTTGCAGTAAAACCGTTCTTTAAACTTGTGTTGTGATACCAATTGAGTAGCACCTCAGTGACATGTATGCTTCCACTATATCAGATTTTGGGAATGTTTTATACACCAAGTCCAATTCTTCACACACGGACTTACACCAAGTTCAAGTCTTCACACACCGACACACGAACTAACACAAAGTCCTAATCTAGATACACCACTTCACGGACTTACAATTTGTCCGTATTTATCCTAACACACCTAATCACGACTCACACACAAGTCGGATATACAAATTTACAATATACACAAAGAAGAGAGTTTGGGGGAAGAAGAGAATCGTAACACAAGTTACGTGCGTGTGTGATGACTATAACACTTTGTTGACTAATACGAGTGTTCTTATCTTGCACTTTGATATAGAGGGTAACGGGATCACTTATAAACACATATCGACACGTTATAATGATCAAAGAAAGGAGGAAGAAAGAACAGAATATTTTTGTGCAAAGAGGCTTATTTTTTCTGAGAGAAACAGTGCAGTATTTATAGGCACTAGGAGGAGCGGGGGACGGTCCCTTAAAGACTGGACGGTCCCGTATATATAAGGGAACGTCGCCATGTTTACGGGACTGTACCGACATACGCTCCTATTTTTGTCCTGATGTGGTGAAAGTTTATCTGGTGAAAAACTTATCTAGTTTAGGCAGGAAATATAGCTGTTGGGAGATTTGAAATTCAAATTTATTTTCTTTAATAAAACATTTCTTTTTAATTACAAAAATACTTTTGTAAAAATGTTTCGTCACATAAAAATGTGAAGTTTTGACAAAAATAAATTCTTTGATCACTTTACTAATGTCGGTATTGTGTTTATTCATACCTGAAGTGATGTTGTAATCGATACGTTGTTGAAACGATTTTTCTCGACTAAAAACTTATCAAGTGTAATTTTACGTAACGTGTTTTTATATTTTGTGATTATCAAAACGTAAAGAGACCGAATAATGAAAATAACGTTTTTGACATCATTTGTATTAACAGTGTCTTCAATTCTTCTGGGGCGTCGCTTGTTAAATTTCCACCAAAATTCCATCTTCAGTAACAAGTGACGGCGTCACTTGGTAAGGTGTGACGCCGTCAGGACTCCTTTCCTGACAGATTTTGAGACTTTGTCGTTTTCTTGTCGTTTTAAGCCCAAAACATGCCGTTTTCCAGATTTTCCATCCCAAGTACCTAAAATGAAAAAAGAAACGATTTAGGTTAATATTTGATCATAAAAACACGATTTTGGCCTTAAATGACCCCTTAAAAATGTACCAATTAAATCGTTATCACTGAGGCTATTTTACATAGCGCCAATAGGGTGTTAAGTGAATATCACAATGATGGGTCTGTTGCAATGCTTACAGTAGACTTCTCGAATGCATTTAACCTTGTGGATAGATCCAACATTACTCCACGAGGTTATGGTAAGGTGTCCCACTATTTCTTTGTGGGTGGATTTCTTATATGGGCAGACAACGAGGTTGTATATAGGAGACAGACGTATATGGTCTAGCACTGGGGTACAGCAAGGCGATCTGTTAGGACATCTTATTTTTTCTCTTGTATTGCACCCACTAGTACATAAGGTTAGAGACAACTGCAAGTTTTTTCTTCATGCTTTGTATCTTGATGATGGGATTGTTATTTGAGATTCATAAGAGGTGGCCAGGGTGTTAAACATTATAAGGGTAAGTGGCCTAGGTTTGGTTCTTGAACTTAATATCAAGAAAATAGGGATATATTGGCCCTCATGTAATGGTATGAAGCTTTGTAAGGTTTTATTCCCTGCTGATATTCGAAGGCCGTCATTGGGTGTGAAGCTTCTTGGGGGAGCTATTAGAAGAGACGCAATTTTTATTAGTGGTGTTTGATATGAGGAGAGCTGCGAATGCTGTTGATTTGATGAGTCTTCTCCCATAGTTACATGACTCGCAAAGTGAGGTCCTTTTGCTTCGATCATGTATGGGTATTGCAAAACTCTTTTTTTGGTTTAAGGACTTGTCAACATGTACACATGTAGGAGGCGGCCTTGTTCTTTGACAAAGGGTTGCATGGGTCGATCGAGAACATGGTGGTTTATGGAGGGCCTTTCTTTGGAGACTTGCTTCTTTACCCATTCGATTTGGTGGTTTGGGTTTGTACTCGACAAAAATGGTTTCCTCTTATGCGTTTGTGGCCTCGAGAGCCCAATATTGGGTGCTACAAGACCACATATTATGGGACAGTGTCATATGTGGTATAGATGATGATTATGTTTGTGCTCTGGATTGTCTTCGTGATACGATTCCAAGCTTTGATTTTAAAGGTTTTACTAATAAGGAAATGCCCCATCTAAACCCTAACAAACATTGGCGAGTGCATTTTTTAGTGAAATGGCCAAGGATATGGAAGTCCACTTCGACATGACTGTGAGACACAAAGCAGTTTTTGAGTGTCTACAGGCACCACATGCCCAGGTTTTTCTTCTAGCTATCCCTATAAACGGGCTAGGTCAACATATGTCACCGGTGAATATTATATTATCCTTAAGTATTGCCTTATGATTCTTTTATTTCGGGTTGATGAGATATGTCTGGTTTGTCGCAAGGCATGTTTGGATTCCTTTGGGAGAACATGCAGTTTATTGCAAAGAGCTCCCGTGCTTCAAGTACAAACACGATATGGTTAGGGACGTCTTTTTGACGTATGTAGGCATGCTTGGATCTCTGCCAAGAAAGAAGCACCTGTAAACTTTTTGACTGACCCGTTGGACAGAAGATCCACACTTAGACCGGCAGGCATTTTGGTTTTTGGATGAGTTGGAGGGAAACATGCGTGCGTGGATCTAACCAGGGTTTTTCCACTCGTGGGTTTAAGTAGTCGGGGTTTTATAAGTGGGACAGACTGCTTTGAAAGGCATCTCGTACAAAGTGGCAAAACACGAGAAAGTTTGCTTTAAAAATCAAAACATGTTTTTATTCCTTTCGTGTTTGATACTTTCGGTTTTCTTGCACTTTACTTGCGCTTGGGCTGTTTCACCGTGGCTTGGGGTATAATGGTTCAGAGAGATCGACGAGCACCTATGGGCAATAGAGCTCCTCAACATAGTTTAACGTGTTATTATGCATATTAATGTTATGACACTTAAATCCAAATTAATTTATGAAATATAATATATAGGTTGCTTATTTTCATAAAAATATCATTCGTTTTTTTGTTTTTTTTTTGTTTTTTGTTTTTTGTTTTTTTCTTTTCTTAAACTCAAACAACATGCTTAGTCTCTTACACCTTATTTTAACAACTTTACCTTTTAATCACCATTGCAAATAAATATTTACAAAAGTTGTTTAAATCGAATTAACGAATACTTATGGACATGGACGGACCTAGGGGGTTACTAGGCGTTTACTGGACCCCGATGAATTTTTGTCGCCTATTGTTAATTTTCACTAAAAATCACGATTTTTTCGAAATGAACATGGTCCTGAAAATTTGTGTCACTAATACGTCAAAAGGAAATACATGTCTTATTAATTTGTTTACAAGTTTTAATGAAATTGTACATTTTAGTTCATTATTTTATTTATACTCGTAAAAAAAAATTTGTGCACGTGATGATTTAAAGTCCTTGTTCCGCTCAGGGGCAAAGCCATAATTTGAAGTTAAGGGGGCCGAACTTAACATAAAAATTATAACAATAAATATTGCTCCAAAAAAGAATCTATATTTCTTAACTCATGATTCAACTTGACACCACAATAATTAAGATTTAAGCTAAATTAGAAAAGAATAACTTGACAGATTGTTAAGTTATTCGAAATTTTAATGGGAATAAAAGGGGCTAATCGCAAATATTATTAAGAAATTAGCTTATGGCCTATATAACTAATGAATAAAATGGGCTGATTAGAGGTGGCTCAGCGCCCACTAGTCACCCTAGCAACCCCTGGTTCCGCACCTAGTTATGGCTTAATAGTTTTACAAAAAACATTTTCGTGAAAAGAATCATGCAAACTTGCAAAGTATGCAACATCATTTGGGCTTGAGCATTCAACTTGGACTTTATTTTGGGCCACATTTATACACTATACACTACAATCCATAAAAAAATTGCCTTATCCACCAATTCACAAAAAACCCTAATCACAAAAACCCTATATAAACAAAACACCCGAACCCTAGCACACCAACACAGTATTCCACCAGCGTCTGTGTTCTTTGTAAGTTCTACATCTTATAGTTTTAATTTATTTTATCTATAGTATTTCGCCTCTTTATTCAAAGTCATTTTAACAAAATGAAATGATTTTTTTGATTTGGATTTATTTTCATATTAAAAGAGAGGCGTAAATTAATTTGCGGAAACGTTGAGTCGCTTCGTCTCTGTTTGTTTACGGACGCAGCTAATAAAACCCCGCTATATTTTTGTGTTTTTTAATTTTGTTTATGATCCAATGATGGCATGATATCTTTGAGACCTGATTATATTTTGATGACAACTATAAGCATTTTCACTGAGGATCCATTTTTTAATATATATATATATATATATATATATATATATATATATATATATATATATATATATATATATATATATATATATATATATATATGAGATGATGATGTTTGCACTGGGCTCTGAGAGTAATTGTTTAATTGCTTGATTTGATGCATGTTGCAGCCTAGAAAGCTAGTCTGATCATACATATCAAATTTTTTTTTGATAAATTACTATTGGCTGACCATTTCATAAATTTACTTTTGGTAAAGTAAATTTATTAAATATATGGTCAGCCAATATATTTTTTTTTTTTTATTTTTATGGTGCGCTGATGATAGAACTTGCATCCCAGCTCACTATGAGACCTTAATATGTTTAAGGTTGTGGATTACAATTAGTTCATTTTTAATCTGAGCATTATCTTTTTGAGTGTTTCTTGTTTTCATCTGATTTTATTTAAGTTACTCGTATTATTTTCTTGGAGCAATGATGATAAAATATCTAATCCCAGCTCTATGAGACTTTAATTTGTTTAAGGTCCGGGAATTACAATGTTTAGTGTTTATCTGAGCTTTTATGATCACTTGTTTATATAAAATTTACTTTATTTTTTAGCATGTAATATGTTAAATCTTTGTACTCAAATTTCTTCCCAGTGATGCATCAATTTGACCATGCTAATTCTGATATTGATGAATAGTTTACAGTCATTTCTGAGGGAACATCTATTTTGTCTTGTACATATTTGAGTATCATACATAAATACAAAATGATTTTCTTAATATGTTTGTTATTAAATGATCCAATGATGGCATGATATCTTAGAGACCTGATTATATTTTGATGACAACTATAAGCATTTTTCGCTGAGGATCCTTTTTGATACATAATTTATGTTATTTTGTTTATGACATGATGAAGTATGCACTGGGCTCTGAGAGCAATTAATTAATTGCTTCATTTGATGCATAATGCAGCCTAGAAAGCTAGTCTGATCGTATTATTGTTTTGTATGTTTACAATATTTTTTTCTCTCTGTATTTCGTGGTTTATAGGCCTTTTTGAATTTGGAAAAGTAGGATAAGTTTACTTTTAATAGCTTTACATTAATATGTTTAAGGTTGTGGATTAACCAACAAACAAAGATACTATCAAAATGCCGTCCCAACTCCTTAACAAAGTCGTTAAAAACTTGGGACAAAAAAACTAAAACAATTCTCAGACCATCCTAACGATGCAATGTGTTTTTATTTTTTGCGAAAATTACTAGATGGTCTTTCAGACCTTTTATATGCAAAACGAGGGCTACTTTTTGCCCATTTACCAATTTGGACTCCTTTCTCGCATAAAAAAAGAGTTCATGAAATACACATAGACTTTTACTTGATACACATGCATTGAATGCTTGTACTCATGCATTGAATGCTTGTCTTTTTATGTGTATCAAGTAAAAGTCTATGTGTATTTATCAACTCCCAAAAAAAGAGTTCATGAGATACACGTTAGGCCTTCCTTCAACCGCTTATAAAAAAAATATGAAAATGATAAGTCACAATTCATTTTTTAAATAATTAGATGGATATAACTATTAAACTGTGTAGTCAATCTCGCCGAAATACCACTGGTATACTACTGGTATTTCGGATCTCGGAGGTCCTACAAAATTTCGTTTCAAATTTCGTTTGTAATCTCGCTACCGAAATTATCGGCGAAATTGACCGAAAATGACCGAAAATGTACCGAAATTTGACCCAAAATTTCGGTGGAAAAGGCGGTATTACCGCCATTTACCGGTTGTTATGTTTTTTTTGGGCCAAATCAGTCAATAGTATTGATTTTGTACCTTGAATCCGTTTCCGGCGATGAATTCTGACGGCGGCGGCGGCGCGGCGCTGCAACTTCCGGCAGAAACCAAGGAGGGAGGAGAGGAAAGAGGGAAGAAAGGCTTGGAACTTTTTTTTTGAAAAGATACGGCTGCAGTTTGTGGTTGTGTTTTAGGGTTTAAATTAGTTTAAAATTTTTAACATTTAGCCCCTCTATCTTTCACTATTTTACATTTAGTGTCTAAACCTTAAAATAAGTTTGTGTATTTAAACATTTGACCCCTCTATCTTTAATAGTTTACATTTAAGTCTTAAACTTATATATAAAAAATATAAAATTAATAGCTTTATAAAAAAAATTACCGAAATACCAAAAATTTCGTATCTCGGTCCTTGACCGAAACACCGAAATTTTTGTCCTTAACTACATAGCTATTAAATGACAATCAAGTGAAAGCTTAAAATTTTACACTAAATTGCTTTTTAATGACATTGATATGACTTCTCAAACAATGTTGTGAAAGCTTAAAATTTTACACAAAATATAACATCATTTGACAAATCATTTTCTATTTAGTAAATGACAGGTATTTTTGTTTTTAGGGGATACAGCGAGTTACCTGCTGTACCCACACAAAACCCACTCCCTGATGTTACCAAATGGAACCTGAATGTTCATTTTGCAGATAAAATGGTCTCTAATGAAGCTTTTACAGCAACGAATCATCACTGTTGTTTACAACAGTGATACTTTTCTTAATTTTTTAATATAAAAACAGATCTTATTCTCACAAATATTTACACTCTTATCCTCACAAACAAGAACCGGCACATTACACATTCTTATTTTCACCACCACATTCACCACCACCTCAATCACCCGCCACCAGATGGAGCGATATGATTATGTACTGTTGTGAAAAAAGATATATAGGCTGCGAAGATCATGTAAA
The DNA here is from genome assembly GCA_021014915.2 of Artemisia tridentata subsp. tridentata. Taxonomy (NCBI): domain Eukaryota; kingdom Viridiplantae; phylum Streptophyta; class Magnoliopsida; order Asterales; family Asteraceae; genus Artemisia; species Artemisia tridentata. Next base: position 293,256,396 of record CP139506.1, read on the forward strand.
TCTCAAAGTTATGGTAGATAATACTATGCATGTCCTTATTCAAAGATAACTATCAATTTTTTTTATTTTTTTTCATTTATGTAATATATAAATAATTTGCTTGTCAAAAAGACATATCTTATGCTTTCCTTGCTATGCAACACCCATGAACCGAAGATTTGACCATCTAGGTAATTTTCGCTTATATTTTTTGGTCCCTAGTGTCATTTTTCATGTATCTTTGTTTGTTGGTATATATTTATTGTTGCCAAAAATAAAAAAAAAAAAATAAAAAAAACAAAACTAATTGTAAACATATTAAGGTCTGTGAGCTGTGCAAGTTCAATCATCATAGCAACATCATTAAGTTATGATTTTCTTAGACTAGGTGCAATGGTCATCCTTCGACATCATTCTCTCACCTGTTACCTAAGCGTCACATCACCATTTAGCACATCACATTTTCTCTCACTTTTCATATGCAATAGTTACGACTCTCCTAACCTTTCAAACATACCTCACAAAATACTTCGCATGCACTCACAAATCAAATAAACAATAAATAAAACACACATTTTGCACAAATGCTGAGAAGTGAGCCGGGTCACCTTTCGTCTTATTTTTTCCCTTGCCTCACGCGTGAGTATGGGTGTATGCAATAGGGGTGAGGGGTGAGTGGTGAGGCCTCACACCCACTGCATCATCCGGTCTTAGAGCAATGATGATGAAACTATCTAATCTCAGCTCTCTGAGACTTAAATTTGTTTAAGGTCCGGGAATTACAATCTTTTGTTTAAATTTGTTTAAGGTCCGAAATTACAATCTGCATTAGAATCACGGACTACTGAACTTTACACAATTGATGAAGATATGTGATTGTTTTAACTGAACATACTGGATAAAACATTGTAAAAACCAAAAGCATCATACCAATGTAAGAGAATGTTAACAAGAATAATGAGGAGAGTGAATTGTTGCAACCATAGATGATTTTTAGTTGACCTCCCTGCTAGTAAAGTGATATTGTGCTAGTAAAGTGATATTGACACCGATAAACTTCATCTAGGTACCTAATTCATCTACCATCTTGTATTCGTTGGAACACCACATTGAGGTCAATACAGAAAAATTGTTCTTTTTTATCTGTAAGAATTACTTTCGGACAATATAGAAAAGATGTTCTCTCGTACCTGTTTTCGCACAAGCAAAACAAAGCATGCGTATTCACAATAGAAAAGATGTTCTCTCGTACCTGTTTTCGCACAAGTAGAACAAAGCATGCGTATTCACAATCAGTTAGCAGCATCATATTACTCGCCACGACACATTTTTATTGCATTATCTGCCGCCAACTTCCTGTTTTCGGGTACTGGTACCTTTCACATTCCTATTGCATTTTCTCCATTGTACCGAAGTTCACATAGTTGCTGATTGTGTGGATACTCAAGTATTCCAGACCGGCAGACCACATAGAATGTGTGGATACTCATTGATGGCACAAAATATACTTGAACGCCAGAATGTGGCAGCAATCGAAGTCTTTTGAGTCGCCGAGATGACACGTTATTTAGGTTAATTGCATTTTTTGGTGCATTGTATTTCTATAGCTCCTTACTTATTTTATCAATAGGATTTTCTTTGCTTTTCTAAAAAAAGGAATTCAAATTGTCAATTTTTAAGTGAGGCTAAATTTTGTTTTATTGTGATATCTCAACTCACACGAGCACCCACCGACGCATTTTACTTGCACATTTTGAACACCAAACTACATAACCATTCCCTTTCCATGCATACAACTCTTTCACCAGTCCTTTAGCCATTGTCCAATTTTTGTCAAAAGAATTTACACTTTTACAGTGATCACAGAAAATCTAATGGAAATGCCAACTTGACAAGACCTTCATTTTCAATGAAACACCTCTTCATAAAAAATCTTAACCAGGCAGTACCTATAAGTCAGTCGTTTTGGCCCAACTGATACTGTGAGTTTACAACTCGCTGCTAATAAAAGTATCAAGAACAAAGAAAAAAAAAGTCTATATATATCTTGGGCCTTTTGCAAGTTTATGAATTTTATTTTGTGAAAGTGCAACTCAGCCACTAATTACCTAACAGGAGAGGAAAAGAAAATGACAACAAAATAAACAAAAAGACCTGCTATCAGAATTGCAGCGTATACCAGACTTTGTGATGATGCCTGCTTAGGAGACTTGTATTTAATCTCACAACATTTCATTTTTTCCCTCTCATAAGCCAGTACAGAATCCACATATCTGCATAAAACAAACGACCCAGAATAAGTTATCAGCTTAATAAGTCCAAGATACAGTCCCGTAAAAAGCTTTTATTGCGTAAACTTACTGCTGTGTCAGAATGGAGCTTTGAAGAATTTCTGTGCTGTTTGAATTTGCATCTTGTAGCCGATGGTCATATAGGAAAGATGATAAATCTACTAGTTTTTCTTCAAGACCCTGTTATTTTTAACATAGGATTATGCTTCTTCAGATTCAAAATATCGACACTTGGATCTTTAAATAATCAACTTTTTATATAATCAAAATTGTGTACAACTTTCAAAAGTCAAAATTTTATGTTAAGGTGTATTAAAACATACGGTATAATGATATTAGTAGGACAAAAAAATAATGCTGGACAGCTATGTCTTTCGACTTCCACAAAAACGAAACCTTAGAAACTAAGTTCTACATCAGTGTTTTTAATTTTTTTTTATTTTATATTTTCGATATAAGGGCCATACTCATAATTTAATGTATAGAAAAAAAGCTCGAGTAACCTAGGTGAAACGTTTGTGAAATTTGGTTGCTATTTAGAAATATTTGTACTTTATATAACTAATGGGAAATATTAAGCAAATGAAGGTAAAACTTACATCCAAATAACTTTCTAGGCGCTCGACTAGTTCATGAGGAAAAGGCTCAGGCATATTTGTTTCCTTTTTGTAGAACTTTTCCAGCCATAGTTCAGTAGTTGTCTTGTTCTTCTTGCCCTTCACTGGTTCTCCAAGAGGCGTTTTCAGATACTCTCCAGCAAAAACTTGAACAGACTAAAAACCAATCAAAGTAGATAAATACATGTTGCAATTAAGGGAACGAGATAAAGATTAGAAAGAAGCAAAAAAAAAAAAACTTTTTTTTACCTCTGATGTCTCCCGGATCCTGTGAAGAGCAGCATCTACGCGTGCATATATTGCGTTTCTCTGTTGTTACAAGTAATGCATCAATTAAAGGCAACGTATGATTATTATTTTTATGAATAAATAGATGTGTGTTACCAATGCAACATCTTGAAGCAATTGACTGATACGAGAAGTATTAGAAAATGGCCCAAACGGATGACAACCAGCTGCTAAGAGCCAATTAACAACAGGCCTTTCATGTATATGAGAAACTTTTTCATAAGGTGCACTTAATCCACCCACAACAGAAGCTAGTCCAGCAACTATGTGACGTTGTGCTTCTGATGGAACAACATGCCTTTTCTCTGTTTCCGATACATAACTGTACAACAAAAACCAAATACTTTCAGTATTTCACTAAAGTGAGATAATATTCACTGGAATATATTATACCAACCTCAAAGGTATTTTTTCACTTTGATGCTGAAGTACAATAACAACATCGTTACTTGTCCACAAAAGGCTTTCGTCATCCATCATAAGATGTGGATCCACATCAGCTAATGATAGAACAAATCTGCAAAAGAAGACACTTATTCAATATTCATCTTTCTTTGGCCTAAAAGATTAACCATGTGATAAATACAATTACTCACACTGGAACCACTCTCGTTCCATACGTGCGATGCAAGTGCCCAATTTTCGTTTGCTCTGTCTTGGTCTTTTTCTTCTTTCGAGATGAACCGTGAGCAGTCCAAATAGGTTTATGCTTTAAAACAGAATCATCACCAATATTCCACTCATTATTCCAGTGCTGTGGAAAGCAGATATACTCAGTGTAAAAGCATGAAACCATTTACATAAAGACAAACATAAAAATGAAGGGTCAATCAGTCATTATCACAAGCAATATTATTTAAGCATAAAGTTAACCAACCTGACGGAGATAATATTTGTCAGAAAGAGATGGCTCAGAGACCTCAAGCAAACCAGCTGCTAGTACATCAGCAGATCGTTCCATTTCCTGTGATTACAATTTGTATGATAATGATGTAAGTAAATTGTAAAGAAATGTATTTGAAGTGTGATATAATTAGAGATTGTGTCATGGGGGTGGAGTGCACCTCTTTAAGGATGGCACCATCAAGATAAGTTTTTGTATGGACATGAAAACGTCCATCCTTCTTTGTTTCTTGAAGTGAATGACCACGCATAGCTTTTGAAACCGCAATTGCTAATTTCTCATGAAGATGTAACGAATGTGAACCACCTACAATGACAACATCTTCTCCTTTGTGTACCATCTTCTTAACCTGAAACATCCATAATGATTACATGATTATATATATGGAATGACAAATATGTGGGCCCTTTTTAAGCCATACAAATAAAGGAATAAAATTAAATTCATGGAGTATACATGCACCTCAGCCTCAATGGCTTCAATATCAATACTGTTGTTCTGGCCTTTCTCCATGATATTATAACGGTTATGATTTTGTAGTATAATTATTGGTATAAGCAGCCTTGTCGCAACATCTACATTTTCATACCTGAATCCACCAATATATTTGCAAATATTATTTTATCAATAAAACAGACAATCATCAAAAATCCACATTTTGGTAAGAAAAACACCCATTATCGTCTAGTAAATAATATATCTGCAAAGGATAATAAACAGATGACAGATGAACAAGAAATAAACAGAAGCTAAACATCCCTATTGCAAGTTTTAACCAAATAAGAGGATGGAGTGTTTGCTTTACATTATGAAATATAAACTTTGAACGGAAATTTTTTGAAATCTTCAAGAACTTCATCAGAAAGAAAAATTGATTGATAACTAAACAAGTTATAAGATTCAGTATCTCAACAAACCTGACATCTGGAGCAATAACATGCTGAACTGTGATGCCAATCAAGGCAGAAAGTTGACCAACAAAATTGTCATGAGTGGAAGAATGCTCATTAGCAGCAATCGCGCTTTTAGGAAACATCGCATTCCGCAAGCGAGGAAGGGTCTTTGAACTAACACTCCCTTCTTCAGTTTCGATTTTCCCATACGTACATGGGCCTGCTGAGATGTCAAGTACAACAAACCTGCCAGAGCCAAGCCATACTTGAGATGCTCCCCCTCCATTATAATGATAACGATATATGTAGCCTCCCTCTTGTTGCTTAATATCTTCTTCCGTTAATTGATTCGGTTTTTTATACATTAAATCATCAAGATCAATATCCTTATTCCTAGGATCCATCCTAACCTGTAAAACAATAACCAAGCAAGAAACGTAGGTCAGTAACAAATATAGTGGCTGATGAAAGAAAGTGAAGGATGCTAAAGCGTACTTTATCAAAATTCACGATAAATATTGCTGTTGGCATAGGTCTGTCAGCTTCTTCAGCATTATATCCCATAGTCTCAAAGTCAAATAAGTAGGAATAAAGCTTTTGAAACTCTGGCTCCACAACTGTAGCATCCACATCAAACGCCGGAACTTCCCTTCCAAAATCAGCCTGAAAGTTACAGATATAACATATAATTCAGTATTTAACTAATCATACAAGTCATTTGTCAAAGTCCAAAGATAAAATAATATAAATTTACCTCTCTGGCGGTTCCAGCAGGAACCATGGCTGCTTTTACAGCCTTTTCAAGTGCTATTAGTTCTGGTTGTGCCGCCTGTAAGAATAAGTGAAATATAACTTTTACACGTCACGTATTTAAGCATGTGAAAACCATATCAGGAGAAAATGTGTTGAAAGAGCCTACTGGAAATGCATTGAAGACCATGTGATGTTCAATGTCAAGGGGTTCACCAGTCTCTAAGCACGAGGGCCTATGAGTTGGAAATCCCACTCGCAAAAACTCTTCTAATTTTTGTGCATCCATTGTGTATCTATAACCTCCATCTCCACTGAAACCAATCAGGACGACATTAACCTCCAGTGGGACTTGGAAGGGAACCTGCAAAAAAAATCATAATCACAAAATTAGATGTTTTTTCACTGAAAAGTGAATAACTTCACCTATGCAAGCCAAAAGCAATTGACTGAAAATCTGCAATAACCGCAGAACTAACAATTGAAAAATCAATACTGACATGGTTTTGTTATGGTCTTTCTCACTGCAAAATCCTGATAATGCATTATAGTTCAAGTAGAAACTCAACCAGTGGAGATGTTGCAAAAGTTTATCCTAGGACGTCAAACTTAATTTGAAACTCAGTTCGACCGAAGCGGAGTTTTAACTCATTGCATTGCCCTTCGCATGTATTTAAGTGGCTTTCACGTGTGCAAAGGCATTTAGAATGATGAGACTGAAGCCTCGAAATAAAAAGCTAGAAATCTTAAGTAGGTTAGTTGATGTGATTATACAGCTCAAGAATTCATAAACTTACAAATTGGTATTATCTGAGCATTAAATTTTGGTTACAGGCTAGCAACTAGTGTGATAAACTCTGCAAGTAAGGAGACTGTTTTCCATGACACAAACTATGGCGCTATAAAATAAAAACCGCAACAAAAACCATGTGTTACAACGAAACAAATAGAAAAAAGCACAATTCCTGAGCCGATAAGTCAGTTCTACAAAAAGCTATCCCTTTGTTTAAGAACTAATAATGGTGTGGGGATGCAAAAACACATGCTCAGATCAATTTGTAGTCTTAATAAATGTACATAATGATACTTGAGCCAGTCATAAGCTCTTTTTAGTTGGATAGCCACTATAACTTTAGAAAGCTGGAGATTATTTAAGCCATTCTATACTATGAACAGGGTATAACTATGCCAGAAATTTGGTCTGGTTTTGTAGATTGGTTCTTCACTTGACCCATAGGTTATGTATTTATGGATCTAAGTTTGCGTTTAAGCACGTATGAAGAAATTTACAATGTCCAATACACATCCATTTGTAAATTGTGATTTCAAATAGTCAGCCTTTTCTTAATTCCCTGACCGTCCAGATCATAAAAATTCATGACTTTCCTCTACCCTAACTTGGCAGTTGCAATGAAACTCACATCTATAAATTATTGACTTTCCTCTTTCCCACAATAATCGTAACATTTGACTTTGAAAGCAGTTCATATAAAGTAGTTAAGAGCTAGCTTTTATCTATAATACCTGCTCATGAATTAAACCAAGTATGTCGACTAAGATAAAGGCCACATACTAACTATTCACTTGCAAAAAGGCTCATATTGTGATCCGCACGAGACATCCAAGAAAAAGGAGAAACTTTGCTCTATGTGGGACTTATCAAGAGGGAAAGTGGGAAACTACGATATCAGATGAGCTCATAGTTCACTTTTCGGTCTCTACAATTCTATCTTAACTACTTATAAAGCATGCATCACATCTCTTAATCTCTTAAAAGTTCTTAATTTTTTTAGTAATGGTTTTTCCCTATTATACCCCTTATTACAAATGGCAAGTTAGCACAAACTTAATTAATAATAGTTGCCAAAAAATCATACTACTCTCTAACATATATAAACACCATACACTTCTTTTTGCTCTTGTCTTAATTAATAGTTAATTTTATGGAAATGGAAATGAATGATCAAGAAAATGTTAATGTTGAGGTTAGTATATTGTGCCAAAATATCACTATAACTATCTGCCGCTATAAAATGGGTAATCGTCTAGTTTAAATTAAGTACCGGCCAAAATTTTATCGCTTTATAGACAGGTTTAGACAAAGTGACAACTCACAAGTCCCATAATCCAAACCAAACTCCTGTAGTCATAGCCTAAGCAGATAGAATAACCATTCCCAAACACCCTCTAAGTATGCAACAAAGAAATAACCTAAAATTCATAACCATCGAGTCAACTTATCGACAAATATAAACTAGCTAATCTAACCGACATTACTCTTTAGTGTGATATATCCAACAACTTTTTTTTTTCCTGTCGAATGTATAAACTTTTAATTTATAAGTTGGATACATTATCTGTATCGAACTTCACCAGTAACACTAGACACAATCAGATAAACTAAAAAAATATCATAATAAGGCCACAAGTGTCAAAATAAGCCCCCATAAAGTTACTGCGGGTAAATGAATTACCTCAGCACGTGAATGAAGCATGGAACGAACATCGGATCGGACAGATTCTTTAACATCTTGAAAAGCACTGTGGTGCCACTGTGGATGACCTGGATCTCTTTTAAATGCTTTTGAAGGTGCTGATTCTGTATAACTTACTTGAAGAATAATAATAGATATGAGGATGATGTTAATCGAGGTCATTTTTGGGCATTTGTTAGAACCCTAATTTTGCGAGTACTGGTGAAGACCAAACAATGCGACTGTGTTTTTACCCTCTTTGAAATAAAAGAGTAAAAATAAATGATAAAAGGTAAACGTATTTTGACCAATTTTGATGGTTTGGTGCGGACAACTACTTCCATCGGCTTATTGACTTTGCGCCTTAGTCAAATGATGAAGCTCATTTCAGAGTGGAGGTAAATTTTTTATTTTTTATTTTTTTTAATTATTATTTATTATTTTTTTAAGTGGCAACTAACTATCTGACATGTCGTTTGAACTCACTACCATTTTGTTTGGAAGCTTATCACATAATAAGAGGTATTATTGAGACACAAACTTTTTGCTTGGAGGTCCTTTATATTAGTTTAACATGCATTCACAATCTTACATGGAATATACTCGAGTGCAAGTAAAATCATATATAGTTATTAGTTAGGAGCATGGGACGTTCCTCCTGGGCCTCACATGAGAGGTCGATATCATAATGGTTGAATCTTCCCACATCCACTGAGGACATGCCCAAGGACCTGAAATTAAAAGGGATCGAGGGAGGTTGCGGCCCTCTAAATTTTTTGACCCTATATACATTTTAATTTTATACTATTTTATTACCATGGTTTTAGTCATTTTTATTACAAAAATTTCAGCGTAGTGTATATTAGTCCCTCTAAAATAAATATTTTTCAAGTTGACCTCTCCACTAATAACGTTCAAGTTCCGGCCTGAACATGCCTCCATGTTTAGGCAAGCATCCTCTGGTCATGACTTGTCTCATTCCACCATAGGGCAGTACTTTGTCGGATGTACACCATGAATCGATAAGTTGCATGTTTGCTTCCAAGTTCCACCAAATGTCTTTGTCATTCGCACTGCCGCTTATGGTTTACTCACTTATTTTCCATAGTAGGTTTACTCACCTCGTCATACATTCTCATTTCATCTCTTTCACATGAACATCATCGGTGCCTAGCCAAATGATGATTACTTGCCAAACGATGTTATGCATAGTCATGGTGGTTATGACAAATTTTATGTTTTGTGTTCAGATGTCCTAATAATTCAATCTAGTGAATACATTTGTTTTCAAAGAAATAGGAGCTTTATCCTTGAATTTCAATTGTTCACATGATTACTAAACAAAATATTGCAACAGATTTGCACCAGATACTTTATAGAAAGCAGTCCTGCAATTGCGATGACAAACCAGCCCTGCACGTAGCAAGCCATCTTTATAGCAAGACATGTTACACACGGTACAACTTCATTTTTCCGGAGAATATTGATTCTACTCTAGTTGCAAGCAAAAACAGGGAAAACATTCATAATCAATTTTATTGCAGCAAATCTGGTAATCTCAATCCAACACTGATCATTACCCTGATTAATGAAATATGATACTCAAAATCATTTTATCCATACCCTAAATACCATTTATTAAGAATTCAAGTCTAAAATAATAAAAAACATCATTCTCTAAGTACCCGGGGATTCAAAATTAGGGTTATGATTACAAGAAAACTAGTGTTCTAACGCACTACGAAGAGAGACATTATGCCCATTAGGCGACCCTCTAGATATAAGATCATGGTTTAAGAACAACACAATTACAGTTGTATCATCGTGGAAATGTCGACGGACACGTTTATCAATCTTATGGAGATCTGAATACCGCATTTCTCGCTTTTTTGCTGCTTCGTGTAGAGCAGCCTTCACCAGCCTTTTGGCAACTCCCTGAAGCATAAAACTCATAATCATTTAGATGAAGACATCGTTTTTAAGAGGTTAATACATTTCTGGTAGTACATGGATCGTTTGAGTTGTATACTGTGCATATTAAGTTGTAGCGAACTAAAAGTAGAGGGCTTGTGTCCCAATGGTACCCATGTTGTGTGAGAAGCTCCCCAACCAAATGGTTGTGGGTTCAAGTCCCGCTTAGGACATGTGAGATAGATTTGTGGTGTAAACATTGTGAGATAGTTAAACTTGCCGTTCCAAAAAAAAAAAAAAAAGTTTAGTCAACTTTGTTCCGTGCAGTCATGTGATGTAATCCCTTAACTTTTCCATGTACAAAAATATGAGCCAAAAAAAAGAAATTAGAGAGCTAAACCATGCGAAAAGAGTTAAAGGGTTGAGCCACCAAAAAAAAATAAAAAAATAGTGGTTTCACCATTATTAACCCTTTCTGCAATCATAATATCACATTGAATATATAGAAACAATGTTTCAGGTGAAAAATACTCATTTGGACCCAAACCGCCCGAGATCCGCCCACTTAGCCACTTCTATTAATGAGAAAAAAAGTTTAAACATGGAAAATTACGATAAACTTACCGCACGTGGGCTATTGTGAACAATATCAACTGCTTCATCATTACTCAAGTGTTCCCATAAACCATCAGAAGCAAATATTAGAAAAGAATCACTTGGTTGGATTGGGTGAGAAAGGGTAGACGGGCTAGCAGACAAGATCGGCATCATTGTCTGTTCTGGAAGTCGAAATTTTGCTGCAATTGGTTCTTTATTGTATCGTGCATGCTTCATATAAACATCCCCAATGGACCTAGAAACCTGCATGATATACAGTTATTGAGTTTTGCAACTTTTTTGACTAAAATATGGAGGTGCATGCTTCAAAAACCCAAATATATCATTCTCTCATTATTAAATCTTAAAAAACACAACCAAACGCCATCTACCCGGACCTGTTTTACCGCATAATATTATCCGATTCTGATAGTTCAGAGTCACAAAACCACTTTTGGAAAAGCACATCCAAACAGCTCATTGAACATAGAAGGACATAAACAGAGAAAAACGTACACATATATAAAGCATTCATATACTCCATATCAGTGATATTGTACGATACCTGAATAATGCCTTTGACTCTCCACACTCCATGTTTCAATACAACAATTTGAGGATCAAGTGGATGCAAATCTCTTAAATCACGTCTAATATTATCAAGGTTTGCATTATGTTCCTTTGACAACTGAATGGCGGTTATGCCTCCAGTATTGCCAACTTTCCTACCAAGCACAACACGAGAATCACCAACATTCGCCACAAAAAGCGTTTGTTGATAAACTACCCCAACCAAGCAACAGGATCCAACGGTTGCAATATCAGGTCGGCTGTTCCACAGTTGTGATACAAGAGATGTGAACCCCTTTTCTGTTTCAAGAAACGCCTTTTTTATTGTCTCGGGTGTCACAATACCATGACTTTCGGCTGCATTTACTGCATAAACAGCAAACCTAAGAACAATGAAATAAGACTACTATCTTCTTTATTTTGAAACATGCGTAATACTGATTTATGCGAAACCCCAAAATCAATCATATGCTTTTGGTTAGCCGTTTAAAACTACTTAGTGGGGTGTGCAATTAAACTAATTATTGCGACTTCAGTCATTTTCTGATCAATTAGAGTCAAAAAGTTTATCTACCAATCATTAGCTGTAATCAGCTAATTATCTGATTCTTTGAGTCATAAAAATCACTGTCGAAACACACATCCTAACACCCCCTTTGTCATGCTGATTTCAAATTTCAACCCATTTCACAATCAAGACATACAAAAAGTACATAAATTTTGTTGGATAGTAGAATTATTAGCCTCGTATATATGATCTGAATTTCTAACATGATTTATGCACATTTTCATATTTGAATCTAAAGTCTAAACACATAATGATCAATTACAAGGCCCAACTTTAGCTCCCAATAACATTCTATCTGCGACCAAAATAGTCCTAGATTACAAGCGATTTGGTCAAATATCCGTAAAGCTACAAGCAAAATCAAATTTCAATTACAATTCATGTGATCTAAAAACCAGACACTAACTAGTACAAATAACGAGCACACAGCAACAAACCTTGAAAATGTCTGAACAAATTATCACACACATAACGTGCAACATCCGGTCCACCATGACCATCATAAACACCAACAAACGTCCCAAAATTACCAGACTCAATCTGGCACTGATCTTCAAGCACTTGGTTTGCTTGAATCACCGCCATCGAATACTCACCATATCCGTGTTTTCCAATATCATGATACCACAACAACCCATCTTTCTTAAACTCACCAACTTCTTTCTGATCATTACCAAACCAACAACAAACTGAACACAAATTTATCAGTTTTTTGAACATCCCACATTTCTTGCACAAGATCCCAATTTCGGAACCTCGAAAATATACTTAAGTTTTCGCCTTTTTTATCCGAAACTCGAAATGGGATTTCTTTCAAAACCTTAAATTTCTCAAAAAGATCAAAACTTTTACTCCAAACTTTTTCAAAACCAAAATTTCAAAATCTTGAATTTTTTCAAAGATCAAACTTTTTAATCCTAATCTTAAAAACCCATAAACACAAATCCAAATTTTTATAACCAAATCTTATAAATATAAATCTACATCATATCTTAAACAAGATCCTATAATAAGAAACATAAATGCAAATATCAAAATGGGGTTTATTCCAAAAAATGCTAATTTTATAAAATATAAATCCACATCACTTTCACAAGATCCCCTAATAAAAAAGTACACCTTTTAATTTGACCAAGATTCAATTTGTTAAAAGTCAAATGGTAACATGTTGTGCAAGAAATAAACAAATATACATTAAAGTTTCTGCAAAAAGTTAAAAAGTGTGTGTGGGTATGTAGTAATGTAGGAGCAAAGCATGTGTAGAAATATGGTTGGTGTTATTTTCCTTGTTTATTTCCTGTTTACGCGTTTTTCACACCCAAATGTACGGGTCTATAATAAAACTAGTAACGATTTAGTATTAGACTAGGACATGTATTGTACACATAGATTCGTAGTAAGTAACATGCCTTCTCACTCTTTCACTCATCACTCAAGCTCACTACAACTTTTTCGAGTCTAAATTTTAAAGAATAGAAAGGGATTTGATGGGAAGGAAACAATAAGAGATGACAATTTAAAGAAAGTGGTTATTGCAATTTGTGTTTTTGAGTTTGTATTTTTAAATAGCAAGGAAAGAATAGTGAAACTAACAAAATTACAAATATACCCTCGAAACTATATAGAGATATTATTAATATCAGCAGTATTATGCTCATATATACACAAATGGCACGACTTGTGATCTTACAAACGAGCCTTGAGAAACTGAGGTTTGATGGACTCCAAAAAAGTGTCTTTAATTTCCATATGAGTAAATTACACCGTTGGTCCTTGTGGTTTGCGTTGACCACAGCCGGTGGTCTTTTGACCAAAAAAATTGCACCACTCAGCCTTAAGTCGGAAACGTTATGCACCGTTAGTCCCTCCCTCTAACGACCGTTACTAACGCTCGTTAAGTCACCCCATATGATACCCCCGTAAGGGTATTTACGTCATTTCACACTTCATCTTCTCTCTTTACTCATCTTCATCTTAAATCTTCATCACCCACCACCATTTTTTTTTTCCATTTATCATAATATCCTCTCATTTAACCACAACAAATATTCCGACAACCACCATCTTCTCCGATGAATATACCGGCAAATATTCCGACAGTCACCAATAAACTTAATGTGCTCTCAACCCCAAACGAATAACATTATTTTCGCGTTTCAGTAGATCAACCAACCTTGGAATAAAAGTAGCCCCACATTACAATGAGATTATAATACAGTCTCTAAAATACAAGGGAATAAGAGCAAAAGGAATCTGAATGGACTGAAGCACATTAAGCCATTCGTTCAAAGCATCTATCGTATCCTCAGAACTATCAAAAATTAATGCAACAACCAAAGTGGGAACAATCGCACAACTTCTAGTAATCAAGGCCCGTACCCATTTCTTCAATCTCAAATCAAGAAAACCACCCATTATAAACTGGCCCGCATAAGTACCCGTAATAGTACTACTCTTTCCAGTTGCAAGTAACCCAGCAGTCCAGATATACAAAATCGGCACGTACCCACCACCAATCTATCTTCAAGAAACTGACCCGCATTCCCAAGCCCCATTTTTCCAGCTATACCAGTACCAAAAAACGCCTTTGCAAACACAGTTGTTACAAAAAGATTAATAACAAATGAGATAACGAGTGCTATGGTGGATTCAACTGAGTAGTATCTTATAGCTTCACGAATGGCTATTATGCTTGCTGGACTTGCTTTCATTTCATAAATCGAAAAACATAGATCACGGAAACCACCCAACCACCATCACCACCACAAGAACCACCACCATCTTCCGACCAACCCTTCATCCAACCACCCACCACCCCACCCTCACCCCCCCACCACTCCCCCCCCCCCTCCCGCCAATATCTCAGCCTTAAACCTACCCACAACCCAAAAAACTCACCATACTTCAAAACTCACCCCTATACTCATCATACTTGCAATCATCACCCTCATCCTTCTCATCATCACCATCATATTGAAGCTCCATTCAGATCAGGTGAATGTAGTAGTAGTGTTGAGTTTTTAGATCTGAGTGTCAACCAAATCTCGGGTTCGGCTGCGGGTATTTCGGCTGTTGTGATGGTGGTGGTAGTTTAATTACCGGTAGAATCAAAGAAAGAGGAAGGAGGAGGTGGGTGGGTGGGGATTAATAAAGATGGGAAAGCTAGGGTTAAAGATATAGGCTGGAAAAGGGTGTGTTGTGAAGTGACGAAAATGCCCCTTTAAAATCCTTACTTAACGAGCGTTAGTGGGAGTTAGTGGGGCCAGTTGGATGGAGGGACTAACGGTGCATAACGTTTCCGACTTAAGGCTGAGTGGTGCAATTTTTTTGGTCAAAGGACCACCGGCTGCGGTCAACGCAAACCACAAGGACCAACGATGTAATTTACTCTTTCCATATATATAATTAACTTTACCTTAATTTTGAGATGATTATCACAATTGATGTGCAAATATTCCCTCAGTCGATGTGCATATATATAATTAACTTTACCTTGATTTTCAAGTATATAATTAACTTTATATCAAACATATTAACTTAATCTTCATATATATAATCAATGTGCAAATATTCACAGTATCCTATACGAAAAGGATATACCAGTAGTCAAAACAATGTGTTAAATTATGAATGGTTTACCAGTAGTCCAAACATTGTGATCTAACAAATGCTAGCCTCTTGTGACGTGTGAAAACTAGGTCACATATATGAAACGTTAATTAATAAATAAGGATATAATTGTAATTTTACACAAGCCCATAATATTAGTGGCCCTTCCCTTCCTAATCCTCCCAATATTGGAAGGAACAAATTTACACAAAAAAGGCCATAACTTCCCTCCCTCTCCCCTTCCCGTCCCCTACTTTTCCTCCTAAAAAAAACTTAAGAACACCAATTTTTTTATTTCCCTTCTTATCCCCTTCCATTCCTTAAAAAAAAAAAAAAAAAAAAAAAAAAAGACCTCGAGAACAGAGTGTCACACACTCGTAATGTTCACTCATGAGCGAAAAGAGAAAGGTTCCCGATGGTGACAAAATGCCCTGTTTTTTTTGCCATCCACGCGCGTGACTATTAGAGCATCGTAATGGTGGTGGCACGTGGTTTCTGACTCACGCGTGAGTTTGGAAGCCCACTGCGATCAACAAAAAAGCGGCGGTGACAAAATTTTTTTGACACTTTTATCATTTTGCCCGTTAGCCGGTTTATTATGATGGTATGAGGTAGTGACTTCTAGCATCTTGTATATATGGACTTATTATCTAATATTTATAAACATTTACTTCTTTATTAATTTATATTTGTACTCATATTTATTTAATCTATATCTATATAATTTTTGAATTTCATGCAGTAAATGAGAGTATTAATGATTAATTTTTATATATTTGAGTTCTAGTGTACGCATAATTATTAAACTTCATATAATTAAGTTTAATATATGCAAATAAGAGTCATGTCATAAATAAGGTTAGTTAATTAACTTTATTTTTATTTAATTATAACCTAAGAAATTAAAGAATAATATAAATACTTGAACTCTGTTTATAAAAACAATTTAGAACTACGTGCATCAAAACAATTTAAACGACCTATGTGGTAAGTGATATTTTAATGTCCAATTAGGTTTCATGATAATAGGACTCGTAAACTAACTCGTCATTTGTGTTTTTAGGACGCTGCTAATCGCAGGAAAAGGTCCTAAAAAGCCCCTTTTGTTGTAGTGAAAGTTTTCCAAAAATTTATAGATATTTGAACATTCGGATATATAAAAGTTATCTGAAATTTTGGATATCTGAATTGAAAAAACTTAGCTAAAATAATGGGTCTAACATAAAACCATCATCGTAAATTTCGGATATCGAAATTTGTGATATAACTAGTTATTGACAAGTTCCTTAAATTATTTAAATTAGCAATCTAAATATACTCCATGTTTGACTTCTGATAGTCAAATTACTACTCTAACTCCGAGATAAAAAAATAAACTGATAGGATTTCTTTTTATTTCTAAAAGATCAAATGATTATCCACCTTAAGGAGAGTATATGTGGCCAATTAAAATTCCAATGTTTGACTAAAGATGTAAAACAAGGACAACACATAAATTCTGTATTATATCAACAAAATTAAGAATAAACTTGCTCGAACCACTTACCTTTGAATAGAGGACATGTGCAAAACCAACCACTAAAATGAACTGAACGGTTGCATAAATCCATGCATACCGTTTTCTGACTGAACATAAATTGCAGAAACTATTGATAACATAATTAATTTATTAGTAATCTGCATATAAAAAATGTTCCAATATTTTTGGGACCGGAAGAAAGAAATATCTAGAGGAAGTCACCAAAATACCCATTGTTGTCGATGTCATGGATGCAAGAAAATTGCAGAGGGGGTATATCAATTGCACCAAAACCCATTTTGTTTACCTTTTACAAATTCAAGATATCAAGAGCGCTTCTAAGATGATAAAAGATTAATGATTTACGATTCTTGACATACCAAAACTCGCTCCAAGAAGCAGAAGTAAGCAAGCATGCTCACAATCACAAGAACAAGTACGTCCTGCCATACCCTGATAAAACCACTTCGCATTATTAGTTATATGCACAACAAGTCAAATATGTATTGGATTCTTTTACCTATATGTAGGAGAATCTTCTTGAAGCATAACTAGCAAGTTCATAATGTCTTGCTTGCAAACCTCACAAGTTTTGTTGTCTTTTATGCTAAACCACTTTATAGCACATTTTTTGTGAGATAGGGCTAACCCTCCTTTGCAATTGCATTCCATATTAAGGGTATCTTCGGCACCCTCCTGAAATTCAACCATACATATTCTACAAACAACTTCTTATTCTTCTGCAATGTCCTCTGGAAGATCAATTCAGATGTTATTCATAACTTCATTATCATTACTACTTTTAGTCATAGATGGTGAATGGAACCTTTTTTTTTTGTCTTCGATATGCCAATGTCATGTTATATATATCACATGGGATTATGAAAATCATAGTTTCTACTTATATCTCTTTTGTCTCGATTTGGTTCAGTTTACTTCAGTTATCCTTGTGCTTTGATTAGAAATTTTACTTACGTATAAATATATGAATAACCTAATTAAGAAATGACTCGCAACACAAGTTTTGCTAATCAGGTGAAGTAAACCCTATAAAAACTAAGGGAGAGCAACAAAACCAAAAACCAAAAAACTAAAAAAACGGCCCCAAAAAATCGAACCAATTCTAAAAACGATGGTGGGATTTTGGTTTTTAAAAAAACCAAAAGTTTTGGTTCGGTTTTTGTTTTTTTATGAAAACCCAAACCGAAAAAACCGAACTGCCCCATACTAATATTCATAAAACTAATAAAAATATACATATTAGTTTGATACAAGTAATCACTAAAGTCCAAATACAAAGAGACACGTGTATTAGATATTCGTAACAGATTCTTATTTAACTAACACTACAATATATTCGTAAAGTTAGTCTTTCGTATTCCATATATGTTCACACATCTCATCTTTATATACATGTTATGTTAATCTTATTTATTTTTCGACAAAATATTCAACTTATTTTCTAAGATTTCCTAGTTTAGGTTGCGGGTGTTCCAAAAATATTTGTATTCGGATATCCAAAAATTTGATCGAAATGTATTAAAAGGTTGAGTTTTATATAATGTCAGTGTTGGAACTCACATAGAAGTTTTCTAAAAATTTATAGATATTTGGATATTCGGATATATAAAATTGTTATCCGAAATTTCGAATATCCGAATTAAATAAACTTAACTAAAATAATTGGTCTAACATAAAACCATCATCACAAATTTCGGATATCAAAATTTGTGATATGTTAATTATAGATACATCTTTTGTATAGGTTAGTTAATTTACTTTATTTTGATTTAATTACAAAACCAAAAAACTAGAGAATAATGAGAAAAGTTCAATGCAGAACAAGATTTCCTTAAAGAAGAAAGCAACCAATCATGACCATTGATTTAAATTTGATCCAATGGCTAGATTTATCATTAATTTAAATTAATAAAACAAAGAGGTGTGTTTTTGTAATTTCTCACTCCATTGAGATGATGAGTTTTTTTTTTGGTGAATTTGGAGGGTAGTGAAAGGATTCCATTTGACTTTTTCACATTTGTGAACGAGTTTGTTTGCTTCTTCTATTTCATCTACAAACATACCTGACTGCGAACGTGTACGATCTAGAAGCTGATTAAGTTTATTGATGTCAACAAATATTGGGTTTATTCTGTCTAAAGTTTCATTCAGTTGTTTCAGTTGGGGTTTGAAATTGGCTGTTGTTCTTACTTGTATTATTGCATCACTTAGTTTTGCTATAGGTTCAGAAAATGGATCTATAGACATTTTTCTTGCTGCTAAAAATGAATATGGTATTGGATGGATTGGATATGATATATATATATATATATATATATATATACAATGGTGAATTGATTAGAAATTAATGGTGGGATTTTTGCTGAATTTGGAAGATATCAATTAGTGTGAGTGTGAGTTTTGGGATTGCGTGGGAATGGAATACCATTTCTGTGACCGGAAGGTGTTCATGGATTTTTCAAAATGGGTTTGCTATTTGAAAAAGACAAAAGACGGTAGTTTATTTGAAACTTAATATTTTTAATTTATTTTTCATCTCTAACTAGTATACATTGTAACTAGTATACTGGATTTGAAAATTTAAAGGCCCTACGTAAAACCTTTTTAAATTGATAAATTATTAAATTATCGATATAATAATATCTCGCTAAATTAATAAAATATCTCGGTCCCAACATCATTATGTCACACCCCCAAAATCGGGTCCAGCGGAAGCTTACGTGTCGCTGGGGTGCAACTCAATTGGTATCATAACACAAGTGTAAAGAACGGTTTTCACATCAATCATTTAGAATATATTTGAGAAGTCAAAAGTGTTAAATTTACATTATGAAAAGTGGTGCGGAAATTGTCCCATAAAATAAGTTAAGCGGTCCCAAATGTTTTATCAGAGTCTTCTATGACCATGCCATGCCCTGCCAAAAGCCTCCAGTAGCGTGCTATTGCTTAGTTCCTGAAAATACATGCTAAAGTGTCAACACGAGGTTGGTGAGTTCATAGAGTTTGTTTAACAAGTAAAGTACTCGAATAAAGATTTTCCCAGCAAAGGCATTGTAAATCCACTCAGTTGCAAATCCCGCCCATAACAACACTTGCAACATGTGTGTTTACAACCCACTGCTAAAATATAGCTTGAGTAAGACATGTAAGTATACGATATGCGTTCTATATCACTAATAGACCTTATGCTGCTCACGAGGAGACTTATCAATGCTGCTCACGAGGAGACTTATCAATGCTGCTCACTAGGAGACTTATCAATGCTGCTCACGAGGAGACTTATCAATGCTGCTCACGAGGAGACTTATCAATGCTGCTCACTAGGAGACTTATCAATGCTGCTCACGAGGAGACTTATGTTCGGCTACCCCAAGTGTTTGATACTTAGGTCCGGGATATGATCTGCACGGCTACCCCAAGTGTTTGATACTTAGGTCCGCGTAATGCTTTCAAGAGTAACGCAAATAAGTTTAACACAATCATGTATGTAAGCAAGCAGTTTAAGCATGTATCTCCCCCAAAAAGTTTAAAACGTATAAAGTAGGGGCTATGACACTCACCTGATGTGATAACAACAATACTAGTGGTGAATATGCTGGAATGAGGCTCGGTCTCTAACCGCGACCTAATGTGAATGATATGATCTAAGGTAAGCAAATGAAATGATTCTACTCATGCAATTACGTATGTTAACGATACCACTCGTTAGTTTTGAAAATAATGTTTATCGTCGAAAACTACATTTTTAACGTCTCGGCAAGTTATGAACTACTTTTCGTGTAAATATGTTGAAACGGCACTCCACGATCTTTGTTTGATGTTTTATCGCCAAATAAAATAGTTTCGTCGCAAAATAACCCTTTTTACAACTTGTGAAAATATGACCAAACGGCCTCGCAAAACTAGTCGCAAAATATTGTACGTTAAGAGTTAGGAATAGAACTTGACGTTTTTGAAATCCTTGTAACATAATCTTCATGTCGTCTCCTTTGACTTTTGATCATACGCGCCTCGATCATATATAAAATCGGCCATGAACTTAGTGACTTGCTAGTTTTACACTTAGAAAATATATGTGTTGTAATGCTGTCAAAATAAGTATAGTTCGTCGGCTTTTCAAAAATTCATATCTCGGTCGTTACAAGTCCGTTTTCAACGTTCTTTATATCCACGCGTTCGTCATAACATGAACTAACATATTTTCAGTAGCTCGGCCCTCCTAGATCACGTCTAACGCCTCATTTTGTCTGTCGAATATCGTCCAACAGCAAGTAGTATTTTCAGAAAATAGTTTTTTCGTCGTTAAACTTGGAAAAATCATAACTTCTTCGTTATAAACTCGTTTTAATCCGTTCTTTCGCCCATAGCTTCGTTTTTGAAAGTATTTTCTAAATCTTTGGTCCAAAATTACACCCTAGCTCCTGAGTTTCCCACGTTTTGCAAAATGGGACAGCAACTATCTAATAGTGTCTAAAAATGAGTTTTCTAGTTTATAACTTGTACAAAACTTAACCAAACTACTTCAAATCAACTCCACAAGTACTCAATCCTACCATACACCTTCTTAGGGTGTCATGGGTCATAAACATCGCTAAAAATAATGGGCTTCGCGGGGATTTTAATAAAACGTACAGATCGAGAGTTTGAGATAGTTTTTGTGAAAAATAAAACAAGTGGTATGTATACATATCTTTTGCATGGTAAGTTCTCAAAGTAACTAGAAGATACAACAATATATGAACAAAAGGAAGTATGAAATGATCAAAAATGGTGTTCTTGAGCTTACTTGTTGTTTGATGAGTTAGGATGAAAAATGACCACACCCTTGGAGTTTTTATTACAAAACCCTAACAAGGATGATATAAGGAACTAGTATAACACTTTTGCTAGAAAAATTTATGGATCCTTGTGGTGTTCTTGGTTTGGCCGTGGACTAGGGAGGAAGAGAGAGAGGGTTTGTGATTTTTTTTAGTGAAATGAAGTTAGTTTAGGCATTGTATAGGCCAAGGGCATTTTGGTAATTTCAACGAAAGGGTATAATGGTAATTTCAATTGGTTTTTGAAATATCTAGATATTTTTGAGAAAATATCTAGATATTTTAGGTTGGATAATTATCTTGACTTACGGAGTGAGTTTTGGTCCCATTAATTGCTAACTGTAAGTCGTAAAGTCACAAAACTTAAAACCGGGTATCCTAAAATTCCAAAATTCATGAAAATGTCACGGAAGGTGGAAAACATATATTTCTCTTGTTGGTAATGTTGTTTGGACATATCGGGATGCCTAAATGATGTTTAAACCTTAAGGTAAATCTCGGACACGGTTTCGTGATTCTTGCAGAAATGATCCGACGAGTGCCAAAATCTCGGGTTATCATTAAAATAGTTTAACTTACGAGAATATGAAATAAAAATTTTGGAATGAATAGTGCCAGTGAATAGTAAAAATGAATAGTAACTCGTGAATAGTAAATTGTCGAGGTTCGGAAAAATGGCCTGGAATTACGAGTTGTGACAGTCTCCACCCGTTAGAGGAATTCAGTCCCTGAATTCAGCTCACTCGTTCTACGTACGTATGTTCTCGTGGTCGGGTTTGATGGGGGTAAACTTTCCCATTATCGAGCGTAGTCCCCAAAAGACCTCTAGGTAACCGATTTTTACTTAATCCCACAACTCATCAAACAAGAACTGTCATGGGATTAGGCTAAATCAGTTTGAGGTTGTCGATTCAAATTTAACCTCACAACTCATCAAACAAGAACTGTCATGAGATTAAACTGAATCGGCTCGGGTAACAACTTGACTCTTAGCTTGATTTTCGCAACTCATCAAACAAGAACTGTCACTAAATCAAGCTAGGAAACAAGTTGTCTGAAAGAATGGATTCAACATCCTGAAATGAGGTCTTTTGAAAGATTGGCTCGATATTGGAATTGCTTACACCGATCAAATCAATCTGGACATAATTCTATTATAACTACTCTCAGTATTGCAAAATTCATCTCTGAGTCGAACATAGGTGGTCAGGCTATGTCCCACTGTCCCGGGTCGAATATAGATGACCAGTCTATATTCCACCGAGGTTCAATGAATTTTGGAATACTCAGCTTAGTTATGCTAATACTATGTCCTTCACATGTAAAGGGTGGTTCAAAAGACTAAGGCAGGTGATCAGGCTTGAGGTCGAATGATGAAACTACGTAAGGAAAAGGTGTAACGCTGCGATGTGCATGATATGTAAGCATACTTATATGGAATACAAGTATAGTAATCAACGAGAGTAAGTGAGTATAATCTATCTGGCAATAAGATACAAATCTCATTAAATATGTTAGCAACAAACCACAAATGAGGCATCAGCTTGGCAGGCAGGCACGTGGCGGTCATAGGGTTAAGTTTTCGTAAAAGTAGCTATAGTTTAGGTTTTAAAATTACCCAATTCTCTATAGCCAAGGCTCTGATACCAATCTGTCACACCCCCAAAATCGGGTCCAGCGGAAGCTTACGTGTCGCTGGGGTGCAACTCAATTGGTATCATAACACAAGTGTAAAGAACGGTTTTCACATCAATCATTTAGAATATATTTGAGAAGTCAAAAGTGTTAAATTTACATTATGAAAAGTGGTGCGGAAATTAGCCCATAAAATAAGTTAAGCGGTCCCAAATGTTTTATCAGAGTCTTCTATGACCATGTCATGCCCTGCCAAAAGCCTCCAGTAGCGTGCTATTGCTTAGTTCCTGAAAATACATGCTAAAGTGTCAACACGAGGTTGGTGAGTTCATAGAGTTTGTTTAACAAGTAAAGTACTCGAATAAAGATTTTCCCAGCAAAGGCATTGTAAATCCACTCAGTTGCAAATCCCGCCCATAACAACACTTGCAACCTGTGTGTTTACAACCCACTGCTAAAATATAGCTTGAGTAAGACATGCAAGTATACGATATGCGTTCTATATCACTAATAGACCTTATGCTGCTCACGAGGAGACTTATCAATGCTGCTCACGAGGAGACTTATCAATGCTGCTCACTAGGAGACTTATCAATGCTGCTCACGAGGAGACTTATCAATGCTGCTCACGAGGAGACTTATCAATGCTGCTCACTAGGAGACTTATCAATGCTGCTCACGAGGAGACTTATCAATGCTGCTCACGAGGAGACTTATGTTCGGCTACCCCAAGTGTTTGATACTTAGGTCCGGGATATGATCTGCACGGCTACCCCAAGTGTTTGATACTTAGGTCCGCGTAATGCTTTCAAGAGTAACGCAAATAAGTTTAACACAATCATGTATGTAAGCAAGCAGTTTAAGCATGTATCTCCCCCAAAAAGTTTAAAACGTATAAAGTAGGGGCTATGACACTCACCTGATGCGATAGCAACAATACTAGTGGTGAATATGCTGGAATGAGGCTCGGTCTCTAACCGCGACCTAATGTGAATGATATGATCTAAGGTAAGCAAATGAAATGATTCTACTCATGCAATTACGTATGTTAACGATACCACTCGTTAGTTTTGAAAATAATGTTTATCGTCGAAAACTACATTTTTAACGTCTCGGCAAGTTATGAACTACTTTTCGTGTAAATATGTTGAAACGACACTCCACGATCTTTGTTTGATGTTTTATCGCCAAATAAAATAGTTTCGTCGCAAAATAACCCTTTTTACAACTTGTGAAAATATGACCAAACGGCCTCACAAAACTAGTCGCAAAATATTGTACGTTAAGAGTTAGGAATAGAACTTGACGTTTTTGAAATCCTTGTAACATAATCTTCATGTCGTCTCCTTTGACTTTTGATCATACGCGCCTCGATCATATAGAAAATCGGCCATGAACTTAGTGACTTGCTAGTTTTACACTTAGAAAATATATGTGTTGTAATGCTGTCAAAATAAGTATAGTTCGTCGGCTTTTCAAAAATTCATATCTCGGTCGTTACAAGTCCGTTTTCAACGTTCTTTATATCCACGCGTTCGTCATAACATGAACTAACATATTTTCAGTAGCTCGGCCCTCCTAGATCACGTCTAACGCCTCATTTTGTCTGTCGAATGTCGTCCAACAGCAAGTAGTATTTTCAGAAAATAGTTTTTCGTCGTTAAACTTGGAAAAATCATAACTTCTTCGTTATAAACTCGTTTTAATCCGTTCTTTTGCCCATAGCTTCGTTTTTGAAAGTATTTTCTAAATCTCTTGTCCAAAATTACACCCTAGCCCCTGAGTTTCCCACGTTTTGCAAAATGGGACAGCAAATATCTAATAGTGTCTAAAAATGAGTTTTCTAGTTTATAACTTGTACAAAACTTAACCAAACTACTTCAAATCAACTCCACAAGTACTCAATCCTACCATACACCTTCTTAGGGTTTCATGGGTCCTAAACATCGCTAAAAATAATGGGCTTCGCGGGGATTTTAATAAAACGTACAGATCGAGAGTTTGAGATAGTTTTTGTGAAAAATAAAACAAGTGGTATGTATACATATCTTTTGCATGGTAAGTTCTCAAAGTAACTAGAAGATACAACAATATATGAACAAAAGGAAGTATGAAATGATCAAAAATGGTGTTCTTGAGCTTACTTGTTGTTTGATGAGTTAGGATGAAAAATGACCACACCCTTGGAGTTTTTATTGCAAAACCCTAACAAGGATGATATAAGGAACTAGTATAACACTTTTGCTAGAAAAATTTATGGATCCTTGTGGTGTTCTTGGTTTGGCCGTGGACTAGGGAGGAAGAGAGAGAGGGTTTGTGATTTTTTTTAGTGAAATGAAGTTAGTTTAGGCATTATATAGGCCAAGGGCATTTTGGTAATTTCAACGAAAGGGTATAATGGTAATTTCAATAGGTTTTTGAAATATCTAGATATTTTTGAGAAAATATCTAGATATTTTAGGTTGGATAATTATCTTGACTTACGGAGTGAGTTTTGGTCCCGTTAATTGCTAACTGTAAGTCGTAAAGTCACAAAACTTAAAACCGGGTATCCTAAAATTCCAAAATTCATGAAAATGTCACGGAAGGTGGAAAACATATATTTCTCTTGTTGGTAATGTTGTTTGGACATATCGGGATGCCTAAATGATGTTTAAACCTTAAGGTAAATCTCGGACACGGTTTCGTGATTCTTGCAGAAATGATCCGACGAGTGCCAAAATCTCGGGTTATCATTAAAATAGTTTAACTTACGAGAATATGAAATAAAAAAAATTTGGAATGAATAGTGCCAGTGAATAGTAAAAATGAATAGTAACTCGTGAATAGTAAATTGTCGAGGTTCGGAAAAATGGCCTGGAATTACGAGTTGTGACACATTAATTTGTAAAGGTTTTACTGTATATCATTGAAAAAGTTGGATATTACGTCAATGTCCTTCCAAATTTTCTAATTACATAAATATCCTTTCAAAACTTTATAATACTCGGGTATATCCAAAAACTAATTAAATTATATTTAATATGATTTAATTTCTAAAACTATTATTAACCTCTTATTTTTTTAAGTAAAATGACCATTTTACCCTTTCTTTAATATTACATACATACTCTCTTGAAACATAAAATCACAAGTTTACCCAGATATAATACTACGTACTAATTTACAAATCATATCTTGAATTCAAACACGTTTTTCATCACATTCTTTATCTAAATTCTAAAGTGATGTGCATGAAGTCATAAGGAAAGCTTCACAACAGATTCAAGTGAGAATGACCACCAGGCACCAAACACATTTTTCATCACATTCTTTATCTAAATTCTAAAGTGATGTGCATGAAGTCATAAGGAAAGCTTCACAACAGATTCAAGTGAGAATGACCACCAGGCACCAACATGGAAGAGTACAGTAGACAATAGTTTAGATGCAAATTTGAACAATAGATACCACCAAATTCATTCGAAAGCCAGTCAATAGAATATCAAAGTCAATACATGAAAAGCATTCAACAAAATAACACATGTTTAAGGTATGATGTAGTTTGCAATTTAAGGTTGTACATGTGATTTCTTTTGTAAGCTGTGTTTTCGACTCGACATTGCGAGCCTACTAAAATCAAACGTGATTTTGTGATTTTTAAAATCGCACGTGATTTTTAAAATCGCACGTGATTTTTAAAATAACAAATCACAAGTGATTTTACAAATCATGTGCGATTTTTTGAGCGGAAATTTTGAAAAAAAAAATCGTCGAAAGTATATAAAAGTGCATATCCATGGAAGGATAATTTAATTCTCGTCGCGGTGGTGTATTTTTCGTAGCTTCAAAATTTACCATTTGCAAGATATGTTGTTAAAAAAATGGAAAATGGGTTTATATATTTACATTTCTGCCCTTCCAGTGTGATTGTACAGATTGATCAGTACCGTTGGATTGGATGAAACCAAAACAGAATAAAAGAATGTTGTGAATCTCACCTCAAAGAATAATATGAATAATTGAATTGTGTACACAAAGACAACTGACAACTATGTACATAAAAACAATTTAACTGAAACACTTTTCAACCAAACTCATTTGTAAATATTTTGAGTCAGAACTTTTGTCCAAAATATTTCAGAAGAAACCAATTTGTCAACGTAAATTGAATAGTTTTAACATCAACCCGTTTGTATATATTTAACATTTGTGCATACCTCCTTATATAAAAATGGAGAAATACTACATCCGCAAAAAAATTATAAAAATTTGTTTAGACAATGACATGACAAGTTAATTGGACCAATCATGTTGTATGATATTTTCTCTTTCATATTTTTCACTTCCCATATTCACATGACACATGTGTGCGTGAATTTTGTTTTGTAAATCGTTTTTGGAACTAGCATTATCATAAAAACGTGTTCTTGACGTAAATAAGATGTTTAAGTTTGATAGGAAAAAAGACCCATGCATCACACGGGCCAAAATACCTAGTTAAGTTACTAACTGACATCATGTCCTTTCTTGGTAGTAAAAAACGATCTTACTAATGGAACAAGATCCGGTGAGAAGAAAAACTAAAATGAAAAAAATAAAAGGATTTCTAGCTACACATTTCAAATAAGAGAAAGTATTTTAAGAATAGATGCATCTACTTTTGCAAGCATATGAGGCTAGATGGCAAGGTAATGCAACTTTCACCATACACCTCAGCGCCACGTCAGCTTTCTCTCTCCTCTCACTTCATTTCACCTCACTTCACCTTTTAGTGGGCAAGGTCACCTTTAACTTTACATTTTATTAAAATACACATTTTATACAAATATATCACACTAAATACCCCACACATACTCACACAAAAAATATAAAACAATATAATGGTACAAGTGGGGCCCGAATTTTTGTAAAAATGCAGGGTGAAACCTTCACCACAATTCCTTTTGGGTTTTGTGCTAGCGCGTGAAATTGGAGGAAAAGGCAAGGAGGGTCCCGCGTGAACTTGCCCATATGGTGAAACCATCACTTCCTTGTCGACTAGTCTGAAATGTGTAATTGTTGTTTCTTTTCACCTTTCTCATTAAAATATTTCTTCTCATTTGATCCTAATTCTTAAACTAGGGTTAATTTTATCTACAGTAAAACCTCTATAAATTAATACTCGATAAATTAATAATCTTGATAAAATTAATAATTTGTCCAGCCCCAACTTAGTAACAGTACAAATTTGGACCTCAATCGATAAAATGATAAGATAATAATTTTTTTGAAACCCTAGTGTATATATATATTGGTCCCAACGAAACTATAAATTAAGGCTATACGTAATTGGAACTTATACAAATTAAATTAAGGTCATACGTTATTGGAACTTGTCCCAAAGAAACTAACTTTTTACTTATTTAAAAGCAATGAACTTAACAAATTCAATTAATTTGTGAATGTGAATTCATAAAATGTTATTTGAAACTCAATTTTTTTAATTTCTTTTTCATCTCTAACTAGTATACATTGTAACTAGTATACTGGATTTGAAAATTTAAAGGCCCTACGTAAAACCTTTTTAAATTGATAAATTATTAATTTATCGCTATAATAATATCTCGCTAAATTAATAAAATATCTCGGTCCCAAAATCATTAATTTATAAAGGTTTTACTGTATATCATTGAAAAAGTTGGATATTACGTCAATGTCCTTCCAAATTTTCTAATTACATAAATATCCTTTCAAAACTTTATAATACTCGGGTATATCCAAAAACTAATTAAATTATATTTAATATGATTTAATTTCTAAAACTATTATTAACCTCTTTTATTTTTTTAAGTAAAATGACCATTTTACCCTTTCTTTAATATTACATACATACTCTCTTGAAACATAAAATCACAAGTTTACCCAGATATAATACTACGTACTAATTTACAAATCATATCTTGAATTCAAACACGTTTTTCATCACATTCTTTATCTAAATTCTAAAGTGATGTGCATGAAGTCATAAGGAAAGCTTCACAACAGATTCAAGTAAGAATGACCACCAGGCACCAACATGGAAGAGTACAATAGGCAATAGTTTAGATGCAAATTTGAACAATAGATACCACCAAAATCATTCGAAAGCCAGTTGATCAATAGAATATCAAAGTCAATACATGAAAAGCATTCAACAAAATAACACATGTTTAAGGTATGATGTAGTTTGCAATTTAAGGTTGTACTTCGATCCTACTTGCCTGAAAATGAAAATGAAACGAGCTGGGAAACCCGCGCGTTGCAGCGGGTGAGTTTGTGTCTACATTTTATGTTTGTTGGTTTATAACGTTTATCGTATAAAGGTTGTATTTGCTTCCGTTTATTCCGATCTTCCACTAAGAAAGGTCTCGTCATGACAACTCAATTTGTCCGGTAATAGTTGTATACATTTTGAAGTTAAATCTGTATAACGTTTATCGTATAACCTGTATGACACTATTCCAATGTTGTATACAATTTGCACACTGTTCTAATGAAATATCTACTAAACCTAAAGTTCAAAATGCCATCCAAATTGGATCATACAGCAACCACACAGCACGAAATTGCAAATTAAATAAGAATGAGTTAAAATGTTAAACTATAACAACTGAGTTATAAAATTGCAACTTGTAGCATGATTGATGACAAAACGAAGCAAAAAGACTGGTAAAGGTGCGTCTCGAAATATTATGGCAACTCAACATGAATTCCAAAGTTATTTATTTTTAATTATTGGAAATCTCAACATGAAGTCCAAATTGGATGGTTCACACTATGAAGTGCGTACATGAGTGTAGTCAATAGCAGCAGACCTTAAAGATCATAGGGTAACAGTAGTTGGAGACATGGACGTAGTACCATTGGTGAAGCGCTGGTGAAAGTTGCAGGCATTGTTGACATAGAGTCGGTTGGTCCAATGGCACCGGTAGAACCTCCACCTGCTCAAAATTAAAGGAAAAAGTGAGGAATCCAGAAGGTAAACCAACCCTAAATTGCAGCCCAAACTCAATAAAATAACAGCCTAAGTTGACTCGACACAACAACCAAAAAGACAAACTTGCATCTCACATTTTGGAGGCGTTTGGCATTGCGTTTGGAAACTACCATATTAAATGTGGATGAACAATTGAAACTCTATGTTTTACGGCGTTAAACTTTATAGCAATTCTAAATTAGGGCACCTCGTGACTGAGATGCCATAAGTTCATGCCTCTGTTGTAGATGGATTTGTTTATCACATGAACAGGTACATTGTGTTGTTATATTCAATAGCATCTTCCCTTGTCGTTATATCCCGTTCTCTCGAAGGAGCAACGACTTGAAGATC
Source organism: Artemisia tridentata subsp. tridentata (assembly GCA_021014915.2). Lineage (NCBI taxonomy): Eukaryota > Viridiplantae > Streptophyta > Magnoliopsida > Asterales > Asteraceae > Artemisia > Artemisia tridentata. The sequence goes on from CP139506.1 coordinate 293,287,169, forward strand.
AGGATTAAAAGAAAAGAATGTGAGCTGAAAACGCACCTGCACCACGAATTAAAAAAAAAAAATCATTATCAACATTTCTATTGTATAAATCTAGTAGTACAGTCACCAAAATTTTGTAACTTAGCTGATCATTTCCCTTTCATGAATAAAAACACAATGTATCTGTATTAAATTAAGTTCATTTTGCACATTTTAGATTAAATTCATTACACATTTTAAATTAATTCAACTTAAGTGCATTTTGCCACCTCAACATTACACACTTTATAAACTGCGTTGCATTGTTCCAATTTCCAAATGACGTATGCATTTTATAACCTGTATGACACCGTTCCAATGTTGTATACATTTTGAAGTCCTGGGGTTGTGCAAATTGTAGAGCCTGATTAGAGTGGTTTGAGATTTAACTGAAAATATTGTCTGAGTGTGTGGGCTAACCTCAAGAGAAGCTCTAACAACAGAAATATGTTGTTTGAGCATTAGGACATCATCAATTCTCTGTAGTTCATCTTCGATTTTCAAGGACTCCTAATACCCTTGCTCCATTTCAATATACGTCTTTGACGCACTGTTGTTTGATTCTCAAAGTGCTCATTACACATCGCCTCTTGCACTCCATACCTGTTTTGAAAATAAGCATTAAAAAACTAATGAGATACGAAGACAACTTAAAAACATATTAAAACCATTAGATCAAGAGGAATGCTACAATCACACAAATTTTACAAAAACAATCCCACACAAATTTGTTTGACACATCGTTGTGTGGATTTATTTTTGTATAACTTATGTGGTTATAGCATTTCTCTTAGATCAAATATAAAGTTCTGAAATCGTGTTAGTGATCCATCCTAATTAGCGGCAACCTCTTTTAAAGAAACAATATATATGCCAACTACTATATAGTATAAAAAAGTAATACTTGTTAAATATATTTCCAATTTTTCAATATAAGCTTGAGGTGCTAAATATAAACGACAAACCAATTCGACCCACATTCAGCAAAGGACAACGTCTAGTTTCGAGATCAAATTTAATTCAAAAGGAACACTACACGCCAATTGAAATTCTACAAAATCAGTAAAATTATAGTAGCATCAAAATATGTGAACAACGGTTTAAACTTACGTCAAGTTAAGAAGTTGCAAGTGAGTTCGCCCATAACAAAGTTATGACCCCACTGATGTTGTTCCTAACAGAAAACCAAGACCTTTTGTTTTGGGTATCCTGTCCCCTGGTACATCTTATGATTTCACCCATCTACATGAACCTCCACTTTCCCCGACACATCACACGTACTGAACACTACTTGAAGGATATAATCATGTGAAGCTCGATTCAATTCAAGCGGCTCGATGTTATAAAATGTATACGCCTACAGGAAAAAGAAATGAGTAATGCACAATGTTTTGTATCACATACTTTTCATATGGAATTATTTTGTTCAAGTTCCGAACACCCTCTAATTACCTTAAGTCATCACAAACCATCAGAATAGAAATAATATGAGCATGAGACTCTATTGGAATATGTTACCTATAAAGGTAGGAACTTGAAAAATCAAATCAATGACAGAAACTAATTATAAGCGCCATCTTTTACTATTTTCATTTTTTACGTACCTAGATTGCATCTCGCCCTGTTCTCCCAGAATCACCGCTTACCCTCCTCCGAACATAAACCTACCCAAAACAATGGAAATCATCTGACTATTCGCTAATCTTTTGTCCAAATAGTAAACCTTCGTTAACAGCAAACCCTCATCACTTTTTTTTTTTTTTAGTTTTGACATACCTTGACTGTATATGGACCTGTTCTGACGGAATCACTGCCGGCCCTCCTTTCTACATAAACCTGGCCAAACCAATGAGAATCACCAAAAGTTAGCACTAAAGTGTGCACCAAAATAGCAATCTTATATTGTAGCAAACAAATAGTTAGAAACGGAGATTCTATAGAAATGAGTTCACTCTTATTGTAGACATATGTTTTTGAAAAACAAAATTGTTTATCTGAAACTCACTTCTAACTAAACAAATCTTAATAGGATAAAGATATTTGCACATGATTGATACCAATCAATATAATAATACAAAGCTTTTCTAAAAAAATTTAACTATGAATCATTGTCTCACCTTAAGCTTAAACTTGCATGTAAAAACCAACTTATAACTCCACTGATTTTAACTCAAACATTTCCTCAAACACATTATATGCATATTCCAAAATATTAATCACCACCAAAAAGAAACCTGCATTAAACACTATAATCTAATCTAAATTAACTAAGTAACATTTTCGCACAAACTACACAATTGCGCAACGAAAACCAAAACTACAAATCTTATACCTGAGAATGACGTTGGAACCCATAAAACCACCTCCCGACACACTCCAGAGGTGCAACCACACCCTGGTCACTTGTCACCAGAAATTTAAACCCATTCGGCATCTTAACAGCCTTGATCCGTGTGTGAGTATATATATAAATATAGTATCGGATCCCCGTGATACTTGGGAATCAACTAGTCAACCTCTTAGGAAAAAGGTCAACGTGCAAAACCCGTGAATACGGTGTGAGATACCGGATAAGTGATTACCCGGGTCGTGTCCCAGCGAGGTGTGAATTGAGGATTTCGTTATCGGTTAGGAATTAAAATGCTTGATGATTGGATTTTGGATTTTTTGTGTTTTTAATATCTACTAAAAATATGGTAAACAAAATTACAAAGAAAAATAAAACACAACTTAATTAAATTAAAAACGCGAGTCGGGAATTACAAACACGAGCCTAAAATTAGAATCTATTAAAAATTAGTCCTACAAGTACAAATTTATTTTTCCTAAATCCTAAATGATAAAAGAAAATTTTGTAAAAAAGATTTATATTTTTTTGACTTTTATATTTTTTATTATGAATTAAAAACAGTTTTAAACTAATTAAATTATAAAAAATACTAAATGAATTTAGAAAAATCTAAATTTTTACAGGAAACTACTTTATACTAAGCAGGAACAAGGAAAAATAAAATGGTGCTAACAGCTTATTTAATTAAGCTGTTTTTAAGCTAATATGAAAAATAAGCAAAAGAAAATTAAAATGAGTTAAAAGGATTGGTTGTGAAAGCTATGACAGGAAAGACCCAAGGGCGCTAGTGGTTTGGGTGTGTGTGTGTAAAGGTGAGTTTGGGTTGAGGTCCAGGGTTCGAGTCCCCACTCACCTTGGACTTCCCCGAATTCCCTTTTTATTTTTTTTTTGAAAACTTTCTAAAACAAAGTTGTAAATAAGCTCAATTTAAGCAACTTTTGTGAAGGAAGATTTTTTATATCTCACAATTAAGCTCAAAATAAGCACTGATTTGCTTATCAGTTTTAAAGAAAAGGAAACAAGCTAAAAAACTAAAAAGCCATTCCACTAAGCTAGGGATCCTAAAATAAGCTACAAACCAACTATTGTTTAAAGGTGAACTCAGAAAAAGCAATCTTAGGCAAAGATAAGCACAGAATAAGCACAAAATAAGCTAAAACAACATAAAGTCTGCTGATGGTGCAGGGTATAAATTGTCCACTGAGGCAAGTTTTGGCTTATTTTTAAGCACTTAAACAACTACTAAATACCACAGAAACTGATGAAACTTAAAGATTAACAACCAATGATCACTTAGGCCAAATTTCAGATATTAATAAGCTTATTCAGAGCTTATAAAGAAGCTGCAAAAAAAAGGCAATCAAGACAAGTGTATACTGATGTCTCAGTATACACTTGACTGGGTAAGCAATTTTGAGCTTATTTATAGGTTCTAATAAGCTACACAAAGGTCTGATTTTGGGGAATAAGCAAAGAACAGCTGGCAACCTACTGAGATACCAAAGATCTAAGCTTATATCAACACAATTAAGCACTTAAATGGGGATCACAATTCTGATGCAGACTGCTGATCTTTTGAGGATCTGTGCAGACTTGACACAAATGGCCAAATCTCCTTGATTCAAACTGAAACCTATCCAACTCTTTGATATTCACTTAAACCACTAATATGGACTTAAAAACTACAACAACTAGCACATAAACTGCTTATATCTAAGTTAAGCAGTTATGAGTAGAACAAATCCTAGAACTAGCACAATCCACCAAAAATCTCAAAAAGCTTCAATTTAGCTACAAACAACCTATAAACAGCTTTTACAAGCTAAATTAAGCCATCTTAAAGTTTGTCATCATGCACATGAACAGTGTAAGCAGATTTGACCAATTTTTGACCATTAGCCAAACACCACTTATATTTTGACTGATTTGAAATTAAAACTAAAAGTGCCAAATTTAAGCCTAGGTTTCTAAATATAACTGATTTAATAACTTATTGTGACCCTAATTAACAACTTTCTAATGTCAATAAGCACTCAAATAAGCTGAGTGCTAATTGACTGATTATGGCCTTTTTTTAGCAAATTAAGGTAAAAACTATTTTAAACACTAATAACCTATCTAATTATCATACATCAACATAACAAAGAACAAATAAGCAAAGAAACTAAGTAAACACACAATTAAGCAGTAATTAAGCTATTCTACAGTAAAATCAAGAGTAAAAGAAATTAGAAATTGACTCACTTGAGACCCTAGCTAAACAAGGGCTCCCAAATGGCAGCTACAAGCTCCTAGCTTGTTTCACAACAAGCTAGGTAAAGTCCTTCTTGCCATTCCATTACTGGCAACTTCCAAAAATCTCTCCATGGTCAAATGCAAAGGTTGACTTTCCTTGACTTTTTGGTAATTTTGTGATTAAGGCTGAGCTAAGTTATTCTTGACTTATTTAATACTTTAGTAAGCTTACATAAGCTTATAAGAACACTTAACAAGCTTTTTCAAACATTGAATTTCTTAATTCGGATTAACAGTAATCACAAAAATTTCATTAACCTTAGAACATATTACAATACTGGATAATTTGAGAAGAAACAAACTTAAAATTACTTATATTGATACTGAAAAGCTTAAATTCATGATAATTAAAAACTTAAATAAAAATACGACTAACAATAAAATTCTACATCCCCATTAGGCTTACAAAGGGAGCTATTTATACTAAAAAATAAAGTGGGATTCATCTCTTGTACATCTCTTATCCATTTCTGACCATTGGATTCGCTTGAAGTCATCTGAGCCATCAACTTTAGTTTTGGCGCCAAAAATATATTAGCAGAAAACTCCCACTTGGTACTGGGTTACTTGTGAGGTTGAAGAAGCATTAAATGCTTTGGACAGGGTAGGTGTGGTGGATGGTTGCAGGGTGAGGGGGAGGGTTGGTTTGTCAGGAAGAAAATGGTGGGTTTGTGAGTGGTTTCTGGTTTTTAGTTTTGGCGGGGAAGGATGGTATTGACCGAAGTCAAACCATGGTTTTTAACTAAAAAGGGATAAACGGGTTTATTTTCTTGGGCTTTTGATTGGGCTGGGTTAAGGATTGGAAATGGGTTGTGGGTAAAAGGATAAGGATTAATGGGTTGGTGTGGTGATGGGTTAGTTTTTATTTATTTTGGGTTTTAAGGGTTAAGGGTTAAGGATGGAATGTATTTAAACTTTGAGGACCAAAGTTGCCAAAGCTGAAAATCCAGGGACCAATCATGTAATTTCTGAAAATCATCTCCAAGGGCTATTTGTGATATTTCAAAATTCTTGGAAGTTGACTTTGATAATTTGAGCAATGTTCCGGTCCAAACTCATAAATTCCTTTCCCGGCATCGGCTTTTGATGATATTCCAATCTCGTACTCGGTTTTGCTCGTTTTTGCCCTGTTTTCAATCATTTGTACCTGAAACACATAAAAACACAAACCAATGATATCTGCAGTAATATTTGGTGTATTTGGCCGTTTTCAGTATTTTTATGGTCTAAAATGGGCATAAAATGATGAGTATTTACACACTCATCAATCCCCCACGCTAAGCTATTGCTAGTCCCTAGCAATCCGATCATATGAAGTAATGAAAGGAACCAAGTATACCCCGTTTCGACTTTTTATTTAATGCGAGAAATTTAAACTAGAACAAAATAGATAGCATGCTTGATTTTCAAAAATGGTATCATGGAACGGGATTTACACAAACTGGGTGTCTCCAGGGAATTGATATCGTCATCCTCTTTTTATACTCCCAACTAAGCTTAAACTCGATGTGCAAACATTTTTATAAAATGCCAACGCTACTTATACAAATAATCTATGTAAGTTGAGACTTAACTTTTCACTCCCATATTTATTTAAGTTAGGTGAATGTGCTTGATTTTCAAAATTTTGATCACAAAAATCGACGTTTTTATAAAACTTTGACTAATATTAGCTGAAAGATAGATTTAAAATTCACAACAAGCAAGCTTCAAAATTTTATTGCATTTTGCAATATCATTCCATTTTTTTTTCTCATTTTTTCATTTTCATTTTTTTTTTACTTGTGCAACATAAACTAACGGAGTTTCACGGGATCCAAGACCTTAAACCTTCCTGGAACAAAGGATCCAAGGGCCGTTACAACGGAGAGTTCCAAGACCTTAACGCCTTTCAGAATTAAGGGTCCAAGGGCCGGTGTAAGAGGGTAGCCAAGACCTAAACGCCTTCCGAAAATAAGGATCCAAGAGCCGATCTTGAACCTTAGCTTTTTAGCACATTTTATTTATTACTTAACTTTTTGCAATTTTCAAGCAACGTCTCACTCTCATTTTGCATTATTCTGATATATGCTTGTTCCGAAGTTTAAATAAATCTTTGAACTAGCATTTTTCAAAATCGTATGAAAAAATGATTTTGTGTGTTCAAATGTTTGAAAAATAAGCACTTATTAAGTCAGATTAGTTATCTCCTGGGAGGAAAAGCCATAGATTACTTATATAAGCTCTAAAGAGAACCAATTACTCTACGCTTAGCATTTTCATTTGCACACATCGTAAAACCTTAGTCTAACCATTAAGGAAGCAGCCAGATCAACACTCTGGCAGATTCGGGATTCCCTTTGTTCTAACCTAATCAAGACTAACACACTTTTATTGATGGCATTTTTTTTTTGTATGACAAAATTTTTAAAATTTTGGTCAAAAACGGGGGTACTAGGGAACTAGAAGGTACAAATGTGACTAAATTCACGAGAATTCCCCCCCACACTTAGAATTGAATATTGCCCTCAATATTCAAAGTACCGGCTATTATGCCGCCACTTAGAACGTAAAAAGGTAATACCAATAGCCAAGTGTGGAACAAAAATCTCCATTTTTCACAAAAAAAGGTTGAAAAGATATCCCTAGATAAACGTTAGCAAAAAGATAGGATATTGGGCGGCTGGATTGAAAACAGGCGCGTCAATCAACACTATCTAAGGGAAACCTGAAAATCAGAGCAAACAACACAAAAGCCAAGCACAGTGGGACTCCCCCATACCTAGTTGTTAGAAAATAGAAAGAAGTCAGAAACATGGGTTGTCACCCATGTGGTGCTAATGTTTTTGTTAACCGAGTCACTAGCTTGACTCGACCCCGAATTCATTGGTCCATGGGGAAAGTTTGGAGATCCGGGACAACCATGGATGGTATGTCCCCTCCAAAGTAATGCTTCAACCTATGACCGTTCACCTTGAAGTTTGGTCCGTCGTTTTGAGATAACTCGACGGTACCATAAGGAAAAACTTTGGCAACGGTGAATGGTCCAGTCCAACGGGTTTTAAGCTTACCCGAGAATATCTTTAATCTAGAGTTAAAAAGAAGGACTCGATCACCAACGTTAAAAACGCGGTTCTTGATTTTGGAGTCATGGATCTTCTTTGTCTTTTCTTTGTAGATCAAAGAGTTCTCGTAGGCTTGATCACGAAGTTCATTTAATTCATTGAGTTGAACTTTACGGTGATCACCCGCGGACTTTAGGTCGAAGTTTGCATGCTTCAAGGCCCAATAAGCTTTGTGCTCGAGCTCGATCGGAAGATGGCACGCCTTTCCGTACACAAGCTTGTAAGGAGTACACCCGATGGGTGTTTTGTAAGCTGTACGGAAGGCCCAAAGTGCATCATCTAGTTTATCCGACCAAGACGCACGGTTTTCACCTACGGTCCTTTCCAAAATTCTTTTTAGACCACGGTTTGAAACTTCCACTTGTCCACTTGTTTGTGGGTGATACGCGGTAGAAAGACGGTGAGTAATACTGTATTTAAGCATGACTTTTGCAAATTGGTCATTGCAAAAGTGCGTACCGCGATCACTAATGATAGCACGGGGAGTTCCAAACCGAGCAAAGAGAGATTTCAAAAATTTACAAACTACTCGGGCGTCGTTGGTGGGGAGTGCTTTCGCTTCAACCCATTTAGACAAATAATCGACGGCCACGAGTATAAACTTGTTCCCTCGTGAAGACGGGAACGGGCCCATAAAGTCAATGCCCCAAACGTCAAAGATTTCACAAACTTGAACGACGTTTTGTGGCATTTCATCTTTTTGAGAGATCTTCCCGTGACGTTGACAAGAGTCGCAAGATTTGACTAAGTCATGGGCATCACGGTAGATTGTGGGCCAATAGAAACCGGAATCAAAGACCTTCTTGGCGGTGTAGTTTACACCATGATGTCCCCCCGTGGGTCCATTGTGGCAAGCCTTAAGAATTTCAACGGCTTCTTGGTCGTGAACACACCGCCGGATGACTTGATCCGCATACACTTTAAACAAGTAGGGGTCATCCCAAAAGTAATGCTTCACATCTTTGAAGAATTTGTTCTTTTGTTGGAACGACATCCCTTTCACAACAAAGTTACCCGCATGGTAATTTGCAAAATCGGCAAACCATGGGGTACTAGAATCACCACGAAAAGATACCACGTTAAGTGTCTCGAGAGGAAATGTTTCATTTATTTCCTTTTTCTCGAGCACACTTTGGTGAGGATTCTCTAATCGGGACAAATGATCAGCAGCAAGGTTCTCGGCTCCTTTTTTATCACGGATGGTGATATCAAATTCTTGGAGGAGGAGAACCCATCGGAGCAATCTCGGCTTTGCATCTTGTTTTGCAAAGAGATATTTGAGAGCCGAGTGATCCGTATACACTATGCTTTTAGACAAGATTAAGTATGGCCGAAACTTTTCGAAAGCATACACCACGGCTAATAATTCTTTTTCCGTCGTGGTGTAATGTGCTTGAGCTTCGGTCATAGTTTTGCTAGCATAGTGTATAGGCTGAAAATGTTTTGCTTTTCGTTGCCCCAAGACCGCACCTATGGAAAAATCGCTAGCATCGCACATAAGCTCAAAAGGTAGGTCCCAATCAGGGGCAACCAAGATTGGTGCTTCAGTAAGCTTTTTCTTTAGAGTTTGAAAAGCTTCAATGCACTCTTGTGAGAAAATGAACGGAGTTTCCTTTTCAAGGAGACGAGTCATCGGCCGGGCGATTTTGGAGAAATCTTGAATGAATCTACGATAGAAACCGGCGTGACCAAGGAAACTCTGAATACCCTTGACGGTAGTGGGATGAGGTAGTTTAGCGATAACATCAACTTTGGCCTTATCGACCTCAATCCCACTCTTAGAAATCTTATGGCCGAGGACAATGCCTTCTTTGACCATGAAATGACTTTTCTCCCAATTTAGACAAAGATTAGTGTCTTCACAATATTGAAGCATTTTATCCAAATGGGAGAGACATGTGGAGAAAAAATCCCCAAAGACCGAGAAATCATCCATAAAGACTTCCATAGTTTTCTCGATCATGTCGGGAAAAATGGCCAACATACACCTTTGGAACGTGCCCGGGGCATTACATAAGCCAAAAGGCATGCGTCGGTAGGCAAACGTTCCATAAGGGCACGTGAAAGTGGTTTTTTTCTTGATCTTGCGGGTCAATGGGAATTTGGAAGTAACCCGAGAAACCGTCGAGGAAACAATAGTACTCGTTTCCCGCTAGTCTTTCGAGCATTTGGTCCATGAATGGAAGAGGGAAGTGGTCTTTACGAGTGGCGTCATTTAACTTTCGGTAGTCAATGCATACACGCCATCCCGTCACCAATCGAGTAGGAATCAACTCGTTCTCATCATTTGTAACAACGGTAATGCCACCTTTTTTAGGCACGCAATGAACGGGGCTCACCCAAGGACTATCCGAGATAGGGTAAATCAAGCCGACATCAAGGAGTTTACGAACTTCCTTTTTGATAACCTCGTGAATTTTTAGATTAACCCTTCTTTGATGTTGAACCGCCGGTTTAAAGTCATCTTCCATTAAAATCTTGTGTGTACAAAATTCCGGGTTAACACCCTTAATGTCAGAAAGTTTCCAAGCGATGGCTCGCTTGTGTGACTTTAAAACCTTTATGAGAGCGGTTTTCTCCTCATCATTCAAATCTTTAGCAATTATGACTGGTAATTTATCGGTACCCTCCAAAAATGCATATTCGAGATGAGGCGGTAAGTCCTTAAGTTTGACCTCCGGAGGATCATCAGAATTTTCAACAGATTTGATTTCCTCATTATGAAGTTCTTTCGGAGGGAGAGATGATGGATCTTCATTAAGTAACTTCTCAATTAGAAGAATGTCTCCCTCCATGTCAAATACATCATCATCAATTTCAAATGGAAATGAATCACAAGACAACCAAGCTTCAATCTCTTCCAAGATGAAGTCACCTCCCTCAAATGGAGTGAGAGAGGGGGAAGAGAGGGCATTGGTAGGATCAGATGAAGTGGGATTGCCACTTAGCACTTCTTGAAAGTATTCCTCGCATGTAGAATCAAGGACATCAATTTGGTTAATTGACTCGCTTTTATGCTTGAGAAGATCTTTTGAAGTGCTTTCAATATTAATGGCCAGTTTTTCATCTCCGACCCTAAGAGTCATCTCACCTTCGTAGACATCAATTAATGCACGAGCCATTTTCAAGAATGGTCTTCCCAAAATAAGGGGGACACGGGGATCGGCATCAAAATCGACTACTACGAAGTCAGCAGGAAAATGGAACTTGCCAACCTTCACGAAGACATCTTCGGCAATACCTTTCGGAACAGTAACGGATCGGTTTGCAAGCTCGAGAGTCATTCGTGTATCAGTAAGTTCCGGAAGAGAAAGATTTTCCCAAACTGAAAGAGGCATTAGATTGATGCTTGCGCCAAGATCGGCCAAGGCTAAGCATTCATCTAGCTTTTGAAAATCACAAGGGATGAGAAATTTGCCGGGGTCTCCTAGTTTTTCGGGTAACTTCTTAAGAATCACCGCCGAACAATTCTCATTCAATGGAGTCTTTGCTAATTCCAACAATTTTTCCTTATTTCTAAGGAGACTCTTGAATGTTGAAGCAAACTTTGGCATGTAGAGAAGAGCATCCGCAAAACTAATATCGAAGTGTATCTTTTGAAAGATTTCAAGAAACTTCATCATTTGACTATTAGTTTTGTCACGGAGCTTTTGTTCATTAAGCCTCGAATGATAAGGAATCGAGGGCTTAGAATTTGTCTTCGGAACATCGGGTTCCGGAATTGGAGATTGGACGACCGGAGGTTGGACGTGTGCGGTACTTTGTGGGCTTGTATTTTGCACTTTGTCCTTTGTCACCTCGGTCTCTCGATTCACTTCCCCCGGTGGAGGGGGCATAGGAGTCGAGGGTCCATCAATCGTCTTACCACTACGAGTGGTAATAGCTTTCAACTCACCCTTCGGGTTTGGAATGGTGTTTCCCGGGAGACCTCCCGAAGTTGAAGCTTGATTCAGTTGACACATGAGACTAGAAAACATGTTCTCAATTTTACTTTGAGATTGATCAATCTTTTGATTTGTATTCTTAAGTTCATTTTTAAGCTCATGACCTTGTTTTGACATTGAGGTTTGAAAATCATTTTTTTAAGTGGTGATTTGATTTTGCATTGACCTCAAGTTAGCCTCATTTGACTTGATGTAGTTAGAAAGTTCATTTGAGGGACCAACGGGGGCTTGGTAATTAGAAGCTTGAAAGCCTTGATTGAAATTACCCCCTTGGTTTGGGTAGTGATTTACCGGGGCTTGAAATTGGTTTCGAACATCTTGCCCTCTCGGTTGGTTTTGGTTGAATCTATTTGGATTGTTGGGTTGAGAAAACCCGGGTGGTCCATTTTGATTGCTAGCACGATAATTCTGGTCAGCTTGAGGACGGTATTGATTACCTCCTTGATTGAAAGACCCGGCTACCGCATTAACTTCACATTGACTACCATTGGTGGCAGTACAATTGTAGTATGCATGAGGACCACCACAAGTGACACAAGTTTCTTCCACCGCTTTGACTTGAGTGGGTGAAGAAGTTTGTGGGGAAGATTGTTTCTTTTGCTTGGAGAGAACCAAAGCTTGAATAGCCTCCGTGAGTTTGTCAATCTTAGCATCGGTGCTAGAAGAACTCACGTGAGATGAAGAAGAAGTGGAGGCACTAACTTGGGAAACAACCGGCTTGCTTCGTGTAGTGCGGAGCTTGGACTTATTCTCAATGATGGCTAAAGCGTCCTTTGTAGTCCGATTCAAGAGATTGCCACCGGCGGCGGCATTTAGAGAGTCTTGATCGGAGTGGTTCAAACCATTATAGAAGGTGTCGAGTTGATGTAACTCGGAGAAACCATGGTGAGGACATTTGCGAAGTAATTCTTTAAAACGGTCCCACGCTTCACTAAAGGATTCATCAAATTTTTGAGTGAATTTGGTGATTTCATTTTTAAGGCTTGTGGTTTTTGATGGAGGAAAGAATTCATTCACAAATTTTGACACCAAATCTTCCCATGTTTCAATAGAACGAGGGGGTTGTTTTTCGAGCCAAATTCGGGCGGCCCCCTCGAGAGAAAAAGGAAAAAGAAGCAATTTGATTGCTTCTTGAGGAACATTTCGGTATTTGATGGTAGAGGTGATCTTGTTAAACCATCGAATGTGGGAATGAGGATCGTCCCTCTCAAATCCGAAATATTGACTCGCGGTTACTAAGGATAGCAACCCGGTCTTAAGTTCAAAGCTATCGGCAACGATTGCCGGAACAACAATAGCATCTCCGTAACCCTCGGTGGGTGCTTAGAGAAGCTCAGACATGGTGCGTTCCTCTGCCATTGTGACGATGGGAGGAACGGGAATAACACGAATCTCGGGTTCGGCTATTGAGGCGGAATGCCTACGATTACGTCTCCGATTACGTCTTCTCGGGGTATGCACGAGTTCACGTAAAGGACTTGTTGACGGAGAAGAACGAGTGCGCATGCACTAAAAACAATTCAATTAAAACAAGACCGAGGCAAAACACAAGTGAACTTAAACCTTAAATCAAACAAGCGTACGGTAGCTCTTTGAAAGAAAAACGCACAGGGTGGCGGAGGAGCAAAGGTGGGCAATAAATGCTCCTTAAAAACCCGCTCCTTTCGGTTCGTCAATTTAATGACAAACCTCCTTAAACCTCCGTTATAGTTTGTTAATCAATCAAAGGTGAGCCGAATTCGCAAGCGACATAAAAGCAAGTTTTAAATCTTTGGTTTGGGAACTTGTTATGATAATACTCCAAGTTGAGGAATATTATATTGAGATTGCTTTTATCTTTTATGTAACACAATAAAACGACGAATGTTTTTGGGTTTTTGTTTTTTATATTATAATATATATACAAAAGAAAAGAAAAATATTTTTGTATTTTATAGGGTTTATGGAAAATGGGAACTTCACAAGGAAGGATCTCAAGTCACTAATCGTTAAAACCTTTAACAATATTGTCGCAACACAACCTCCCCGGCAGCGGCGCCAAAATTTGATCCGTGTGTGAGTATATATATAAATATAGTATCGGATCCCCGTGATACTTGGGAATCAACTAGTCAACCTCTTAGGAAAAAGGTCAACGTGCAAAACCCGTGAATACGGTGTGAGATACCAGATAAGTGATTACCCGGGTCGTGTCCCAGCGAGGTGTGAATCGAGGATTTTGTTATCGGTTAGGAATTAAAATGCTTGATGATTGGATTTTGGATTTTTTGTGTTTTTAATATCTACTAAAAATATGGCAAACAAAATTACAAAGAAAAATAAAACACAACTTAATTAAATTAAAAACGCGAGTCGGGAATTACAAACACGAGCCTAAAATTAGAATCTATTAAAAATTAGTCCTACAAGTACAAATTTATTTTTCCTAAATCCTAAATGATAAAAGAAAATTTTGTAAAAAAGATTTATATTTTTTTGACTTTTATATTTTTTTATTATGAATTAAAAACAGTTTTAAACTAATTAAATTATAAAAAATACTAAATGAATTTAGAAAAATCTAAATTTTTACAGGAAACTACTTTATACTAAGCAGGAACAAGGAAAAATAAAATGGTGCTAACAGCTTATTTAATTAAGCTGTTTTTAAGCTAATATGAAAAATAAGCAAAAGAAAATTAAAATGAGTTAAAAGGATTGGTTGTGAAAGATATGACAGGAAAGACCCAAGGGCGCTAGTGGTTTGGGGGTGTGTGTGTGTAAAGGTGAGTTTGGGTTGAGGTCCAGGGTTCGAGTCCCCACTCACCTTGGACTTCCCCGAATTCTCTTTTTTATTTTTTTTTTGGAAAACTTTCTAAAACAAAGTTGTAAATAAGCTCAATTTAAGCAACTTTTGTGAAGGAAGATTTTTTATATCTCACAATTAAGCTCAAAATAAGCACTGATTTGCTTATCAGTTTTAAAGAAAAGGAAACAAGCTAAAAAACTAAAAAGCCATTCCACTAAGCTAGAGATCCTAAAATAAGCTACAAACCAACTATTGTTTAAAGGTGAACTCAGAAAAAGCAATCTTAGGCAAAGATAAGCACAGAATAAGCACAAAATAAGCTAAAACAACATAAAGTCTACTGATGGTGCAGGGTATAAATTGTCCACTAAGGCAAGTTTTGGCTTATTTTTAAGCACTTAAACAACTACTAAATACCACAGAAACTGATGAAACTTAAAGATTAACAACCAATGATCACTTAGGCCAAATTTCAGATATTAATAAGCTTATTCAGAGCTTATAAAGAAGCTGCAAAAAAAAGGCAATCAAGACAAGTGTATACTGATGTCTCAGTATACACTTGACTGGGTAAGCAATTTTGAGCTTATTTATAGGTTCTAATAAGCTACACAAAGGTCTGATTTTGGGGAATAAGCAAAGAACAGCTGGCAACCTACTGAGATACCAAAGATCTAAGCTTATATCAACACAATTAAGCACTTAAATGGGGATCACAATTCTGATGCAGACTGCTGATCTTTTGAGGATCTGTGCAGACTTGACACAAATGGCCAAATCTCCTTGATTCAAACTGAAACCTATCCAAATATTCACTTAAACCACTAATATGGACTTAAAAACTACAACAACTAGCACACAAACTGCTTATATCTAAGTTAAGCAGTTATGAGTAGAACAAATCCTAGAACTAGCACAATCCACCAAAAATCTCAAAAAGCTTCAATTTAGCTACAAACAACCTATAAACAGCTTTTACAAGCTAAATTAAGCCATCTTAAAGTTTCTCATCATGCACATGAACAGTGTAAGCAGATTTGACCCATTTTTGACCATTAGCCAAACACCACTTATATTTTGACTGATTTGAAATTAAAACTAAAAGTGCCAAATTTAAGCCTAGGTTTCTAAATATAACTGATTTAATAACTTATTGTGACCCTAATTAACAACTTTCTAATGTCAATAAGCACTCAAATAAGCTGAGTGCTAATTGACTGATTATGGCCTTTTTTAGCTAATTAAGGTAAAAACCATTTTAAACACTAATAACCTATCTAATTATCATACATCAACATAACAGAGAACAAATAAGCAAAGAAACTAAGTAAACACACAATTAAGCAGTAATTAAGCTATTCTACAGTAAAATCAAGAGTAAAAGAAATTAGAAATTGACTCACTTGAGACCCTAGCTAAACAAGGGCTCCCAAATGGCAGCTACAAGCTCCTAGCTTGTTTCACAACAAGCTAGGTAAAGTCCTTCTTGCCATTCCATTACTGGCAACTTTCAAAAAGCTCTCCATGGTCAAATGCAAAGGTTGACTTTTGTTAAGAATATAAATATTCTTATGAAGGTTCGGTCACCCCGAGGATCTTTTTAGCATTTATATAGCTCGTAGGCTTATTATTATTAGTAGTAATATTAGTATTATTAGTTTTATTAGAATAGTCGTATTTATTATTGTGAAGTGGGTCGGGGCTTTCCCCACTGTCAGCTCACTCCACAGCCCACTAGGGGCACCAATATTAGTAACTATATAAACCCTTCCCACACATGGGAAGGGGTGGAGCTTCTCACATTTTCTAATATAATCTTTCTTTGTTTTTGTCTACACTCTCTCTCTCTAACAAAAAGCTCCCATCTTCTTCTTCTTCTCTTTTTCTTGAATTCAATCCATTATCAAATCTAGTGTTTGTGTTAAGAATTCTACTATCCTACAATTGGTATCAAGAGCCATGGTTAGATCAATTACTATATGGATGCTCGAATTCTAAATTAGTTTTTTTTGTGATTTTTCTTGGTTCGAAAATATTAATTTTTTTTTCTTCGGATCTGATTTTTTTTCTTCTTCTTATTATCCGATTTTTCTTGGTTAGATCAACATACTGTTGCACTCTTATTTTATTCTTCTTATTATTTGATAAAGCTGCTACTTCCTTTTTATTATTTATTCTTATGGTTTGACTAAGGTTTTGGTGTTATTAGGATACATTGAATCAACTTGTCTGCTGCTATTTTTTTTCTTTCTTCATTCGATAAAACTGCTACTTTGTTTTCTTTCTTTTCGTTGACTGAAAATCAACGCTATTTTTTATTATTCTTTCAACCGATTTTGTTGTTTTTAATTTTTGTTTTCATTCAGTTTGAATCTGCTGCTACTCCATTTTCTATCTTTTATTTCGAATGTTGACCGCTACTCGTATGCTTTGTTTTGTTGACTGCATTTAGTGATTTTGTTTTGTTGCTATTCGGATAACATTGAATCAACGAGTCTGCTGCTACGTTTTTATTTTATTTTTATTATTTCGGTTTTTGAAGACTTTGAATCGATTTTTTTTGTTTGTTTTTGTTTGTTTTGAATTCGTATTAAATATACTTTGGTTTGATAAATCTGCTGCTACGAGTGTGATAAGACAAGTCAGCCGGATATTTTTTTTGTGTTTTGAAGTTCTTTGATTGCGGTTTTGGAATGTTGTTCTTGGTAGAGGTTTGTGGTTACAAGTCAGCCGGATATTTTTTTTGTGTTTTGAAGTTCTTTGATTGCAGTTTTGGAATGTTGTTCTTGGTAGAGGTTTGTGGTTTTTCTTGCTAGAGGTTTGTACAAAAAAGGGGTTTGAGGTTTGGATGTTAGCCAAAACGGGATAAAGACAAAAGTACTGAAAGTGACTGTTTTGTTGTGTACCTGTAGCGGTTTGACCAGTCAACTGCTGTTTGACTTTTGTCCAGCGGTTTGACTTTCAGCGGTTTGACTTTTTGTTCAGCAGTTTGACTTTCAGCGGTTTGACTTTCAGCGGTTTGACTTTTTGTCCAGAGGTTTGACTTTCAGCGGTTTGACTTTTTGTCCAGCGGTTTGACTTCTAGCGGTTTGAGTCTAGCGGTTTGACTTCTAGCGGTTTGAAATTCAGCGGTTTGAGTCTAGCGGTTTGACTTCTAGCGGGTTTGAAATTTAGCGGTTTGACCAAAGTTGACCTTTTACGTCAAAACTTCAAACAGCCATAACTTTTGAACCGTAACTCCGTTTTCAGCGAAATACCTGTCAAAAAGACCGAAACAGCTTGAATATCGTGAGGTTTCACTACAAAGTCGTGAAAAGAATTTTACGAGGCCCAAAACCCTTCCGGAAAGAAGTTATTGAGGTTTTAAGTTTTCAGACCAAAATTTCACCGTAAAAACTTGCATCAACCGAACCTAATCACAACCATACCCATACAATAGATCACCAAGTCTACCAAACCGTCATCATAACACACCCAAGTAACCATTATCATTTCACGGTTTATTCTTGATTTTTTGTAAAATCCCGCGAAAGAATCTATTTCTCGGTTTAAATCATAGAATTGTAAAATCCCGTGCATGTTTACATCATGTCTACTACTCCAGATTCCTTCATATCTGAGGTACTCAAGTTGTACGACACATATGATAGACAAATGAATTCCAACCTTGTACAACAAATAAACGTGTGTGATTCTGATGTTACTAATGTGGAATCTTCGAGCCCGAATTCGCAAGAGAGAGAATTGCTTCAGTCACTAATGTCAATTAATGCAAAGGAAAGTCACATTGCGTGCTGTCAATCACTTCATTCACATCTCATGCTTCTTTTTAAAAAATCCGAATACGTGATGGGTTACACACGGGCTTTTGCATCACTCTTTGGTCAAGATGTTCAAGATTTCACAGTCAAAATGACCCTATATTTAGACCAGCTTGAACAACAGCTTGACAAAGAGGAATTCTCTGAAGCAAGATCCAGAGCAGCTTTCAGTGTAATAAACAAACAACTCCAGGTGTTCATTGATTCGCAATATACTGAGGACTATGATTATGACAGTCAAATAACAAAAGAGTGTTTTGCTAAACACACTGGAACTGAGGTTGACATGTTCAGAACAACATTGCTACGATTGATGAGTAATGTTGAGGGGTTCATTAATGAAAGGGTCAAACAAATGGGGGATAGAGCAAGATCAGACAAGTTTGATGATGGTGACAGCGTAGGAGGTAACTTCACAATGTGTGAGAATGCAGCCTACAAACCTGAATATTACCAAGAACAGTCTGCTGAGGTACACCTGTCTGATCAAGATAATGATCTTTCTAATGAACAACAACATACTGATCAATTTAAACCTACTTATGACACATATCTTATAGAAAAGACTGATAGCAATATCACCTTTGATTCATCAAATATGAGTCATAAGGGGGGAGAGATTGATCAGGATGCTGAACATGATGATGCGTCAAGTTCTTTGCCTACGGCTGAGTTTTTAAAATCAAATGATATGGTTGAAATGGATGTTTATAATGAACTTTCAAAAAGATTCTTACAGCTTGAAAAGCATTGTATTTCTCTTGAAATTGCAATGCAACAAAAGGAAGAAAGTTTTCAAACTAAACTACCATGTAAAAATCCAGAACTCCCTGAATTCCGTGAATTTTTTATAATAAATGATTTGAAAGCTCAGCTAGAAGCTAAAAACTTAACGATCAAAAACCTGAAAAAACGTATTGCTGAGATGTGTGATATGTGTAGTGAAGTTAAGGCTAAACATGACAGTGATGCTATTGCAACAAAAAATGCAGAATTAAAACATAAAGTGACTGATTTGCTTAATGAAAATGAGACTTTGAAAATTCATTGCAATAAACTGTGCAACTCAATCAAAGAAGCAAAAACTAAGACTGTAGAGCTAACAACCTCTTTGATTGCCAAAAATGATGAATTCAAAGCTCAACTTCAGGAAAAGGGCTTTGCAATTGCAGCGTTGAAAAACGAGTTGAGAAAATCGACAGGAAATAGTGTGAACACTAAGTTTGCGAAACCATCAATCTTAGGGAAACCACCACTTAGAAACCAATAAGTTGTTAGACAACTGACTGCGTTTAGATCTGAACGGCCAAATTCTTCAAATACATGGTTTGCCTCCCAAGTTGATGTGAAACAAGTTTTGTCAAAACCAGTCACTTCACAGTCTAGACCTAGTGAAAAGGAATATACGCTTGCAAAACCTCATCATATGAGTGCCTCTAGTTCTTCTAGGATTATTTCAAAACATGTGTCACCTGTGACACTAAAGGAACATGTTAGAAGTAAAAACAGGGTTCGGAATCATAACCTAGAGGATGCTAAGAAAAACACACATGAAAAGACTAGGAATTTGCCTGTTCTTAAGAGTAGTTGCGTGCCAACTAATGCGATTCCCATAGCTGACCACTCTAAGAAACCTAGATCTTTCTCTGACTCCAAACACTTAGTTTGCTCAACTTGTCATAAATGTGTTTTTAATGCAACCCATGATGAGTGTATAACGAAACTCTTGAAGAAAGTGAATGATCGTGCCAAGGTTCAGACCTCTAAGACTAGAAACTACAACAAGCCCGTAGAACCAAATAGGTATACTCAGAAACCTGGTAGGCAGATTGTTGTAGGACAAAGGCCTTCTCTAAACAAGACTTCCACTGTACATGAGAAACCTGACACTCCTAGATCTTGCCTTAGGTGGATACCAACGGGTAGAATTTTTAAGATTGTTGGTCTTAGATGGATGCCTATTCAAAAGATGTTCACTAAGTGCGAATCCATGTTCACTGAGTGCAGAACCAAGGTTGACAGTGAAACCCCAAATGGTTTAAATGTTGATATCACTAACCCATATAAATGCAAACAAACTCTTAATGTCAATGCAGGAAGTCTTCACTTAAGTGCAGGTACATCGTCCCTTCGTATTAAGGAAAGACTCAGAGTTTGGGTTCCGAAAAGAGTGATATCTCATGATGAAGGGGTTCAAACAATTCAAGCTTGATGAACATCAACGACAATGACGTCTGTACTCATCAGTGCAGGCCTCGGTCTTCATCATTACGATGGTTGAATACAACAGTTCAAGCCTCGGGTTTCAATGTCAACATTATGGCGTCTGCTGACATTTCTTCAGGCCCCGTTCATCAAAGAAAAGAAAGGCGTACGCTTGAGTGCGCTTTATCTTCGGAAGAAGAGGAATCTTCTTATTTATGACCATTCTCATCAAGCTTCGTGGTCTTCAAATGCTCATTCAGTCATCAAGGGGATAAACGTATATTGAAGTATATTCTTATTCACCCGGTCTATCAAAAATGGCAGTTGGTCGTCACATGCAATTTTTGAGGGGGAGAAGGGTGAATAAACTGCATGGTGATTGAGATTTGAGTAATGGTCAGACGAATACTCTTGTTTCTGACTACTCTCATCAAAAGGCTTCATACTTGCTCCATGCTCATTCAGATATCAAGTGGATCTACTTCCATTCGATTGGACGTTTATTCACTCAATCAAAAATGGCATCCTCGTATGCTATCTTTGAGGGGGAGAAGTGTGAACAGTGGATCAACCTCATATGTACTTGTTCAATCAAAGATGGCATCCTCGTATGCAATCTTTGAGGGGGAGAAGTGTGAACAATGGATCAACCTCATATGCACTTGTTCAATCAAAGATGGCATCCTCGTATGCAATCTTTGAGGGGGAGAAGTGTGAACAAGTGATTCGATGTACATTTGGTTGTTGGTTCACTCACTTGAGCTGGGCATCTAATTGTGACCATGGAGTTGATCAGGTATCACTTATTCGAGTTTGAAGTTGACTTCCTCAAAGGCATGATCTTATCCTATCTTGAAGTCGGGGTTGGTTGGATGCATGACTTTCTATGATAACTTGCTCGTGCTTAAGATTTAAGTTGAAGACTTAGGTTATCTAGTTACCAGCAGTTGGGGTAACTATCACTTAAAGGAGTTACGTTGTAGTACTCAGTGTCACACGCCGATGACGTTGTGGGTAATCGTAAGAGGTGTTAATGTCTCATACCTTGGTTGGGTATTGAGTACTTAGAGATTTGCCTGGAGCACTAATTCTCTACACCGTTCTTCCAACATTAGTGCAAGCGTAAGTCACAAGAATGGAGAATTCTATCTTCAGGTTCAAGTTTGGTATATCGGGTTTGCTCTATCAGTTATCTCGTCAAAAGGCCTACTTGAGGGTTGGTAAAGATAGTCAGAGACGGCTTCGGTAGCTGTTGATTCTCACAGAATACACTTGAACCAATCTTGTTCTTCTCACGAATCTTCAAGTATATGTGCGTACAATGTGTTGCTGATTCTGAGGTGTCAAAACCAGCAAGGGGGAAGGAGACATACATCTGAACGCACAACGAGTACACGTGATGAACTTTATACTTCTTCTTAGTTGAAGTTATTCCGGGAAGACAAATGTCATGATCGCAGAGAAAATCAGTGTTCTAACTCGTTCCCTATGGTGTATCACTCCAACTACGTGGGGGAAGAGAAAGTCAGTTTCTGATGATAAAAGAGGTACACAATTGTATGATGGTTCCTATGGTTAGTCAGTATCCTACTGAAGGAAATGTGTACATCCGGGATTCAGTTGCTGTTGTGGTAATGTCTTGGTGTTATCGTGTCGACTACACACGGGATAAATTGCTTACACTCGGGACTTAGTTGAATTTGGTGTAACAATTCTCATCTGCAATTTCCTGAAGGGAGAAAAGGGAATTTTCGGGTCTTAATTGATCTTGATGTTATGTTTTCGACTTTATTAACGGGATTGAGTCTGTACTTCGGGTTTTTGGGCTTCATATAACGAGACTGGCTTCATCTCTTCAACTAGTTGGGGGAAGTGGTCTCTGGATACTTTTAGGTTGTATTCTTCAGTCTTCAGCGGGAAGAAATGTGAGAAGTATTATTCAAGTGTGAGATGATACACTGCTGATTTATTAGATGGTCCCCCGACCGGAGAATCACGATGGTTATTCTTAAAAGGAGCAGCAATTTTTAATGGGGTTTGCTACGGTTTTCGCGGTACACTTACCCTTCGTAAGCTTGAAAGAGAGCTTTGAAACTGCTCAAAGGAAGAATGTCGGCTTGGGGGGAAGCTATCAAAGCTTCACATTAAGAAGGCTCAAGCTCAGACGATTATTTTGGAGCCTTGAAAGCTTTGGTGGTGAAAATTTAAGAGATGTTGACTTCAGATTTCTACCACATGTTGAACGTATCCTCATTTTGGTATTCATGTCATCATCGTCTTAAACTGAGTAACATATTTTGTACATATCTTATACCATACTGTATATAGATATATAGAAATCCTGCTAATTGTATATAGTGAAACGTAAAACCAGAAAAACCATATTAAAAAAAAATAATAATAAAAAAAAATAAATAAATAAAAAAAAAACAGAAAATACCAAAAATAGTTTCACCTAGCCATGTCTTCTGTTTATCGATAACATTTACGGACTTAGAAATGTCATTCAATAATGGCACGGGTCTTTAAATGAAGCTCGAGCAGAAGTTAAAATGGATTGGTAAAACATGTCTAAAATGGCTTGCTATTACTTTAGATAGCAACCCGCGCTTCAAATTGGGGAAAGCACGTCGCCAAAAAGACGGCTGTTCCTCCAACTGGGTGATGTTCACCTGGGCATGGATTACTTTATATCCATGTGTTTCCTGATTTGGTGTACGTTTCAGTGCATCATTTCTTGATTAAGAAGAGAAGTCTTCTTTGTATACAAATAGTTTTCATTCTACGATTCTTCTGAAAATTATTTGTGAGACACTTGGTAAATATGTGTTGTATGAAATTTGTTTATACTTGGATTATGCATAAAATTTGTCACTCAATCAACGACCACGAATCTTTAACTTGAATACGGGTCATTGATTGAGGGGGAGAGTGAATTCAAATTTTATATCATTAAACGGGTTTCTTGATTAATTCATGATTCTTAGAAAAGGTTTTGCAGTTAATGGGGTATTAGTTGAAGAGGAAATTGATTAAATACATCAAATGATCAAGTGTGTTAGTTGCTAGAAAGTTTAGGACATTATGTGCAATTTGCTTATAGTATCCTAGCTTCATATAACTAGAAGGTTCATTTGTATCTCTTTGGAATCCTCGTTTAATCCCCTAGATACATTAAAACTCAAAATCTAAAAGAAGTTAGAAAACCCTATGTGTTTGATGTTCTTGAATGCTCCACTGACATTTGTATGATCTGAATGAATGAGTTTCAAATGTTGTTTGACTCTTGTTAGTCGATTGCTGCTTAAATGTTGTTGAAATTGTGCATATGTTCTCAGGATTCGCTTAAGTATATAGCTATTATGTTAGAATTATGCTCCTAAGTTCCTGAATTGAATATTGAATCTGTGTGAATTGCCATGTTCATGATTGCTAATTGCTCTTCATGCTAGATAGTGGTTTGACGTAGTTCCTGATTGTGGTTTGATTATAAGATGAACTTGGTATTATAATGTGGCAAGCTGCTGAAGGGTAGCTATTAGGGTATAGTGTATCTGTATGTATGTATATCTGTTGATATTCTTATGCAGATTCCATAGCCAAATTGAATGTGCCAGTTCCCATTCTAATCATTTGATCAGACGTTCAAAACTCTATTAATTGGCTCAGAATTCACCACGACAACAACAACGGCAGCAACAACAACAACAACACCATCATCATAGTCGACTTGTGCATAATAAGCAGTGGATCTCCCTCTTAGATTAAGGGGGAGCAAAGTATGTTTCATCATCAGAACATGTTAAACCTGACCACATTTTCTCCCATGTTTTTCTAAATTATTTAAATCAATTGGGATCACAAATCTCAAAAGGTTTGAAATTTTTGATCGGGGGAGAGAATGTGATTTAAATATGAAACCTGATGAAAATTTGATGTTTTGGATTTAAGTGTAGGCTCTCCCATATGTGCAAAACTCTTTCGTATATCGATGCACATATTGAGGGGGAGCGAATGGACAAAAAGGACTTGGCATAGCATGAGATCGTGACTCAGACTTAACCAATGAATTGACGAAATCTATACTGTCATTGATCGAAAGGACATATCCTGGCCGGGTAATAATTTCAAGCTGGTCTAACCAGTGATGTAAGCGTGTCTCGAAAAGGATGTGTCTGAGTAGATTGTACCGTTTCGAGAAACTTTCTGTGGACTTGACCAGGCCGGGTAATAATTTCAAGCTAGTCTAACTAGTGATGTAAGCGTGTCTCGAATCGGTCATGTTCACTGAAAGTTGATCAATTCAAAAAGTGCGAGCTCTACCTAACATGTGCAAATTTATAAAACAATCAACCGAGCACATGTTGAGGGGGAGCATTTGAAAAATATAAAACTCTCAAGTGTTTGCAAAAATGTGTTTCAGAATCATGAACACTTTGAGAGATTTTTCAAAGATTTGGTTTGGCAATCGTGGATGAATACCAAAGATCGACCATTTTAATTAATGCATGGAGTTATAAGGATGGTTAGGTTAGGCTCAAGTTCCCACGATCCCGCCAGAGCCGGAGGGATCTACCCAGGGACAATCCACTAGTTAGTGTAGAAGTCCTTAGGTATGACTAAAAAAGGAGAAAAGTGGATAAGGGAAAAGTGCCGACTGAGATGGAGCTAGTACTGGAACAAACCCAACAAGGTTCTAGTAATGAAGTCTCGGTAAGCACTGAAGGGGTTGAAGAATGAAAAAGAATTGTAAAGATAAAGGGTGAAAAGAAAGAAGCCCTCCTTACAAACTTAGGCAGAAACCGGGTCAATTCATATGCTGTCAGAATCACTTAGTTGATTGCTAACATTGAAGACAAAGTATCATGGACCCAGTGATACGCTGCACAACCCTCCCTAGCCATTCAAGGTCCCTCAAAGGATTCTTGTTTCAATTGTCACGGAGTTCAATACATTTCTATCGTCTCTCTCACTCCGAGTTAGATGATATTGAAAAGGTGGCAGTCCTCTCCAGCCTCCGCTCACTAAATCAAAACGCACTATCGAGTCTAGAGCCACGAGATGCATAATAAGATCTCATAGGAACACGAATTATTTCTACATTGGTTGTTCAACATTAAGGACACCAGGTGTAAACTTATGAGTCCTACGCAGATCTTAGCAATCTGCCAGAACATTTATGAGAGAATTTACAAATGTAATTCTCAATGATTGAATGGAAATTCCTGCCAGGGTCAACATCAAGCAGCCCTGAAAGCAGGTCACTTCGGTAATTCTTTATGGATTACGCTTAGTGGTCACGGTGGTTTCTAACGGTCTACAGTCGTGGAGTGATTTCCAGCGACTCACCTAATCGTTGATGTGCTACGGTTCGATCTTAAAAAGCCCTCTGTGGGTTTTCGATTAGGAACGGTCTTGGTAAGGATTAGAGAGAGTTTTCACACTATGCTGTTAACAATCTCGAAGTCCGAACCTGTAAGTACAGGTCGATTTGTTGCTAACTGTCGTATGCAGGAACTTCTGGCGATTGTAGCTGATTGCTGTTGCAGCTGTTTGCGGTTGTAGCTGATTGAAGTTGCAGCTGATTGCGGTTGTAGCAGATTACAGAAAAGATGCCAATCCAGCACCACATGCTCACACTACATAATCATCGTACTCAAAGAAGTCATGATCAACCAAAAGACCTTCAACACGGCTTCTGCTAACTCTGATGCTGAAGATCATGACCCAGAATAGTGTGAGCATGTCAGCTCAAAGATTTACACATCACATGGAAACATACTGCTGAAAGATGACTTGGAAACAAATGTTGGATGATAAAGTCGAAGAATACTCAAAGATCATCCAAGACAATCAATCAGTCATCAAATCATTACTGCTGAATGCACAAAGTTTCAAGACATTGAAGAATCAAAGACTACGAGCTATGAAGACAAGTTCTGAAGACAAAATGCTAGAAGTCAAATTATTATTTCCGGGGTGACTTCCCTTAGGGGGAGATTATTAGGAATATAAATATTCTTATGAAGGTTCGGTCACCCCGAGGATCTATTTAGCATTTATATAGCTCGTAGGCTTATTATTATTATTAGTAATATTAGTATTATTAGAATAGTCGTATTTATTATTGTGGAGTGGGTCGGGGCTTTCCCCACTGTCAGCTCACTCCACAGCCCACTAGGGGCACCAATATTAGTAACTATATAAACCCTTCCCACACATGGGAAGGGGTGGAGCTTCTCACATTTTCTAATCTAATCTTTCTTTGTTTTTGTCTACACTCTCTCTCTCTCTAACAACAAGCTCCCATCTTCTTCTTCTTCTCTTTTTCTTGAATTTAACCCATTATCAAATCTAGTGTTTGTGTTAAGAATTCTAGTATCCTACAACTTTCCTTGACTTTTTGGTAATTTTGTGATTAAGGCTGAGCTAAGTTATTCTAGACTTATTTAATACTTTAGTAAGCTTACATAAGCTTATAAGAACACTTAACAAGCTTTTTCAAACATTGAATTTCTTAATTCGGATTAACAGTAATCACAAAAATTTCATTAACCTTAGAACATATTACAATACTGGATAATTTGAGAAGAAACAAACTTAAAATTACTTATATTGATACTGAAAAGCTTAAATTCATGATAATTAAAAACTTAAATAAAAATACGACTAACAATAAAATTCTACATCCCCATTAGGCTTACAAAGGGAGCTATTTATACTAAAAAATAAAGTGGGATTCATCTCTTGTACATCTCTGATCCATTTCTGACCATTGGATTCGCTTGAAGTCATCTGAGCCATCAACTTTAGTTTTGGCGCCAAAAATATATTAGCAGAAAACTCCCACTTGGTACTGGGTTACTTGTGAGGTTGAAGAAGCATTAAATGCTTTGGACAGGGTAGGTGTGGTGGATGGTTGCAGGGTGAGGGGGAGGGTTGGTTTGTCAGGAAGAAAATGGTGGGTTTGTGAGTGGTTTCTGGTTTTTAGTTTTGGCGGGGAAGGATGGTATTGACCGAAGTCAAACCATGGTTTTTAACTAAAAAGGGATAAACGGGTTTATTTTCTTGGGCTTTTGATTGGGCTGGGTTAAGGATTGGAAATGGGTTGTGGGTAAAAGGATAAGGGTTAATGGGTTGGTGTGGTGATGGGTTAGTTTTTATTTATTTTGGGTTTTAAGGGTTAAGGGTTAAGGATGGAATGTATTTAAACTTTGAGGACCAAAGTTGCTAAAGCTGAAAATCCAGGGACCAATCATGTAATTTCTGAAAATCATCTCCAAGGGCTATTTGTGATATTTCAGAATTCTTGGAAGTTGACTTTGATAATTTGAGCAATGTTCCGGTCCAAACTCATAAATTCCTTTCCTGGCATCGGCTTTTGATGATATTCCAATCTCGTGCTCGGTTTTGCCTTGTTTTCAATCATTTGTACCTGAAACACATAAAAACACAAACCAAGGATATCTGCAGTAATATTTGGTGTATTTGGCCGTTTTCAGTATTTTTATGGTCTAAAATGGGCATAAAATGATGAGTATTTACACACTCATCAAGCCTCATCACCATCGTAATCTTCAAGGACTGTTATTGATTATACCAATATGCAAACAATAATGATCAAAAGATAACTTACCACAAACCAAATTCTGTCAAGACTTTCATCGAACAGTTGGCGGGTATCCTGATGTTCATGTCTATGACCACCATAACCGCTACTAAAGTTTAAACTTTGTGTGCTATAAAACGCATGAAAATTAACATAAACAACTTACCTGGAAAAATAAAAAAATTCTAACTAATAATCCATCCAATCAAGTCCGCCCTTGAGCCATTCAATTCCTGTAAAAAAACCAAAAACAAATTTCGGGTTTCACTTTGCATAGTATGAAATCACACAAAAGTTAACAACCGGGGAAAAAAAAATTAAAACTACGAAAATCTTTACACAATCACATTATAAGAGTAACTGATTTTTGGCAGAGGCGATAAGGATGGATCTAGTAACTTTTTGTACCTTTTCGCGATGGATAAAATTGGCGGGAAAAGAGTAATCCCAACCAAACCCTGCCTTCTGGCCGAAAAACATGGAAGGTGGTTTTCGGAGTACTTGATGTGGATCCGGATGCTGTGTTACTTTGGTGGATTGAGGAAGGCGGTTTGATGTATCTGGAAAACTCCAGATGATATGATGCTAAATATGTGGCCGAGGGGGGGGGGGATTTATCAGAGATGGTATTGGGCCTGCGATTCATGGGCCAACTGGATTCATGGGCCAACTGTTCATGTACTGTTTTGCACTGTAGCAACACTGTTTTGCACTGTTGCTAACTCCTGCCCTTTTAATATATTGATAATGATAATGATAATGATAATGCATAAACAAAGCTGAAAATTTCTGCGTAGTATATTACAATTCTAAGATCTGCATGTTTAAGGTATGATGTAGTTTGCAATTTAAGGTTGTTGTGATATGGGCTGTGGTACAGGTAACCAAATCTATATATTGAAATTAGATGAGCTCTCTTATGTAGTGGATTGATTGTTTCTCGTAAGTCTTGTGTTGTATTTTGTACCCTTGTCATAGTTTTCTTTGTTGTTTCTTTAGTGTCCAGTGGACTTAAAGACCATGTGAACACAAAATTAAGAATTTCTAATAGAATGAGCTGAGCACATGCACACAAAAAGATTAGTATTAGCTTACTCGATAATCGGCGATTGAACGGTGTTACTAATATCAACAATATTGTCCATCTTTAACCAAAATTCAATAAAGCTTATGAATGCACCTCCAAGATCTCTCTAGCTTCGTTAATCGACGAGTTATAAAACGTTTGACAAGTGAAACTTTCTCCGTGAACAACAAAAGTGAACGCTCGTTAAACATGGGACACAATCAAAGTAATATTGTCCCTCAAACTCCAAATCTACATATAACTTGTTTTTACAATTCTTGAACCAAGTAATTCCTTCATATACTCTATACAAAACAATCGCAAAGTGTTCCTTATGGATCACAAAACAATGGAGCATAGTGTCCGATATATCAGAAATTTTTATTTTTTTTCTGACAACCCGTTTAGCTTTTTAGCAACAACAACAACAAACGCCCAACCAGCAGATCAACATGTAAAAACCAACAAACTGGACTCGAGACATTGCCGCACCAGATAGGCAAAATACTTTGCAGGATAAAAAGGGTCAAAGTAATTTACGCCTGCGTTTCATGATTCCTTCTGGCTGTTATTTTCTCCGGAGGTGGCAGTGGCGGTGGCAGCAGTAGCTGTACGTGATGCTTGGAGTTGAATGGTGAATTTCTTTTGCAATTCTTTAAGTTTATCTAGTATTTCTTGGAACGTTGGTCGGGATTGTGGTTCACTGTGTACAAAAAATGTAAATGCATTTAATAAGACTGTCTCATCTTTATGAAATATAAGATGCAAATTTATAGTAAAATTAAAAACAGATCATTTGTTTACGACATCTGAGAAATTACTGTAAGTCTCATCAAACTCAAATAGTCAACGGTGTTTGTATACTACGTAAACCATCAAAATTAAGCTTAATTAATTGTAAAAGTTGTTTACAGAATGCCGTAAACGTACGTTCTTCTGATAATGGAGACATTTTCCATCAAGTTTTTATTCTTTCAGAATGTAAACACAAAAACAGAGAGAATAAAAGGTTTTAATAAAAAATAAAAATTTATTGTAAGAGGTAAGATACGAACCTGCACCAACAGCTTTCGATGAGAGAAGCCCATTGGGGATCCACGTCCTTCGGAATATCTAGCCGTTGATTCATAAACCCTACAGCTGCTATGACCTGTTATGCATATACAAAGCACATTTTGACAGCCTTCCTAAAAGAAGCACATTGTGGCTTGCAAGGTCAAACAATTTATTTTGTATTCGATTATGTATTTACCCACGCAAGCTCTGTGACATACGCTGCAACTTATATATAGACATTCCGGTGCCTTTTTTTCTACCATATTCGCATAAATTTTGCATGGGAAGACAATAAGTTTGACCTAAACACTGGAAGAAAATACGTACCTGCATTGAGTTAAGAGTATCCCAAGGGATCTTCTCGGTGGTAAGTTCCCATAATACCACGCCGAAACTGTATATATCGGACCTACAAATTTCAAATAAAAATCACCATCAAATTTAAATTTTAATACGTATACAAATGCTGTCAAAGTAATCAAAAGTAAAGGATTGCTTCAGATATAGGGCTTACTTTTCATCTGCCTGTTCATTCCGAAGAACTTCCGGAGCCATCCATTGAGGCTAAAGGTGGAAAAGAAAATAATGTTAATCGAAGAGATTTGATCTAATGTACAAACTAACCTTGAATGATAACAACTTAAGCAAATACTATGGAATCTGGAGCAAAATCGATAACGTTAATAAGTGATATTAAGGGGATTTTGGACAATTTATAAAGCATGAGAAGAATTCTATTGAACTAATGTTTCATGCTTAGCGCTAGGTACGATTAGCAAAAATTAAATGACGTATCTGCCCCTAATTGTCATCACATATTACTAATGCTAGTCGCAATATTCATCAAAGAGAGAGAGTACATTTGTAAAGTAAATTAAGGATAAATAAATGCATACCGTTCCCTTCCCTGTCTTTGTGGTAAGATATGTTTCATGCTTAATACGTGAGAGTCCAAAGTCCCCAACCTATTCAATTGCAAAAAGAAACCGCAAGAACATGTTATTTGTATATGTGTAGATCGAGAATACAACATAAGAGAGAAAAGATAAAAATAACAAACCTTCACATTCCAATTCTTATCAACAAGAAGATTTGAAGACTTCAAATCCCGATGAATGATAGGTGGGTGACAATGATGAAGATAATTCATGCCTCGTGCCTGCAGGACATACCAAACGTTAGAAGATATACTCAAATGTTGATACACGGACAGGAAAAACATTATTGCTATGAAATGATGTTGTACTTACTATGTCCATGGCCATATGAACACGACGTCTCCAATCTAATTTAGTTGTATCCCTTTGAAGTAATCGAAACAAACTTCCACTGCATAAATTAACATAACTCCATTTAGCTCATTGAATGTGTATGTGTGCATACAATCGTACACTATTTAATCTTAAAACTTTTGAGTAATGAATAAAGCAAGACAAGCACAAAATATACGTAAATTTGTAGGAAAAGGGTAGGTGTCAATTTCGACCCATTTATGTATGAAACGGTCGATTTGGGTTTTGGATCTATCTTTAAAAGTTCAGATGGACCAAATCAGCTAAATTAAGCTAGAACAAAACACGTCCAGTGGGTTTGAACGGGTTATCAAGTGTACACAAACTCCTACAGAGCTTTGTTAAAAATCTAGACTTTTGTGGTAATAGTATAGTTTTTGCAATCATAATTAACACATAAATTACATATAAGATGTCCAAGAAGAAGTTTATAGATCAACCCAACCGGCCACATTTTGACTTGTACTAAAAAGTACCCAATTTGACTTGTTAGCCGAGCCTTAAATTTTGCGACAGTGAGAAAGAAAAGCATGACTTGCTTATTAAGACATGCACAGGCTGCTGATATCTCATTAACGCGTGCGTGCACACACGCACGCACACACTCATTGGTGTGCATTTAGAGAGAGACGTGCATGCATGGTATATGTATATGGGGTAAAGAAAATTGGGAGCTAACCGGGGAAGGAACTCTGTGACAATACACAGACGCTGAGGTGAAGTTACGGCACCCATGAAGAGTAGAATGTTGGGATGCCGGAGCCTTTTCATGAGAGATATCTTCAAATAAAAAAAATATGTAATTAGATGACATGTACAATTTTTTATAAAATGCAACAAATTATATTTTTAGATAAGCCATGAGATTTTAACATTCACAATTTATATAGTTTTATGTTGTACAATTTATATAGTTTTCAAATTAAAATAACCTATCTGCCCTGTCCTTTGAAGTAATGAATTAAAAAAATACCTCCTGTCTAAACGATAATATCACATCATCAGAATATTCTTGCCTTGAGAAAACCTTGATAGCAACATCCTGCATACTTGCATACGTTAAATGAGATGAAAGTCATCACAAAATTTTCATTACAACATCAGTTACTATCATTACAAAATTGACGATATTGATCCGAGTCTGCAAGATTCCCTTATTTAGTCGCTATTAGATAAGTATTCTTGACAATTGATGAGTCAAACATTACAAATTGACGGAATATGCTTGCATCAATGTTAAACAAAATTTTAAATTTGGAGAGCATCGCCAAGTTAATGACATTTTAAAACTCCTACACTTGTCTGAACATATGGCTTTATACAAGTGTAACACTTGTCGAATGTCCAAAGCACCCTTCACTATCATCAAATTGATGAAATTATGATGCACCCAAATCAATATCATCTAAGTATGTTATTTCATGGGACATCACAAGATAAAAACTATTTTTACTTTTAAGGGACAAAAGAAGTGTTAAGAAGGGAGAGATGGATGACATACCGAGCCATACCACAGTGCATGGTATACTGTCCCACATGATCCTATCAAATAATATGCAAACGTAACAAAACATCAGATTGTTTTGTAAATATTGTCAAATGACAAGAATACACTTCAATATACACATAAAACTATACCTTGGCCAATTTGTTCTCCAATTATTAGGTCTTCCCACAAGATTTCATAATCCAAGCTATCAGTATCCATGTCCGCTTTATTAATAGCACTACTATTTGTGCTACCACAACTACTAGCACTACTTGTGCTATTGACATTAAACGAAGAAGACCATGACCCTGAAGCCTCGTTCCTATTTGTGTTTTCCCACAATTGATTATCTACTTTAGATGAACTCGTTTGCTGACCAGATTCATGTTCTTGATCATTATTTAACCAATGTAAACCAAACCGACCCACTTTTGAATCAGATGAAGTTGAACCACCTTCTGTTTCGCTTCCTTTCCATGGCCATGTAATTCCCTTTTTACCCATCCATGCCTCAGCTTTTGAAGATAAAATCTTGTGAATTCCGGGTTTATTTTCACTCTCGTCGCCGGAATCAGTTGAGGGTTTTACAGTAAATGGTGATTGAGGAATATCGCCCCTTGGGGTGCTGGCTCCACTTGAATATCCATCTTCTTTATGATCAGGGCCATTAGCGTCATTTTCGGAATAATGACTGTCTCCACTTGCAACATCATGATCCGTGGAGTTTTCTCCATTTTTCATTTTTGATTTAACCTTGTTGCTAACTTTTGTGGCCTGTTTTCATGTTTTCAACAATCAAGATCTATCCTTACATAACATCATTCAATCGTTTTTTTAATACAGTAATAATAGCAGTCAACAAGAAAATCTGTGTCGGTATTCCTGTTTATAAGAACACTTTTTTGACAATAACTTGAAGGAAAGAAAACCTTAAGTGGTGATTTAGTTAAGTCGATTTGGATTTAATGCATGTCCCTTGGAAATTGCGAAATTTCCATTCTGGGAATCACATGAAAGTTGCAGAGTTTCTATTTTTGGAAAGTTAAAAATAACCTATTTGCCCTTTGTTAGAATGAAAAACTAAGTTTCCAATCATCATACAAGTTTTTTGTTCTAAGCATCATTTTTGTGAAAAGTCAAAGAGCACTAAACTTTCTGTAAATGCAATGCAAAGACTTAACACTGTGTCAGGCGTCTGGTCCAAAATTGCTCATTCTTAATTTCTTACTAAGTATAATTTCTTTTGTTTTTCATTTTTTGCATTTGTATAACAGTGATGGTTTGTTTGCTATACGAATATAGACAATGGTTCATAAAATTACTATCATCTAAAACTTGAAACTAATTTGTAGATGTGGCAAGATAGGGGTGTTGGGTAACATGTCAATACGGGCTTCCACTGAAACAAGACACTTATTAGCACTAACTGAAACAGTTGGGGCCAGAACAGGTTGACTCACACACTTTTTTGTAGATTCATTAAATAATTTCAAAATCAGTAAAATATTAATTATGATAACACAGTCTGCATGAAAATAGACTTTTGGGCGGTTTTCAGCCCGTTTAATCCATTTGACCAGTTTGGACCTGTTTCATATAAACACAACCCAAATAGAACCATTTCTACGTAGATTGGTCGAAATTGAAATTTTCATGGGAATGAGGCCGTTTTAGACATTTGAAAAATATAGAAGCACTTTTTAAGAACATGTCGAGTAAAGATAGTAATCCATAGGAACAAGGGCATTTTACGCATTAAACAAAGAAGCACTTTTTAAAGATTATCTCAAGTAAAAATAGCAATTTTCATGGGAATAAGGGAGTAATCACATGCAGGTTCTTGAAGCAAAAAACCGACAAGC
This sequence comes from Artemisia tridentata subsp. tridentata, assembly GCA_021014915.2. NCBI lineage: Eukaryota > Viridiplantae > Streptophyta > Magnoliopsida > Asterales > Asteraceae > Artemisia > Artemisia tridentata. Next base: position 293,322,068 of record CP139506.1, read on the forward strand.
AACAACAAAACAACATACAGTGATAACCACATGGGGTGACCCAGTGGTTTGGACTTGGTCTCCTAAGTGGTTAAAGTCCCTGGAGGTCCCAGGTTCAAACCTTGGGGAGAAAATTAATCCCCATGTGGCCACAGAGGTTCACCTGCGATGACTCCGGGCTATCCAAAAAGGTAGTCGCCCTGAGATTAGTCGGCTCGCATTGTCGAGTCGGAACCCAGGTAAAAAAAATAAAAAAAAAAAAAAATATATATACAGTGATATCTTCAAAGTTCAGATACTGACCAGATTGGAAATCTTCGAGGCGATTGCAGTTTGTAGAGGTTGTTGAGGATCAAGCCCAAGTTTAGCCGAAGCAATCCTCCGAGGTGCACTAATATTCCCCACTGACTTTATTTCTCTATACGGGCGTGTATCACTAGATACACATATAACCCCAACTAATGTTCCATTTTCATCAGGAAAAGGGGTAAAATTGGCTATAATTTCAAATCTTTCCCCTCGTTTGTTCTTTATTGGAAACCGCCCAGACCAACTTTCCCCCCGAATAGTTCTTTGTAAAATAGCATCAGCTAACGGAATATCGTTTTTTTCTACTAGTAGCTCATTGGGTGATCTCCCTAGAGCTTCTGCAGCCTCATAACCATAAAGATTTTCAGCCATACGATTCCTACATAATTTCAATAATAAAAATGTAAAAAATTATCATTCGTAAGAGGGTGTCTGGATGTGCGTTGTGAAAGTAATTATCAGAATCTTATAATCAGCGGTAGAAATAGTGTTTGGGCGTGATTACTGGAGTATAATTTATAACCAAAAGGAACATGTCTTGTGAAGGAAAAAGAAAAACAGTAGAGTCAGTTTGTGACATGGGATTTATGGGAAGAAAAGTATCTCATATTTAGGTTATAACAAGCTATGTAGACAAGTTATTTTACTTGATCATTCGATAATCAGTTTTGTTGCAGTTGATAAGAAACTGATTGTCCAAAACTGATTATTTGAACCCTAAATAATCATTTGAACAGAAGCTTCATTTTGTTTATTTAAAATTAAAAAACTGGTTCTTAGGCTGTGTGTAATGGAGCGTGAAAAGCCTCATTTTTGCCCATTTAGCGCCCTTTTCACGCCCCCCCCCCCCCCCCCCATTACATAGGGGCGCGAAAATGCAAAATGCCCCAAGGGGCGTGATTCTGCTCGCGCCTTGCCCATTTCAATTTTCAAAAAAATATTACCGTTTGTATTAATTTGGAGCCCCTCTTCGCGCCCCACCCCGCTACAAACCTATTTCTTTGGGCGTGAAAGGGCAAAAAAAAAACCATGGGGCGCTAAACCATTACATATGGCCTTATGATATCATGTATGTTTCTTTTTACATTCCCGATGGCCATTCTTGTGTATTTTTGTGATTAATAACCCTACCAATGTCTACATTATTCCTTTTAGACAGATATAAGGTCGTTCATTACCCATCATTGGCACTTATATGTTTAGGCCCGTCATATAATGCCTTAGTATTGTAGCGTTGTACCCTTTTTTTTTTTCAGCAATTTTTTTTTTTTTTTTTTTTTTTTTTTTTTTTTTCAGCAATCTTAAGAAGTAAGAACCCTTTGTGATTGAACTAAACCAAGTTCATAATGCTAACACTTAAAAACCCCTTATGGCCATAATGCCATATCCCAACAACATGACCATTAACTTACCTAAAAAGCAATGAACAAATTTAGCTGAATGCTAAACTCACCAGTAGATAATGATCCCGTCGAGGTCAAATATATGCACAGATTGACCCATTGACTGCAATATATTCAAATACTGTGTTTCCGTTAGCTTCACAGCTGAAGGCCCACGAATTAAACCACTCTCCCTAGTAACACCACCACCGCTATTACCCAAACCATTCTGATTATTATCATTGCTGTAACTAACATCAACACTGCGAGTTTCTCTCCTCAAAGGCGACAAATGCCGAAAAGAAGCTGAACCCATTTTGAAGGCCGCCACAGCACCACCCTCAAACGCCCCACCAGCCGTGCCCATTGTTCTCCTACGAGGGCGCCTAGGAGATACTGAACTAGACCTTTGCCGCTCGACTCTTTGCTGCTCATTGGATACTGTTAACTTTGACATTTCTTGTTTAAGATGAGCATGACCTTCTTCTAACTCATGAATCTTTTTTAATAGCTCCTCAGTTTGCGGTGCTTCATTCTTGTTGTTGTTCGTATCCATTTTTCACACACTTTCACACAAATACACACACACTGTAATTTATGTATCAAAAAATTGTTCCTTTCACTTTTTTAAGCTCCAAGTTTTCATTTTTAAAAACCCCCAAATCACAAATCTATAAAAATTAAAAAAAATAAATAAAAAATCACACACTATGATTTATAAACCAAGAATTAGTCTTTTGACCTCAAATTTCTAACAATCCATCCATTATAAAAAAAACTAACAAAAATCCAATCTTTATCACACAATGATCAATCCAAATAGCTAATCTTTTATAAAAACTAAAAAAATCCAATTTAATTTTTATACAAATTTAAACACAAGCACACCATAAAACACACTCTATCTCCATTTTTTTACATACTTCAACACAGTAACACATTTATCAATTAGCCCAAATCAAAAAAACTAACAAAAGTCAATGTTTAATAGCACAAAAACTTTCTAAAAAAAATACATAGACACCAAAACACAGACTACCTGTAAATAAACTGAAATGGGTACTTGATGGATGATGCTTCTTTAAATGAGTATGGTGAATTGATGATGAAAGGATAAAGGTTTGTAGCTGGATCAATAAATTTGACTTATTCTCTCACACGTACTAAAATCACACACATTAAACCCTGGTGAAATTTTATAAACAGTATTATTATGTGGTGAAGGTTGAAAAGATACAATCTTGAAAATGAAAGACTCTTCTCAAAGTGCGTTAAGTGTTTGCTTGAAAGGTCAATAAACAAATACAAACACAAACCCCTCACTTTGATCTCCAAAAACCTTTTCTTTTATGTTTTCTTTTTATTCATGATTTTTACTATTATTTTTATTTTTTTTAAACCCCAACTATCTATCTCACAAATACAGATTACAGATTATCTCACATGTCCAAAGCATACTTGAACCGACGACCATCTTGAAGCAATATCATTAAGACACAAGCTCGTTTTTACTATTATTTAATATTGTCAAGATAATTGTCCGTCGCAACATGAAATAAGTTCTATACTTTAAAATTTACGAAATGGATTTAGAAGTATATTAATTAAACATAATTATTTTCTAAATTAAATTGATTTTATATAAAATGATGTTAAAATTGGCAAATAAAAGAAATTTAGAAAGTAATAATATCAACTTACATTTAATTATAATAATCTTAGTTTATTAAATGTTTTATATGTACCACCAATATATTATCACATTTCATTGTTTGTTGAATGTAATGTTCTTATTTCTCTTTCTTTAAATCATGTGCAATCTAAAAATACATGTTTATTTTAACATGGAAAGAGTAGTACTTTCTATAATTCTTGAATTAGACTTCCAAATAAAAATACGAAAACAATAAAAATTGTCAAAAAAATAAATAAAAAAAATAATAATAAATAAAAACCATTTTTAATATATGGATAGTATTTGAGATCATTTTTATTGTTTTCTCCTTTTAATAAAATTTGTATTCATTGCTTATTTCTAATTTCTATAAAGTGTGAGATTAAAAATGATTTTTTATTAATAAAAACTTGAATTAATTACACATATCATAATTTGTTATTTTTTATTTGTGAACACTTTTTTTCAGGATGAAAAATACTTGCATTTTAATAAATTTATATATTCAGTGATAAACAATTAATTCAAAAGAACTTGAAAAACAAAATAGACAAATAATTTGGTAACGAAAAAATGTTTACTTTGTTTTTCATGTCTTTTTAGAGTAATGCATATCTAACTCTTCAATTGTTGTGGCGTGTGGGGTGCGTATTTAGAAACTTGACCTGATGCAATTTATGTCTTTTTTTTATGTCATTTATTTTAGTTTTCAACTTTTCATTAATTCAAATTGTTTTGGTCAAACTAAATGTACACGTTTGGGTCACATAATGTAGATATGTTTGTCTTGTGCTTTTGGATTTAATCTTTTCTAAATGCGATTTGATTTTGTAAGTTGGTTACTATTGTTAATATAAACTTAAGGTAAATACTCCCTTCATCCCAAAATATAAGTTCATTTTTTATTTTTCAAAGTATTTTCTTTCCCACTTTGACCTTAATTATTATTATTATTATTATTTTTGTTATATAATACTTGATGAAAAGTATATCAATGAAAATGCATTTAAAACATAAGTCCATTTATACTTTTTTTTATCAAGTATTATATAATACAAAAAAAATAGTTAAGGTCAAAGTTAGAATAAAAAAACTTTGAAAAAGTCAAAATGGATTTATATTTTGGGACAGAGAGAGTATGAGATATTCTTTTCATTTTGATTAGAGGTGGCAAAACGGGCGGGCACGGGCACGGGCTAGAACGGGCACGGGCAAGAATGGGCACTGGCTTAAACGGGCACGGGCTAAACGGGCACATGTTATACAAATTGCTTTATAGAAGATCGAAAATGACGAAATAAATTCCTTAAACGTAATGCCTTATTTATATTTAAAAAATTAAATATATTATATATATAAGTTTTTCTTCAAAAACGATTATAATGTTCTAAACTGAGAGAAAATATGTGCCCGTTGTGCCAATTTAACTTTTCAATGGGCTAAATGTGCCCATTTCAAAAAAAAAAAAAAAAAAAAAAAAAAAAAAAGGTTAAATGTGCCCAAATCTTTTACAAAGTAGCCAAAATTAGTCTATTTTTTTCATTTTTGGCACAAATTGCCACATCTAATTTTTATTTTTCACTCTTAAGTCTGTTATTTAGATAAGTTTGTTATTTAGAGAGCTAGGTGTACTAACACACCAATAACTGTTATGTGTGTGTCACCTCAGCATCCACTCAATAACTAAAACACCTTCTCCCGCCATAACCAATACTCCGTATATGTTATTGATGCATGTGGGTCCCAGTTTTTTTCTTTTAAAACAAACACATTTCATTTAACTACAAGTAAAAGTACAATACATAAAATAGAATACGACATTTCGATAAAAATAAAAGTACAATACATAAAGAAACTACATTTCGCCTTGTTGTTGTCGTTCTAGATGTTGTTGCCAAAGATGATCCACAAGATCATGTCGAAGATTGGTATGCACCTTTTTGTCACGTAGTTTCTTTTGGTTCCTTCTGTGTGTGTTGCATCTCTCAATCGATGTACGTTGCGTATTGGCTACGTGACTAACATGTATCTTGTTAAATTCACTTATTTTGAAATTTTGAACTTTTAGTATCATGTTATGCAATATGATGCAATAATACATAATCCTACATATTTTGCTCACTTGATAAGCACGTGTAGGTTATGCTATAATCCTCCAACGACCCTGAAGGACACCAAAAGCCCGTTCCATATCTTTTCTTGCACTTTCTTGAGCCCTCTTAAAATTTAAAGCAGCTTGGTTTCGGGCAATCGTATATGATTTGACAAAAGTATACCAAATGGGATAAATACCGTCTGCTAGGTAATATCCTCAGTTGTATGTTTTACCATTCACCGTAAACAGGGCCTTGGGAGCGACATCGTCAATGAGGTCGTCAAACAAATTCAAATAATATATAACATTTAGGTTGTTATTAGAACCTGCTACACCAAAAAATGCATGTCAAATTCACAAATCTTGTGATGTAACTGCTTCAAGCATTATTGTCAGATATTTGTGATCCCCCGTTTGAATTGCACTTTGTAAGCATTCGGACAATTACTCCATTCTCAATGCGTATAATCTATACTACCAAGCATACCCAGGAACCCATGATATTTTTCGTGTTTTTCATAGATCCTCATAATATCATTGGGTGAGGGTTTTCTTAGAAACTCTTCTGAGTATAAATCCCATATACATTTGGTAAAATTGTCTAAACTATCACGGCTACAATGTTCACCAATTTATCAAAAGCATCAGGTGTTTTCCCGTACGGCAATTAGCGTATAGCAGACATGCATTTCATTATAGGACTAATACTCATTCTACCAATGGAATTTGGCAGTGACCTAAAAATTAAAAAGTGTTCGGGAATAGGTTCAACGTTATAGTTAGTTATACCTTCGATAATTTTTAAAAATAGTTTTCGACCCATTCGGAACCGTCGCCTAAAATTCCTGGGTTTTGGATTGTCGCCAAAATAATCTTCCATGAGACGTTGTTCGCCGCCTTTCATAGTCTCGGGGTATGTGCGTCCGAGTGTGTGAGCTAGTGGCTTCATCGTCATCGAAGGCTAGAAATTGTTCATTATATTCGTATAAACGCAATAATTCTTCGGCTCGAGTTTCATCGTCAAAAAGATCCATGTTGCAAGTGTATGAAAAAAGGAAGAAAGGATTGAAATGTATGTGAAAGTGTATATAAATTGTGATTTGGTTTGAATGTTTAAAATATATAAGCTAAAAGTGGGTATTTATAGATGAAAAAAATGGTATTTTTTTTCACCCGTTTCTTTCCTACTGTCAATAACGTTCAATTTTTTTATTTATTTATTTATTTTTAAAATAAAACACCAACAACAGTTGTGGTTTTACCTACGAGAGGACGAACGGCATGACAATGGCGTCGGTGCACTACGTCGGCGCCACTGGTCAAAATTTTTGCCATCGACGTGCCAAAGGTACCTAGTACTGTGCACTCTTAGCAATTACTCCCTCCGTCCCTAAATAAGTGTCCACTGTTGACTTTTAAAGTCTTCTTTTTTAAACTTTGAAATCAAATTATTTTATTTGTGTTATGTAATACTTGATGCAAAATATATGAATGGATTGAGTTTTAAATGTATTTTCATTGGTATAATTTTTACTAATTATTATATAACACAAATGAAATAATTTAAGGTCAAAATTCTAAAATAAAGACTTTAAAAGTCAATAGTGGACATTTATTTAGGGACGGAGGGAGTAATAGTTATTGATTAGACTTCTTTCGAATTTTATTTTGTTACTAGTTATATTGATATGTTCTTTGTGGTGTATGAAAAAAAATGTTGTTGGTTCTCGATTTGAAGTTAAGGAAGAAAAATTGCTGGTTTTTGTATATGAAAATTATGTTTAATAATTAGAGACATACAAATAGGAAAAAGATTAAATAAAAAGACAAATATTTGTAAGAGGTGTAAAAAAATTTACAAAATAAAAACTTCTTGAAAAATTCTGAAATTTTACCCGAAGACAGGATGTTGGTGCATAAAAAGGTTGTAAATAAAGTTTTTCTAATTTTGAGTTTTTATTCCTTTTTTTAATGCACAAAAAACAAAATTTTATTGCATAAAAAATTGATATAAAAAAATTGATGCACAAATTTTTAACTTGTTATATTTTGATGCATGATAAAATTTTGATACATATACTAAAAAAAAGTTGTATGCAAAAACGAATTTTTGATGCACAAAAAAGTGATTTACAAAATTTTAATGCGCAAACAATTTGCTCACGATTTCTTTTGCATCAAAAGATACCTTTTAAAAAAAACTTCTTTCACAACTTTTTTATCCACCAACGTCCCCTATCTCGAGGAATTTTTTAAGAACCTTTTTTTAATCATTTTTATATTTTTCATGAATATTTGTCTTTTTATTGCAATTTTACCCCATATAAATAAGGTTTAATCTATATATATAAAAAATAATAATAATAAAAAATAAAAAAATAATAAATTAATTAACAAAATACATGTATACATTATAGCATTAGCATTAAACATAATGGCATTCTTTGCATATGTGACCATTGTCAATTTTAATAGGATTTATAGATGTGTTATTGTAATCTAATTATACGTTAAAAAAAACTAAATAACAACATTTAACATTGTAAATGAGTTGAAATTATCCAAAATGTGAGTTGAACGCTTCTTCTAAATTAAAGAACTTCTTAAGCTAGTTTCATTCAAGCTACAACTTATTAGTCTATTTTTGTTGTCCTATTTTTCTCATTTCGTGTAAAAATAGCATCTTTTAACACATGTATACCGTTATAGGTTGTTTTATACAAATATTGTATTTATTATTTTTTAAGTATAGTTGTCTCTTAATCATAACCAATACATAAGATCAATTATTATAATAATTAGTAAGTAGACGAAAGAAACTTGTATGCTAAATCGTTTTAGTCGCACCAAAAGAACTTGTATTAACCTAAATTGGTCGAGATTGTAAGATTGTGATCGGACCATGTAACAATTTACACCATTGTTTTTGTGATTCGGTATTTTTGGCTAAATCTATTCTTCTCAAAACTATTTGGAAAAACAATATCTACAAACAAAACCTCCTAACTTAAGTCACCACTCCTCTTCTTGACATCTTTAGAAAGCTCATATTGTATCTTTCCAAGTTTCAATAAAAAGAAATGATTGTGAGTCATAAAAAGATACCAATTTTATGCTTAAACTTTATATAACATTATTTTGTTAAATGCAGCTAAAAGATTCACTAATCTCCAAACCTTTGAATTGTGAGTCATAAAACTTTTTACTAACCATCGTCGATTTATAATCCAGTCCAAACACTCGCAACCCAAACACTCTAAACACAGAAATCAAGTATGCTATCGATTGATTTATAATTTTGTTATCTTTGCTATATATAAAGCATTTAGGATTTTTGGTTTTAAATGTCATAAAATTTTTAAGCTTAGACACGTACTATTATTTTACACACGTACTATTAATAGAAGTTATTAAAAAAAAAATCTTTCAATTTAATACAAGTAATAATTAGAGTTAATTTCATAAATGGTCCCTCTGGTCTGTCGGGTTTAACGGGTTTAGTCCCTAAACTTTTTTTTTAAAGGATCCAGTTCCTGTGGTTGCGACCCATAACGAGTTTGGTCTCTGAGACTAACTGTCATTAGTTTTTTCCGTTAGCTAACGACCGTTTTCAAAAAACATTTGCATCGTTAGTCCTTTATACTAACGACCGTTTATACTTAACTCGATTTTTTTTTTCTCTCCTAAAAAATTAAAAAAATTTAAAAAAAATGGTTTTCTTATAATTTTTTTTCTAAATATCTTTAAAATTTATACACTATTTTTATACATGTTTTCATACACACATTTTTATACACACATTTTTTATACACACGTTTTTATATACATGTTTTTATACACATTTTTATACACACGTTTTTATACATACGTTTTTATACACATATTTTTATACACGTTTTTATACAGATGTTTTTTATAAACATGTTTTTATACACACGTTTTTATACATATTTTTATACACGTTTTTATACACATGTTTTTTATACACATGTTTTTATACACATGCTTTTATATACATGCTTTTATACACACGTTTTTATACACACATTTATGCGCACATTTATACACACATTTTTATACACATATTTTTATACATGTTTTTTGTAACACCCCAACCCGATAAGAGTAGAAGTGCCACATTATGGTGACATATCAAAGCAAACACAAGCATACATCTTTAGTAATACAAAGGAATCTCAAAGGTTACAAAGGAAATACAAAGTTACAAAAGAGAACAAAAAGATAAATACTAAGTCTGAAAATGCAAATCCTTCTAGTCATCTCTATTTCAAAATAGCTATCAAAGTATAGTCCTCTAAGTCCAACGGTACTCTCCACTCATAACCCAGCTTCTTACAAAAACCTGCCGCAGGAAAAGAAATGCGGCTGAGCTTAAAAAGCCCAGTGAACAGATATAGAGGTAACAAGCAGTAATAATGGAATAGTGAAGTAAGGGAAACAATGCAAGGTATAATAAGAGTTAGGGAAAAAGTAAAAGATTATAAGGTAAAGAAAACAGTAATCCACCACGAGCCCAAGTCAAGTCAAGTATCAAGCCAAGTATCAAGCCAAGTATCAAGTCAAGTATCAAGTAACCAAGTAGCCATGTATCCAGAGGGGTGATGTAAAACCCTAAAATCTGAAACATGTAAAAAGACAAAAATGCCATTGAAATTTAAAATTTCATTAATAAATGAATAAAACACCAAATAAATCGGAAACACTTGGAAATTTCAACATATGAATTATGATAATTTGAACATTTTAACTTTTTGCATGTCCTAAAAATATTTTTCACTTATTAAAATTATACATAAGTCGAAATACACATGCATATACATGTTTATTATTTCTTAATTAATTAAAATCATATAATTAAGAGATAATCATCACAATAATGGGAGAGATCTTCAAAAACAGAAAAATTTGATCTTGTCAATGCCTTGGACCGAAATTCCCTCCCCCTCCCCATCATATCATACGGTTTCAATATTTTCCCCATTTATAAAACATATACACGCCTAAAACAAACTAAAAACTCTCTCTAATCCACACGAATTTCTGGAGGCTGGTTAATATTTTTCGTGGGTTCTATCAAGCCTAAGTAAGGTGGGAAAAATAAGTTTTGGGTCGTGGAATAGCTGGTTTGTTCTGTGGCAATTTTCTTGTTCGGTTTTATTCATCCGAGAGGTACAATTTGTACACCTAAATCTGCACGTTCTAAAATCGTTTTGGTATTTTTCTGATGTTAATTAGATCACATATGACTCATATAAATTAATAAAATCGAATCATGCAAGCTTATATGATCGAATGAATTATTGAGATCAAAAACGTAAATAAAATACAAATCGGGTCATGCGATTTTTCTGGGCTATGTATATCATTTTTCTGGGTTCCATGGTCATCATATAAGTCTGGAAAAATGTTGGTTTGAATTGTTAGAGCTTGAATCGATCGTGATAATCATTGATGATTAAAACGCGTATAAAATCTAATATACTCTATACGAATTTTCTGGGTGCAACACCTATTTTATTTGAGACCTATACGACCCATATGACTCTGGAAAAATACTAGTTCGAAATGTTATAACCTAAAATGGCCTTGTCGAATTATTTGTTCTAATCGGGTTTATGATATTCGAATGAAAAAAATATAAACTCTAGGGTTTGATCTTGGTCTAGGTCTTTAAATCTGGAGTTTGGTTAATAAATGATGAACTAATGATTTTGTAATGATTGGTAAATGATTGGGAGAATTAGGGTTTGGTTTTGTAAATAAAAAAGTGTTGTACGATTAGTTTTAAAATCATGAGGGTGTGTTTTGTAATTATTCAAACTTGTGGGACATTTTTGTAAGTCATTTTGGACCAGGTTAAATTTGTATAAAATATAAAATAAGGGTCTCATGTGCAAATTTTGTAATTAAAATGTTTATTTGGTAATTATTAATTCGATTTGAAAAATAATAAAATGGAGGGACTAAAAGTGAAAATTCTAGAAACTCATGGTTATTCTGTGAAAATAATGATATTAGAGGTGTAATGTGTAAATTTAAGGATTTGTGGGCTTAATATGTAATTGTTATTAAATTATGATTTGAATTATAAGTTTTGTAAAGTTAAGGGACCAAATGTGTAATTTCTAAATTCTGAGGGTCTGATTCGTACTATACTTAATTCTGAGGTTACATTCTGTAATTTTGTAAAATAATATGCTTGTTTGGTAAATATAGATATTACAGGGATTAAATCATGAATTATGTAAATCTAGGGTTTGTTTTGTAAATATTGAAACTAGAGGGGTATAAACTGTAATCTGTGAAACTAAAGGGATTAGGATGTCATTCTGAATAAATGAGTATTTAAATCAGTAACTTAAAGTATTTTCATGTTAGACCTTTGAATTTAGAATATTTGCATTTAAAACCCTACAATATGAAAATCTGTCATAATTAACCCTAAAGTTTTGCAACTTGATAAAATATACCTTAATCCCATAATAATCTGTAAATAAGGACTTAACCTACTATGTAATAATAGTATCTTGTTAAAAATGGAAATCTGTTAATTCTGGAAACCTGCTAAATAAGGAAAGTTGCTATTTCTGGAAAGTTACCTAAAAAGGAAAAGTTGCTAAAACTGGAAAGCCGACTAAAATAAGTAATCTGAATTAAATAAGCTTTTAATAAGACAGTCATGATTCGTGTAGATTCGCTGAAGATGGAGTTTACGTCCGACCTCTATATTTTCTGTTGTGTTTGTCACTTGCGGTATAAGGTACAGATATTCTGACCTTTCTTGTAAGGTTTCTCATGATCTCTTTCATTTTTTGATCTGTCAGTTCCAGTATTTATGCCATTGCTATGATCCCCTTGTTATAACCTTCTGATATTGAACCTTCTGATAATGGATCTTCTGATATTGAACCCTCTGATATGAACTTCTGATGTGGACCTTTTGATATTGAAACTGAAATGGGAAAACCTTTCTTAATTATATCTGAAAATGTTTTGAGAAAAACTATCTTAAAACGAGGTTATACCTCTTCTAAATGAAATTTTACTAATGGTTTTATGAAAATTCCTTTTTAAAGACTATCTGTATAAAAAGGTTTTACCAAACATCATTTCATGAAAGTCACTGAAAGATTATTTTAAATACAAGTTTAATATGAAACCTTTGAGTTAAAATCTTTTCTATGAACCTATAAACCTTTTGATTATGAACCTTTGATATGACCTATTGAACTTTGATTTGAACCTTATTCTAAACCTGGTTATAAACTCTTGTTTTGAAACTTAAATTGAACTTTGATATAAGCATTAATCTGGTATACTATTTCTGAACCTGGACTTGAACATTGTTATAAACTCTGATATAAACCTATCTGATTTCTGAACCTCTGATATACACTTCTGTAACATCTGACATGGACCTTATAATCCGAACCTTTTGACATGACCCTCTGTTTATGACATGATACTTGACTTTTGACCCACGGTTTGATACCCGAGCCACCTCACTAGGCATGAGGGTTTCATGTCCATGTCATTGATGCACCAATGGCATGACTCTAGGGCAGGAGAGCGATGACCTGTCCCGTCCCTGACTTTATTTTATCTGGCGTGTATTGGTAGACTCTGGCCACCTGGGGCGTATGGATGCATCCTAGATTTGTTCTGTTTCTGTTATCTGTTTATATTATCTGTTATATCTCTGGTGACTGATGGTGTGTGCGATACACGTCTTTCACAACCTCTGGGATCTAGCTACTCCATTTGATACATGAGGACACCCCTCATATTATCTGGTTACTGAGAGGACACCCCTCTGATTGATGATGATGGCATGGTTATATATATATATATATATATATATATATATATATATATATATATTATCTCTGTTTCTGGGCTCGTGGTGGATTACTGTTTACCTTTACCATATACACTACTTACCTTTGACCATTATTATACCTTGCACTATTTCCTTTTACCTTTACCTACTTATTATTCCCTATCCTTTATCCTTACTCCTTTATTCATCCTTTGATTCTGATTATATCTGCATGACATATATTTCTGACACTCTGTACTATTCTTTATTACTGCTTTGTTACCGTTATATCTGTTCACTGAGCTCTCGCAGCTCAGCCGCATTTCTTTTCCTGCGACAGGTTTTTAGTAGAAGCTGGGTATGAGTGGAGAGTACCATTGGACTTAGAAGACTACACTGTGATAGCCATTTGATATAGATGACTAGTAGAATTTATATTTTCAGACTTAGTATTTATTCCTTTGTAATTTTGTATTTCCTTGAAATTTCTTTGTAACCTTTGTATTCTTTTGTATTATTGAAGATGTATGCTTGTGTATGTTTCTTATATGTCACCATTGTTGTGACCTCTCTACCCTTGTCGGTTCGGGGTGTTACAGGTGACCTCGGGATACCAAGTATAATGTGAGGGGATGCCTCAAAGGTTGGAGTAGCTAACTCCCAAGCTGTGAAAGACGTGTATCGCACACACCATCAGTCACCAAGTATATAACAAGTAATATCATGATAAATCCATCAAAACAAGTAACAAATCTAGGATGCATCCATACGCCCTAGTAGGCCAAGTACTTCCTCTACGTAACAAGTCAAGTCAGGGACGGGATTGGTCATCACTCTCCTACCCTAGAGTCATGCCATCGGTGCATCAATGACAAGGACATGAAACCCTCATGCCTAGTATACAAGTGGTGGCTCGTAGTCTCAAACTGTGGATCAAGGGTCAAATCAAGTATCAAGTGTCCAAGTTCAAGTTTCATATCAAGTGGTTCAAGTCAAGTTTCCATTTCAAGTATATCATATCAAGGTTTATATCAAGGTTCAAGTCAAGGTTCAAATCAAGAATCATAGCATAGGGTTTATAGCAAAGGTTCAAATCAAAGTTCAAATAGATCATATCAAAGGTTCATAATCAAATGATTCGTAGGTTCATAATAAAGATTTAATTCAAAGGTTTCATATCAAACGCGTATTTAGAAGTAATCTTTCAATAAGTGACTTTCATAAAATGATATTTAGTAAAGTCTTTCATAAAGATAGTCTTTAAAAGTAGTTTTCATAAAACTTTTAGTAAAATTTCATTTAAAAGTGGTATCGCATCATGCTCAACAACATCGTTTTAAAATAGCTTTTCTCAAAACATTTTCATATATAATTAAGAAAGGTTTTCGCATCCAGTTATAATATCAAATGAACCTTCAAGGTATCCAAGGATTTGAATATTCATGTCACAGGGTGACGAACGAATTATATCAAGTATCAAGGGAACATAGCAAGGTTCAATTTATCAAGGGGAGCATAGCAAGGTTCACAAATCAAGGGGAGCATAGCAAGGTTCAAGGGAGTAAGATAGACAAGAGAGAGAGAGAGAGTTCATGAGAAACCTGTGAGAAGGTCAGAATATCTGTACCTTATTCGGAACGCAAACAAACACAAGATAGCAAACACTGAAAAGAATCAGATCACTCCTTCTTCACACCTAAAGGAGTAGAAGACAGAATTACAAGTGGTTCCTATAACTCAGATTACTAATTTTAGTTTATCTTTCCATTTTAGGTAACTTTCCAAATTTAGCAACTTTCCATATTTAGTAAGTTTTCACTTTAAGTAAGTTATGGATCTATTGTTAGAGATTACTAATAAAACTTATGGATCTATTGTTAGAGATTATTTATGTGCAAAGTGGTATATATAACATAAGTTTATGGCATGATCTACTACTAATACTTGAAAATACATCAAAATATAGATCAAATAAAAGTATGAAAGATTGAAAAATCATATGAAACACTTACTTGATGATTTGATGATTTTTGGAGAAAATACTTAAGTTACTTTGAGGTTTTTATTGCAAAACCTTAACTAGTAACACTAATGGGACTTGATTAATACTTGTTCTTGAAGAAATGATGGATTCTTGCTTGTTCTTTGATGTTGGCCGAACCATATGAAGAATGGAGGAAGATGAGAGAGTTTTTGATATTAGTTAGTTTATTTGTGTTATGTATGTGCAAATAATTGGATGTATATGTGTTTAGCTAACATTAATGATAGTCTTTGTAATCAAGTGGTTAGAGAATTAGGGGCTAGGTGGGGGGCGGCACACATGGAAGAAAAAGAAGAGAATTGTGGCTAATTAAAGCTTTTGTCCCCTAATTATACATGTGCTAGTTTGTTTTAAGTGTACATCAGGTGTTACCGGGTACCGAGTTAACTAGAAATAAATCTTGACGAGATAAAATAAAATATGACGAAGTTGTAAAAATTGTAAAATCATATTCCTTGCAAGAATCGGGTGTTAGAATAATTATCGGGTTGAAATTTCGCAAACCGACGGGGTTATAGGCGTTTACCGAAAAATATAGCAAACGGTTTCAAAACACCGGGTAAATTAATAATATAATTTTTATATCATTATATTGAATATGAAAACATATTAGGATCATTGTTGGGAGTGTCGGGTATATGTTTCGTATTAAAGACTGAGTGGTAATGTTTATTAAATAAATGAACATACGTAAATGAAAATCACACAAGCCCGTGCATGACCTAATGTGAGATGATGATACTGATGATGTGTAGACTACTCTAGTCTATATGATTGCCCTTAATGATGATGCATGAATACGCAGCTAAACCATACTGGTTACGCGCATTTGAATACCCGTAAACCTAGTTTACGTAATGATGAATGATAACCATGAATAGTGATTTCCCTCCGGGAATGAATAGTGTTTCATGAATAGTGAAATTTTTGAAAACTTCTCAAAGTCTCAAACTGACTTTAAAAATGATGAATAGTGAAATGATGAATAGTGATTGGTGAATAGTAAATGATGAATAGTAATCTGTAAATAGTAACTTGTCGATGTTTGGAAAATGACCTGAAATTACGGGTTGTCACACAAAGTGTATCCTTAGAGCTGACTGAAGTAGTCAGCCATGCTTAGGCGGGAGTAATTTGAGCCAAATCAAAGCGGGAAAACCCTTGTGAAGATAAGGATTGATCGAGAGCAGGGAAAGCAACTTGCATTTACTAGAGTTGTCAGCACAGTAAAGCAACCCTAACCACACAAGTAAACATGTACCTTACTTCCAGTTTGATTATAGTTTAATTATTACTATTCTTGTAACTACTAACGGTGTATCTCCATTTGTCTATAAAAAGGAGGTTAGTAGTAGTGATAGGTAACCGATTCCACCTCTAAAACACACTTCCTCTTCATAACTTGAAGAGAAGCATTTGTCATTACTAGAGATAGCATTCCGCAACTATCTCTCGTAAAAGCCTTCACCTTCAACCTATAAGTGAGACTGATACAATCGTAATGTACAAATAGGTATTATTAGTTGATCATGGTCAAGATTGTGTAACCATGTCCTTATTTATAATAAACACAAGTTATTTTCATTTGCTCAATGTTTTGTTTATACAATTTATGGTGTTGCACAAATAAAAGATTCACTAATCTCCAAACCTTTGAATTGTGAGTCATAAAACTTTTTACTAACCATCGTTGATTTATAATCCAATCCAAACACTCGCAAACCCAAACACTCTAAACACACAAATCAAGTATGCTACGATTGATTTATAATTTTGTTATCTCTGCTATATATAAAGCATTTAGGATTTTTGGTTTTAAAAGTCATAAAATTTTTAAGCTTACACACTTACTATTATTAGAAGTTATTTTTCAAACAAAAAAAAAAAAAAAAAAAAAAAAAAAAAAAAAAAGCTTTCAATTTAATACAAGTAATAATTATTTATTGTAAATATCAATTATTTGTAACTGTACATATTAATTTGAACATTAAAACTTAATTTAGAACAAAATAAATGCAATTTTATGGCTAAACAAGTCTATTGTAATGGTCATTACCTAACTATACATATGCATAATGATGATTTAATCTTTAAAATTTTATATTGTAACTAAATGTTTATATAATTATCATTTCGATATTATTAAACTAAAAGGATTAGATAAATTGAAACTTATTACTTATGGATGATTTTACGGATGATCTTACGAAGCAATGTATATTGTATAAACATTAAACATGGTGTATTAATAAGTTTCACGTAATTTATGAGACACAATTACTATTGTTGGTAATTTTAATATATATTTCGTATCGAGTTATATCTCATATATTTTTATTAAATAATTGCATAAATTCATCTTCATAACGAGTTGCATAACATAAGCAAGTATATTAAGTCACTTTTACGTCATAGATAAACAAAACATGGATCTCTCTTTATAGCTCCAATCAACAATTACCACTGCCAACAACCACCACCGATTTTTTCTTCTTTACTATACTATATATCGGCGTCAGTTATTCTTGCTTTATGTATTTTTTCTGCCGTCACCGCAGCATTAGCGTGAATACTTGCAACTAACGTTGCGTTCTCGAGTTCCATTTTGAAAAGAAAAATAAAGGGAATGACATGAAATTGAAAATTTATTGTGTTGTTGAGTGTTTCTTGAACAAAAATAAAAGGAAATGCTAGGAAAAAATCCCTAGCATTTTTCACCAAAAATTTTCCGTCCAATTTTGGACGGGGTTAGATGAAAACAAAACTATGCCCAAATTCTTAAGTATATAATGACCAATATAACCTTAAGTATTTATATTCGATTATTGTGATTAAATGAACATGCTTAAAAGGGCATAAATGCAATTATGTCACTTTTCCATTCTTTTCTTCACAACTCGAGAACACAACATTTTTTTCCTTTCATTTTATTTCAACTCGGAACATAAAATAAAAATGTAATTTTTTTTCCTTTCCATTTCTTTTCTTTTTCTATTTTTACACATCATTTCTAACATCATCTAAAAAAACCCCGGGAATGCAACGGAAGAGGGATAATTTGAACCTCTAACATTTCACAGAGAATATATGTTAAATTACTTATATGACCCTACAAAATTATTTTTATGGCCAATATTGGGATTATGAAATTCAATATGATTTTGGTGTATTTGGTAGTGACATTTTAGTTTTAAACCTACTATTTTAAATTGAAAAATACTACAAAGCCTCTAATTTTTTACTTTTCTAATTCTATATCTTTCACTAAACGCTTTTTAGATCAGCCAACAAAAATTAATCATGTACGGCGTAGTACTAAAACACAATTTCTATTGTAGAGGATTATTCTTGTCAATAATTTACAAAAAAATAGCTTAATAACATTATTTTGCTTGACAAGTTTCAAAATCAGCAAACAATTTCTCATATGCATTATGATCATTGTTTTTTTGGCGTAGCAAGAATCATAATTGCTGCTTGTGGGTTAATACTTTCCCGATATGGAGGTGTTCCTTCGTATGTTTGTTTACCGTGTCCTTTGAGCAAAATGATTGTCATTTGCATTATTTTTATTTTTCTTTTTGGCAAAGGCCTACTATTAATAGAAATACTTAAAATAAAGCAATACAAGTTATAAAGCTAAAAGTACAAGTAATTAAAACACATTTTCTAACATTTACAAGTTCTTAAGCTCAAAATACAACTAATTAAAATAGAAATACTAACATTAAATACAATAAATAAATCATTATGTACATTAAATACAATTAATTAACGGGTCAATAAATACAATTAATGCAGTTATTAAATAATTAAAACACCCCTTACATAAGAAATACAAATTATCAAGCATATTGTACAACCAACTTAAACACAATTCTTGCATTAAATGTCACTAATACAAATAATAAAGCACATGATACAAATATTCAAGCCCGAACGAGCAACGGGCCAAATGGGCTCGAGCCCGAACGGGCATGGGCCAAACGGGCTCGAGCACGAACGAACACGAGCCAACGGGCTTAAGCCCGAATGGGCACGAGCTAAACGAAATTCTTGATATCCGTAAATGTATTGTAAAAAAAAACATAATAAACTAAAATACATGATTCACCAGAAAATTTTATTTCAGGGTACCCGCCACCGCAACGCGCGGGTACCCTGCTAGTATTGATAATGAGATCAAGAATATCCCTCATTGGTGATGATCCACTTAGAGAGCACGGTGTAGTGTCATAAAACACGTTACACAAAATGGCACTTATGGTGCCCTTATACCGTTTAATACATGTTCACGACAGATGTAATCGTCGTTCTCCCACTTGCATAGTATCCTTGTCTGATCCGGCGTCTCATCCTCCATCAGTGCAGGCATAAGGGTTGTTGGTGATGTGTGCATAACGTAACATATACACTTATATTTGTCATTATTTATGAGACCTGGGGGCCATACAAAACAACATGAGACTCCTGAATTATATATATGTGTATATTTTATATATGTATATGCATTGAATTATCTATTAAGTATTTAAATGGGTTATTTACTTATTAGGCTTAATAAAGATTATAAGTAAATAAACATTTAAATAAGTTGGGCCGGACAAAAGCCCGATAAACTCTTATGGGCTAAGGGTTCGGCCGCATACCCAAACCAAATGGGTATTTGGTTTTTGAGTTGGCTTGCGGTAAAAGTAATTATCTTGAAAGAGAAGATAATTATCTTTTATTTTAATAAAGGGTTTTATTCCATTTATAGTTAGTTTCCTTATATGATAATGTAACAACCCGTAAAATTTCCTAGTCATTAGTAAACGTTAATCTAGTATTAACACATCATTACTGTTCACTTAACCATTTTTACGAACAAATTTGAAATCTTTGTTTATTACATTCTATAATTCAAACGTCGTTACGTTATTCACGATACGTTGGAACGAGCTCACACGCGCACCACGACAATCTAAAACACAAATAATAACCAAACAGACCCTTAATTATATTTTGGCCTATTACTATTCATGGCCCAAAACAATTTCAGCCCAATTTCATTTTCCTTTCTTTTATACAATTCGACCAAGACTCATTTACTTGGCCTGTTTTAATTCTAAATTCGACATACAATCAACACATTATATTACTTGTCTCGAATCTCTATACTTCAAGGAATCAGGAATGATAAACCTCACATTTTGTTTCGAACGTTTGATCAATGAACGAGACTCAAAGTAAATCTCACCTGACACGTATACAACTCGATCCAAATTTAACCATATTCAACCAAACTCGATTTTTACCTAAGATACTTATGCATTCTAGTCGAATATGATCTCAATGAGTCCTAAACACTTGTTCACGCTCCCTAAAATCTATTTGGTCACGTTAAAAATATGTTTGGACCCTTTATAAATAAATGTCGACATATATATAAACCACTTGACCTTTGTTTACTTTAAAACCGAGTATATACACTCAAGTTGCCTAGTTCAATACTCTTTGTCCCCTTATCTTGAATCTGCAAATTGAATAAAATCCACAAGTGGTGCTATTATATAATATAGATCGAGATACATGCACATGCTATACATATATATACGTATACAATCACATACTCATATTCACTCATTCTCATTCACAACTCAAAAAAATTTCTAAGTATCCTCTCCTGATCATTCCCATTCGAGGCAACAAGGGCATGTTCTAACCATTTAATCCTCTTCCAAAACGTATAAAGAGTTGATCTCGATTCTATTGAATGGGATCTATCGAGTTCATGCCATAATCTTCGATCACTAATCCATTTTGAACATTACTTATCACCACTTTCGATTTTGTAAGTCCCCTTAAACATTTCCTACTCGTTATATCATTCTTCAAGTTCCATGCATCGTTCTATACATATCATTCGATCATATATACTTTTAATGCATTTATTCGATTTCTTGTATTTACTTTTAGCATGCATTTGACCTCCTATATGGATGGCTAGCTAACTATCGAGTTATATATTATTTCAACACTTACATTTACGTTTTTTTATATATCGAGACACAATCCTAAACCGTATTAAATCTTGTATTTCGTACCACACATACATAAGTCATATATCCTTTGAACCATTTGTTGTTTGTCGAAAAGGAATGGCCATATAAAATCGAAATCGTGCATACAACATACTTTTTTTATTACTCATACTATTTCTCCATAAGCTCATTAAATAAGCTGTACAAACAAGCTCTCTTTATAAGCTTGTATAAAACCTTTTCAAACCCTAAACTAATCGCTAATCGGAACTGTTTTCTTACTCATGTATATCGATTGGGCTTTTAAAAAGCCCAATAAGCACTCTTGAATAAGCAGTAGAATAAGCACTTTGGAAACATTTTTAGGGCTATAAAAATAGCCCAAATTCAGGCCCAAACTCGTTTGAAAGTCCTCGGTTATAAATCTCTTATTGGGCTTTGTTAAATTCGATTAAAAGCCCAATAATACAAAAATAAGCACTTTTATAAAATAAGCAGCTTCTATAAGTTCCAATTGTAATACCCGTTTCCCAGGTGTTGTGACCCCACCCTAAATGAAAATGGATAAAGACCTAATGTGATTGGTTGGTCAACAAAGTGATGTGGAAGTCAAACCCGATAGTCAAACTAGTAGTCAAAGTATGACTAATGTAGTTATATAAGGTATGATGTATAAACTAAAGGGACCTAAGTTACCAATGTGGTAAAGTGTTATAAGCTAGTTGTGGCTAAAATAGGAGGAAGGAGACTTGAGGGACCATTCTTTCCAAAGGACCAAAGTTACCACCTAACTAATCTTATCTAGGAATTTCTAGACAATTCCTCCATTATTGATAAGGAGGTCCGGTTTTAGAAGTAGGGAAAAATGAGATGGTGACTTGAAGAAGATGAAGGAGATGAAGACCAAGTGCTTATAGTCCTTCCTAGTTATGGTCATCACAAGTAAGTAATTATGTTCTTGATGTTAATGAGGTTATAGATTAAGGGTAAAGTGGGATTTCATCATATGATGATGTAGGAAGATAGATAAGTGTGTTTAATGGGTTATGTTTACCCTTGTTATGTTATTGATTGTTATGTTATTAGGGTTTGATATGTTGTAGAAGATTGATGATGATGATGGGTGATAGTGGTGATGATGATGACTTTGATGTTGTTAGCTTGGACTAAGGTAAGTAACTCTCCCTAAAACATGTGTTATGTATGTATTATCATGTATGTATTGTGGTTATATACGAGTATAGAAGTTGGATTTAGGATGGTTGTAAGCTAAGGATGGATGGCTAGTGATCTTGACTAAGGGTATGTAACTTGTTGGATTTGGACTAGTTAAGGTATAATTGTTGGTTATGGTTGTGAATGAATAGATGTAATTATGTTATGAGAATATGTATGATATGAGTGGTATGACGTAGTTTAGAGGCTTTTATGTGATTATGATGCTTATGTGGAAATATGTGTATGAGATATGTTTTATGTCGGGTTACTTACTAAGCGTAAGCTTATTCTTTTAGTTGTCAATGTTTTATTGTAGGTTTATGTGCGGCGAAATGGAAGTACTTGGATTATAGCCTAAGGAATTGGAAGCGGATTGATAGGTGGATTGCAATTAGGAGCTTAGTATAGAATACCGAGCTCAAGTGTCAAGGTTGTACCCCCGAGAGTCTTTTATTGATTTGTAAAGTGTAGTCGTGTGTCAAAATGTATGTCAAAGTGGTCATGACGATTTGGGAGTCTAACGATGAGTCAAAGTGTAGTTTATGTGTTTATGCATAAAGTTTAAGGGGCGTTTGGTTTAGTTGTAAATATACCCATTTTGGGTAGTGAACGGGTCAAGTGTCGTCGGAACACATTTGATATGTTAAGTTATTGATGTTGGTCAAGTTTGGTGTAAATCGGAAGTCGTATGGATGGTTTGTAGTGAAAATGGGTCAAAACGGGTTATTTGCATAACCTGTCTCATTTGTAAAAGTACCCTTTCGGGAAGTCGTTCGGTAAATATTTTTGTATGAAAATGAGCCCATAGATATACCAAGCAAATCTGGAAAGTTTGGTTCGATAACGAGTTCGGGAGGTCGGGTTTCAAAGACGGGATTTTGAAAATGAGTTTTGGCGGACAGCAAGGTTGGACCGCCACGGTCCAGCCCAGGATAGGCGGTCCAGCCTGATTTTGGGCCCAAATCGGCGGTTTGGCAAAATTTTCAGATTTTGGTAATTTTCGAAAAATCATATCTTTTAAACCGTAAGTCGTCACGGGTCGTGCCACCCGTCGTTTTTAAGGCAATTGAGTGTACTTTCATTTAAAAATAGTATCAAGCCCTGAATATATACCGATTTTTGTCAGTTGTCAAAAGAGTGACCGGAGGTCCATAAAAGTCAAGTGTTTTCGCGTAAAAAGTTTTAAATTTTGGTCTAAGCGGGCACGGGGTGTAACACCAATAAGCTTTATTAAGTTACTAAGTATCTTAGGAAACTTTTCATACTATTTTTGTGATTTTTGGACTAGTTTTGCAAAACGTATTTACTATTAGGGGGCAAAAGTGTAACTTTTGGAAAAGTTGTGTACAAGCTGACAAAACATTAACCTGGGGGTAGAAATTGAATAAATAGTAACTACAAGTATTAAAATGTCATACTTGACCCTTTTGGACATAAAATGTAATTATTTTCTAACAAAGGACTAACGGTGCAAATATTTCACCGTTAGGGTTAAATGTGTAAATTTTATGAAACTACCAGGACCAAACAGTAATTTAGTTCCATACACAAATCCATAAGGTGATTTATACTTTTGTGTTCATAAGAGACATTTTTACCAATTTTGTACACTTTATTTCACTAACGTTACGTTTATATTTACTTAACGTAATTTTAACGAATGAAGCATAACTTATCATCCACCAACTTTCGAAGAGACGTTATTATTGAATCAATGAACATAAAAACATGATAATATTTTGTATAATATTATTTTTGAACTTTAAGCATTTTAAGTTTATCAAATCATCTTCATCACGAACCGATTTGTTATCCACAATCACTATTCACATCATGTCAATCTTAAACCATCGAAATCTCAGACTTCACTATTATTCAGGTCGTGTGTTGGAGCCGTTCCCGTGATACTATTGACATAACATCACAATACCTTGACTTTTATAGCTAAGGTGAGTCATAGCCCCACCGTTTCTATAACTAAATTGTTTAATAACTCTTTGGGGGAGATACATGCTCAATTATATTCATTTACTTTTTCAAGTACTTTAATACATTTTGCATTAGTAGTCAAGATACATTATACATTGTTAACATGTATGAATTACTTTACTCGTTTATCAACACACTTATGACATGATTCGTATTTATATACATATATGTTCTCTTATACATTATGCATTGTTAACATGTTTAAATTACTTTACTCGTTTATCCAAAATACTTATGACATTGATATGTATTTATATACTCATCTGTCCTATACATACATTGATACGTATTTCTATACACATCTGTACTTGTCCTGTTCATACATTGATACGTATTTCTATACACATCTGTACTTGTACTATTCATACTATGTTGGCAATGGATTGTAAACACACAGGTTGCAAGTCTTGTATGGGCGGGGCTTGAGACTGAGTGGATTTACAATTCCTTTGATGTGAAATCTTTATTCAAATGCTTTACAGTCAAACTAAACTCTATGAACTCACCAACCGTTGGTTGACACTTTTTAGCATGTTTATCTCAGGTTTATAAGGCGATAGTGGATGCATGGATTCTAGAGTCAATTGCATACTTGGAGACTCATATCTTTATCTTTTACCATTCGAAACATCTATGTAACTTTACTTTGGAACTTATTGTCATAACTCTGATTTTAATAACTCGAATGGTAGCATTTCAAAACGTCTCATTTAGAGGTCGTTTTCTATACCTTGATCTATATTATGAAGTAATACCCCCTTGACTCTACTGTTCCGCTGCGGTAATTTGGGGGTGTTACAGATAAAGATTAACTATATTATAAATACTAAACCTAAAATTGGTTTTAGTTTAATTCACTTTTACAAAATAAAATACTAAAATCTCCTCTGCTCTCATTTGGTGTCCGGCTACCGTAACCCACAAACATACAAGTTGTATGTTTGTGTCTTGTGATTTGATCATATACTTGTTCTTGTAACGAAGATAATTCAGCCTAATAGCTATAAGAGATTGCCTGAGTGTTAGTGTGGATACTGACTGGACTGATCTTCACTTGATCAGAAGTTTGTGACTTGCGTGTTTGGGAACTTGGATCGACTTCAAGGTAAATCAAGATTCTAATGTTCGTGTTTGTTGGTTTGCATAATGTGACAAATCGCATTTTTCAGGTTAATATTTAACCATAAACTCAAAATATTTTACTTTGAACGCTTGAATATTTACTTTAACCTATAACCGTTAGGTTAAATCGCGTAAACCGGAAAACAACTTTAAACGTAAACCGGCACTAGACTAAGTTTATTCTACGTCAACTAAGTACTATATGACTTTTACAAGCATGTTTTATAAGTCCATACATTTTGATTTCACAAGTTTTGCTTAAAACGTTTACGTTTTGCATTTACGTTCATACATGCATGCCATATTCACCACCGTTCCTAATAATACATACTTACACTTATATACATACTTATACACCAAAAATTCAAATTATTCCCCCCTCCCCCTCATTTTCCCTACCTAACACCTCCCAAAGAGGAATGCTCAACACCCTTTTCTTACCTTGTAATACTCACTTGCCTCATTTATGTTTAAACCAAAGATCAAGACTCAACATATGCAATATCACCTCAAAGATTTCTTGATTCCCCCCTCCTCCACCCTATGCACGACACACACACACACTTCCATACATTCAAGACCCATTTTTGGTTCACTAGTCACTATTGGAATGGAAATGAGATGTGAACTTTGCCTAATTTACCATTATGTAAACAAGGATACCTAAGTACTTCATTTCTCATAATCAAAACAAAAACTCTTCCACTCTTTTTCTCTCACAAAAATGGCAGCGATGAGGTTATATGGCAAGGGTATTTGGGCTTTGGTTCATTTGGTTAGGTGATAGTATTCAAGGGTTAGGGTTTGGAAGTTCATAGTTAGGGTTTTCATAGAAGTGTTCTTGTTCAACATACATCCTCAACTCTTTGTAAGCTTTTATAACCCATTTTCATACTCATTTACATGCCTATATATCATCTCATGCTCGTTTTATATCACCTTTATATGTGTTGTTGTGTTGAAATTTGATTTAAAGTTATTTAAAACAAACCCAAATTTGAGCAGATTTTTATGTCGATTTATTCACTATAGAAAACCACTTTAGAAAATTTCTGGGCAAAAATCCTTGCAACCATAGCTAGATACATGTCTTAGGTAGTTTCCATTCGAAATTTATAATTTATGGAATTTTTTTACTATTTGTAAGATTGAAACATGTGTTGATTGTGTGTAATTCGGGAGGTCTTGGATTGTGGAAGAACAAATCCATGGTAGAAGTTTTAGAGAGAGAGAATAGAGAGGATTGGGAACTTGAGAGAAAAATGTGTAATATTAGATTGAAGTTGTGAGAAGTTCCAACCCTTCCCATGTGTGGGAAGGGGCTTATATACTTACTAGCTAAGGTGCCCCTAGTGGGCTGTGGAGCGAGCTGACAGTAGGTAAAGACCCGACCCACTCCATGAATACTAAAATAACTAATCTATTACTAATATTATTAATATTCCTACGAGCTATTAAATGCTAATAAGTACTCGGGGTGAACGAGTCTTCAGATGAATATTTATATTCCTAACACTATTTTTTACCAATTTTTCCCAAATCGGGTGTCTGAAAATCTTTAAATATGAGTTCGAAACTTTGAACGTATTTATCAGCCCCTTAAGTGTAGTTTGAGAGGTTGAGGCTTTTGAAATTTTTGTAGTTAAGACTCTAACCTAAAATCAGCAAATTGAACCGACTCTAGAGGTTAAGTATTCAAGGAGTTATGGCCCCCGGAAGTTGAGTAATGTTTTCTGAAAATTCCCAGCTTTGATACCCGTATGGTCTTTTGGAAAGACAACTCAAAAATCTTCAACTTATGCTTTTGAATGGACTAATTTCATTAGGAAATGAGTGAGTAATAGCCCGTCGAATTTAGGAAAAGTTTTTGTCAAATAGCAGGTCAATAGGTTAATTGGTATAAATCGACACCTAAAACATGTTTTCACAAGCCGAGGCCTTGATTTGTTTAAAGTAGACATCTTTACCTAAGTTTAGAGAGTTGAACGGATAAAAACGAGCTAGAAGGAGATACGCCCATTCAAAGTCGGGTTTAACCTAAAAATCAGCAACTTTTATTTTAGAATCGTAAACGCGATTTATTTATTTTTCTTAAACGTTTTGACTTACGTAACTTTATAAAACCTCACTACAAGTATATAAGGGTGATAAAACTTTGTAAAACTCATATGCATATAATACATGTCATATCGTTTCTAAAACGACTTATTTATCTAGGTCGCATTTAGGATTACTTGTCTTTGAACTACGTCATACTTTTTCGTTACATTACTTGCTCGAGGTGAGTTTCATATACCCATGTTTACTTGTTTTATACTCATTTTTTAAATACGTTGGGGTGAGGTTACAT
Organism: Artemisia tridentata subsp. tridentata; assembly: GCA_021014915.2. Lineage (NCBI taxonomy): Eukaryota > Viridiplantae > Streptophyta > Magnoliopsida > Asterales > Asteraceae > Artemisia > Artemisia tridentata. The sequence continues at coordinate 293,350,094 of CP139506.1, forward strand.
TGCTTGCTTTTACATACGGACACAAGTACTTAAAAACATTTACGGATTGCCTAAGTTACCACATTTGCCATGAAGTCCTCATAATCATGAACGGTTAATTACTTGTAAGCACGAATAGATCTATTGGGTTGATACCCCCATCCGGGTAAGTAGTGCTTACTTGACCATGGTACAGGTCAAACAGACGCATTTCATTTGGGGAGTACTATTTTTTGGCAAGACACCTACATGGGGCATGCATACATACATGACCGAATGTACTGGTCAAATATACATTAAGTCTTCGCTGTCATGAGCTTAGTGTAGTTTTACATACATAACGGAATGAACTGGTCAAGCAAACCTTAAATCTTGTAGTCCACTTTTACATATACTTAAACTTATGAACTCACCAACTTTATGTTGACGTTTTAGCATGTATTTCTCAAGATCTTGATTTCACTAGCTTGGTCTGCATGGAGCATGACATAGATATTTCGTATCCAAGCTAGTGAAATCAGGTCACGAGAGGTTACACTATCATCCGTTACATATATATTTCGTATCCGAGAAGATTTGTCATTTGTTGGTGAGCCTGAGGCTATTTTGGATCTTTAGGATCAGGCCATGAGAAATAAACCTTTCTGTCCGTTAAAAGTCTTCGGGAGAATCATTCCGTTCATTTCGTGACTTGGTACGTTTCTGTTTGACCTTTTTACCTCAATTTCGCGGACGAAATTTTCTTTTTAGAGAGGAAGAGTTGTAAAACCCTAAAATCTAGATTCACATTTTTATTTGACTAATTGAATTTACCTAAGTTTAATGATAAATTAATAATACTAAAACTATATGTTATAAATTTAGTACATATTATGTGTCCTAAACTATAAGTTGTAAAATACAAAATACCATTCTCCTAATCTATTCTATATACTATACGACACATCCTTCCTCATTATACATATCCTATACGTTTAAGAGATATAAACTGAATTTCTCTTTAGATAAGACTTAGCAAAATTGTTTATTAAGAATTGAAGATTTGCATGCATATCTTTCCCTCAAAACTCACGCAAGACATACCATACAGACATACACGGTTTACTTTTTTTTTCACACGCTTTCCCTTTCTCTAATAACACCACATATACGGCTTTTCTTTTCACCTTCACATACTGATTCTACACACTAAAACCTAAGTACCAGATCGTTTCTCTCAAGACCAAAGGAGTTGAAGGTTGTTTACAGCTTGTGGTGATTGATTTGAGTGTGGAGCAGCCTTGTTCACATCGTTTGTTCTTGTTTTGTTGTCCCGTTATTCAGCCCTAAAAAGGTATCTATAAAACCCATCTTTTTCGTAATATTTGATCTCCATTAATCGTGATATAAATAAGAAACCTAAAACATGTTAAATCTAATCAACAACATGTTATATTAATCATCTTTATCATGTCATTATGTTGGGTGTGTGCCTCGTTAAGCATGCAACATGGATCACCAAATAATACGTCACTTTGAAATCATAGAATAACCATGTTAATATTTTGTATATCGACCCATGTATTCCTTGTTCTTTTCGACCTAACATATTAAACCCTAATGAAACCATTTATTACATGCTACTAAATCTGGAATAAACCCTAACTAATTAATGTGGGGCGTACATATTTAATACGTGGGGTTAAGGCTTGGAGTTGTGTGATTTTATGTGAGATTTGTGTTGCGTTATTTTGTGTTGAGTGTGGGTAATATTTGTGTCGTCATGAAGGGCTGTAAACATGTGCGTGTGTCAAATTAAACCTATAGAATGTGTGTGTTAATCGGAATCCAAAAGTGTTTAGGTTAGGGTTGTTTCTGTCTTAACTGCATGCTGTCCAGGAGATGGGTCGTATTGCAAGGGGTCAAACTTAATAATAACAACATGCTTTTTCATGATTTTTGAGTCTAAAATTGAATTCATGATGTGTACTTTCTGTATATCAAGTTTTATAGCCATTGGAGGTCGGGAAGATGGTCTTTTGATTTTTAATAGATTAAGTGTCAACACGGTGAATCTGAGTCTGAAAATCAGTCGATGTTTTTGATTTTTCATTTAGAAACTATAAATATTTAAGACTTGGGATTCTTCAGGAAGTGACTTATATATGTTTAGTAATTTCAAAAAATTTTGTGGATTTTTTCAAAGTGTTTTGATATGCCTTTTGAATGCATACTTTCTTGGTGTTTCAGCAGTTCATTTTCTGGACAATCGTGTAAAGAGTGATTTTTATTGTGTGCTTTTACTAATGAGTAAAATCTGGAAAATACTTAAGATATATATGTATCACTAGGTAAAATTATAGAATTAAATGAGCTTGTTTGATATGTTTTAAAAATCATAAGAATCGGACCTGATTTATATAAAAATCCTGAATCATTAATTAAAACACTTATAAACCTAATATTGGTGTATTTGAAACCTAAATAAGATAAATATCATCTTGAAGTCTAATAACTTATGTTTTGATTATTAATCATGGTTAACCTATAACTTTGGCATATTAGCATTCTTACCCTAAACTTTGATTAATTATGAGTTCTACCTAAAAGTTCCATAACTAGAATAAAACCCTAAATGTGTTAACATGAATTTCAATAAACATTTAAAATCAGTAATGAGCTAATAAGTATTATATGAACCCTAATACGTGTAGATTCGTTGAAGAAGACGTGACGTTGTTTCCTTGTGTTCACTTTTCCGCTTGCTTCCATTTCATTTGCTAAGGTACGGATATTCTACCCTTTCTCATTAAGGGTTTCGCATTGACTCTTCGATCCTTGACTATATTTCATTCGTTATGATATTCGTTGGTGATTCCGTTTGATATGATTCCTTATGATATGATATTCAGTTCTGTGTCATTTAATATGGCATTCATTTCAGTTAATATTTTATTGTTTAAATATACTATAATTAATTCATTATGATGTGATATCTTGTTTATTCTGTTACCCGAGCTAACTAGTCATGGAGGTACCATGGCCATGTCATTGAGGCACCAATGGCATGACACTATATGTGGCGGTGTGATTGGTCCACGGCGTTCCCTTTTGATATGTATATGATTATTGAGCTCGTGCACTTATTTGTCATCTTGGTACGCCAATATATTTGTCAGAGTACAGGTGTATGGTGGTGTACATAACTTTGTTTTGCAGGGAGCATATGGATGCATCATAGGTTTGATTTGTGATATGATTGTATTATGGCTTTGCAGTGAATGGTGGTGTGTGCCACACACCCCATGTCACTTTTGGGAGGTCATGTCTCCATTTGTTATGTTATGATATGATTATGTGGATAAGCAGGTGGCAAGCTTTGTGAGCTCGTGGATAATTTCTTATGATTCGTTGCCTTCATTACCTTTCACTTAATTTATTATTCGTTTGATTCTCATGACCTATGATATCTTGTTCAACAGATTCCTTTGACTTCGTTTTGTATACTTATTCATATTCAGTTTATTACTTTATATCTGTTCACTGGGCTTGTTAAGCTCAGCCGCATTTTCTTTTCTATGCGGCAGGTATTCAAGCGGGATGCTGGGATTTGAGTGATGAGAGTAGGAGCTTTTAGAGGACCAACCCAACCTTAGTTTGCCTATCTTTTGGAATTAGTTTATGACTTATGTCTTGGTTATTTCATTTTATTTTAGAGTTAGATTTGATTTGTATTTCTTTGGAAGTCATTTTGTTTCATGACTTGTATTTATTTATTTAAGTCTTCCGCTTGCGTTTATTATGTTCTGATTGACACCATAATGTGACATTTTGACCCTTGTCGGGTTGGGGTGTTACATTACCAATTAAAACGATACCGTATTGCGTATGGGTTTCCCTGCGTCTGGGTTTCCCGCTCAAATGCTTGGGCTACCAAGGCCCGTTTATCTCGGCCCACGTTTTTCTTCTCCGGTCCATTTTCGGTGTTATAGATACTTCAGGAAGCTTCTTGGTCTTCCCATTATGATAAAAAAAAAATTGTTGTCGGTGTTCAGGGAGGTGTGGGTGTGTGACGATGACGTTCAGTTAGGTGTGGGTGTGTGACGATGGTGTACATGTGAAGGAAGGGGAGGTCTTGGGTGTGTGACGATGATGTTCCGTGAGTTTTGGGTTGTTGTTAGCTCGAAGATAAGATGAACGGATTTGAGAGTATCTCTAACTCGATTATACCAGGTAAAAGTTTTATGGTTTTTGGTTTAATTGTATTTAATTTTGCCGGATTCTGGATTTAGGGTTTTCGGTGACAATTATAGTTTTTTTTGGGTAAACTTATTGATAGTTATTTATGAGTAAAGTTGTATGCGAAATATTGGGGGTTATACCTTTTTAGTTTTGATTAGTTCGATTCTAGGTTTACCTGTATGATTTAGGTGTTCTATTGTTGGTTTTCAGGCTGTTTATTGCTTCGAGTTATATTGAGATCATACTTTGCCGGAGCATTTAGCTGTTTATGCCTATTTTCTTGCCTTTGTTATGTCTGGCCTTTTAAAGGTCTTAGATGAATGGTACTGGGTTTGTAAAAACTTGAGAATGTCCGTGTCTTGGCGGGGCAACATGCTATGTTTGCAGCCATGGCGGATACCTCCACGTGTGCAGCCAGGCCATGAATTAATCTGAGCCGATTTGCCTGGATGCAAAACATGGACGGATGGTAGAGTACGAAAGACAATCGCCTCAGCAACCTCCATTTCCGCAACCAAGGCATCGGGTAATCTAATTTTTCTCTACCATAAGACATATACTACAGATGGCGTGTACCTAATCCATTCAGGTGATAATGCTATGTATATATATTATAAGGCTATGATGACTGTTATAATTTGAATAAAATGAAATAACTCATTCAAGATTTTAACACAAGTTGGCATGGCAAATACCGGACGGTATAGTATAAACAATTACTATGCAACAGGTTTAATTTTTGCACCCCTGTTAAAATCTTGTTGTTTCTGTGAACTGAAATCTATTTACAGATCTGAGCCTAACTATTTACTTCAGTCCTTGAAGCCAACATTGGCATTTGGTATTCGTTCTGTATTTGAAGACCTGAGCTTCTTTGTAATGTTGCTTTCTTTTGTTTTATTATGAGGTATATATACTCGGGAATTATTATTGACCACGGTGTATTGGCGAGGCAATTGCACCTATATTTAGATTGCAGCCACACCGAGTGTTAAATTATCTGAGGCAATGATGATTTCTCTCCGCATCTATATTTTTAAGGAGCACAATTTAACCAGGCTGATATCTTGGTGGGGCGACCAAACCCTAACTTTGGTTGCAGCCAAATCTGCTATTTGGTTTTGGCTCTGCATTTGCATATCTGAGCCTCGTGTGTAGTGTCTATGTATAACTGAGTTCTGGAAAAAAACTCATGTCTGCAAATACAGAACCAACACGAAATGAGCCTGCACAAACAGCGCTTAAGGCATTGGACCATAAACCATGTTTTGATCTTGGAGTTCGCTCTTTGCACATTCATTATTCAGTTCAACGACCACTATCTCAGGTATTAACAACTCATGTTCATAGACAGTTATATGCTTCTCTCCCTTTAACCTTGAAACTAGATTCAATATATGAAGCCATGGAAAAGGCGGTTGTGATAGCAATTAGTTCATTCCAAGTAACAAATAGATACGGAGGTAACAATTACAGGCACTCCGGCAACTCATTATTATCTAAACCCAAATACTCCACAGGTTCAACACATACTCGATGTGTAAGCTCAAAAAAATTATCCTTAACACACAACACGTAACAATATACACAAACTTAGCACAAATAAACTATTGCACAGGTACAAACAATTTCTAGAAACAACATCGATCCTGCATATCCGGCGGCAAAGATGTGAAGACGAAGAACAGGAAAAGACAACAAATTGTTCTCGCTAACTACATTACTACAAGTAAATTTACAAGGTAAACACTTTAATTTTTTGCATTATACATTTTCATAAATTAATATCAATGACAATAAACTGTCTTATGCAGCAAGTAAGCTCAGTTTGCAGCCGAAAAATTATTGACGAATTTCCAGTACCAAGACATATAGAGCACAACCCACAGCCTACCCCAAATTACAGGTGATAATTCATAATCCTTACACATCCGTGCATTTAACGGTAACTAGATACCTCATTTGTGGACCTGTAACAATGGTTTGTTTAATACTGTTTTAGGATTCTTTGGGTATGCTGGGAAAAAAAATGCACTTTTAAGGGGTTTTTGGGATGCTGAAAACTGCTGTTTTTAAGGGGTTTTTGCATGTTTTATGCTTCCACTGAAATGCTCAGAAGATCAGCTTTATAATGTAGTTAAAAGAGTGTTTGGAACCTGTTTGTTTAAGCTCACTCTGTGTCCTATTGTTGCTTCTAACTTTGTATCATCACTTAATATATTCTCCTTTTACTAAAGAAATAAAGTGGCTGCACTATATATCTCACACCAAACAGCAACTAATCTTTTGTAACCGAATGATCAGTGTAGACTTTATAATTATGCATTTAGAAGCCTCAGAAACGAATATTCCTGGAGTGTACCTAATTCATGACTTTATTTTAGCTCAAGAAGAGGAGGTAGCCGAGTTAGCTGGTGCTGTTATCAGCTTATTCAGCTTCAGATTCAGTTCAAGTGTTTACCAGACCCTACAAACATTTGTTTTTTTAGCTGAAGTTACATCTTTCAACTAATACACTCTACTTATTGCACAATACTTTGGCCATTTCCATAATAATAGCAAACTTATAGTGTGGTATTATGGGATTTAAGATGTTTTTAATGGTCGTTAAGGCATGAAAAAACAAATACAACGGCAAAAAAACCGGCCCGCCCGCAACGCGGCATCCGGCGCCATTCTTGTTATCACTAAAATGCCATTGAACAACCAACAAACCAGACCATAGCTACCGATAATCTACTTTATTGTCGTTATAGTATTTTATTTAAAAAAATAGAAAAATGCGCGCACAGACAAAGAACTATTGCCTTTAAACACCCACAGATACACAAAAACCAAATAAATACGCAAACACAAATTGACACTACCGGATTTTGTCGAATATTATAAAATGTCGCCGCTATGCGGGGTAACCGTCTAGTTTAGTTAAACTTTAACTTCAAATGATAATTTATTTGTAACTTCAACAACATATTATTTCAACCATTACGATTACAGGTATCTACCGGTCGAAAAAGTTTATGTAGTTAGAAAATAATTAATAGTACTCACGAGCGGATACATTGTTGTACCAACCCTAACCCAACCAAGACAACGTGTATCTGAATCGATCCAAACACGACATATAACGAACAACCCAAATTATAATAGACATTTGTGGCACATGTGACAGGTTAGGTCGGTAAATAAACCATTCGTTATGTGAACACAATTTGAAAGGATTATGTGCAAAGAACAATGCCTTTCACAACTGGCCTTTTTGGAAATGCCGAATGGTCACACCGGTGCACATTAAAAGCAACACGCAAGTGGAAATTAAAATACGGTAATATTTTCATATAAGGGTAAAACGGTAATTAACTAAGGTATATATATTTATCATAAATAAAGATATTTAAGTATAAAAGGCAAAATCACAAACCCTAAGGGTGGGTTTGTAGGTTCGGCCTAATCCCCCTAGGGGATTAAGTTTGACAAGTTGTCAAACTTAATATACTTAAGGTTATTTAGTGGGAATTCTAATCCTTATAGGAAACTTCCATGTTTACCTATAAATACCAAGGCTTTCCTAAGAATTCATATTCAATCCTCTAACCCTAAAACTCTCTCCCCTCTCATCTCCTCTATTTGGTTGACCAACCGAATCAACAAAGGGTTCGAAACACTTTGTGTTGATTCCATAAATCAACCTCAGTCGAGAGCCGACTTGGTTAACCGTGTTTCGTAATCTCCTAACTTGCATAGGTTCGTAGCCCTAGTTCTACCTGTGAAGTACCGATTGATACCGACGCATGCCAAGTGGTGATTCTTCCCTAAGAAACCCTAAGTTGAACATTTAGCATCAAGAACAAGAAAAGGTGATTATATGCTTATTAAGAAGGTTGTGGAGCTTACTCAATTACAGGAACACAAGTAAGTAATCCTAAACACCCTTTTATATGTGTTAGTAGGTTATATCACTGATTAGATGATATGTTATTATTGATTTTGGTCTGCATGGCCTTTAAGTGTTTACTTTTCGTTGTACATATTTTATAGGCAATGCGGGTGACTACCAATACCCTACACAATTATTACTTTACTTTAACCTGACCTTACCTAACTTGTGATATATCATTTTCTTTTTTGGTTATTGGATCTTTAATTATCCATTTTACTTAGGTTTCGATCAAGCGTACCGGTTCGATTCTCTAGGTCTGCACTTATTCTTAACACGGCTACTTATGACCTAGTATTTTTCATTCGAACCAGTTACATGTAAAGCTAGCAATAAAAATCTTACTAAAATAGTGAATGGTGTAATCAAAACGCCATCTAAAGTTAGATGGTTCATTTAAATGGACTTCTAAACTTAACGACTTTATATCCTTCCGAAAATGCATAATTGCATATATATCCAAAGCATGCATAAAAACCATTGTACTATATGCATCAAAAACTTGTACAAAAGATATATATGCAATTATTCACTTTGGAAGGGATATATATGCAATTTTGCCTAAATTTAAACTTAAAGTTGAGGATACAAATGTTGAAATTTTTTAAGGGGTCTAATTAAAGAGAATTGATTAGCACACTTTTAATGTTTATTGATACACACCATCAGATCATTAAACAGTTGTACATTATCTATATCTCGCTTTAATTGCTTTTACATTAGTGTGTGCAAATTAAATATCTATATTTGCAAATCACATCTCTTAATTAAATTGTCAAACAAAGTTAGGAATAAAAACAATAAAGAAAAAGTTAATTGGTTAAAAATTATGATCAAATGAAAAGAAACTACGGCCGTATATTCAGATGCGTCTACAAAAATATATGTATTTCTCCTTAAATTTCTCTCTTATTTAAAATATACGATTAGGATTCCTTTTCACACTTCTCATTTTAATTTTTCTTCTCACTGAATATCTTCCCAAATAGTTAAAAAAATAATAAAAAATAAAAAAATAAAAACTCAAAATAAAAAAAGTAAACCATTATTAACCCGTGAATAATTTTGAACCTCTTACCCAAGTCACACAAATCATAGTTGTATCCTATAAACATAAGATTATATAATAAGCTAATAACCAAAATAAATATCAGGTATTTGTAAAACTCTAAACAAATTAGCATAAACGTTAAAAGGACCAGAATGTGATTTTGATCGACTAAAAGGGTCCATAATTTTAGAGAAAGCCTGTTCATAGATTTCATTTTCATCGACAAAACTCTCAATTTATGTGCGATTGTCGGTAAATCCGACCCAAATAAGTTTTACTTGGGTCGAATTAATCGGTTTTTTAGGAAGAAAAATCTTACCCGTACCCAACCCTAATAAGGTGCGGGTTATCCGGGTTGCGGGTTATTTGGATATGGGTTATTTAGGTACGGGTTAACTCGAATAAGCCGAATTTTAACGTATAAAAACAAGTGGGTGAATTTGTATAAAAAACAAAGAAATTATAGGAAAAAAATAAAAAATCCCTTACGCGGGTTATTCAGGTTAACCCGAAACCCGACTAAGGTTGAAACTCTCACTTTAAACCCGATCCTAATAAGAGTTTGGGTTAATCGGGTTAACCCAAATAACATGAATAATGATTTCAACCCACATAACCCGACCTGAATAAGCTTATTCTAGTTCAAATAAAACCGGGTTAGTCGGATTTGGGTAAAGCCGGTTAGTCGGTTCGGGTATTTTTTATGGCCGTAGACATCACTGTTTTTCTCCATGATGTTTGGGTGTTTGTGTAATTTTCTCGGTCTCACGTTTCTTTCCCAATCATCATCTCAATTTAACCATTATTAAGCTAGATGGCAAGGTTCTTACAAGTTCATCATACACCTCAGCGTCACATCAACTTTCTCTCTCCTCTCACCTCCACTCACTTTTTAGTGGGCAAGGTAGTCACCTTGGTCACCTTAACTCTCATTTTTTAATACTTACGAAATTAAAAACGTAAACGTAAATATATAAATACAAAAACGTAAACATACGAAATAGAAAACTTTTATTCATAACTTAAAAACATTACACAGACTTCAGAAATTAAAAATACTACATTAAAAACTGGAATTAAATATTACGAGACAAATGTTCGACCAAATCGGCACGAAGGTTTTGATGCATTTTATGTGATCTGATGTACCTAATAACTTTTCGCATTTCTTCATCGGATCGTATGGGGTCATCCGGTTGATGTGCTTCCTCTGGGTACCATTCGGGAGATATTGCATTTTTTTTTTGTCTTTTCGAATCATATTATGTAATATGATGCAAGTATACATCATATTAACTATTCTTTCTTTTTTCATGATTTTTGTAGGAGTGACAAGTACCGCCCATTTCTTCTTCAAAACACCAAACGCCCGTTCTATATCTTTCCTTGCCGATTCCTGCATTTGCTTATACCTTATTCTCTTGTGGTCATCATCTGATGGTTCTGGAATCGTCTTAACGAGTGTTGCCAATTTCGGATATATCCCGTTAACAAGATAGTACCCAAATGGGTAAGTTACCCCGTTAGCAACAAATGGAATCTCCAGTGCGATTTCTTGTTTAAGATCATTAAATAAAGGAGAACTATCCATAACGTTGATGTCGTTGTTCGCCCCAGAAGTACCAAAGAAAGCATGCCATATCCATAAGTCTTGTGGCGCAACCGCTTCCAACAAAATGAACGGATTCGAACCATGATCACGTCTAACATATTGACCTTTGTGTGCATTCGGACAACCAAACCACTCCCAATCTGTACAGTCAAGGCTTCCTAACATCCCCGAAAACCCGTATGTTTCTTCGTGATGTCGATAAAGCTTTACGACATCAGTCATAGTGGGTTTCCTCAAATACTTTGGACCAAAAATTTCCATAACAGACTTACAAAAATGATCAAGACATCGATGAAATGTTTTCTCACCCATCTGCAGATATTCGTCTAAAGCATCAGGAACCGCGCCGTATGCCAATTGACGAATTACGGAGGTGCACTTCATCAACGCTGAAATGCCTTCTTTTCTGGTACAATCAACATTACTACTAAAAAATGGATTATGAATAGTTACCTCCCGAACTATCGAGATGAAAATAGATCGATTCATTCAGAACCTCTTTCGGAAAGTACGTGCATCGTAGAACGGGTTCTCAGTAAAATAGGCGTCGACTAAACGGTCATGAGCACTATAATGATCTCGATTAAGGCGTTTTATAGCCGGGTGATTTGCTTTTCGTGTATTTTTAATAAACGACAACGATCTTGCAATAAAATTCAATCTCCGACTTGTAATTTCTTTTTCTTCTTCTGAGTTGATGAACATAATCGTATCGGAATTCATTTGAAGTAATAAGTTGAGAGTGTAAAAGATTTGAGATTGTGTTTTAAAAAAGTGGGTTTTGTGGTTATTTATAAAAGAAAAAATTGGGTTTAAATTGTAACTGTAACAAAACGTTTAAATTGTACAAGTGGGGCCCAATGTTTGTGTATCTCTGCAAGGTGAAACCTTCACAATAACTTCTCTTGGGGGTAGTGCTTCGCGCGTGAGATGAGCTAGTAGGCAAGGGCATCGCGCGTGAGTTTTGGTTGCAAGGTGAAGGCATCACTACTTGCTGATCAGCCTTAGAGCAGCCGGTATGGTCCTTGTCGTAGCTCGCCGTGCTTACCTGGCAAGTTGCCCGTCGCTCGCCATGACACCGGGCTCCCTCACCGTGGAAGAGGAACTCGTCTGCACGGCGAGGCTTAGTTTCTGACAATCCGAATGTTTATCCCACTTTCCCATTAATTTGTTTAAAGAGTTGAGTTGTGATTGGTTGTGTGGTTGAGTGGTGAGACCCAAATGAGTAAGTTGTGAAATGTTATAAGAAAGGGGTTGTAAAAAAAGGTATATAATGATGACATGCACCCCATGAGGCTCAAATGAGGAGTACCTTCTCGTCTTACAAGTTGTTATTTATAGCTGTAAAAGATTGCAATGTCCACCAGTCTATACAGATGGCGCATGAGATACACTTGCTGTGTGAGCCAAATATGTTATTGGTATTGACCAATGGTGTGGTTCAGAAGTTGGAGTCGACGTGGAGGCGCGTGTGACTTAATACCTTAGTTTTGTCTTCTTTTTTAACGTTAAAAGTGACGTTCCAAAGTATTTTCGTCCACTTGCAAAGCCACTTGTGAGTTACATATATTTAAGCAAAGGGTACAAACATGATTTAAAGAGCAATTAATGTGATAATGTCATGTTGGTGTACTACTGAACCTTCGTTTAGCGGCAATCAAAAGGACCAATGGTGTGGTTCAGAAGTTGGAGTCGACGTGGAGGCGCGTGTGACTTAATACCTTAGTTTTGTCTTCTTTTTTAACGTTAAAAGTGACGTTCCAAAGTATTTTTGTCCACTTGCAAAGCCACTTGTGAGTTACATATATTTAAGCAAAGCAAAGGGTACAAACATGATTTAGGGCCCGTTTGGTTTGTTGCTAGAAATGACAATGGGTATTGAATTTAATATGGGATAAAATGACAATGATATGAAAAATTGTATGACTACGATTTTTATGTTTGGATGAGAAAATATTGTATGAAAAACTGTATAGATATTTGAGTTTTGTAGTGGAAAAAAGAGAGACCCACGGGAATGGATTTCATAGACACTAAATTGGTGTGTAATGAATCTATGACTAAGATATACTCACTTCAATTCTGGGCCCACAAAACAAACACCATTAATAACTTTCAAAGTCATAGTATCATTCCCATAGTATCTAACCAAATGGGCCATTAAAGAGCAATTAATGTCATGTTGATGTACTACTGAACCTTCGTTTAGGGAAATCAAAAGGATTGAATATTCTTGTCGAATTTCATATTTAAAATTTAAGGGGATTTACATATATTTAAAAAAAAAACGTCATTATTTACATATTTTTTTCACAATATGCTTTAATAATATTGTATATCAATGCATTGAAATCTTGTCTTAGCGTGTAGTGTATAGTAATACGCTAAAATTTTGCAAAGTTTTATGCTACTTTAAATTGGTCGTCACCCAACTTAACTGGTCGATTTCTATTTCTGTTGGGTTGCGAAACTAATAGTTTTTGTAATTAACGATATAGTCATTGTCACAGATCGTTAATAGTTGAGAGTCCAAAGGTGCCCGAGCACCTTGTCATTCCATGTATACCTTGACACATGAAGACCTCTAACTTTTTATGTCTCTTATATATATTTACAATTTTTAAAAGTCATGTATATATGCGTTATGTTTTGTGGCAATATAGTCCTCAAGAAAAACTTATTTCTTTTCCATATGCTTATATGGCACATTACACAATTTTTTCGATGAAAACAAGTTTTTCCAAAACTAAAACTATTGAAAAACTTATTTCTTTTCCGTATGCTTATATGGTTCTACTATTGTAACACCCCCTAGGGGTGTACCTTTTATTACTTTTTTGTCTTATTATGTTTTTTGTCCTTTGTCCTTTGTCATATTTTTTTTTTTATATATATATATATATTTTTTCCGTCTAAGCAGTTGCTTTTAGTGTATATATATATATATATATATATATATATATTTTGGTCTAATTTTTTTTGTTTGTCTAACTTTTTTATGGTCTAAGTTGTTTTTTTTTTTTTTTTTTTTTTTTTTTTTTTTTTCTCGTCTAAGGTAATTTTGTCTAATAAGAGTAATTTTGTCTAAGTTTTGTCTAAGTTCTTTTTTTTTTTTTTTTTTTTTTTTTTTTTTTTTTGCCCTGTCCAAGCTTTTGTCCAAAGATGGGAAGCCTGTCAAAGTTTTTTCCATGCGTACACATTCACGGGCTGCATACTGAAGCGACATTTGATTCATTTTCTTTTGATTATAAACCCGAGCTCAACATGCAGTTTCACAACAAGCAGTTTCAACAACAAGCAGTTTCACAAGGACCCAATCAAAACTTCCACAAAAGCATTTCACAAAACAGCACTTTCAAATAAGCATTTCACAATAAGCATTCAATAACAGTTTCACAATAGCAGTTTCACTTAAAAGCAGTTTCACAATAAGCAGTTTCACAAAAATTTCACTAATTTCACAAGCAGTTTCACAACATCAATTTCACAACAAGCAGTTTACACAACAAGCAGTTTCACAACAAAAGCAGTTCAAAACAAGCAGTTTCACACAAAAGCAGTTTCACAAAAGCAGTTTCAAAGAAGCAGTTTCAAAGAAGCAGTTTCACAACAAGCAGTTTCAAAGAAGCAGTTTCACAACAAGCAGTTTGACAACAAGCACAGTTTCAAACAAGCAGTTTCACAACAAAACCAGTTCTACGATGAATACATCACCGTTTTACACGGACGAGGTATCATTTAACGCTATTACTTTCAAAATTTAAATGAGTTTCAAATAAGCAGTTTCACATAAGATGGCTCAGATTTTTTTTACACATATAGCTGCAAATTTGAAGGTTGCAAAAGGTTTGCCGTCCGTTCGGTTATGCCACGCCCAATTATCGACAAGTTTATTATTTTTTTTAAATCATCATAGCCATCAAAACTGCTTTTAGATCATAAACTGCAAATTTGAAGGTTGCAAAAGGTTTGCCGTCCATTCATTTAAATATAAGCAGTTAAACATAAGCAGTTTCACATAATAGCAGTTTCACATAAAAGCAGTTTCACAACAAAAGCAGTTTCACAACAAGCAGTTTCACATAAAAGCAGTTTCACAACAAAAGAAGTTTCACAACAAGCAGTTTCACAACAAGCACTTTCAAATAAGCAGTTTCACAACAAGCACTTTCACAACAAGCAGTTTAAAATAAGCACTTTCACAACCAACATAAATTAGGTACAACCCCATAGGGGGTGTTACCATAGTAGTACCCAACTTATTTTCAGAACAACCACTTTCAAATAAGCAGAACCAACATAAATTGGGACGTTATAACCAAGCATCCCCTATTTTTACAAAGGAGGCAACATAAGCAGAACCAACATAAATCAATTACAATAAACCAACATAAAGAATCCGTTATATAAACCATAATCACCAACTTATTGTGAAACTGCTAACTAAGGCCCATTTTTAGATCTAACCACCATCAGAACCAAGCATCACGCGGGGTTAGATCTAAAAATGGGTCTAGTTTAGATCTTTTAGATCTTTTTTAGATCTAAAAGATCTAAAAAAAAGCACCAACATGAATCAGCACAACATCAGAGTTACCAAAAAGATATAAAAAGGGAAACCGCGTGTATTCAATACCACCCACCCCACAGATCATCCCTTTTAGATCTAAAAAGATCTAAAAAAAAGATCTATAAAAAGGGTCGGTTTTACCATCAAAGCATCATCATCCCTTTTAGATCTTAAAAGATCTAAAAAAATAAAATAGGGGGTGCTCAGTTATAAGAACCACAAAGAAACTAATAAACCATCAGCAGACTTACCAACATAAGGGTTCTACTACGGTAATAAACCATCAGAATCAATCCATCATTCTACAAACAAAACCACCATCAAAAACCACCCCACAGATCATCCCTTTTAGATCTAAAAAGATCTAAAAAAAATATCTATAAAAAGGGTCGGTTTTACCACCAAAGCATCATCATCCCTTTTAGATCTAAAAAAAATAGGGGGTGCTTGGTTATAAGAACCACCAAGAAACCAATAAACCATCAGCAGACTTACCAACATAAGGGTTCTACTACGGTAAACCACCATCAGAACCAATCCATCCTTCTACAAACAAAACCACCAAGAAGAACACGGTTTTTGGGTGATTGAGTGAGAGAAAAATGAGAGAAAACAGAGAGTCAGAGAAAAGAGAGAGAGAGAGATGAGTGATTGAGTGAGAGAGGTGAGTCAGTAATCACATGGGTGGGATAGAGGAAAACCGTGGGTGGGGTGGTATTGATACACGCGGTTTCCCTTTTTTTTTTTTAACTCTTTTTTTATTTTTATTTTTTTATTTCTTTTCCTCAAGACAAAGTAAAAAAAATAAAAAATAAATTTTTATAATAAATTTATATAAAAAAAAAGTAGCTAAAAAAAGTTGCTATAAAAAAAAATTATCAAAAAAATAAAAATAAAATTGTAAAAGTTATAAAAAATAAAGTAAGATGTTAAAAAAAAGTTGTAAAAGTTATAAAAAATAAAGTAAGATGTTAAAAACAAAAGTTGTAAAAGTTATACAAATTAAAGTAAGATGTTAAAAAATAAAGTAAGTTGTTAAAAAAAATGTAAAAGTTATAAAAAACAAAGTAATTTGTTAAAATAAATAAAAGTTGTTAAACGTTGAAATGTATTTTCAGGTGTTTAGTTCTCACGAGCAACTAACTGATTGGGTGCAAAATATAGCTCGAGGGATCGGTTTTGTTATTGTTAAAAAAAGAACCAAAACTGATAAGGGGTATTTGTACGCAATCCAGTATGGGTGTTCAAAGGGTGGGATTTATGTACGTGAAGGTTCTGAAGATGAAATTAAACGGCAAACCAGTACCTCTAAAACCGATTGTCCATTCAGATTAATGGCTAAATATTCACAAACACAACGTTTTTGGAGGTTGAGGGTGAAGTGTGATGGGCATAATCATGATTTTGCAGAGTCGTTGCATGGTTTCTCATATGCAATGAGACTAAAGGATGATGAGCTCGGTTTGGTGCAACAATTGACAGAGTATAACGTACGACTGATGAACTCAAATAAGTACATTTTATTACTATCATTTATCCTATTAATTTGACTTGTTTTATTATATTATGTATGAGGATTGATACTTAATCGTTTACTTTTGTAATTCTCAGGTAAAAACAAGCATTTGGTGAAACTTGGCGATTTTGGACTAATTATGGAGCAAAACATGCAAGAAGTTAAGAGTCTACTGAAATGTACAAGATCAAGACTATTCTGCTCCAGATGCGCCGCATCTCACTTATGACATGCGCCGCATCACTATCAATATTTCACCAGATACGATCCAAGATACAAGAGGACATGCGCCGCATCTTCTGGCGGTGTACGAATATTCCTGAATATTATAATCTTGGACCCCACGCGAAGTTAAGTCAATGCGCCGCATCTACTTACTAGATGCGCCGCATCTTACCCTCAGACAGAAACTATAAATACCCCAAGACCAGACGAATTCGAAAGGGCATAATATTATATACGAAGTACGAAGTACAGAAACCTAGGACGAATTCAGTCGAATAGGCAGCACAAGACACACCCAAACGAAGATACAAGAGCTGTAAGAAGGTGCTGCATGTGTTTAATTCATTAAGTAGTTTTGTTTTATTGTGTTAGTAAACTTTAATTCATCAAGATTGGTGGCTTGTGTAATGTGACAACGGAAAGATTGCACTCCCTTAAAACTGCTTTCTCATTAATTAAAGTTTATATGTTGATGTCTTTGGTGACTTTTATTAGTGCATTGATAACCTCTGTGTCTAGCTGAGCGTTGATCGGGTCGCCATGCCTCTGCCCTCGCCTATTTTTTAGATCGCCTATGCATTCTATCGTCTGTAGAAAAGTAGGAAGAAAGATAAATAGGATAGTCATAAGTAATCATTAAGGGTTTACTCGCCGATAAGATTAGAACCAACGAGAAAGGACTTAATCTCGGTGCGTTGCATCGAACTATACACTTCATATAAAACTAGCAATAAAACAAGTGACAAACTACTTATCTATCAGGACAGTCTTCTTATTGTCTCAAGTATTTATCTGTGTACGTATGTGCTATTCGCTGATTCGTGCCTATTGGTTTAGTTTATTATTTAATTGCAACCAAATCGTGCCAGTCTCTCAGGCTGAACCCCCCTTGCGTTAGATTAGGTTGTATAGCTAACTTAATTTTTTAAAATACTGATTAGAATAACTAGATAATACGTTCCACTCTTAGTGATCGACACTCTACTTACCATTATATTCATACTGACCGGGTACACTGCTCGTTAAGTGTGTGTGTTATTGATAAGTCAGCTAAATATAAATTTAAAACTTGAGTAGGCATTAATACTGCTAAACCACAACGACACATCGCACGCATCAATGACCACGTCATATACTTTCGTCAGTAAAGGAGCTTAATCCGGATAATGTGTCTAGCATTAGAACTATATATAATGCACAAACTAAGATCCGTGGAACCCTAATAGGTGATAGAACTCCAATCCAAGTCCTTTACTCACATTTGCAGCATTCAGGGTATACATATTACGAGAGGGTAAATGACCTAACTAATGAGCTTGAGGAACTATTTTTTGTTCACCCCACGTCATATGCTTTATGGTGTACATTCCCTGAAATCATGCTAATGGACTCAACATACAATACCACATTGTTCAAATTGCCATTTTTTGAAATTGTTGGATTAACTTCAACAAACAAAACATTTTCAATGGCGTTTTGTTTTTTGGACAAAGAAAAGGGGCCTAATTTTCAATGGGTATTGCAATGTGTGAAGGAGGTGATAGAGGAAAGATATTACCCGCGTGTTATCGTCACTGACAGAGATTTAGCGTTGGTTGGGGCATGCAGAGTAGAATTTCCGAACACAAAGAAATTACTCTGTCAGTGGCACATTAACCAAAATGTGCTTCAGTATTGCAGAAATAGATGCAAGTCGCTAAAGCAGTACGAGTCCATTAAAAGAACATGGGATTTGATGGTTAAAGCTCCGAAACGCGTCATATTCATGCATTATTATCAACACCTACAACAGTTGTTGGTCGAACATGCAGGTACTTAATTATTAATTCATTTTTTTTATTATTTAATAAATAACAACCCAAATGACTTTTTTTTAATTAATTGTTTTTTCAGATATTTCTTCGTATCTGAATAACTGGCTGCAAAATTACTCTGACATGTTTATCGCGTGTATTACCGATCAATATCGCGCCTTCGGCCAGACAACAACATGCAGAGTTGAGGCTCAACACGCGTTGTTGAAATTATACTTGGGCAGCACACAGTCGAACTTAGACACGTTGTTGAGTTCGATCGATAAGATTCTCGTTTCGCAAGAAACTACGATAAAGGAATCTTTTAACATAAGCAAAAACGAGAGAATGAACAAATGTAATGTACCAATATTTCAAGAATTGTGGTATAAAGTTTCCAAACATGCTTTGGAACTCATTTTCGGTGAACTCCAACTGTCGATCGAGGCCCAAAATTGTACTCATCAGTTGCGGTCAGTTTATGGGCTACCATGCTTTCACGAACTGCTTCACTATCGGATTCATAGTAAGTATATTAAATTTATGACTATTAAGTTATTTTCCCCATTAATACGAGTAATTTATATAAGTCACTTTTAATGAATGCAGATATGGCCATTCCACTGGATACGGTTGATATTTTTTGGAGAACCCTATCTGTTCCGTGGCCTAGCATCAATATGGAAGTTGGTCCTTCTTGTGATCCTGACGATGATCCTGATTGTGAAGATGACATAGAACAATTCAGGAGTGTTTTTAACAAAATGTCGTCGTTTGTGAGAAAAAGTATGTTAAAGAAGGTGAGAGGGATATACAATCCGGAATCTGTTGATACACGTCAACCTGCTGTTCACAAAAGTGCTCGTGGAGAACTGAGCGCAAAGGACAAAAAGTCCCAGGCACCAAAAGTCCCAGACTTGAATAAAGTACCAACCGTAGATCCAAGTCGAAGAAGCACAAATTCAAGATCTACAAAAGTCCCGGACTTGAACCAACAACCTGCGAGACATAGTTCTTACATGGGTCCTAGAGTTGAAAGAAGTCCCAGACACAGGTTATACGCTAGAGATACGGAGAGCGAGTATTTCATTAAGCAACTTCCACAGCTTTTCCGTTGATACATCACAAGGATCTATAATGTGGAAGGTGATGGAAATTATGGGTTTCGGTGCGTTGCCCACGGTATTGGTTAACACCAACAAAACTGGCTCAATGTCCAAAGGTTTTTATTGCAAGAGTTGGACATTAATCGTGAGTTTTATGTACGTATGTGGTTGCAAATGGACTATGACAATATTCGGAGCAGAATAAACTGGTTATATGATAGTCCTTGTCTGGGAGACAACTGGATGCTTATGCCAAACACGGGGTTGGTTATTGCCACAGTGATTAACCGGCCTGTTGTATTTATATCCGGGGGATGCAACACTACGTCTTTTCCGTTTTTTTCCGGTCCAGATTTATCACAAGGAACTGGCCCCCTTGTGATTGGCCGTGTGGGGAGTGGGGATTTTGGTCACTACATTCATCTTACGCTAGATGAAAACTCACCATTTCCGACTATTCACCCACAATGGAGGTACCACAGACATGCCGCTGCATCCGGATGGGAAACATTGTATCACGATCAACTACACATGTATAATGAGATTAGACAAACACAAAGATAGTACATGATTACTGATTTATGTTGTAAATAATTATATAGACAAAACATTGTAAATGATTACTGATTTATGTTGTAAATAATTATACCGACAAAACATTGTGAATGATTACTGATTTATGTTGTAAATAATTATACCAACAAAACATTGTGAATGATTACTGATTTATGTTGTAAATAACTGTTTGTATTATTTGAATTAATTCTTTGTCCAGGTGAAACAAAATAATCCTTACTTGTGTCGTTGTCAGAGAGGATTCATTATAGAGAGGATATCCAGTAAACAAGCTAGTTATGGTCAACCATATTACGCATGTCCTCTTTCAGTGGTAAGTAATCATACGTTTGCTTAGTTATGTAAATTATTTGTTTGTTAATAATACATTTCTTATTATTTTCTTAACATGTAACAGCCAGAAACAGATGACTATGGGTGTCAGTACTTTATGTGGAAGGATTCGTTTCAAAAGATGTACTTTAGTCAAGCTTTTTCTTCAACGCAGTGCTCAAACTGCGTTGCTAAAGATAATAAAATTGACAAGCAAGCTTATAAGATTGACCAGCTTGAAACAAGAAACAAGATGTTAGTGTCTCATTGTAAGATGTTGATGACAAGAATAAGGACGCTCGAGGCATCACTGGAATTGGCAACGAATCCTGAGGATCACGCATGTCAGTCGGGTGCAATGCTCCATGAGCTTTTAGACGACATGAATAATCTTCACATGTAGTAGATGTTGTTGTTTTTAAATAATGTGTTAATGTTCTTGTTTAATTGAATAATAACAATTGTTTTGTTTAATGTGTTAACGTTAACGTGTTATTGTTTAATGTGTTAATTAAATAGAAACACGTCAGACGAATACATTGTAGTTATTTAATGTGTTAACGTTAAGGTGTACAAAAAAAACATTACATAAAATAAACATTACACAAAAAAAATAAACATTACACACAAAATAAACATTACAAATATAATAACACACAAAATAAACATTACAAAAAAAAAAAGAAGTACAAAACAGCTACAAGACAAAAGTACAAAAAAAAAAAAAAACAAAAAAAAGGACAAAAAAGGACGGCAGCCCCCACTAGGGGGTGCCTCTATTATAACGTCCCATATTTAAGCAAAACAAAGGGTACAAACATGATTTAGGGCCCGTTTGGTTTGTTGCTAGGAATGATAATGGGTATCGGATTTAGTATGGGGTAAAATGACAATGGATATGAAAAATTGTATGATTACGATTGTTTATGTTTGGATGAGAAAATATGGTATGAAAAAGTGTATAGATATTTGAGTTTTGTAGTGGAAAAAAGAGGGACCCACGGGAATGGATTTCATAGACACTAAATTGGTTTGTAATGAATCTATGACTAAGATATACTCACTTCATTACTGGGCCTACAAAACAAACACCATTAATGACTTTCAAAGTCATAGTATCATTCCCATAGTATCCAACCAAACGGGCCATTAAAGAGCAATTAATGTCATGTTGATGTACTACTGAACCTTCGTTTAGCGAAAATCAAAAGGATCGAATATTCTTGTCGAATTTCATATTTAAAATTTAAGGGGATTTACATATATTTAAAAAAAAACGTCAATATTTACATATTTTTTCACAATATGCTTTAATAATATTGTATATCAATGCATTGAAATCTTGTCTATAGCGTGTAGTGTATAGTAATACGCTAAAATTTTGCAAAGTTTTATGCTGCTTTAAATTGGTCGTCACCCAACTTAACTGGTCGATTTCTATTTCTGTTGGGTTGCGAAACTAATAGTTTTTGTAATTAACGATATAGTCATTGTCACAGATCGTTAATAGTTGAGAGTCCAAAGGTGCCCGAGCACCTTGTCATTCCATGTATACTTTGACACATGAAGACCTCTAAATTTTTATGTCTCTTATATGTATTTACAATTTTTAAAAGTCATGTATATATGCGTTATGTTTTGTGGCAATATAGTCCTCATATTAAGAAAAACTTATTTCTTTTCCATATGCTTATATGGCACATTACACAATTTTTTCGATGAAAACAAGTTTTTCCCAAACTAAAACTATTGAAAAACTATTCACAATCGATAATGTCCAAGATATATTAAGTGGTCTGACTAATTAATTGAAAACTATTCACAATTGATAATGTCCAAGATATATTAAGTGGTCTGACTAATTAATTGATGAAAACTATTCACAATCGATAATGTCCAATAAATTTTCACGTAAAAATTCAAACAATGTTTTCTTAATGAATAAACACGCAGTTATAAAAGCTTGCCGCTATAAAATTTTGTTACTATGCACGGGTATTCGTCTAGTTTTTTAAATAAAGATGATGAAAATGGGGTTTTTGTTTGATTAAAGAAATAAACGACTAAGATCGATTCCCTAATATGTGAGTAATTTATTGATATATAAATAAACTTAAATCCGTAAGCTAAAGATGATAAGCATTAAGATTAATATAAGGTGACATAGATAGTATGTGATACGGGGGTAGTGCCAGACAAAGAAAATTTCCACCACCTAACGGAAATCCACCGAAAGGATACAAGAAGAGAATCAACTCACCACCTTAAGAATCCACCTAAGAGATACAAAGTCGATACAAGTTCACCACTCAAAGGAAAAGAACCAAATGAGATACAGAACACAATAAGCTATAAAGCTTCAAATAATATTACTTCAATTTCCAGTGTGTTTCCAAAACATGACTTAGGGGGCTTTTATAGGCACTCGGAACATCCCTCCAAGGATAAGAAAAACGAAAATTACTGCAATAATTAGTGTAACTAACTTCAATACAGAATGAAAACAAACATGGTCAAAATTCGCATTCAAACTGTCCTTTTGACTACATTGTATTCAAACTGCCATAACTTCCTCTAGAAACATCCGGTTAACTATCTGATTGATGTTCCTAGAAACCTGCATCTTTCCAACCATGTATGGTACATAATTTTTGGACTTCAGAATTGTTCCAGAAACTTGAATTAATCTGACCAAAATCTATAATCTTCTTTTCTGCTCCTCCTGTGGTATTTTCTATTCGTGTTGTTTCTGTATCAGGTTCTTCTGTATCATTCTCCCCTGGTTGAAGAAGACTCGTCCTCGAGTCCTCACAATCAATCTCTCCATGATAAGGAATAAGGTCAGACACATTGAAGTGTTTGAAACCTCGTACTCTGCTGGAAGGTCAATTTTGTATGCATTTTCCTCGATTTTCTTTAGTACCTTGAACGGTCCAGCTGCTTTGGACTTTAATTTAGAATAAGGACCTTGTGGGAACCTTTATTTTCGAAGGTGTATCCATAGCATATCACCTTCTTTAAATTCAACATGCTTTCTGTGCTTATTAGCTTGCCCGCGATACCGTTCATTTTGTTTACTAATATGATCACGGACCTGTGCGTGCAACTTCTTAATTTGACCCGCTCTTTCACTTGTATCACCACTGAAAGAACTATTAGTAGGCAAAGGAACAAACTCCAGTTGGCTAAATAAATTCTTTCCATAAACAATTTCAAATGGACTGCAACCAATTGATTGATTTTTGGAATGGTTGTATGCAAACTCAATTTGTGGTAGCAATAAATCCCATTGTCGAATGTTCTTTCCCACAAAACACCTTAACATGCTTCCCAAACTTCTATTGACAACTTCAGTTTGTCCATCCGTTTGGGGAGGGGCAGTGGTACTAAATTAAAGTTGTGTCCCAAGTTTCCTCCAAAGTGTTCGCCAAAAATGACTCATAAACTTCGTATCTCGATCAGAAGTAATCGTCAAAGGAATACCATGTAGCCGGACTATCTCACGGAAATACAAATCAGCAACATGAGATGCATCTATGGTCTTACTACAAGAGATAAAGTGAGCCATTTTTGAGAAACGATCCACCACCACCATGACCGAATCCTTGTGTCTTTATGTTCTTGGTAATCCAACAACGAAATCCATGCTAACATCTTGCCACGGAGCTTTAGCAACGGGAAGTGGGGTGTATAAACCCGTATTTTGAGCCCGGCTTTTAGCCATGTGACATGTGCCACATCTTTCAACATATGCCATCACATCTCTTTCCATCTTTGGCCAATAAAAATTCTCTTGAATCAAAGCAAGAGTCTTATTTTTACCAAAGTGTCCCCCAGGATTACTACTATGAGCTTCTATGAGAATAGCCTCTCTCAAAGAGCAATGAGGAATACATAAACAATTCTTCCTAAACAGAAACCCGTCTTGTAACAAAAAATGCTTGTATGAACCTTGTGAGAACCCTCACCAAATCAGATTAGTGAACGATGACCTTTGACCCGACTTTTAACTTCTAATTAGAAATTTGTAAAACACTAAAAATCCGATTTCACATTTTCTATTTAATTCGACTTTTAACCTAAATTTTGTAATAACTAATAAATATCTAAAACTATATATTTTGTGATTAAAATACATTACAATAAATATAACCAAGATAAATACATAATAAAATTTGTTACAATCAAAATACTAATCCTATCTTAATTCTAAAATAAGATTCGGCCCTCCCCTCCTATATACTACCCGTTTTTATTTTTTATTTTTACATGAAGATAAAACTAACTAAATATTTGTTTGTAAAATTTCCTATTTGCTTGCAATCTCAGCCCAAAAACCACGCATCACCTTAAACACAATCAGTCACAATTAAATCTCTATAATTTGTTTCCTAATTCTAAGCACACGCTCCTCTCAATTTAAGTAACAAACGGATTCTTTTTTTTCCTCTTCTCATTCGACACAAACCAAAACAACAATACACACATAATTCTGGTTATTCATGATCCAAGAAGAGGTTGCAGCTTGATGTTCTATTCGTAGCAGCCCTGGGTGATAGTCTAGGTCATGTAACAGCCTAATCCTTGTCGTTTGCCCTTTTCGTTGCTGCGTTAATCTGCCTCAGAAGGTACAACACGTTTCTTTTATCACACACTAAATACTATATGATTAAAACCATGTTAAATCCTAATTATAATCATGTTTTTTTTTTTAAATAAAAAATAAAAAACGTTATGATCATGTGAAAAGATGCTAATAATTCGTTAAGTATATACATATGATGATAAATGTTATACGCCACTTATGATGCTTAAATACTTGTGTAAACCTTGTGATGTCGAACCTCGTAAACCTTTATGTCGGCTCTTGTGTTTTGCTATTCGACCCATGACTTGCTTTGCCCATCGACCTAACATTACAGCCTAATCTACTCCATTAAAACATGCTTAAGACCACTTGAATACGTGTTAAAAAAAAGTATATAAATCTGAAGAAAAAAAACTACATGGATGCTACGAGAGTTTTGGGATTGGTATTAGGGCTTGCGGGGTATGATTTTATGTGTGGTCTTATGTCTTTGTGGCTCGTTAATATTATTTGTGGTTGTGTCGACCAGGGGGAACTATAAAACAAGTGTTAACCTAAGTCTAATCATGATGCAAAACTGAATTTAAAAAAAACAAGTTAGTTTGGTTTGATTTGCTTCCTCGCTAAATAAAGTGTTGCATGAGTCTTTGTCTCGGATTGTTATTACCGAGGGTGTGCTTGTTTAGAGAGGTACTACTGAGAGTCTATATGTGTGTGAGTATTACCAAAGGTGTTTTGGGTGTGTACATGACATAACTTAGTCATAAATTGTAAATAAGATTGAATCACACATGAAGGATCTTTGGGCAGATTTATGTACGAATATGTAACCACTATATTTAAAGATTTACAAATGATGAATGCTAGATTTTTGTTTCTAAACTCAGTTTAATGTGTTAAATAAGTAATCCAATTGGTTTGGGGCAAATTGGAGTTGTTTGGTCATGTTTATGAATTTTATGAGATCGGGTGTCAAAACTGAAAATCTGGAATATGAATTCAGCCGACTTATGTGATTTTTCATTTACAAACTATAAGGTCTAAGAAGCCCAAATTTTGGAAAGGGAATGTTTAATATGTGTATTAGTTATTGGAATTTTTGTAGATTTTTCTGAGGAGTATGGGTATGCTTATTAAATGAAAAAGTTTTGGGTGTACCAGCAAGTCATTTTCTGGACAGACTTGGATAAACGATTTTTGATCATATACTTTCACTAAGAGATAAAATCCCCCAAAAAATTACTGGAAGTATTAGACATATTAGGAGGCTATGGTTAAATTTATAGCCCATTAGGATTCCGTTTGATGTGTCTTTAAATTCATAAGAAACTGAGTCAGATTTGCATTATAAACCTAAAAATCTATTTTGGCACATTTAAAACCCTAAATAAATTAACTAATGATTCAAAAACACATATAACTCCTATGTATTGATCACTTAACCTAATTAAACCCTAATATGATAATGTGATTAAGAATAAATACTTAAAATCCGTTATGACATTAAATGTGCGTATAAGTAATGTGTGATATAAATTCATGTAGAGCCATCAAAGAAGGAGTAGCTTGTGATTCCTTCGATTATTTGCTTGCACTTGTTTCACTATCTCATTCGCTTCAAGGTGATTATTCGTGGCCCCATTTTACTTATACTTTTCCTGGGGGGAAAATGATACTCAAAGCATTTCGAGTTTTATTTCGTGCTTAAATGTTTGCTTTATTATTTTTGGACAATGTTGTGTATATAATGGTGTTAGGTGCACTAGTGGTTTTGGTATTGCTGTGTGGTCTCATGTCTTGGGTATAATCTTTTGACATGGGAGTACTCATGTTTTAGCTCCAGCTGGTAGGCATACGTGTAGTACATATGTGTTATGGGTGGTTATCTGATTAGCTAAGTGGGTGGTTACCGGATTAGCCATAGTATAACAGCTTGCCCTACGCTTTATCATTATTATTTGCACACTTGTCCTACTTATATATTATGCATGGTAATTGGTTTTGTTTAGCTTAAACCTATGAGCTCACAAACATTATGTTGACATTTTCGAGTATCATTTTCAGGTGATCGATGGTAATATTTTGAAGTTACTTGCATAATGAAGTTATATGTTGTTCTTATTTCAAAGACCAAGTTGACCTGGCCAAGACATTTTTCCAAAGACATTAATTTAATAAGTTTAAGACTTATGTTTTCATTATTCTATATTGTATAAAAATCTTTATGTAACATTGTAAACTTATTTCTTGAATCAAATACAGTGTTGTTCTACTATCTTATGCGATGTTACAATTCGTTGCACCTTATGTTTCCGCTTCTAGCGGGGTGTGACAGAATGGTATCAGAGCCTTAGGTTATAGAGAATACCAGTTTTCTAAAATAAAAACCTTAACTATAACCAAACTAAAGCTTTTCGTAAAACCCCGAACATGGTACGAGTCGGCTGTTCCGAGCATTTCATCATTTTTCCTAAATTATGCATAGCCTGATCAACTATGCTTAATTCAGGAGGAATCTTGGAATGATGGGGGTAGTTAGCTTAAATCATGTTTGGTTGGACACAAAGTGTTGGGAATAAAATGCTCAAGTCAAAGAGCCTGCCAGATGAAGTATTAGGTCTGCTAGTTCATTTTGAAGAAGTTGAAGATAAACTAACAGTACCTTCTGGGTGAGAAGGTATTGCTAGTTAAAGAAGGTCCTGCCAGTTTGAACGTCAAGTTGATAGATATTTATTTGTAGATATTTTAGTTGTATTATTAGTCTTTGTACAATGTAACACGTTAAGTAAAAGTAGTTCAGTCTTCTATGTCGTGCAGTAGATAATACTGAGTGTTTTACATTGGAAGTTGTAATAGTAGGTTAGAAAGTCTTGTTATCTTATGCAACTTGACAACATGTAAAAAGGGTTCCTTATCCTATAAAAGGAACCCTTAGTCACCACCTTAGAAATATCTCTTTAACTAAATACTTAGGAATATCCAAAAACACCACAACCTCTCTAGTAACTTAGTTACAAATTCACAAATCCCTTTAACAAATCAAAGATTCAAGGTTACCTTTGTAATCCTAGTGATAGTTTAGATCATCCATATTATCTCATAAATAATATTGAATCGTTTTGTGTTATTCACGTTGTGTTCATTATTCTAAATAATTCACGTTTGCATATTCACCACCTTTGTTCCTTTAAGTGTGTTGTAGTAAATTCCGCGTACTAAATCACATTCATTCCTAAATATCCCAAACACATTATTAAGATTAACATCCCAAGTGTTTGTATAATCCTTTCACAAGTGGTATCAGAGCAAGGCTGATATTTACGATTTAAAAGAACAATGGAAGTTGAACACATTCAAACCAATGTGGCTGCAAAACTTCCGTTACTCAAACAGAATGAGTTTGATATGTGGAGACTGAGGGTAGAGCAATACTTCCAAGTGCAAGACTATGCACTTTGGGAGATTATTGAAGAAGGAAACTCATTCAAACCTACAATCACCACCTCCACAGTAAATGATGCAATAGTAACAAATGTGCAAGTGAACCCAAC
Source organism: Artemisia tridentata subsp. tridentata (assembly GCA_021014915.2). Taxonomy (NCBI): domain Eukaryota; kingdom Viridiplantae; phylum Streptophyta; class Magnoliopsida; order Asterales; family Asteraceae; genus Artemisia; species Artemisia tridentata. The sequence goes on from CP139506.1 coordinate 293,379,131, forward strand.
AACCGCAGAAGAAAGAATCCAAAAAAGAAATGATCTTAAGGCCAGGAGTATGCTTCTCATGTCTATTCCAAATGACCAGCTTTTGATCTTCAACAAGTACAAATGTGCTAAAACCCTCTTTCAAGCAATTGTAGCTAGATTTGGTGGAAATGATGCCACCAAGAAAACTCAGAAAACTCTCCTCAAACAACAGTTTGAAAACTTTTCAGCCACAACAAATGAGTCTTTGGACAGTATGTTCAATAGGCTACAAAAGCTTTCAAGTCAGTTAGCCATTCATGAAGTGCTGATATCTCAAGAAGACTTAAACTCCAAATTCCTTAGGAGTTTACCCTCTGAATGGGCCATGCATGTCATTTTCTGGAAAAAAAAACCAGATATTGATCAAATGAGTCTTAATGATCTTTACAGCAACTTCAAGATAGTAGAGCATGAAGTGAAGAAGTCTACTAGTTCAAGCTCAGGGAATATGGCATTTGTGTCATCTCCCAGCACCTCAAGGATAGTAAATGAAGAAAAAGATGGTAGAGAAGAAGGTACTGCCAACACAAATTTTGGTACTGCCAATACTTCTAGCAGTACCAAAACAATTCTAGATGAAACAATTGGTTGTGCTTTCCTGACATCACAACACAATGGTTCCATATTGACTTTTGAAGATATTCAAGAGATCAATGATGATGATCTTGAGGAAATGGACATAAAGTGGCAGATTTCACTTCTTAGCATGAGGGCTAAGAAATTTCTGATAAGGACTGGAAAGAAGATTACCATCAATGGTAATGAGCCTGCTGGGTATGACAAGTCTAAAGTGGAGTCCTACAACTGCCACATGAAGGGTCACTACTTAAGAGATTGTAGAAGACCAAAGAAGCAGGATGATAAGGGAAGAGGTTTTGAGAACAAGAACAAGGGAAGCTTTGAGAACAAGAGCAAGGCTGTGGAAATCACTGAGCCTAAAGCTATGGTAGCTATTGATGGGCTGGGTTTTGATTGGAGCTTTATGGGTGAAGAGGAGTCAACTTCAAATGAAATGGCTTTAATGGCTTTCTCCAATCCTGAGGTACAAATTACTAAATGTTCTAATACTTGTAAAGTTTTTGAAGAATTAGAAACTTTAATAAAACTTTATGATGAACTAAAAGTAGAACAAAGAAAAACTCATCAAGACCTAGTTAATCATAAGTGTGGTATGGCCAAACTTGAGAAGCAGATAATCCACTTTAGGGAAAATGAACTCACTTTTTCTGACACAAAAGGCATTCTTAATAGGGAAATATTTTTGAAAGATGCTGAAATAAACCTGTTAAGAACTGAGTTTGCTAAAGTGAAACTGGCAAAGGATAATATTCAAGTAACTATTACCACATTAGAAACTGCTTCTGACTGTAATAGAAGGATAGTTGAAAATCAAATGAACAAGAGAATCAAATCTGGGATTGGATACAAGACTTGTCCACCTCCTTACAGAGGAATCCCCTGTCCCCCAGGTTTAGATCTGTTGTAACAATTGGGTTTCTGGGAGTACATCAAGGTCTAAAACAAATGGAACAAACCCCAGAAAAAGTTTTGTGAAGTCTAACACACCAAAAGTTAATCATACTGTTAGACCAAATAAGCCTGTTAACTCAAAACCAACTACTAAGGGTGCAAGAAATACTTTCAAACATGCACCAAGAGTTGTGAAAAGTCCCATTGAAAAGAAATCTGTGGTTAAAACACAAGATTGGAGACCAAAACCAAAAGGTCCTGCTAGACCAAATGGTACTGCCAAAATTAGTACTGTCAGACCAAGGACCACAAAATGGGTTAAAAGGGAAAATGCTGTTAAGTCCTCAACATGTTGGATATGGAGACCGCTCCAATCAAAAGTTGCATCAACAGTCCTAAAGAGGTTTGATTACATTGATGCAAGAGGCAAACCCAAGTCAGTCATGGCTTGGGTAACCCAAGGAAACTAATATGTTTATATATGTGCAGGAACATTCAAATGATATTGTTGATCAAGGATATGTAGATAGTGGATGTTCAAGGCACATGACAGGCAACATGTCTTACCTCACAGACTTCAAATCATTTGATGGAGGATATGTTACCTTTGGGGGAGGAATCAAAGGAAAGATTACTGGTAAAGGTACAATCAAAACCAGTAAATTAGATTTTGAAAATGTGTACTTTGTGAAAGAGCTTCAGTTTAATCTCCTTAGTGTCTCACAAATGTGTGACAAAAAGAACAATGTTCTTTTTACTGACAATGAATGCATGGTTCTTTCTCCTGATTTTAAAATTCCTGATGAAAGTCAGATTCTTCTTAAAATCCCAAGAAAGAACAATATGTACAGTGTTGATTTAAAGAACATTGTTCCTAAGGAGAGTTTAACTTGTCTAGTAGCAAAAGCCTCATTGGATGAATCTATGTTATGGCATAGAATGCTTGGTCATATAAACTCTAAAACAATCAATACAATTTCAAAATATGATTTGGTTAGAGGTTTACCCAAAAAGATTTTTCAAAATGACCAAACCTGTGTTGATTGTCTTAAAGGCAAACAACATAGAACTTCTTGTAAGCCCAAGACCCATAACTTAATTTCTCAAGCTTTATACATGCTTCATATGGACCTTTTTGGTCCTACTTCTGTGAGTAGCTTGAATGGTAAAAAATATTGTCTTGTAGTTACTGATGATTACAGCAGATTTTCTTGGGTTTTCTTTTTAAGAACTAAGGATGAAACTAGTGAGATCCTTAAGTCCTATATAACTGAGGTAGAAAACCAAACTGATAAGAAAGTGAAAGTAATTAGATGTGACAATGGGATAGAATTTAAGAATAGAGTTATGGATGAATTTTGCAAAGAAAAAGGAATAAAAAGAGAATTTAGTGTAGCTAGAACCCCACAGCAAAATGGAGTAGCAGAAAGGAAAAATAGAACACTAATAGAGGCTGCTAGAACAATGTTAGTAGACTCTAAGTTACCTATTTCATTTTGGGCTGAAGCTGTAGGTACTGCTTGTTATGTGCAGAACAGGGTTCTTGTGATTAAACCCCATAAAAAGACTCCTTATGAACTTTTCTTTGGTAGAACACCATCTTTAAGTTTTATGAGACCTTTTGGATGTCATGTTACTATTCTCAATACCAAAGATCATCTAGGAAAGTTTGAAGGAAAAGCTGATGAAGGCTACATGATAGGGTATTCTTTGCAAAGTAAGGCCTATAGGGTGTATAATAGTTGCACTAGGCTAGTGGAAGAAAATCTGCACATAGAGTTTCAAGAGAAACTACCAAATGTTGCAGGCATTGGGCCAAATTGGATGTTTGACATTGATAGGCTTTCAGAATCTATGAATTATGTGCCTGTTACAGGTACAAATACTAATGATAATGCAGGTTTTGAAGACAATGTTGAAACAGCTGAAGATCAAGATTACATCTTGATGCCAATTTGGAAAGGATTGGATTTATCTTCAAGTCATGAAGAACCTTCAAATACAGCAAATGAAGGTGTTGAAGATGAACATGGAACTCAGGGTCAAGAGAATCAAGAAAGTAGTGCAGATGGAAATGGTACTGCCAGTTCACAAGTTGGTACTGCTGAACCATTAAATGTTCAATCAGATGATTCCTTACCAGAAGATGTGGGGATTGGCAATCTTCCACTTACCTATGAAGTTCCTACAACACACAACACAAGAATTCTCAAAGATCACTCCATTGATAATGTGATTGGTAGCATTGATTCTGGTGTTAGAACAAGAACTCAAGTCTTGTCTTCAGACCAAGAAGGGTTTATCTCATCTGTCTATGAAGAAAAGAACCATGAAGTTGCCAACATATGCCTATTTTCATGTTTTCTCTCACAGGCTGAACCCAAAAACATTAACATAGCCTTAGCTGATTCAAGTTGGGTTGAAGCAATGCAAGAAGAGCTTCTTCAATTCAAGCTTCAGAAGGTTTGGAGACTGGTTGATTTGCCCAAAGGTCACAGGGCAATTGGAACCAAATGGGTGTTCAGAAATAAGAAAGATGAAAGGGGGATTGTGATCAGAAACAAGGCAAGATTGGTGGCCCAAGGGTATACTCAAGAAGAAGGGGTGGATTATGAAGAGGTTTTTGCTCCAGTTGCAAGACTTGAAGCAATTAGGCTATTCTTGGCCTATGCTTCTTTCATAGGCTTCACTGTTTACCAAATGGATGTTAAGAGTGCCTTCTTGTATGGTACTATTGAAGAAGAAGTGTATGTTTCTCAACCTCCAGGCTTCATTGATGCAGAATATCCAAACAAGGTGTATAGGGTTACCAAGGCTCTTTATGGTCTACAGCAAGCTCCTAGGGCATGGTATGAAACATTGTCTTTCTATTTATTGGAAAATGGATTTCAAAGAGGCAAGATTGATCCAACTTTGTTCATCAAAAGAACCAAGAAAGAAATCTTGCTGGTGCAAATTTATGTTGATGACATTATCTTTGGATCCACAAACCAAGAGTTGTGTGTAGAGTTTGAAAAACTTATGCATAGTAAGTTTGAAATGAGTTCCATGGGGGAACTTACTTTCTTTCTGGGTCTCCAAGTGAAACAATAAAATGAAGGCATATTTATCAGCCAAGATAAGTATGTAGCAGAGATCCTGAGGAAGTTTCAGTTTGCAGATTCTAAGGTTGCAAGTACTCCAATGGATTCAGAAAAGGGGTTACTCAAGGATGCTGAGGGTGAAGATGTGGATCTGCACAATTACAGATCAATGATTGGGTCCTTGATGTAACTTACATCATCAAGACCAGATATCATGTTCCCAGTGTGTGTATGTGCAAGGTTTCAAGTAAATCCCAAAGTTTCTCATCTCACAGCAGTCAAAAGAATATTTAGATATCTCAAGGGTCAACCTAGGTTGGGTCTTTGGTATCCAAGGGAATCATCTTTTGACTTGGTGGCTTATTCTGATAGTGACTATGCTGGTGCAACCCTAGATAGAAAATCCACAACTGGTGGATGTCAATTTCTTGGCTGCAGACTCATATCATGACAATGCAAGAAGCAGACAATGGTGGCCAACTCTACAACTGAAGCAGAATATGTTGCTGGTGCAAGTTGTTGTGGGCAAGTCCTTTGGATCCAAAATCAATTGCTTGACTATGGGTACAATTTTCTTAACACCATTATTTACATTGACAATAGCAGTACTATTTGTATCATTAAAAATCCAGTTCAACATTCAAAAACAAAACACATTGAAATCAGACACCATTTCATAAGAGATTGCAATGAGAAAAGGTTAATACAAGTTGTCAAAATTTATTTTGAAAATAATTTTGCAGACCTTCTCACCAAAGCTTGTGATTTAGGTAGATTTAAATACCTAGTAGCAGGGATTGGAATGATTAATCTTTGAAAAACATGTGTTTTTGTACATAAAATAAATGGTACTGGCTCTTAAACATGGTACTGCTAGTTAGTCAAAAGGTACTGTCAGTTCATAATTGGTCCTGCTAGTATAAAGTTTGCTCTGTTTTGTTCATCTTGATGATTAAATGTTTACAATGCTATAAAACAAGTGCTTTGCACTCTGTTCTTTTGGTATGCAACTAACAAATTTCAGGTTACTCAAGTTGATAACAAAACAAGGATCATGATGTGGAGATGGTATTCAGTTCACTAAGTTTTACAAACTTAAGAGCTGGCTAGTCCATCAGCAAACGGCTTTTGGTAAAGACACATCAAATCCGTTGATGGTTGATAGTTTACCAAAAACTATATGGTATTTAACTAACCATACTTTACAGTAAATAGTTGACTAGTCCAAAGCAAACGGCTTTTGGTAAAGACAAGTCAAATCCGTTGATAGCTGATAGTTTGCTAAAAACTATAAGGGATTTTTACTAAAATTTCAAAGATACTGCCAAGTAAAATTTCTTTCAAAATCAAAGGTACTGGTAGTTCAAATTTTGGTACTGGTAGAGTAAAATGGTACTACTAGATAACCGTTGAGTCTGTCAGTTAAAATTATAGCCGTTAGGTCTAGTAGTTAAAATTAGCCGTTGGGATAATTCTGTAAATTTCTGATGTTATATTATATTATATTTCTCATATAAAAGATCTTTTTAATCGCCTCTTCATTTACTTATTATAAATTTTCTTATTGTCGGTTAAAAGTAAATCTCTCATAATATCTTTCATCAGTCCTTATCACAATTAACACTCACCTTTCATCTTCTACCAGTACCACAATCAAATCCCACCATCCTAACCAAGTTTTTCCTTAACTTTCACCATGGCTGATCTAAATTTTGTTAAACGTCACAACCAGTTAGCATTTTTGGAAAAGTCTGAGGATAATGAATCTTTTCATCAAATAGTGGACTTTCTAAATGATTCTTACATCAGGTTTGCCTTACTTGTAAATCTCACTATTTATGAATCACAAATTTTACAATTTTGGAAAACGGCTAAAGTTAAAACTCTTGAAAACGGGGACCAAAAGATAAAAGCCAAAGTGGATAGCAAAACCTTGACTCTTACCGAGTCATCCATTAGAATACATCTTCGATTGGATGATTCAGATGGTATTAGTCAATTGCCTGATACTGAAATCTTTGAAAATTTGGAAAGAATGGGGTATAATGTAGATTCTAATAAACTCACTTTTCTTAAAAAGCATTTTACCCCACAATGGAGATTTTTTATCCATACAATCCTTCATTGTTTAAGCCAAAAGAAAACCTCATGGGAGCAGTTTAGTGGTAACATGGCTACAGCTCTCATTTGCTTGGCAACAAACAGAAAATTCAACTTTTCAAAACATATTTTTGAAGGATTGGTTAAAAAAGTGGATAGCCAAACAAAGTTTTTGATGTATCCCAGATTTATTCAATGCATCATCACCAAATCAAAACTTTTGTTACTTCCCCCACACTCTCCTTATGAAACTCCAAAACTTTCACACAAGGTGTTTTCAAATATGAAAATTGGTTTTAATGGGGAAGAAGTACCACTGTTTGAGGAAATGTTACCACAAAATGCTGAAGAACCATCCACGTCATCTGAATCACCATCACCAAGTTCTTCACTTGGATACATATCACCATCTCATCATCCATCACCAATCCCATCACCAGTACCATCTGTAACAACACCATCACCATCATATCATGCATCCCCATCCCAATCTCCTCAACATCAAAGTCTGGATTCTCAGACTGTGAAGGAATTAAAGGAGAAAGTGCAGCTCTTGGAAAATGCTCTTCAAAGACAGAACACAAAATTTTCTAAGATCAACATCAAGTTAGTTAAGAGGGTTAAGAAATTGGAGGCTCAAGTGAAGATGCTGAAGGGTAAAAGATCTTCAAATTTGGTTTTATCTAGTTCTTCAAGTTCAGATGCAGAAAGCATGGGTCTTTCTTCCAAAAAGGGGAGGATGGGTAGTTCAGAAGTGAAGAGGAGGTTCAGTTTCAATTTCATGAAGGAACACAAGTATATGATGAAGAGCCTGTTGGTGCAGGGCAAGAGCCTGTTAGTGCAAAAGAGCCTACTCAGATTAAGAGACTGTTGGCTATGGATTATAAAGGTACTGCTGAAAATGTTTACAAAAGAAAGAGGGAATCACACCCTCAGGGGAGGTTGTTTGTTCAAGGAAAGTTATATGTTGCTGATGAACAATCTGCTGCTCCAAGTCAAGAACCAACACCAAAAGATAAGGGCAAGAAAATTATGGTTGAAGATGAACCTAGGCCCAAAAGGTTGAAGAAAAGAGAGCAAGTGCAGATGGCTTTAGATGAGGAAGTCTCCAAAAAGCTTCATGAAGAAGAAATGCAAAAAGCTTTAGAAGATTCAAGACTGCTTGCAGAAATGCAAGAGCAAAAGGATGCTGCTCAAATTCTTCTTGACACTCAAGCTGCTCAGGAAACATTTGATGCTCAGATGCAATGGATCATTGCCAATGATCCAATTGTAAGAGGTCAAGCTAACTTAATTTTGGATGACAAGAATCTTAACACTGAAGAGAAAACAGCAGAGCTTGAAACTTTTATCAACAACAAATATAAAGAAGCAGCTCTGGATAATATTTTTCAAAAGATTCAGGAAAGCCAGAAGAGAGGTTTTAAGGTGGGCTCATCTAAGAAAGATCAAGTGATTTTCATAAAGAAGTTTCTAAGAAGTCAAGCTAATTGGACTGAATCTCAACTAAAGAAGAAAACTCATGAAGAAATAAACTTCCTTTATCTTAATGCCTACAAGACATGTTACTTCAAGATCCCATCTGATGCTAAACCTTCAAAGAAAAAGAAAGATGCTCAAAAGAAACAAGAAGCAGAATTGGATCCAGAACAAGTAAGTAAAATGATAATTGCTTTACCAACAATTATACTTGCTGATCCAATTAGGTCTAGACACCCTATTATAGATTGGGAGATTCACCATGATAAGTCAGGAAAGGCATGGAAGATAACCAGGGTTGGGGGTCAAACTGTCATCTTAAAAATTTTTGAGAATCTGATAAGGGCATGTGATAGAGCTGATTTAGAAGAGTTGTGGAATTTAGTTCAAATCAGGCTAAACACTAAGAATAACACTGATGTTAAGGAACAAGAACTTTGGGTAGAGTTCAATAGGATGTATGATCCTAATCCAAAGGATGTTCATTGGAAGTTTCCATACCATGATCCTACCACCACATGGGAATTCCTAAGTCTTAGCAATGTACATCATCTTTTTACACAAAGTGGGATTGAGCTCTTTATGTTAGCTGAAAAAGAGTATCCACTGAGCTATGAAGTTCTTTCAACCATGATTTCCAAGAGGTTAAGGTGTGATAAAGATGAAGAAAAGTCAGAAGTTGTTCAAAGTTTGTTGATGAGAATTTTTGAACAATGTGAAAGTAAAAGGAAGAATAGAGAGTGAAGTTTTTGGAAGAGTTCCCTCAGATCCTCAAGGTTTGGATTTTATTCATAAGAAACTTGTTTATTTTAAAGGGAATAACAAGTTTAGGGGAGGATTGTTGGGAATAAAATGCTCAAGTCAAAGAGCCTGCCAGATGAAGTATTAGGTCTACTAGTTCATTTTGAAGAAGTTGAAGATAAACTAACAGTACCTTCTGGGTGAGAAGGTACTACTAGTTAAAGAAGGTCCTGCCAGTTTGAACGTCAAGTTGATAGATATTTATTTGTAGATATTTTAGTTGTATTATTAGTCTTTGTACAATGTAACACGTTAAGTAAAAGTAGTTCAGTCTTCTATGTCGTGCAGTAGATAATACTGAGTGTTTTACATTGGAAGTTATAATAGTAGGTTAGAAAGTCTTGTTATCTTATGCAACTTGACAACATGTAAAAAGGGTTCCTTATCCTATAAAAGGAACCCTTAGTCACCACCTTAGAAATATCTCTTTAACTAAATACTTAGGAATATCCAAAAACACCACAAACTCTCTAGTAACTTAGTTACAAATTCACAAATCCCTTTAACAAATCAAAGATTCATGGTTACCTTTGTAATCCTGGTGATAGTTTAGATCATCCGTATTATCTCATAAATAATATTGAATCGTTTTGTGTTATTCACGTTGTGTTCATTATTCTAAATAATTCACGTTTGCATATTCACCACCTTTGTTCCTTTAAGTGTGTTATAGTAAATTCCGCGTACTAAATCACATTCATTCCTAAATATCCCAAACACATTATTAAGATTAACATCCCAAGTGTTTGTATAATCCTTTCACACAAAGCCTAGGTCACCTAAAATTGCATTAGTCGTGTGCACATGTCTTCGCATCATGTGCTTATTTGCATTCATATCGGTGTTGTTATGCAATCTATATGTCATCATTTACGTGATACATCATGACCCACTACTGAAGTTTAGGGATGCCTTGATTCTGTCATGCTTGTCTGGCTTATTTCACTAGTATGTCTTTCATCGGTCGTGCTATCGGAACACTATTTTGGATGCATCCCACCAATGCGTTGTTGGAAGGTCATATTGATTTCACTTTTAGAATGCTATATAGATTAAGCCATTTTGGCTATTCTGAACACTAATTTAACGACCAATTAATTATTCTTTTATACCTTTGGATCATATGCCTCGTCTCCCCATACCTTTCACTTTGTGAGCAAGCCTGAATACACTTTGATATGAGATTTTCAATAATAAGATACCTCGATATAACACTTTCTTCGATGAACAACTTTTCTTAACACATTTCACTTGATAAGAACCTCTCATTGGTGGAGAAAGTGTCGAATTAAATAATCAATGTACAATTATCCTATGGTATTGTACTCTGCTCCTGAGTTCTAGAATAACTTAGTCACTTTTCAACACGATAACACTTTTACATTGGAATATCAATAGACTGTAAGTTACCATAAGGATTTTTGATGTCTAAGCCATTACACATGATCAAATCAGACATCATTCGACATAGTATCTGATTAAATTATACATTTTCAGACCACTAATACAACAATTTCAAGTCATTATACATCTTAGTGCTACCTAGATGAGTTGAATACTTGAACTCATGAGCTTTAACTAATAATAATTCCCGAGCATAATCAAACATTAACACCTAGATTCTATCCTTGAACCTTTTGGTTCATTGACCATCAATTTGCAACTAGTCATACATGCGCAACTACACGATCTTCTTTGATGATTTCACTTGAACAGATCTCCTCTAAATTCCTCTCATATCAACTATAAGACTCATAGTAATGATTATTCTCATTGTTCGAACTCTAATTAATACTTCTCATTCTTTTCGGCTTATGAAGACAACAACTACAGTTATCTTCCTGGTCGATAGGAGATATTTACCCTCGTAAATCTCTACTAACCTCATTCATTCTATTCGTCTCAATATGAGATCTTCCTATGAAACAGGTACGTATGACCCTCATGGTCGGTATAAATAAGACACCAAGCACCATACGAAGTGAATCCATAATTTCAAAGCAAGTCTGCGACTGCCAAACCTATGGCACGAGTTGGATATCTCTCCTTATCTTTTCTGTTGCCCTGATTCATAACCACTAACCTTCTTTCGTCACGACAAATGATCCTCTTGATGTGTCACAATAAACGACAAACTCTTTTTGCTTACATGATCTACTTTAAACTTCATCATTTCATACTTCATGTCTCAAGAAACATATTGAAACATACGAACCACCTTTTCTAGCAACTCTTGCAATTACCTCATCAGACCTTATACCTCTGAAGTATCCATTCAATCACGTCTTGTCCCCAACGACTCCTCATTGGCCTACTGCTGAACATCACTTCATGATAAATGCATCCAAAATCTTTTTCATTTTTCATTATTTGCAATTATCACGTATGCCTAATACGCTAAACAACACTTTTCACCCATTAGGCAAATTTCATATCATATATTATTTTGACTAATAAATCCGCCTAACATATGTAAACCTATTGGGTTCGACTTATAAATTTTTAACAAGCTAAATTAAAAACTTGCTAATGGGCTTACTATCGGGCCAATTGTATAAGTAGACTTGGACTAAACTTCTGGTAAAATTGGATTAATCGGGCTAGTTGGCCCAATGCAAAAACTAATAACTTGTAAACTTGTAAGACCGGAACACTTGATAAATTGATTAAGACGAATTAACAACGATTGAGATTTATTAGAACTAGACATTCTAACACGACTAGTTAAGACTCGAAATTTAAAAAGACAACCATTTATCTTGAGAGCTTAATACACACTTAGGAAATCATCGTTTAAAAATAAATATTTTATAACCTAAAACATTTTTGTTATATAAAAACATTTTTAATTAAACCCGACTAAATAACGGAAGGCAAATATCATTATTCCGACAAAAAGACGAAAAACTACATTTTTATAAATAATAAAGAAAATGGACATTATCTGACAATTTATTTTGAGCAATTTTTCCCATCCACAAATTATACAATTAGCATTTTATCTAGTTTCTTAAATTACGATTCATGTGGTAGTAAAAAAAAAACAAGAAGACACAAAATATTTTTAGTAACAAAGCTTCGAGCTCAAACAAGTATGTTATTGACGAGAAACGTATCTAACACAACACCAGGCGCTTCCTTGATTCCTCATGAGTCATTTCAAAAGCTCATCTTTGTTGCCTTAGATTCTTCATTCTCCCTGTCATCTTGATCTTTCCAATATCAACACCTATCATTGCCGCTTCCTTTTGATCAATACATAGACTTTAGTGTGGCCACAAGAAACACAATATTCACAAATTAATTGTACGGTGCAACCTCAAGCAAAGCTATCTGATCTCCTGCACTGGTAATAAGTGTTCGTGCCAACTCTACATCATTCTACTCTCATTTTGTGCAAGTAAGCTAAGAAGTCATATTCTGCTTCCTATCTAATGTGGAACTGACCCTTGAACTTCTAGATCCGTTACTCACCCTTTTCCACTATTGTAATCATCTGGTTTAATTTCAAGCAACTTGTTTTTATTCTTACCAACAACTTTAGCTATTTCTACTGCTTACACATTTCGTTTGGGCACTACAATTCTAGTTAACTATTCTGAATTTTGATGAAGACTGGAAATAAAGTGACTGAATTTTTCCTCCCATGATAGATACTTGATAACTTGGCGGAAATTCTTTACGTACATCATAATTGAAATATTTCGTAACTTCAAATTTTGAAAACCTTCCTCAACCTTATCTGTATAACTTCGTGGACAAAAACTTCTTCCTCATCGCCTTGCCAAATACGATCCACTTTCTTTGAGTACCTGTGACTTTGTTCACTAATCTCACCAATTTAAGTTGTTGAAACCTACTTGTTGTTTTGTCTTGGGGCAACCCCCTGCCCCCCCCCCCCCCCCAAAAAAAAACAAAATTATGCTTACATCATCAAATCTAATCACTCGATAGTTGCAATTGGATCTCATATTCCATTAGTAGCACTTACATCTTGGTGTATAAATTTCTGTCACAACATTGGTGTACAAAATTTGATTTCTAGTCCTTTCATTGTAACTTTGGCCTTCATTGGATTCTTCATTTAAGCATTGAATTAGTTACATTAAAGAAAACTGGTGTAGCTCATTCGATTATTATTATTTAGGTCATTAGATCTGGATTAGCAGCTTTATTAGCGAACTCTTCATCCTGACTCACTTTCAAGAAATTCCTTTACTTGTTAGAAGATCCTCAAAATATCGGTAGTTGAAATGTGTTGAACCTTAAGAAATGCCTTGCCAAGGATTAACTAATTATCATCCTATAAGATGCTATGAGAAATTGATCGAAATATTTATTGGGAAAGTTTAGCGAACTAGACACAATAAGATTCCGACTATAGAAGTTGTTGAAGCTCAAGCAGTGGACATTGAGTATATTTGAGAACGCACTAATTTTATGAAGAACAAATACCTCACAAATTTTCGGTAACAAAATTCTTAGTAGTAGAATCGATTGAATTTCGAGACGGAATTCTTTTTAATGAGATGATACTATGCGAACCCTCACCAAATCAGATTAGTGAACGATGACCTTTGACCCGACTTCTAACTTCTAATTAGAAATTTGTAAAACACTAAAAATCCGATTTCACATTTTCTATTTAATTCGACTTTTAACCTAAATTTTGTAATAACTAATAAATATCTAAAACTATATATTTTGTGATTAAAATACATTACAAGAAATATAACCAAGATAAATACATAATAAAATTTGTTACAATCAAAATACTAATCCTATCTTAATTCTAAAATAAGATTCGGCCCTCCCCTCCTATATACTACTCGTTTTTATTTTTTATTTTTACATGAAGATAAAACTAACTATATATTTGTTTCTAAAGTTTCCTATTTGCTTGCAATCTCAGCCCAAAAATCACACATCACCTTAAACACAATCAGTAACAATTAAATCCCTATAATTTGTTTCCTAATTCTAAGCACACGCTCCTCTCAATTTATGTAACAAACGGATTCTTTTTTTTTCCTCTTCTCATTCGACACAAACCAAAACAACAATACATACATAATTCTGGTTATTCATGATCCAAGAAGAGGTTGCAGCTTGATGTTCTATTTGTAGCAGCCCTGGGTGATAGTCTAGGTCGTGTAACAGCCTAATCCTTGTCGTTTGCCCTTTTCGTTGCTGCGTTAATCTGCCTCAGAAGGTACAACACGTTTCTTTTATCACACACTAAATACTATATGATTAAAACCATGTTAAATCCTAATTATAATATTGTTTTTTTTTAAATAAAAAATAAAAAACGTTATGATCATGTGAAAAGATGCTAATAATTCGTTAAGTATATACATATGATGATAAATGTTATACGCCACTTATGATGCTTAAATACTTGTGTAAACCTTGTGATGTCGAACCTCGTAAACCTTTATGTCGGCTCTTGTGTTTTGCTATTCGACCCATGACTTGCTTTGCCCATCGACCTAACATTCCAGCCTAATCTACTCCATTAAAACATGCTTAAGACCACTTGAATACGTGTTGAAAACAAGTATATAAATCTTGAAAAAAAACTACATGGATGCTACGAGAGTTTTGGGATTGGTATTAGGGCTTGCGGGGTATGATTTTATGTGTGGTCTTATGTCTTTGTGGCTCGCTAATATTATGTGTGGTTGTGTCGATTAGGGGGAACTATAAAACAAGTGTTAACCTAAGTCTAATCATGATGCAAAACTGAATTTAAAAAAACAAGTTAGTTTGGTTTGATTTGCTTCCTTGCTAAATAAAGTGTTGCATGAGTCTTTGTCTCGGATTGGTATTACCGAGGGTGTGCTTGTTTAGAGAGGTACTACCGAGAGTGTATATGTGTGTGAGTATTACCAAATGTGTTTTGGGTGTGTACATGACATAACTTAGTCATAAATTGTATATAAGATTGAATCACATATGAAGGATGTAACACCCCCAAAATCTACTTTGCGGAAGCATTAGAGTCATGGGGTGCTACTGAAATGGAAATCATAACACGAGGTAACGAAGAACCAATTACACACTTTGTAAAAAAATATATTAATTTGATTAATTCAATTATAACAAACTTTATGTTACAAGTTTGCCCAACAGTTTAATGGTCCCTCAAAAACAAGTCTCAAACATTTGTTAAAAACACTTTGGCCAAAAGTATAAGTCTGCCGCCTTGCCAAGCCTTGCCACACTTGCATAAATCTAGATACCTGAGAAAAACATGCTAAAAGTCAGCAAAAAGCTGTTGAGCTCATAGGTTTAAGTTATTATAAATTTAGACCAATAGTTTAGTTTGTGAGCATTGAAATGTTACATTAATATTTTATTACGCTAGCACTAAGTTCATGCAACCGAAGCTCGACCATTCAGTGCGCTATATCCTTGCACATCAATAATAATAATGTGGCCCTTAGCGATTGTTTAACCCAATTCACTCGTAATCCGACTTCATATACGCTCGTTTGCCTATCCGGTCAAACCGAACGGGGGAGTCACCCCAATAGATCTATTTATATCAATCGCGCTTCCTAACCGGAATTAACAGTGCATGAAGGCGGGCATAGTAATGGGTTCTAAAGTCTTAGGCTAGCTGCAAAATAACTTCGGTAAAAATAGTATTAATGGTCCATAAAATTTGTTTTATATGTTTCTCACCCCATTCATATAAAACAAGTATAAGTAAAAAGGGGCTATAAACTCACCTTTAATGGCCTGAACAGTAAATGCTGTGAAATTAAGGAGTGCACGGCACCAACACGCAACCTAGATTAAATAACCATGTCTTAGTTCCAAGTATTAAATTTAAGTCCTTTCATAGTTTAATTTTAATGTTTTAGAGTATTTATGTAGTTGTCACTTGTGTGGCGGCAAGTGTGGTTACTAAGGATTTTCCTAAGGAATGGTAAGGTGTAGCTCTACAAATGACCTAAAGGTACGGTAATGAGGAATTTGGGGATATTGAACAATTTAAAGTACGAATGAATTAAATCGAGATGTGATGTATATATATATATATATATATATATATATATATATATATATATATATATATATATATATATATATATATATATATATATATATATTATAGTTGTGTAGTTTGATCGTTATATCCGATTATTTTGATTTTAGAAGTAAGGCCTAACGTAAGTGACGTTTATTACCTACTAGTTAAATGGTTTGAGAAAATTTAATATAACGTTAATTTTAGTAAACTTGGATAATTAAAATTTACTAAGTTTGCTTTGTTATTAATAATTTATTATGACTCATTTTTACACATCTTTAGTTTAGAACAATATATATCGTCAAATTTGTTCAAGTGAGGGTTAAGTTTGATATATCCTGCCTAGTTTTCCATTATTGATGTCTTTATTTGTTGACTTAGTTTTAAAATGATAAGTGTAAGTATCAAATTATATACTTCCTGACGTGTGTTATTGTCTATACTTACCGTGAAATTGGTTTTTCGTTTATTTCACCTGAGTTCCACATTTTCAACTACACCTGAGTTTGTATAAAATTTATATTTCCTTTGTCGATAGTATGTTCTACCATTTATGACATCGCGAGACAATATACATAGTGCCAGTATAGTCTAAATAGTTCAATTATTGTTGTCGAGAGTTACATTACGGCTATTCAAGTTTTATGTACATATATGCTAGTTCAAGATGAAATTTAATTGTGTACTCGGCTATACAAGTTTTATATATGTATATATGTTAATTACAACAAAATATTTTCGTGAACGGCTTATGTAAATATTAATTTTTTCGACAACTATTCCTATCAGTGTTAACCGAATTTTGTATACTTATCACTAGTTGGGCTGCGACCCACTGAATTTGTGGAGGGGGAATAAAGGGTCGCTAATGGGTTGGGCTTTATCACGAATAGCTATAAAGGTCTGGTGGGCCAAAACTACTCGTCCACAGGCCCATCTCATGGACTAAAATAATGGATTCTGTTGGGCTTGTGTTCAGGTTCTAATTGGGCCTTATTGTTGAAGTTGGCCTGGTACAAGAAACAAAAAGTATACACAAGTATAGAAGACTTGTGTAGTGTCTTCCTGGGACTCTTCTTGACCGAAAATGGTTTCCAACAAGGGTCTAAGATTTATCTCCTTGGCTAGGCTTCGAGTACTACTCAACTCCGAGGCCTTAGAGTCTCGGTGTTAACAAAGATTTTGGGTTTTTGGCAGACCCTATGTGTCGACAAGAGTAGAAATCATCCTCGAGTGGACTTAACTTCTATGACTCAAAATGTTACTATATTTCTAGTTTTGAAGCCTATTTCCCATAAAGAAAGAGTACTCCATTCGATTACTAACAACCTTTGGTGGGTTTGTTCTGGGGCGAATTGGTGCTATCTTTTTGGGGTTTTGGTCTTGAGTTTGAGAGGACACATCCCAGATTCGAACCGAGGGTACAACCCTCGAATCTTGGGTTTAACTTGGCAAGAAATCTTAGCCAGTATCTCCCCTATGCGAGGCGGTTTTCCAGCCAACACTTACCACCAAAACACCTTGTTTGGGTAGTCATTACTCGGCTAGGGGTAGCCATGGTTGGTCGTTACCACTAACCTAGCAAGAATGCCTCATCCTACATGGTTCCTCCACTCTAGCCTATGGTCTACTACCACAAATTTCCCAGATTCAATCCTTGAATCCGTGTTTCCGAGGGTCGTTCGAGCATAATATAGCCACAATGACTGATGTGTTGCGTGTGTCATTGCGGTTTAGCAGTATTAATGCCTACTCAAGTTTTAAATTTATATTTAGCCGACTTATCAATAACACACACACTTAACGAGCAGTGTACCCGGTCAGTATGAATATAATGGTAAGTAGAGCGTCGATCACTAAGAGTGGAATGTATTATCTAGTTATTCTAATCATTATTTTAATATCTTAAGTCAATTATACAACCTAATCTAACGCAGGGGGTTCAGCCTGAGAGACTGGCACGTTTTGGTTGCAATTAAATAATAAACTACCCTAATGAGCACGAATCAGCGATAAGCAAGCACGTACATAGATAAATACTTGAGACAATAAGAAGACCTGTCCTGATAATTAAGTAGCTTGTCACTTGTTTTATTGCTAGTTTTATATGAAGTGTATGTAATTAACCCTTTCTCATTGGCTCTAATCTTATCGGCGAGTAAACCCTTAATGATTACTTATGTCTAAAAGTTATTCCTAAGTGATCAAGTTAGTAATAACCGTGGGAGCAATATGATCTTTCGTAGTCACATACGACAAGCCACTAATAGACACAGAGGTTATCAATTCACTAATAAAAGTCACCAAAGACATAAACATATAAACTTTAATTAATAGGAAAGCAGTTTTAAGGGAGTGCAACCTTTCCGTTGTCACATTACACAAGCCACCAATCCTGATGAATTAAAGTGTACTAATACAATGAAACAAAACTACTTAATGAATTAAACACATGCAGGACCTTCTTACAGCTCTTGTATCTTCGTTCGGGTGTGTCTTGTGCTGCCTATTCGACTGAATTCGGCCTTAGGGTTTCTGTGGCCTTCGGTTTTCTAAAACTCTCCAACCTTTTCTCAACCTCGAATTTCGTCTAGTCTTGGGGTATTTATAGTTTCTGTCTGAGGTAAGATGCGGCGCATTGAATAAGTAGATGCGGCGCATTGACTTAACTTCACGTGGGGTCCAAGGTTATTATATTGCAGAATATTCGTACACCGCCTTGAGATGCGACATATCTTCATAACTGTATACGGCGCATGTCTTCTTGTATCTTGGATCGAAACTGGTGAAATCTTGATAGTGATGCGCCGTATGTAAGAAGTATAATGCGGCACATCTGGAGTAGAACAAGTTGGTTCTTCTTCGTTAACCAAAGTTTCATATGCATCGTATGACAGAATTGCATGCGTGCATTCTTCAAAGTCAGGCAATGGTCTTCAATCTCTTCATTTCAGTAACCTTTTCCAATCTTGATCATTTTTCACCATTTTTAGTCCATAATAGCTAAGTTTCACCAAATGCTTGTTTTTAACTGAGAATTACAAAAGTAAACGATTAAGTATCAATTCTCATACATAATATAATAAAACAAGTCAAATAAATAGGATAAATGATGATAATAAAATGTACTTATTTGAGTTCATCAAATATCCCCCCACTTGAACTTTACTTGTCCCCAAGTAAACCTTAGAATTAATCTTATGAAAATATATCCTAAAAGATATTAGGATTTATTTTTAAATTTAAGCATGTATTCGTTTTATCATAATCACACAACCAAACACTTAACGAATTAGAAGTAAAAATAAATAAAATATTTTGATAAAAGCAAATCTAATCGTTTAACTGTCCAGTCGTGACGAATATTCTATCATAAGCTTGGCAAGTATACGCATCTCCTCCACTAAAGCCAAGGAATAACAAGTTTAAAGCGGTAAAAAGGGTTTTGAGGCTTAAGGGTTAATCATTCTTCTTAATCTCTATCAATCTCAAATTCCAGAAAAGGCGACAAAATCACAAATACATGATTGAATCCACGAACACGATACTTGCAATTGCTCAAATCCTTAACTCGAATAGGCTAAAGATAGGACCAAGTAATCTTCACCAATAATATTATATCAAAAAGGGCGACAAAATCATAAATACATAGTCGAATCTACGACTACGATACTTAAGATTGCTCAAATCCCTAATCTCAATAAATCAAAGGTTTGGATAAAGAATAATATAGGGTATGGATAATATTTGGGATAGAAATTGGTGTAAAATGAAAAATAAACAAAACAGATGAATTAAAATCCTAAGTGTGGTTAATCACTATCCCAACCATCCCATGAATAAGACTCATATCATTGAACAACTCACGCTTTAACACTTGAAACACACGCTTTAGGTAGACACGAATTATACTCAACAAAATCTTAATCAAAGAATAAACCTTAGTTGGCGTTCCCATAACGGTCAACTTCCCATTCAATCCATAAATATAATATACAACAAATAGTGGTGATATCAACCACTTAATACAAAACTTTACATAAGTTGGTTAAAACAAACATCCAACTTTTTCTTTTCTCATTTTTTCGATTTTTTTTTTTTTTTTTTTTTTTTTTTTTTTTAATTTTTATTTATTTATTTATTTTTTAAACTTGAAACATAAACATAGATGTGTAAAATTTCACCACATCACTATAACGATAACTCTGGATAATTTTTCCATACTTTTCATGACTTCAGAAATAACGGTAATAGTGAAAGTAGTAAACACACGAAAAACAAACTCAAAGATATACAATATTTACTTTCACTCCAATTGCATTGTGCAATTTCCCGACCTAACTAAAGATAATGAATTACGCAGGCGAACACAGGTAATGTAAGGAAACACACTTTGCCTAAAGCAATTAACCAACCACGGATTTTAATCTACAGGGTAGGCTAAGGTGTAAGGGTGTAACGAAACATTATAACAAAGGTGTAAGAAACGAAAGGAATGGCTCTGAGTGTTTTTCTAGGGGTATCTTACTCTAAAAGTGAGAGTAACAAAGGGTTTATACGGGGGTTAACTAACCAGTGTAGTTAGCTAATATCACAAAACATATAAAGGCTATTTGGGTGTAATCCTAGAAATTTACCAATTTAGACAAGTCATTCTAATTATATAGATAATACTTATCAGTGTTGCAAAAATCGGTCATATCGGCCGATTAATCGGCGATTAATCGCTTATCGGCCATGGACCTTGGAGAGATTTACAAGGTAATCGGCCGATTAATCGGCCGAGTCAAGAAAATCGGCCGATTAATCGGTTAAAAATCGCTAATCGGCCCTCGACCGCCGCAGTACCGATTCACGATTTTTGCAACATTGATACTTATTATGGTGGTCTCGAATAGTATACAAGCCAAGTTCTAAAGTTTACAAGTCACCGGCACACTCATAGATTTGTGAATTTTTGAAAAATCACAATTTTTGGAAATAATGTTATGTGTGCAGCTATGCAACTTAGATCTTAAATAAAAACATGCTAAAAATTTTTAATTTTGATATATTAAGCGCATTTTAAGCATAATTTTTGAAAAAGTTTAGGACAAGTAAGTGTTCTAATTCTCCAATCCCCCCACTTAAGTTAAACAACGTCCTCGTTGTTTGTATCAAAGGTTAAAAACTGGAAAATAAAAGAATTAGAACAGAAAAACTCCCCTGAGATTTGCTCGGTATGATCCTCCATTAGTATAAGAGCAAAAATCATCTTTCTTGTGGATGAGAACGTTTAAGCTTCATAATTGATGTATCCACATGAAATGAAGGAATCTATAATACCACCAAGACTTAAACACACCTAAGTTAAGAAGGTTCAAACTTGCATAATACATTAGTAGTTAGTAAAAATAAAACTTAAAAATTAAAACTGAAAATCATCAGGTCAGTCGATGCGCCGTATCTTATGGAAGAAGATACGCCGTATCGAGCTTGGAATAAATACGAATCAGAATAGAAGATGCGTCGCATCCTTAACCAGGGATGCGCCGCATTAAAAGAAACTGCTAAAAAGTTTTAAAGTCAAAAATAAAAATGCAGAAAATAAAATAAGATATGACCAGTGCAGGAGATGCGTCGCATCTAGGGATTGAGATGCGCCATATCTTCTGCGGGCCTGACTGACTCGACACAGAACAGAATAGTAAAAATTATCCGGGTTGTCTCCCGGTCAACACTTGTCTTTATTCCAGAGTCTTCAAGTTAGACTCACGTTCAACTCTTTAATATCTATCATTGAAGGAGTCGGAAGCATCGCGCTCCCTCATCGCCAATTCAGTAATATTGAACACTCCTTGTTCGTCCTTAATTTCCACGCCATTCTTCTTTAATATCTGTATAAACAAAGTTCTGTCCCTTTCGGGCAGAGATGACAAAATGATAGACGGGAAATTCTTATTATTATAAAGGCATAAATAGGCAAGGTGGGGTGGTAGTTCAATAAACACCTCATTAATCAAATTTGTATTCTCAACCATTCTCCTACGTTTGTTAATTACTACGCAATCATACCACTCATCATCAGAATCATTAACAATATCGCGTCTAAGTTCGGTAGGTACATTAAGGTCAATAAATTCCTCAAAGTTCTCATGATTAGGATTAGTTGAGTTGTTTTGAATCAATGTTTCTCCCATAAGCCTAGCTTCAAGATCGAGGTCCATACGCTCTCTTAATCCTAGCACATAGACGCCTCTAATTATGCTTTTAACAGGATCTTCGCACTTATAGACTAGTTTGTTATTCCCTACCCTTAATGAGATTTTTCTTTTAAACACATCAATCTTAGCACGGGCGGTAGACAAGAAAGGTCTTCCAAGGATTAAAGGAATCTTAACATCCTCGGGCATATCTAATATAACAAAGTCTACAGGGAAAACAAACTTCTCAATCTTAACTAGCACATTATTAGCAATCCCTTCAGGTCATTTTACCGTTTTATCAGCCAATTCAATAAGCAACTTAGTTGGTGCTAATTTTCCTAGTCCTAGGGTAGTGAATGTCTTAAGGGGCATTACACTAACACTAGCTCCTAAGTCAGCTAACACATTATTGAAAGATATATCATTAATTGAACAAGGTAAAGTAAAACTTCCTGGGTCCTTTTCTTTATGAGGCAAGGCATTTAAGTCGGTTGCAGAGCTCTTTTCTTTCATTGTAGCCTTGATCTCCTCTTCAATCTTCGTCTTCTCTTTGAGTAACCTCCTTAAACTGATTGAAGAATTAAAGAAAAATTCGGGTCTTGCACCATCATTACCATTCATCAGTCTTCTAGGAAAAGGTATGTTAGGAGTGACTTCTTCAGTGGTGCTTATGGCCTTGACATGATCTATTGGTTTGGTTTCAGTTGAGCTAGGTAAACTTCCATATCCCCTTTCTTGAAGAACTTTGCTCATTTGTCCAATTTGTTGTTCCAATGCTTTGATCGAAGCTCCTTGATTTCTTGTAATAGTGTCCGTTGAAGCTCGGATTTCTTTGATCATAGCAGTATTTTCTTCATGTCTTTTAGCAGCATCGGCCATAATTTGCTTTAAAGTGTCATCTAAAGTCTGCCTCCTTTCTTGATAAGCGGGATTAAAGTTGTTCTTTTGATAGAATCCCGGAGTGGCTTCCCTAAATCTTCCTGAAGGTCGGAATGGTTGTCCAAATTGGGTGTAATATGCTTCTTCAAACGTCTCACTTTCATTCTTATTCGGGCAATCTTTAGTGTAGTGAGGTCCTTCGCATTTTTCACATCCAACTTGGGCAGCATACACTTTTTCATCACGCTTCTTCATCTCTCTACTAATTTTATCCAATTGAGATTGAATAGCAGCAAACCCGTCAAAATTAGTGCTGCTCTTAGATCTAGTAGAGGTTCCATCGTGCCATTTTTGAGAATGATCAGCAGCTTCTTGGATAGCTTTCCCAGCATTGGCTGCACTCATTTGTGGCACAACTCCCTTAGCATCCAAAATCTGTCTTGTAGGCACGTCCAATCCTTGATAAAACAATATTATCTCATGCATTGGGGTTAGATAGTGTTGAGGACATTTCACCAGTAAATCTTTAAACCGTTCCCAAGCTTGATAAAGAGTTTCATCAGGCTCTTGCTTGAAACTGTTGATAGCCTCCATCTTTTTAGCAGTTTTAGCCGGTGGACAATATCTTTTCAGGAATTTGCTCTTCAAATCTTCCCATGTAGTGATTGAACTGGCAGGTTCATTCCTTAGCCACTTACTAGCAGCTCCTTTAAGTGAAATTGGAAAGATTCTTAGCATGAGTTGATCGTCAGTGACTCCTTCTGTAGTAAACAAATCTGCAATCTCGAGGACCTTTTCAACATGTTCATTAGCATCTTCATGTTCCGATCCACTGAAAGCATTTTCTCTTAGCTCCTTGAGAAACTGACCCTTCAACTCAAACTTTGACTTATCATCAAACTTTGGTCTAGCAACTCCTGAACTGTAATCAGCACGGGTACTGTTCATATATTCCTCCATGGTTGTGTTTTCGCCCATTGCTTCTGTTTCAACTTCCGCTTTCTCTTCAGAAAAATAATCAAGCTCGAATGAACTTGAAATATCAAAGCTTTTTGTGTTGAAAAGCCTTTTTAGCGAATGAAAGGCTCGTTCAGGATCTTCGAAAGGTGTAATCAAGTTCTTCGTAGAACTCCTGGTCATGCACTTCCTGAAACTATCACAAAAGCATCAGTAGGGTATGTTCAAGAAAGTAATATATCAGAAAATCAACAACGAAAAAGGAATACGAAAAATTAAAGTTACTGATATCTGCAGACGATGCGCCGTTTCCAAAAAGTTGGATACGCCGTATCTTATAATCGTTAAAATTTAATCAGACTTTATTCAGAAAATAGATACGCCGCTTAGAAATTTAGAATGCGCCGTATCAGTTTTAATTATCAAAAATCAATTATACTTATTAAAATTAAATTCGTCGTATTAACAAGAGTTAATGCGCCGTATTTTCGTTACGTTTCAAAGTACAAAATTTTTGATTCAGTAGATGCGCAGTATCGATAAAAATCGATGCGTCGTATCTGTTTAATAATTCGAAAACTGTTTTTAATTAAAATAATAAATACGCCGTATCTGTAAAAACAGATGCGCCGTATGGCGTTAACGTTTAGAAAAATTTCTTATTAAAAACAGAATACGCCGTATCTTGGGGAAAGATGCGCCGTATCGAATTTATTAAACGCGTTGTATTTTATAAAAATTAAACGCAATACGCCGTATCTAAGAAAATAGATGCGCCGTATCGTTTGAATAAGCTCAGTACAACGATAGCAGTATGCAGAAAAACAGAAAAATAAAAACAAAAATAAAAACAAACGAAAAGCAACAAAAATAAAAGAAAACAAATAACACACAAAACAGAAAATATGCAAATAATACAATGAATGCAATTAATCTAATACACAACACAGTTAGCGGTTAAAATCTAAAAATTAAAAAGAAAAACCTAATTAAAATATTAATCAAATTAACAGATAATAACAATTCACTCCCCGGCAACGGCGCCAAAAACTTGATGTGTTGCGTGTGTCGTTGCGGTTTAGCAGTATTAATGCCTACTCAAGTTTTAAATTTATATTTAGCCGACTTATCAATAACACACACACTTAACGAGCAATGTACCCGGTCAGTATGAATATAATGGTAAGTAGAGTGTCGATCACTAAGAGTGGAACGTATTATCTAGTTATTCTAATCAGTATTTTAATATCTTAAGTCAATTATACAACCTAATCTAACGCAAGGGGGTTCAGCCTGAGAGACTGGCACGTTTTGGTTGCAATTAAATAATAAACTAAACTAATGAGCACGAATCAGCGATAAGCACGCACGTACACAGATAAATACTTGAGACAATAAGAAGACCTGTCCTGATAATTAAGTAGCTTGTCACTTGTTTTATTGCTAGTTTTATATGAAGTGTATGTAATTAACCCTTTCTCGTTGGCTCTAATCTTATCGGCGAGTAAACCCTTAATGATTACTTATGTCTAAAAGTTATTCCTAAGTGATCAAGTTAGTAATAACCGTGGGAGCAATATGATCTTCCGTAGTCACATATGACAAGCCACTAATAGACACAGAGGTTATCAATGCACTAATAAAAGTCACCAAAGACATCAACATATAAACTTTAATTAATGGGAAAGCAGTTTTAAGGGAGTGCAACCTTTCCGTTGTCACATTACACAAGCCACCAATCCTGATGAATTAAAGTGTACTAATACAATGAAACAAAACTACTTAATGAATTAAACACATGCAGGACCTTCTTACAGCTCTTGTATCTTCGTTCGGGTGTGTCTTGTGCTGCCTATTCGACTGAATTCGGCCTTAGGGTTTCTGTGGTCTTTGGTCTTCTAAAACTGTCCAACCTTTTCTCAACCTCGAATTTCGTCTGGTCTTGGGGTATTTATAGTTTCTGTCTGAGGTAAGATGCGGCGCATTGACTTAACTTCACGTGGGGTCCAAGGTTATTATATTCCAGAATATTCGTACACCGCCTTGAGATGCGGCGTATCTTCATAACTGTATGCGGCGCATGTCTTCTTGTATCTTGGATCGAAACTGGTGAAATCTTGATAGTGATGCGCCGTATGTAAGAAGTATAATGCGGCGCATCTGGAGTAGAACAAGTTGGTTCTTCTTCGTTGACCAAAGTTTCATATGCAACGTATGACAGAATTGCATGCGTGCATTCTTCAAAGTCAGGCAATGGTCTTCAATCTCTTCATTTCAGTAACCTTTTCCAATCTTGATCATTTTTCTCCATTTTTAGTCCATAATAGCTAAGTTTCACCAAATGCTTGTTTTTAACTGAGAATTACAAAAGTAAACGATTAAGTATCAATTCTCATACATAATATAATAAAACAAGTCAAATAAATAGGATAAATGATGATAATAAAATGTACTTATTTGAGTTCATCAATGACTAGCAATTTTAAACCTATTAATCTAGTTCTATGATGTCTAATTTCTTACCCCACACTAATAACAACAACATTCAACAAGATTTTCCTCAAAATCAATCATTATTTCTGAACAATTACAACCGAACTAAGCATAATAACACCTGATTTAATCCTTCATTCGAGCTAAGATACTCCAACCTAAATGGATTTAAAAAGAAAATAAAATGAATCCGAATATAATCAATCATTACAATGATTTCTGAGAGATGAAGAACTCGAATGAAGCTCCAAATCCGAATAACCCAATACTCCAAACCGAACCACAATCACCACCACACTTATCCTTTCTTGAGTAAATTCTCAGAATCTTGGTGTGTTTTTGTTGAGTTGTGGTTCGATATCCCCTGGAGAGGCGGATTAAATGGATAATTTTGGAGAGTAACTCCATGGAGACTTTCGAATTTGGGAGGAGTAAACCTTCCATTCGCGTGTTCTATCCACTTCTATGGTGTTATCCTAGGTTTGACTTGGGTGTATTTCAAGATTCGTGAAGAAGATAGGGTCTCTAGGTCAAAAAGGAGGTGTTGACAGTGATGGAGGATAGGGATGGTTCGAATGGTGTTTTTGGGATGAAGGTGGGCGGACAAAAAGGGTGGGAATACCTAGGGTTGAAGAAATAGATTTTGGGTAATAGTGTGAGTGGGTGAGTTATTGTTTTATTTTAAGAATTAGTGTTGAGTTTAGCTAAAAGGGTAGTATATTATACCCGCGTCTCGTTAAACTGAGTCAAACTCGGGTTCTTTCCGGAACCGTTTTAAATATGGAAGATTGTATTTTCAGGGCCGTTTTTTTTTTTTTTTTTTTTTTTTTTTTTTTTTTTTTTTTTTTTTTTTAATAATACTTAAATGTATTTTTTTTGAGTTTTTAAGTATTCACTATAATCCGTGAGCTTCTGATTAATTTCTGTCTAGACTCCGGTACGCGTGTGGTGTCAGTCTGAGTAAAACTGGGATAACCTCCCGTTTTTTCTACAATATAGTGAGTAAATTGTGAGATGTGATAATTTCACTGTTCTTTGGTGAGATTTTCGGGTGACATAGTGTGCAGGTCTGTTATCCGTGTTAAACATATAATGGTCTAGTCAAGTGATTTGGTCACAAATAATGAACTGTCATGAATTAAATATTAGGGAAATTTACCATTTGTCACATCCTCCCCATCTTAGGAACGAAAACCGTCCTCAGTTTTCACTTAAGATTATCCGATGGGGTTGGGAATTTGAGGGTCCTAGTGTTTTGGTTCCATTTTCCACATTTCCATGTGAATTCGAGGTTTTGTGAGAGACGGTTGAACCTAGATAATCGAGATATGTATTGAAAGTTCTAGAGTGCAGGAGTCTTTCACGATGACTATTCCCATCATGGCATGATCCTCCCTGAACTAAGCATAGGTGATCAGGCTATGTTTAGTTGAGGACTGATGATGCTATGCTGGGTTTGGTCATAATGACATAGGATTTCTATGGGTTCAGAATCACAACAAGTTTTTAATGATGCACCACCTCTACTAATTAACGAACAACTTCAAATGTGATGGGGATAGGAGGAGAGTTATCATAATATCTTGATTTCAAAGGCTAAGAATTCGTCACGGAGAAATTCATACAAAGTATTGATACAACATGTCCTTTAAGAAGGTACAAATACTTGAGGAATACAATCTAAGAGAATCTAGGTGTAGGTCTTTTTATGCGAAGTAGGGAACTCTCTCCTTAAGCATTCTTATCACCGGTGTCGTTGTTGAGGTCCTGGCGAGCTTCTCCTCCTTCTATCGCGTATGCATTTTTACGATTTATTCCTTTATTCTGGTTCCTCAGCTCCGGGCATTCACTCCTGAAGTGCCCTATCACTCCACACTCATAGCAGGTTATTGTGACATTCGGGTCCATCACGAGGGTGGGAGCCTTGCAATCCCTAGCTTTGTGTCCGATCTTTTGGCAGTTCCCACACTGAGCGGGGCAAGGTCCACGGTGATGAAATGGGCACATGCTGCAATTGGGTAACGCTCCAACGTACCCTATCTTTGTGCTGGTGTCTGTAGCATGGGCTTTGGTCACTTCTTGCCGCTTGTTTGGACCGGTACTACCGTGATTTTTGAAGTGATCTTCCCACTTCCTTTTGTTGTCAGCCACCTTCTCGGCGCTAGCCCTGACTACTGGATCCTTTGGCCTGTTGGCCGCATCCATGGGCTTATGGGATTTGAAGTCCTGGAGGTAGTGTCATTACTCCTGATGTGAAGGGTTAATTCTCCTAGGTATCTCTCTCGCAGTAGAGAGTCCGTCCGGACCATCTCGGGGCCCACCGGTGTCATCCCTCGGTAGGATGCAGCAATGTTAGTACTCTGCACCTTGGGATTCCAAGATTTTTCCTCCAACTCTCTTACTTCGTTGTTAGAGCAGTACTTTCTGAATACTATCTCCTTGAAATGTTCCCATGGTATTTGTTGGGAATTAAATGTTCTGAAGATTAGTGTTTGGAATTATATGTTCACAAGGTTTGTACTGCTGAGAAGAATACACTAACAATACTAACTGCTAGTGTATATCTGAAGTCTACTCAAGTTGTAACTAACAGTACTAACTGATAAGTTAGTACTGCTAGTACAAAGAAGGTACTGCTGGTTGAATACTGCTGTTGGAGTGACTCATACTACTGCTGAGTAGATAAGTGTCGCGTATACTACTGCTGGATGGATAAGTATAAAAAGATATTTTGTGTATAAAAGTCAAGTATATATGGTAGATAATATCTTTGATAAGTGTTCAGTCAACAAGTTGTAAACACAAATACATGTTGTATCTTAGGGACTGACACACATAACATGCAAGTAGTTCAACAAGACTTATCAATATTGTAAAGATCTCCTTTGGACTATAAAAGAGAGATCTTAGACTAGATATAAGTGTGACTAGTTGAAAGCTTAGAAAACATACATTGTGTTGAACATAACAGAAATAGTTTTCTTTGTAATAGAGATTCAAGGTTTGTAACCCTAGTGATAGTGAAGATCACTCGTATTATTCTCTATAATATTGAATCGTTTGGTGTTATACTTTCTGTGTTCATACTCCAAATACAAGCATCACTGTTCCATTTCCATAACCAATATCCTTTTAAGTGTGGTTAAGTAGATTCCGCATACTTAATCATATTCACTCAAAGTATCATATACACAAGTTAACAAAGGACTAACATCCTATATAGTGTATCGCATCCTCACAATATTGCATATGCAGCCTCCGTGCCTGTGGACCTCAAATAGCTGTTCTACCAGGTATGAGCAACATTTGTGAAGGTGAGTGATGCATACTTAACCTTATTCTTCTCCGCATAACTAAATGCTCGAAACACAGCCTCCAGCTTTTCAATCCATCTAATCACAGCAATAGTTCCCTCAGTTCCCTTAAGACCTCCAGTCAAAGTCTTTTGGAACTCCTGATAAGTGCAATTGCGGATGCTGTTGTCCTTAAGTTTTGAGCTTCCTATCTCAGTAGTCGTATTGTTGACCACTGTTGCGGCTAGTGCTGCTGTCACACGATGATTAACTAATATGTCTAGCATGGCTGGATTTATGATAAGTAGATTTGCTCCATTCTCTGCTAGAATAGTGGCAGCAATAGGCTGGTCATGAACGGCCTTGGCTGTCCTTCCTGTGGGAGTCATCTACTCCATAAAAGATGAGGATGAATGAGATCTTAAACGGAGGAAGGAGATTATGTGCGTTTTACGATTGATAAAGCACATTTTGGGAAAAGTGGATTTTAAGGAAGTTTATCGGAGGAGAAGGTATAAATGGGGTCTGTATCCCTACTAACATCCTAGGGTATACTTTGGTTGCCTAGCTGAGTAAAGCTTGAAATCTAGTAGCAAGCGAAACTTATGGTCTCAAGTATATATTATACTTCAAGTCTCGTTCGAGAGTCATCCTGTCCTAAATTGTTTGGTCAATTGTTTGAAATAAATATATCGGTCTGACGTTATGCTGAGATATATTTTCTAGCGGGAATTGTGTATGAGAAAATCCTTTAATATCTTAATGCTCCTAAATGGTTTTGCTTAGGATTTAAATGGCGCGGTCTTACAGTCTGGACTCCTAGAGTGCCTCATGTTCCAAGGGCTAGAGATAATAAGTCGTATTTCGATGAACTTCATCAAAGCGTGTTATGCCAATATATATGGTCTGGGCGATAGCGTTTGATTAGTTTTTCGAGGTTTGTTTTGGTGATTAATAATGTGTTAACTAAAAGTCCTTGTCCTAGGTCAGTTTGTAATCCTAAGGGTTTCGTAAAAGGGTTAGACAATTTACCCTTACGATAGGGGTTTGGGTCATCTCGTGATGCTTTAGGGTTTCTATTAGGTCACCAGTCAATTCTAGTAAATCTCCGGGTTCTTAAGGGTTTTATGGTTTACTTATTGTTCGTTCTTGCTAAGGGGTCCTTTATTTGTGGCTAGAATCTTATGAGTCTTATGGACAGATTTTCCTACCGTGGAAGTTTATGATGGAGCACTATGACATCCAGTGTATACTAGGGATACTATCAAAATTTCTGGGTTTTGTGGGTAATGTCTTGTAATTCTAGATTTCAGTCTTGAAAGGACGATGTTGCTAGCAGTCAATTAGTCGGCTTAGTAGGACGTAGATTATCTGGCGCTTAGAGTTTCATTTTGGTAGGACCATGTTGATTGCTACTAGCAATCGACCAGTCCGTTCGTTCAAATGTACAGTGTCTGTACAGGAGGAAGGTTTAAGAGTTTGAATATAACCGTTGTGGTCATTTAACACTTTTGCTATAGAGCCATAATGTGTTCTAGTCGCCTATGGGGTTACGATATATCCAATAACTATCGAACTTAAAGATTGGTCAGATTGATGCTGGGGTGGGTCAGAATTGGAAAGAGATAGCATATGATGAGATGTTAATCGGTGGAGTTATCTGACGACGGTCGGGAGTTGTGGGTTTCCTATTGAACTAGGTCGTAATAGGGGGGCAAGGCAAACTTCTATGATTTCTAGGTTGAATTGGTTCTTGTTGCTACTAGTACGGTTGCCTAATACTCATATTTCCATTATATGTAATCCTTTGGGTTTTTTGGGATGGAAGCAGATAATTTACCTTGCAGCAAGAATTTAGGGTCATTGTTCCTAGTGTATTACTTGGGCTACAAATGAATGATTTGACTACGCAAGATTTAGGCTTGGTGAAGGAGTGTTGAGTTTAGTCGACAGGGATTTATTTGCTGATGGGGGTGGTAATGGGAAGTATTTTTCGAGGAGTTTTATGGGGTGTCTAAATCATGGTTTATTATTTGGGGAATGGTAGGAAAATTTTGTTGTTTGATTTGTGAGTAAGGAGTGGGGTAATTTGGTAGGTTAATAATAAAATGATTGGTAATTTCAAGTAAGGTCATATTTTGGGGATTTTGTGAAGTGGTAGTTATGTAAATTTTGGGGTTTTGGGAATTTTGTAGCTAAAAGAAATGGACAAAACGATTTACAGGTTATTAGCAAAATATAGTCTATAATTTAATAGAGATGTCATTTGTCTAAGGGCAATTGTGAGGTTTTTGGGAAGGTAAGGTAAAGTCATCATATAAAGGGATAATGTCACGGTAGGTTATGAAAGGAAATGATTAAATCAATAATGGAAATATATAACAAAATGAGCTTGTTATAGATTAAGAGTTGATTACAAGGTTTGAAAATTACCAGCTCTCTAATAAGATCCTACACTGACTGAGAACTACTCAGTTAAGTGAATCACTACTAATCATAACTAAGACTGGCTCCTAGTCCTATCCAGGTGTCGGAACCTAAAAGCGTGCTCCCCAAGCTGTGCCTCGACTTTAACAAGGCGAGTCCTTAATGCTAAGTTTTCATTATGGTGTGCCTGATTAGCTCTTAACAATGCTGCAACCTGAGCCTCGAGGATCAACATTCTCCCATGCATCATCTGGGCTGCCTCTTGAGCTATCACCTGTGTCTGCTCAAGTCTACCTGATCTGTCACCTAGGTCAAGGATGTCTCGACTGTTGAAGCGTGTCATATCATAAAGTCGGCTGAAATTCCTATCATACTGCTCGAAACGAACTGGATGTAACTCATCAAATAAGTCAGAGTGGAGACCTAGTATGTCAGTCTGTAAGTCTAGCTGGGTTTGAATCTGTGAGATAGTATCAGTCTCTGTAGCTACTAACGATGCTGCTGGAAGTGAGGAATGTGATATCTCTGTGCTATCCTCTGTCTCATCCTGAGCTCTCCTTGAACTCTCTCCAGTCTCAAGAGCACTAGGCACATTTTCCAGCACTATACTAATCTGGGGCACAACTGCTCTCTGCTCTATCCCCGAATCCAAATTAACATCAACCCCTGTACTCTCGGCTGGGGTACTCTCGGCTACTGTCTGTCCAACACCCTCTGCTGAACAAGAATGATTATTTCTTCTGAGTCTCTGGCGTGGAGGTGAGTGGGTAGGTGAGTGTGGTGATGAGGTGGGTGGTGGTGACGTTGGAGTAGTAGGAGTGTCCATGTGGAAGCATAGGGACCTATAACGGGATGGGGATAATAGAAGAGTATGAGCAGGGTTTTGGGTATTCTCTGGTGAAGTCTAAGAGATGTTGCGGGAAGGCATAGTTTGTGACAAAACGGTATATATATGTGTAAGTATATGGGAAATACTCATAATTACTAGTGTGGGTTAAGTGTATATAGATATATACATATAATACTTATAGTACCCTTAATCATGTAAATAAGTCACAAATCATAACATGCAGTCAAATCAAATAAATATCAACCCAAATGGCAAGCAAGGCAAGTGGCGGTCATAGGGACTTGTTTTTGAAAAAGTGGTTATAGTTTAGGGTTTATATGTACCTAGTTCTCTATAACCTAGGCTCTGATGCCAATCTGTAACACCCCCAAAATCTACTTGCGGAAGCATTAGAGTCATGGGGTGCTACTGAAATGGAAATCATAACGCGAGGTAACGAAGAACCAATTACACACTTTGTAAAAAAATATATTAATTTGATTAATTCAATTATAACTAACTATATGTTACAAGTTTGCTCAACAGTTTAGTGGTCCCTCAAAAATAATTCTCAAACATTTGTTAAAAACACTTAAGCCAAAAGTATAAGTCTGCCGCCTTGCCAAGCCTTGCCACACTTGCATAAATCTAGATACCTGAGAAAAACATGCTAAAAGTCAGCAAAAAGCTGGTGAGTTCATAGGTTTAAGTTATTATAAATTTGAACCAATCGTTTAGTTTGTGAGAATTGAAATGTTACATTAATATTTTATTACGCTAGCACTAAGTTCATGCAACCGAAGCTCGACCGTTCAGTGCGCTATATCCTAACACATCAATAATAATAATGGGGCCCTTAGCGAGTGCTTAACCCAATTCACTCGTAATCTGACTTAATATACGCTCGTTTGCCTATCCGGTCAAACCGAACGGGGGAGTCACCCCAATAGATCTATTTATATCAATCGCGCTTCCTAACCAGAATTAACAGTGCATGAAGGCGGGCATAGTAATGGGTTCTAGAGTCTTAGGCTAACTGCGCAATAACTTCGGTAAAAATAGTATTAATGGTCCATAATATTTGTTTTGCATGTTTCTCACCCCCATTCATATAAAACAAGTATAAGTAAAAAGGGGCTATAAACTCACCTTTAATGGCCTGAACAGTGAATGCTGTGAAATTAAGGAGTGCACGGCACCAACACGCAACCTAGATTAAATAACCATGTCTTAGTTCCAAGTATTAAATTTAAGTCCTTTCATAATTTAATTTCAATGTTTTAGAGTATTTATGTTGTTGTCACTTGTGTGGCGGCAAGTGTGGTTACTAAGGATTTTCCTAAGGAATGGTAAGGTGTAGCTCTACAAATGACCTAAAGGTACGGTAATGAGGAATTTGGGGATATTGAACAATTTAAAGTACGAATGAATTAAATCGAGATGTGATATATATATATATATATATATATATATATATATATATATATATATATATATATATATATATATATATATATATATATATATATATATATATATTATAGTTGTGTAGTTTGATCGTTATATCCGATTATATTGATTTTAGAAGTAAGGCCTAACGTAAGTGACATTTATTACCTACTAGTTAAATGGTTTGAGAAAATTTAATATAACGTTAATTTTAGTAAACTTAGTTAATTAAAATTTACTAAGTTTGCTTTGTTATTAATAATTTATTATGACTCAGTTTTACACATCTTTAGTTTAGAACAATATATATCGTCAAATTTGTTCAAGTAAGGGTTAAGTTTGATATATCCTGCCTAGTTTTCCATTAGTGACGTCTTTATTTGTTGACTTAGTTTTAAAATGATAAGTGTAAGTATCAAATTATATTCTTCCCGACGTGTGTTATTGTCTATACTTACCGTGAAATTGGTTTGTCGTTTATTTCACTTGAGTTCCACATTTTCAACTACACATGAGTTTGTATAAAATTTATATTTCCTTTGTCGATAGTATGTTCTACCATTTATGACATCGCGAGACAATATACATAGTGCTAGTATAGTCTAAATAGTTCAATTATTGTTGTCGAGAGTTACATTACGGCTATTCAAGTTTTATGTACATATATGCTAGTTCAAGATGAAATTTAATTGTGTACTCGGCTATACAAGTTTTATATATGTTAGTTACTACAAAATATTTTCGTGATTGGCTTATTTAAATTTTAATTTTTGCGACAACTATTCCTATCTGTTTTAACCGAATTTTGTATACTTATCACTAGTTGGGCTGCTGCCCACTGAATTTGAGGAGGGGGAATAAAGGGTCGCTAATGGGTTGGGATTTATCACGAATAGCTACAAAGGTCTGGTGGGCCAAAACTACTCGTCCACAGGCCCATCTCATGGACTGAAATAATGGATTCTGTTGGGCTTGTGTTCAGGTCCTAATTGGGCCTTATGGTTGGAGTTGGCCTGGTACAAGAAACACAGAGTATACACAAGTATAGAAGACTTGTGTTGTGTCTTCCTGGGACTCTTCTTGACCAAAAATGGTTACCAACAAGGGTCTAAGATTTATCTCCTTGGCTAGGCTTCGAGTACTACCCAACTCCGAGGCCTTGGAGTCTCGGTGTTAACAAAGATTTTGGGTTTTTGGCACGCCCTATGTGTCGACAAGAGTAGAAATCATCCTCGAGTGGACTTAACTTCTATGACTCAAAATGTTACTATATTTCTAGTTTTGAAGCCTATTTCCCATAAAGAAAGAGTACTCCATTCGATTACTAAAAACCCTTGGTGGGTTTGTTTTGGGGCGAATTGGTGCTATCTTTTTGGGGTTTTGGTCTTGAGTTTGAGAGGACACATCCCAGATTCGAACCGAGGGTACAACCCTCGAATCTTGGGTTTAACTTGGCAAGAAATCTTAGCCAGTATCTCCCCTATGCGAGGCGGTTTTCCAGCCAACACTTACCACCAAAACACCTTGTTTGGGTGGTCATTTCTCGTCTAGGGGTAGCCATGGTGGGTCGTTACCACTAACCTAGCAAGAATGCCTCATCCTACATGGTTCCTCTACTCTAGCCTATGGTCTACTACCACAAATTTCCCAGATTCAATCCTTGAATCAGTGTTTCCTAGGGTCGTTTGAGCACAATATAGCCACAATGACTAGCAATTTTAAACCTATTAATCTAGTTCTATGATGTCTAATTTCTTACGCCACACTAATAACAACAATATTCAACAAGATTTTCCTCAAAATCAATCATTATTTCTGGACAATTACAACCGAACTAAGCATAATAACACCTGATTTAATCCTTCATTCGAGCTAAGATACTCTAACCTAAATGGATTTAAAAAGAAAATAAAATGAATTCGAATATAATCAATCCTTACAATGATTTCTGAGAGATGAAGAACTCGAATGAAGCTCCAAATCCGAATAACCCAATACTCCAAATCGAACCACAATCACCACCACACTTATCCTTTCTTGAGTAAATTCTCAGAATCTTGGTGTGTTTTTGTTGAGTTGTGGTTCGATATCCCCTGAAGAGGCGGATTAAATGGATAATTTTGGAGAGTAACTCCATGGAGACTTTCGAATTTGGGAGGAGTAAACCTTCCATTCGCGTGTTTTATCCACTTCTATGGTGTTATCCATGGTTTGACTTCGTTGTATTTCAAGATCCGTGAAGAAGATAGGGTCTCTAGGTCAAAAAGGAGGTGTTGACAGTGATGGAGGATAGGGATGGTTCGAATGCTGTTTTTGGGATGAAGGTGGGCGGACAAAAAGGGCGGGAATACCTAGGGTTGAAGAAGCAGATTTCGGGTAATAGTGTGAGTGGGTGAGTTATTGTTTTATTTTAAGAATTAGTGTTGAGTTTAGCTAAAAGGGTAGTATATTATACCCGCGTCTCGTTAAACTGAGTCAAACTCGGGTCCTTCCCGAAACCGTTTTAAATATCGAAGATTGTATTTTCAGGGCCTTTTTTTATTATTTTTTTTATTATATATATATATATATATATAATACTTAAATGTATTTTTTTTGAGTTTTTAAGTATTCACTATAATCCTTGAGCTTCTGATTAATTTCTGTCTAGACTCCGGTATGCGTGTGGTGTTAGTCTGAGTAAAACTGGGATAACCTCCCGTTTTTACTACAATATAGTGAGTAAATTGTGAGATGTGATAATTTCACTGTTCATAGGTGAGATTTTCGGGTGACATAGTGTGCAGGTCTGTTATCCGTGTTAAACATATAATGGTCTAGTCAAGTGATTCGGTCACAAATAATGAACTGTCATGAATTAAATATTAGGGAAATTTACCATTTGTCACAAAGGATCTTTGGGCAGATTTATGTACGAATATGTAACCACTATATTTAAAGATTCACAAATGATGAATGCTAGATTTTTGTTTCTAAACTTAGTTTAATGTGTTAAATAAGTAATCCAATTGGTTTGGGGCCAATTGGAGTTGTTTGGTCATGTTTATGAATTTTATGAGATCGAGTGTTAAAACTAAAAATCTTGAATATGAATTCAGCCGACTTTTGTGATTTTTCATTTACAAACTATAAGGTCTGAGTAGCTCAAATTTTGGAAAGGGAATGTTTAATATGTGTATTAGTTACTGGAATTTTTGTAGATTTTTCTGAGGAATATGGGTATGCTTATTAAATGAAAACGTTTCGGGTGTACCAGCAGGTCATTTTCTGGACAGACTTGGATAAACGATTTTTGATCATATACTTTCACTAAGAGATAAAATCCCCAAAAAAATTATTGGAAGTATTAGACATATTAGGAGGCTCTGGTTAAATTTATAGCCCATTAGGAGTCCGTTTGACGTGTCTTTAAATTCATAAGAAACTGAGTCAGATTTGCATTATAAACCCAAAAATCTGTTTTGGCACATTTAAAACCCTAAATAAATTAACTAATGATTTGAAAACACATATAACTCCTATGTATTGATCACTTAACATAATTAAACCCTAATATGATAATGTGATTAAGAATAAATACTTAAAATCCTTTATGACATTAAATGTGCGTATAAGTAATGTGTGATATAAATTCATGTAGAGCCATTGAAGAAGGAGTAGCTTGTGATTCCTTCGATTATTTGCTTGCACTTGTTTCACTATCTCATTCGCTTCAAGGTGAGTATTCTTGGCCCCATTTTACTTATACTTTTCCTTGGGGGAAAATGATACTCAAAGCATTTCGAGTTTTATGCCGTGCTTAAATGTTTGCTTTATTATTTTTGGACATTGTTGTGTATTTAATGGTGTTAGGTGCACTAGTGGTTTTGGTATTGCTGTGTGGACTTATGTCTTGGGTATAATCTTTTGACATGGGGGTACTCATGTTTTAGCTCCAGCTGGTAGGCATACGTGTGACAAATGGTAAATTTCTCCTAATATTTAATTCATAACAGTTCATTTATTATGACTAAATCACCTGATTAGGCATTTATACAATTATCACGAAAAACAGACCTGCACATTGTGTCACCCGAAAATCCCACCAAGAACAGTGAAATTATCACATCTCGCATTTTACCCACTAAATTGTAGTAAAAACGGGAGGTTATCCCAGTTTTACTCAGATAGACACTACACGCGTACCAATATCTAAACAGCGATAAATATAAAACTCAGAAAATTGTTGTGAGTTTATAAAACTCAAAATACATTCAAGTATTAAATAAACGTCCCTGAAAACCTACTGTCCCATAATTATGACGGTTCCGGAAAGGACCCGAGTTAACTCAGTACAGCGAGACACGGATATAATATGACTTACTCTTTAACTCAATTTAACTCTATACTTAAAAATAAAACATCTAACCCTATACATAAAATAAAAACGCCCCACCCCCACTCACACAAAACCCAATACCTCTATCCTTTCTTCCCCATTTTTGTCTTTGACTACACAAATCCACGCTACCCTTTTTATCTCCACCATCGAATCCTTAAAATTTTTAGAGATCAGAACTAGTCAACAACCATCCCTTTCTCCTTTCTCTTTTCCCAAGGGAAGTCACGGGGTTAAGGGTGATGATGCCAGGAAGAGAACGATGTTATACTCGTTTCAGAAGCTTCATAAATCGAGACCAAGAAAGAGGGTTTCGACCGATTCTAGGTATTTCCCTTTAAATGACTGAACCAAATCGAGTCAATCTACACAAAAATCACTCAATCACTCAAAGGTTTCTGAGAATCAAAGAGGATTAAAGGGTGAAAGTGGAGTGGGTTGACTGGGATCGATTTGGAAGAAGCCAGGGGATTGGGTTGGATCTTGTTCGAATCTCTTGAATTCATTCTCTCACCCAAATCATTGTAAGGATTGAATGTATATTCAAATTTTACTTCCATTTATTTTAGATTATCCATGTTAATCATTAGTCGAATATAAATTAATTTAGGAGGTTGATTATTACATTTCGGTCAATAAGTATTTCCAGGAGTGATAATCTTTGTTGAAGAAATTCTGGTTAGATGTTGTTGTTGTTGAATCGGTGTGGCTAGGGAGACTGGAAAATCTAGAGCTCGATTACTAGGTTAATAGTCTTGTTGATCATGGTGACAAAAATTCGTGGTTAAAGTCAATGACTCCAGGAATTCATAGGTTCAAGTATTGCATTAGTTTGGGTGATAGTAGAGGATAGGACTCGAGTAACAGAACTAGTTGCAATGATGTGTTCTTTTGAGATAGTGTTAGTTATTTGAGAGAACACCAAGTCCACCCCTAACCGAATGAAAGTCACCCCAAAACAAGACGTTTTGGTGGTGACCTTAGGCTGGAAAACCACCCCCTCCACAGGAGAGGTTGTAGCCGAGTTCTCGACAAATTGGACACACCCAGGCAGCCACCATGTAGGTGAGCTAGCCATGGGTTAAAGGCTCAAGGTTAGCCTAGGATGAGTCCTCGGAACACGACCAATATAGACACCACTTAACTCTCAAGCCAAGAGACCAAGGGCTGAGGGAAATGCCCTTGGTTCGAACCTAGAAAGACACATTTCGACCCCAGGTTTAAACTCAATTTGGGTCGAACTCATTGCTCCAAAATAAACCCGCAATGGTTGATTAGTACTCGGATAAGTTATTCTTTAACGAATGTCCTAAAGCTCAAACATTAGAGGCTCAAGGGTGTTTGTGATCAAGGACTTACCTCCCACTCTAAGTGTTTATTCCCCTTGCGAAATGTGATGATTAGAACAAGAATAGAACCAAGAATCCTAGAATTTGGAGATGAGTAGTACACGACCTAAGTTTTAACCAAGCCATGAGTCCTTCAGACCCTTGTTATGGCGAATATAGGACATGAAATCCCTAGCAAGACGCACCAAGTTTTAAAACTTAGATGAGTAGGTCCTGTGATTCGTTTCCAGGCCAGACCCAAGGTTAGCCCGCTTAGGATTCGACTTCAAGCCCAACCCAAGAGTTCCCTTGTTCTAGCCCATGACTAACTGCGAGTTGTAGTTGTGGCCCACCAGGCCCAACTTGGCTATTAGAAATCAACCCAGCCTAATACCGAACAACCCCCTCCTCTAATCCAGTTGGGCTGCAGCCCAACAAATGCTAATCGGACCAAAAAGTAACCTGTTAACGCACACATATACATATATCTATTAGACGCAAACTAAAAAATAAAATTAAATAGCCGACCATTCAAACAATTTGTATTGAGACTAATATATTAAAACCTGTATGGCCGTAACGTAAGGAACTCGACAACTATATAATGAAACCCTTTAACTCAAATTGTCACTTAGGAATCGTATTGCAATTTTATGTAATGTAAAACATGAACGTTGACCAAAAAAGATACTAAATTTGTACATACACATACTCATTATTACAATCTAAAAACTTGAGAGACTTAATAGCAAATTAAATAGTCTATAATGCACGTACGAACATTTATAAAATTGGCCCCTATATTCATCGTTTTAAAAACTAGATGATGTCGTAAATGAAAAACTAGAAAAATGAAACGTTGCACTAGTGTGACAAATCGTAATTTCAGGTCTTTTTTCAAACTTCGCAATTTTACTATTCATCTTGGGAATTTACTATTCACAGGTTACTATTCACCAATTTACGACTTTGAGATGTTTTCAAAAAAATTTCTATTCACGGAACACTATTCATTCCCAGAAGGAAATCACTATTTATGGTTATCATTCATCCTTTCGTAAACTAGGGTTATGGGTATTCAAAATTCGCATAGCCATTAGGGTTTAGCCGCGTATTCATGGAGCATCACGTAGGACACATCATATAGACTAGAGTAGTCTACATATCGTCAGTAACATCATCTGCATATTAGGTCATGCACGGGTTTGTGTAATTTTCATTAACGTATATGTTATTTATTTAATAAACGTTACCACTCAGTCATTATTACGAATAATACACCCGAAACTCCCGAATGTGATCCTAATATATTTTCACACTCATTACAATGATATAAAAATTATATTATTAGTTTACCCGGTGTTTTAAATCAGTTGCTATATTTTCCGTTAAACGCTTATAACTTCGACGATTTGCATAATTTCAACACGACAACTATTTGAACACCCGATTCTTACAAGGAATGTGATTTTACAATTTTTACAACTTCGTCATACTTTATTTTGTTTCGTCAAGATTTACTTCTAGCTAACTCGATACCCGGTAACACCTAATACACAACTAAAACTACATAAATCTTACACTTAGGAGACAACTTCTTTAATTAGCCCACACACTTTTTCTTCCCTTCCCCCTTTCCCTTGTTTACCGCTAACATGCCCCCCCCCCTAAGTCCATATACACTTGATTGTATTGACTATAATTAATACTAGCTAATATACACCATTTTTACTTCACATTCAACACATAAACTCTTCCAATAACTAAACAAAATTCTCTCATCTTCCTCCCTTATTATATGGTTTGGCCAAGAACACAAGAACAAGAAGAGTTCACCAAATTTTACAAGATCTAGTATTTCAAGTCTCATTTGTATTCCTAGTTAGGGTTTTGAAATAAAAACCCCAAGGATAGTTAAGCATTTTTCTCCAAAACTCATCAAATCTTCAAGTAAGTGTCTACATATATTTTCCAATCTTTTATACTTTCATTTGATATATTTTCTAGTTCTAGTAGCAAATCATGCAAATATGTATATGTTAAATACCACTTAACACATAATCTTGTCACTAAAAATGAGTTTAATGGACTTTATTAGTAACCTTATGAGATCCACCATTTTTGGTGAAGATTAGGAACCCATGACACCCTAAGAAGGTGATTGGTAGGTTTTAGAATAGCTTGGTGTTGATTGGAAGTGATTTGAACAAGACTTGAACTAGAAAAATTGGTTTTAACAAGTTATAGAAAAGGTTCTGTCCATTTTTGCAAGATCTGGAAAACTCAGTAGGTCCTAGGATATTTTGGCTTACATTTTTAGAAAATACTTTCAAAAACGAAACCGTGACCGCTGGAATGAGCAAAAACGAGCTTACAACGAGAAATATACGTTAATTTTAAGTTTGGCGACGAAAACTATTTTTCTGAAAATTTACATGCTGTTACACGAATTTCAACAAGTAAAACGAGGCGTTGGACGCGATCTAGACAAGCTGACATATCATAAATATATTAGTTCGCTGTAATACGAATCCGAGGACATAAAGAACGTAGAAAACGAGCTTATAACGACCAAGATACAAGCGTTTGGAAACCGACGATTCACTAAACATTTTAACAGCTTTTAATAGAAAAATAATTCTAAGTCTAAAACTGTTTTTACAATTGACCATGTTGAGAGCCGTTTTCTTATTGATCGGGACTCGTATGAACAAAATGACAATAATACGAATTTAAGATAATGTTACAAGGTTTCTAAAAACGCCGAGCTTATTTACTAACACTCAACGTACACCGTTTTATGACTAGTTTTGCGAGGCCATTTAGTCATTTTGATAAGTGGTGAAAAATGCTAATTTACGACGGAAAACTCTATATTTATCGATAGATCACCAAATGACGATCGTGGGGTATCGTTACAACGTATTTACACGAAAAGTGTTTTATAACTTAACGAGACGTCAAAAATATATTTTTCGACGATAAACGTTATTTTCAAATTTCACGAGTGGTATCGATAACATATGTATTTGCATGTGTAGCATCATTTCATGACTCACATTAGATCATATCATTCATATTAGGTTGCGGTTAAAGATCGTGCCTCATTTCACTGTATCCACTTTTGTCATCATAACTATTGCATCAGGTGAGTTTCATAGCCCTCACTCTTATACGTTTTGAATTACTTTTGGGGGAGAATACATGCTCGTTTTCAGTTAAATGCAATACTTATTTTACTTGAATATGCTACTTGTTTAGTCAAACTATTATTTCTTCTACTTATGACTTTGTTATTCACTCGAATGCGTTGTATATTCTCTTGTTTCATACTTAAATCTTATTACTCATGGACACAAGCACTTTAAATGATTATGCATGCTTAACCGAATGAACCGGCTCCACCACTATGTACATACATGACAGAATGAACGGGTCACATAACCGAATGTACGGGTAATATGACCGAATGAACGGGTCACATGACAGAATGAACTGGTCACATAACCGAATGAATTGGTCACGTAACCGAATGTACTGGTCGAATTAAATTTAATTTAAATCTTGGTCCACATAATACTTTTGTTCACCTAAACCAAACCTTATTTGGCAGTGGGTTGTAAACACACAGGTTGCAAGTCTTGTATGGGCGGGACTTGGGACTGAGTGGATTTACAATGCCTTTGCTGGGAAATCTTTGTTTAAATGCTTTACAATTTACACCAAACTCTATGAACTCACCAACCTCGTGTTGACACTTTAGCATGTATTTTCAGGTATAAAGCAATAGCACGCTATTGGAGGCTGTTGGCAGCGCATGGCATGGTCATAGAAGACTCTGATATATTCGGGACCACTTGAAATCTTTTATGGGCTTACATTTCCGCATCATTTTTGAAACATTGTAAACGAATCACTTTTAAATATGAAATCTATTTTAAATGGTTGAGATAAAATGTGTTCTCATTATTCCGTGTTGTGGTCCCAATTTAGTAACACCCCAGCGACA
Source organism: Artemisia tridentata subsp. tridentata (assembly GCA_021014915.2). Lineage (NCBI taxonomy): Eukaryota > Viridiplantae > Streptophyta > Magnoliopsida > Asterales > Asteraceae > Artemisia > Artemisia tridentata. The sequence continues at coordinate 293,423,354 of CP139506.1, forward strand.
TGTATGCTTCCGCTGGACCCGACTTTTGGGGTGTTACAGATTGGTATCAGAGCCTTGGTTATATAGAACTGGGTGATTTAAAAACCTAGACTATAACTACTTTTATGAAAACTTAACCCTATGACCGCCACGTGCCTACCTACCAAGCTGATGCCTCATTTGTGGTTTGTTGCTGACATAATTGATGAGAATTGTGTCTTATTATCGGATCAATTATACTCACTTATTCTTGTTGATTACTATAATTGTCTTCCATATAAGTATGCTTACACATCGTACACGTCTCAGCGTTACGCCTTTTTCTTATGTAATCCCATCATTCGATCTCGGGTTTGGTCACTTGCCTTAGTCTTTCAAAACGCCCTTTGAATGTGAGGGACATATTATTAGTATAGCTGAGCTGAGTATTTCAAAATTCATTGAACCTCGGTGGAATATAGACTGGTCATCTATATTCGACCAGGGACAGTGGGACATAGGCTGACCACCTATGTCCGACTTAGAGATGAATTTTTCTAATACTGGAAATAGTTATAATAGAATTATGTCCAGGTTGATTCTCTACTCGATTTCTAAAGGTTTCAAAAATTCCTGTGTGTGTATACAATTGTTGCAAGAACATTCACATCTACATCACCTCGTGAACCACCGCTTAGAAGCACACCAGCTAATCATAACACGACCTCAAGCTTTCATTTTATGACAAGCCACTTTTGGGCACCTACTTTTAGGAAACATCTTTATTACGTCTCACTCTTCTTTTCTGGTTTTGAAGAGTTATGCCGCCAAAGAGATCTACTTCAGCGATGACACCAGCTAAGATCAGAAAGCTTGTTGCCGACATTATAGAGGCAGCACTAGTAGCTGAAAGAGAGGCCGTAGCTGCACGGGCTGCTGAAGCCACTGCTGAAGCCCCTTCCCGGGCAGAAACAGCAGGGCTAGCTGCTAATGGTACAAATGGTCGCAAATGTACATACAAGGACTTTAAGAGTGGTGATCTTGTAAAATTCAAAGGCACTGAAGGAGCCACTGCTATGATCCGTTGGTTTGAGAAGACAGAATCTGTGTTTCTTCTATGCAATTGTCCAGATGACTGCAAGGTAAAGTTCGCTACCAGTACCCTTATTGAGGAAGCTATGTCATGGTGGAATTCTTATGCACAGCCTATTGGTATGGAAAACGCTTACAAGCTCACGTGGGAAGAATTCAAAAAGCTATTGAGTAAGAAGTTTTGTCCACGCACAGAAGTAAAGAAGCTAGAAACAGAATTTTATGAGTTGGTGACCATAGGCAATGATATTGAAACCTACATCAGGAGGTTTCAGGAGTTGGCCGCTTTATGTCCAACTATGGTTTCGGATAACGAGAAGTTGTTGGAAAACTTCATTGGTGGGCTACCACACAGCATCCAGGGAGATGTACTTTCCTTTGATCCACTCACACTGTACGAAGCAATCAGAATATCTCAAAAGCTTATGGCACAGGTGGTGAAGAAGGGGACTACTGTCAACAACAATGACCATAACAACAACAACAACAACAACCACGACAACAAAAGGAAAAGGGATGACAACAAAGGAAACGACCAAGTTCGGCGGCCACACAAACAACATGAAGTGGTTAGGGCCTACGTTGCGGGACCAAGTGAAAAGAAAGGATATGCAGGGACCTTACCAAAGTGAAATAGGTGTCGGTTTCACCACAATGGGCCTTGCCCCACCCAATGTGGAAATTGCCAAAAGGTCGGACACAAAGCCAAGGATTGCATGGCTCCCACCCTCGTAATGAATCAGAAAGTCACGTTAACCTGCCATGAGTGTGGAGTAATTGGAAACTTCAAGTGTGAATTCCCAGAATTGAGAAACCAGAATGAAGGAAGAGCTCATTGAAGTGCGAAGCTCGTCAAGACAACAACGACAATGACAATGGTTAAGAAGAGAACTTCTGCCTTAAAAATAAACCGGAAGCCTAAACTCTCTTGTGTTGTATTTCTTTTGCGTTTCACTTTAAGCTCTATCGTATAAGTTTCATGTACTATTACGAAATCCTATCTAATGAATGTTTTATCTTTAACACCGCAATGCGACTCAAATATCCACATCTTTTCACCAACTCCACCCCGGAGACCAACATTAACTGAATTCAGGGACTGAATTCCTTTAACGGATGGAGACTGTGACAAATAGTAATTTCATGTCCTTTTTCAAACTTCAAAATTTCACTATTCATCTCAGAAATTTACTATTCATGGGTTACTATTCACCATTTCACTATTCATCATCTCACTATTCATCATTTTTGAAGTCAGTTTGTGACTTTGTGATGTTTTCAAAAATTTTACTATTCACAAAACACTATTTATTCCCGGAAGGAAATCACTATTCATGGTTATCATTCATCATTTCGTAAACTAGGGTTATGGGTATTCAAAATTCGCGTAGCCATTAGGGTTTAGCCGCGTATTCATGGAGCATCACGTAGGACACATCATATAGACTAGAGCAGTCTACATATCGTCAGTAACATCATCTGCATATTAGGTCATGCACGGGTTTGTGTAATTTTCATTAACGTATATGTTATTTATTTAATAAACGTTACCACTCAGTCATTACTATGAATAATACACCCGACACTCCCGACTGTGATCCTAATATATTTTCACACTCATTATAATTATATAAAAATTATATTATTAGTTTACCCGGTGTTTTTAAATCAGTTGCTATATTTTCCGTTAAACGCTTATAACTTCGACGATTTGCGTAATTTCAACATGACAACTATTTGAACACCCGATTCTTACAAGGAATGTGATTTTACAATTTTTACAACTTCGTCATACTTTATTTTGTTTCGTCAAGATTTACTTCTAGCTAACTCGATACCCGGTAACACCTAATACACAACTAAAACAACATAAATCTTACACTTAGGAGACAACTTCTTTAATTAGCCCACACACTTTTTCTTCCCTTCCCCCTTGCCCTTGTTTGCTGCCAACATGCCCCCCCCCCCCAAGTCCATATACACTTGATTGTATTGACTATAATTAATGCTAGCTAATATACATCATTTTTACTTCACATTCAACACATAAACTCTTCCGATAACTAAACTGTAACACCCCTACCCGACAAGGGTAGAAGTATCACATTATGGTGACTAATCAAAGCATACATAAATACACAGCGGAAGTCTTAAATAAATGCATAAGAGAAAGTCAAGTCAACACGACTTGAAATACATAAGTTCAAGGAAAGGAAATAAACCAAAGGTACGATTACAAATGAAATCCATGATCAAAACAAAGTCATAAGATAAAGGTGGTCATCTAAGGTCAAAGCTTCATCTATCTCTCATCCCATCCAAAGCATAATCCAAAAGCTCCTAGCTTAGATACCTGCCGCACACGAAAAGGAAAACGTGCGGCTGAGCTTAAAAAGCCCAGTGAACAGATATATATAATAAACGGAAACGAAACAACGAAGCACAATGAAAGAGATATACATAAGGTACAAGAGTAAAGGTTAGGACAGTCATCCACCACGAGCCCACATATCACATCACGTATCACATTCACAGTAATCTAGAGGGGATACCTCTTCAGTAACCGGATAATATGAGGGGTGTCCTCATGTATCACAATGGAGTGATCAGCTCCCACATTTTGTGAAAGACGTGGATTGCACCCATCATCAGTCACCACATATCACATATCACCATATCACAATCACAATACAAATCTAGGATGCATCCATACGCCCCCCCCCCCCCCCCCACATATCACATTGGCCATAATAATAATAATAATCGCATGCATTTCACAAATCACAATGGGGACGGTGTGGTTAATCACTCTGACCACACAAGAGTCATGTCAGTGGTGCATCACAGACACGGCCATGTTACCTTCATGGCTAGGAAACACATTTGGCTCGTAGTATCAAACTGGGGTCAAAGATCACAGGTTCATATCAAAGCAAAGGTTCACATGGTCATAATCACAGTCCAAATGACAAGGTTCATATCATAGGGTTCATTTCAGAGGGTTCATATCAAAGGTTCATATCATAGGTTCAAATCAGAAGTCAAGAGACCGAAGGCACCTTATTAAAAGGGCAGAATATCCGTACCTTATTTCAAAAGCAAACACAACCAGAAATGAGTAAGATGAAAAGATCAGGTCCTCTCCTTCTTCACACCTAGAGGGGTAGAAAAGAATTACAAACCTTTCCATTTTAAGTAACTTTCCATTTTTAGCAGATTTCCATATTTGGTAAGTTTCTATTTTTAGAAAGTTCCCATAATTAGAAAGTTTCAATAATTAGAAAGATTCCCATATTCTCATTTAGGTTAAGTCATTATCACAACATATTATGGTTTTAGGGTGGATTTTAACAAGTCACAAAAGTTTAGGGTTACTTATGACAACTTTACATAAATTAGGGTTTTAAGTGTAATTATATCAAAGATAAGGTTCAAATATGAAAATATCCCAAATAATCTGTTTTGAATCCATATTTATCAAGTTAACAAATTCAGCCCCTCAAGTTTCTCAATTTTACACTTTACACACTTAAGTTATATAATTTTCATTTTAAACCTTATAATGTCCATAATTACACATTAAGCCCTTTATTTATCAAAATTACACAATGGACACTTATTTCACCATGTTGTACGAATCTACCCTTAAGAATTCATAATTTACACATCAAGTCCCTCAAGTTATCAAAGTTACATATTCAGTCCCTTAAATTACCATTTCAACTTTTAATTATCAATAATTACATATTAAGCCATTAAATTACCAAAATTACCCATAACCCCCTGAATATATTAAAATACTCAAAACAACACTAACTTTCCAGAAATTACAAGTTTAGTCCCTCCATTTAATTATTTTCTAAATCGAACTAATATTAAACCCTAAAAACATTTTAATCCTTTAAAATACAAAAATGACACTAGACCCCCTCCTCTTATATTTTATACAGTAAGTACATGTCCCAAAATAAGTTCTAAAAATAACCCTTGAGTTTTAAAAGTTACAAAACACCCCCTAACATTTTAATTCCATTCGCATAACATTTTTATTAACCAAAACTCTAGCCCTAAAAGTACCAATCATTACTAAATCATCATATAATCATTGTAACATCATTTATCATTCAAAATCAAGCCCTAATTATAAACCCTAATTCGAATTACATTTTATTTTCCTTTTCTTTTTAATTTCCTTTAATTCGGTAAATTAAGTAAATCCACAAATAATTCGATTAGGCCCCAAAAAATCGAAATAACATTTTTCTCAGATTATTATGATCATGTAGAGTCCAAATAAAATAAATAAGAAGCCTCAAAAATTCGGATTGAATTATTCATGTTTTATACACGTTTTTAAGATTTAATTCACAAATATTATAATGAGCATGCATGGATCGACTTATACATTTTATTTGATGTTCATATGACATATAGGATCTGAGAAAATTACCACAAAGAGATTCGAACGTGTGAAATGAGGTGTACGAATTCTTTTGTACGCGATTAGCCAAAACGGGTCAAAAATCACCACGACTTCAAAAACGATCTAAAAATCATGAAACCAATTTTCACAGGTCACATATGATGTGAGGAACACAAGAAAAATAAGAAACGAATTTATAGGAGGTCGCAAGAATTAATTCGATCAATACCTTATTTTGTTCTAGCGACAAGGAATATTTCCCTTGGATCGAATCCGGGCACAAACCACTTCCAAAACAATTTTTCTATCCTTCTAAAGGTGACCAAGAACACAGGAAAAATGATCTTTAGCTTTGGAAAAATCGGATGAGGAGGATACGAATTTCTTTGTGTTTTAGGGTTTCTTGGATGGATCAGTTTTGGTTTTAGAGAGAAAAATGAGATGAGGATGAAATAAATGGAGGGTTGCCGAGTCCTAGGGGAGGGCTTTGGCCCTGATTTTCGGTGCTATTGAATAGGCCCATGATGGGATTGATTATTTCCAAAATTGTTTCATTTAAATCTTCTTTATTAAACATAATGTTAATTATAATTAATTAGGTCCATATAGGGGTATTTTAGTCATTTCATAATTTGTATAAATGTTAAATAAAGTTTTCAAAATTATTTGGTAACATATTTTATGCATTGCCAGAAGTTTGGGATTTATTGGATACTTTATAAGCTTTAAATAAATTTTTAAACTTGCAGGGGCATTATGGTCATTTTACATGTTTTAGATTTTTAGGGTTTTACAACTCTTCCCCTCTAAACGAAAAATTTCGTCCTCGAAATTTGCAAAGAAGTAGAACTGAAATGGAACGAAAACAAAATAGAGACATACCAGATCAGAATACAAAATGAGGGTAACTAGCTCGAATAGACTCCTCGGTCTCCCAGGTAGCTTCCCGCTCTGGGTGGTTCCGCCAAAGAATCTTAACGAATGGAATGACTTTACGTCTCATAACTCGCTCTTGGCGATCCAAAACTGCTTCCGGCTCCTCCGGAAGAGACATATCCGGCTGAATCTGATCGAGAGGATAAGATACCACATGAAGAGGATGATAGTTGTATCCCCGTAGAAGAGATACATGGAATACATCATGCACATGCGAAAGCTGGGGAGGTAGAGCTAGACGGTAGGAAACCTCTCCAATACGCTCCAGGATCTCGAATGGTCCGATGAATCGAGGACTCAGCTTGCCCTTGATTCCAAAACGTTTAACTCCTCGGAACGGTGAAACCTTAAGGAAAACCCGATCGCCAACCTGAAACTCCAAATCACGACGGTGTTTATCCGCATAACTTTTCTGACGTGCCCGAGCTTCTTTCAACTTCTCCTTAGCCACATCTACCTTCTCATTCGTGATCTGAACCAACTCCGGACCCTCAATAGCACGTTCTCCTACTTCGTTCCAACAAACGGGTGCTCTACATTTCCGCCCATACAACATCTCGAAAGGAGCCATCCGAATACTAGCATGCCAGCTGTTGTTGTAAGCGAACTCTACTAAACAAAGATACTCGTCCCAATTACCCGTCCACTCTAACGCACATGCCCTCAGCATGTCCTCCAATGTCTGGATGGTCCGCTCTGACTGACCATCTGTCTGAGGGTGGAAAGCCGTACTGAATTTGAGTCGTGCACCCCAAGCCTTGTGTAAACCCCTCCAGAATCTAGAAGTAAAACGTGGATCTCTATCAGAAATAATGGCCGTGGGCATACCGTGAAGCCTAACAATCTCCTGCCTAAAGATTTCCGCCAACTTATTGACACCGTACTTTACACGAATGGGTATGAAATGAGCAGATTTAGTCAGCCGATCAACTACTACCCAAATCGCGTCATGTTTCCTTCTGGTAATAGGTAATCCCGTAACAAAATCCATCGTAACTTCCTCCCATTTCCAAGTCGGAATGTCTAACGGCTGTAATAACCCACCAGCTCTCTGGTGCTCGATCTTGACCTGCTGACAAACCAAACACCTAGCTACAAAAGATGCCACATCATGTTTCATGCCGTTCCACCAAAAATGCTGTTTCAGGTCTCGGTACATCTTTGTGGAACCCGGATGTATAGTAAAGGGAGAACTATGCGCCTCTGACAAAACCGCCTCTCGCAAATCAGGATCGTTAGGAACACAAAGCCGATCCTCGAACCATACCACACCAAACTCATCAACCCGGAACTCAGATTGCTTTCCATCTTCCACATTCTGCACAATAGCCCAGAGTTCACCGTCATCTTTCTGGGCTTCTTTAATCCGCAGGATGAGATTGGACTCAACCTTTAGACTAGCCCAGTAACCGCCACAACCCCGAACACAAAACTCAACATCAAGGATCTCTAAATCATTTAGAATCCGAGGCTCAAAATTTAGACTAGCGACCATACCCGACTTCCGGCTAAGAGCGTCGGCAACAACATTTGCCTTGCCGGGATGATACTGGATGTGAGTGTCGTAATCTTTTAAGAGTTCCAACCATCGCCTCTGTCTCATATTCAGCTCCTTCTGCGTGAAAATATATTTAAGGCTTTTGTGGTCGGTGAAAATGTCACATGACTCGCCGTATAGATAATGCCGCCATATTTTAAGAGCGAAAACCACTGCAGCCAATTCCAAATCGTGCGTCGGATAATTTTCTTCATACGGCTTCAGTTGCCTCGAAGCATAGGCGATGACTTTCCCGTGCTGCATTAAAACGCAACCCAAACCCTTTTTAGATGCATCACTATAAATCTGGAAACCACCCGAACCGGACGGAAGAGTCAGAATAGGTGCCGACACTAATCTCTGCTTAAGCTCCTCAAAACTGTTCTCCCTCTCCTCAGTCCATACAAATTTCTCCCCTTTTCTCATCAACTGTGTCAATGGCAAGGCCAGCCGCGAGAAACCCTCAACGAAACGACGATAATAACCCGCGAGCCCCAGAAAACTTCTCACCTCAGTCACATTTGTAGGTCTAGGCCATTTAGTGATAGCCTCGACCTTCGCTGGGTCCATAGTGATACCCTCCGCAGAAACAATGTGACCTAGAAAAGCGACCTGACTCAACCAGAATTCACACTTAGAAAACTTCGCGTACAACTTCTTCTGTCTAAGAATCTCCAACACAGTCCGAAGATGTTGTTCGTGCTCCTCCTTAGACTTCGAATAGACAAGAATATCATCGATGAAGACAATGACAAATTTATCGAGAAACTCATGGAAAACCCGGTTCATAAGGTCCATAAAAACGGCCGGAGCATTGGTCAAGCCGAAAGGCATAACCAGGAATTCGTAATGACCATAGCGGGTTCGAAAAGCAGTCTTGGGAACATCTTGTTCCCTCACACGAAGCTGATGGTAACCCGATCTCAAATCAATCTTAGAGAAATGCTTTGCCCCTTGTAACTGATCAAACAAATCGTCGATGCGCGGAAGGGGATAACGGTTACGGATAGTAATGCGGTTGAGCTCCCGGTAATCAATACAAAGGCGCATACTACCATCCTTCTTTTTCACAAATAGCACGGGAGCGCCCCATGGAGAAACACTCGGATGAATAAAACCGTTCTCCAATAATTCCTCTAACTGCACTTTCAATTCTTTGAGTTCAACTGGAGCCATTCGGTATGGAGCCTTAGAGATAGGCTCAGCACCGGGAACTAGATCAATACTGAATTCAACTTCTCTGGTGGGAGGAAGACCAGGAAGTTCTTCGGGAAAGACATCAGCGAACTCCCGAACAATGGGAACACTACTAACATCAGGTCCCTGAGAAGACGTATCTTTAACAGAGGCCAAAAACCCTTGGCAACCATGAGAGATTAGAGTCCGCGCTTTCATAGCAGAAATAAGTTTAACAGATTTCAAAGGCTGAGAACCGTGATACACAAAATCCGGATGATGAATATTGCCAAAACTTACACTTCTGGCATGACAGTCGATGGTGGCCTTATGGAAAGACAACCAGTCCATACCCAAAATTATATCAAAATCAATCATATCGAGGGGAAGCAAATTAGCCGGACGAACACCATCATCAAATCTTAGCGGACAATTCACATATTCACAATCGATGGTGACTTGGGTTTTCATAGGAGTGGAGATAGATATAAGATTATTCAATGGTGTTGGAGTTACATTTATTTTCTTGGCAAGCGTATTAGATATTATAGAATGTGTAGCACCGGTGTCAAATAAAGCAAAAACAATACGATCTCCAATATAAAGATAACCGGTAATGGTACCTGACGTGCCTGCCGCCTGATCACGTGTGAGAGAATAAACCCGACCAGAAGTAGGAGCTGGCCTACCCGAACCTGATGGAACAACCTGCTTCCTCTTGTCATTCGGACAATCCTTCACCCTGTGCGTAAGAGACCCACAAGCAAAGCATCCTCCCGAAGCCTTGTGGCATGGCCCCGGATGAGGCTTTCCACAAGTGGGACAAATCGGTGGAGGAGGTAACACTTCATTAGTCCTCCCCTGTCCAGAAGAACCTGACTGATAACCCGACTGAGCACCCCGAGTAGTCTGATCACGATACTGACGTGGGTTGCTGTTGTAGCCACTCCTCCCAGAAACCTGCCTATCATAACCACGAGAATCCTGTCGCCTCTGACTATAGTCCCGGTCCTGGCGACCGCGCTGATCATACCTATGGTCCTGTCGACCTCTCTGATCCTGACCCTGTCCCTGCTGACTCTGTCCCCTGGAATACACCCGGTTACCATCCCTATCACGCTTATTAAAACCACTACTATCACTATGCAACATCTCAATGTTGCGAGCGTCGTTCGCAACCGCCGCCACATCATCATAAGGCGTATTCACGATACGGTCCAATATCCATTTCTTTAACGCCCACTTAAATGTCTTAGCCTGACGGTAAGCATCTCCCGTAACCTCTGGCCCAACGAAACTGGTCAGCCTCATAAATCGCTGCATAAACTCCACTGTCGTCTCTTGGTCCCCCTGACGGATGTTACCATACTCCCGCTCATATCGCTGCTGTTCTGCCACTGGAATGTACTGCTTGTAAAAGATACCCATAAAATCCTCCCAAGTACAAGTCTCCTCAAAACCCTGCTCCTGAGCCTGAGTATAAGCTGTCCACCAGCTCTGTGCATCGCCTTCAAACTTAAATGCAGCCAATCTCGTCTTAACCTCATCTGGACAACCCAAAACCTTAAACATCTTTTCCATGTGGATAATCCAGTCTTCCGCCTCAGTGGGGACGGCAGCTTTACGGAAAGAGAGGGGTTTGAGCTTGTTAAACCTCCCAATCCAGACATGGATACCAACTGGTGGAGCACCTCCACCACCATTACCTGGACCTGAACCTGCACCACCACCTCCGGAAGAACCTGCCCCATTCTGAATATTGTTGGTAACCTGAGTCACCAAGTTAGGAAGAGCGTTGGCCAAAGCTTCTGCTATCATGGCCTGAAAATCAGGGGTCGCTCCATTATATTCCTGATGTCGAGTATTCACCATCTGAATGATTTCGAAAATGATTAGCAACAATATAAGAGAATAAGCACGAAATGGAAGACGAAACGGAACCTAAGACTACCCAAAACCTCACCAGTCAAAACTTAAGCCTTAAGGGTCAAATCCTAGGGTCCATAAGACTCACAGGCCATGCTTATGTACTACAGGTCGCAGCCTGGGCTCTGATACCATAATTGTAACACCCCTACCCGACAAGGGTAGAAGTATCACATTATGGTGACTAATCAAAGCATACATAAATACACAGCGGAAGTCTTAAATAAATGCATAAGAGAAAGTCAAGTCAACACGACTTGAAATACATAAGTTCAAGGAAAGGAAATAAACCAAAGGTACGATTACAAATGAAATCCATGATCAAAACAAAGTCATAAGATAAAGGTGGTCATCTAAGGTCAAAGCTTCATCTATCTCTCATCCCATCCAAAGCATAATCCAAAAGCTCCTAGCTTAGATACCTGCCGCACACGAAAAGGAAAACGTGCGGCTGAGCTTAAAAAGCCCAGTGAACAGATATATATAATAAACGGAAACGAAACAACGAAGCACAATGAAAGAGATATACATAAGGTACAAGAGTAAAGGTTAGGACAGTCATCCACCACGAGCCCACATATCACATCACGTATCACATTCACAGTAATCTAGAGGGGATACCTCTTCAGTAACCGGATAATATGAGGGGTGTCCTCATGTATCACAATGGAGTGATCAGCTCCCACATTTTGTGAAAGACGTGGATTGCACCCATCATCAGTCACCACATATCACATATCACCATATCACAATCACAATACAAATCTAGGATGCATCCATACGCCCCCCCCCCCACATATCACATTGGCCATAATAATAATAATAATCGCATGCATTTCACAAATCACAATGGGGACGGTGTGGTTAATCACTCTGACCACACAAGAGTCATGTCAGTGGTGCATCACAGACACGGCCATGTTACCTTCATGGCTAGGAAACACATTTGGCTCGTAGTATCAAACTGGGGTCAAAGATCACAGGTTCATATCAAAGCAAAGGTTCACATGGTCATAATCACAGTCCAAATGACAAGGTTCATATCATAGGGTTCATTTCACAGGGTTCATATCAAAGGTTCATATCATAGGTTCAAATCAGAAGTCAAGAGACCGAAGGCACCTTATTAAAAGGGCAGAATATCCGTACCTTATTTCAAAAGCAAACACAACCAGAAATGAGTAAGATGAAAAGATCAGGTCCTCTCCTTCTTCACACCTAGAGGGGTAGAAAAGAATTACAAACCTTTCCATTTTAAGTAACTTTTCATTTTTAGCAGATTTCCATATTTGGTAAGTTTCTATTTTTAGAAAGTTCCCATAATTAGAAAGTTTCCATAATTAGAAAGATTCCCATATTCTCATTTAGTTTAAGTCATTATCACAACATATTATGGTTTTAGGGTGGATTTTAACAAGTCACAAAAGTTTAGGGTTACTTATGACAACTTTACATAAATTAGGGTTTTAAGTGTAATTATATCAAAGATAAGGTTCAAATATGAAAATATCCCAAATAATCTGTTTTGAATCCATATTTATCAAGTTAACAAATTCAGCCCCTCAAGTTTCTCAATTTTACACTTTACACACTTAAGTTATATAATTTTCATTTTAAACCTTATAATGTCCATAATTACACATTAAGCCCTTTATTTATCAAAATTACACAATGGACACTTATTTCACCATGTTGTACGAATCTACCCTTAAGAATTCATAATTTACACATCAAGTCCCTCAAGTTATCAAAGTTACATATTCAGTCCCTTAAATTACCATTTCAACTTTTAATTATCAATAATTACATATTAAGCCATTAAATTACCAAAATTACCCATAACCCCCTGAATATATTAAAATACTCAAAACAGCACTAACTTTCCAGAAATTACAAGTTTAGTCCCTCCATTTAATTATTTTCTAAATCGAACTAATATTAAACCCTAAAAACATTTTAATCCTTTAAAATACAAAAATGACACTAGACCCCCTCCTCTTATATTTTATACAGTAAGTACATGTCCCAAAATAAGTTCTAAAAATAACCCTTGAGTTTTAAAAGTTACAAAACACCCCCTAACATTTTAATTCCATTCGCATAACATTTTTATTAACCAAAACTCTAGCCCTAAAAGTACCAATCATTACTAAATCATCATATAATCATTGTAACATCATTTATCATTCAAAATCAAGCCCTAATTATAAACCCTAATTCGAATTACATTTTATTTTCCTTTTCTTTTTAATTTCCTTTAATTCGGTAAATTAAGTAAATCCACAAATAATTCGATTAGGCCCCAACAATTCGAAATAACATTTTTCTCAGATTATTATGATCATGTAGAGTCCAAATAAAATAAATAAGAAGCCTCAAAAATTCGGATTGAATTATTCATGTTTTATACACGTTTTTAAGATTTAATTCACAAATATTATAATGAGCATGCATGGATCGACTTATACATTTTATTTGATGTTCATATGACATATAGGATCTGAGAAAATTACCACAAAGAGATTTGAACGTGTGAAATGAGGTGTACGAATTCTTTTGTACGCGATTAGCCAAAACGGGTCAAAAATCACCACGACTTCAAAAACGATCTAAAAATCATGAAACCAATTTTCACAGGTCACATATGATGTGAGGAACACAAGAAAAATAAGAAACGAATTTATAGGAGGTCGCAAGAATTAATTCGATCAATACCTTATTTTGTTCTAGCGACAAGGAATATTTCCCTTGGATCGAATCCGGCCACAAACCACTTCCAAAACAATTTTTCTATCCTTCTAAAGGTGACCAAGAACACAGGAAAAATGATCTTTAGCTTTGGAAAAATCGGATGAGGAGGATACGAATTTCTTTGTGTTTTAGGGTTTCTTGGATGGATCGGTTTTGGTTTTAGAGAGAAAAATGAGATGAGGATGAAATAAATGGAGGGTTGCCGAGTCCTAGGGGAGGGCTTTGGCCCTGATTTTCGGTGCTATTGAATAGGCCCATGATGGGATTGATTATTTCCAAAATTGTTTCATTTAAATCTTCTTTATTAAACATAATGTTAATTATAATTAATTAGGTCCATATAGGGGTATTTTAGTCATTTCATAATTTGTATAAATGTTAAATAAAGTTGTCAAAATTATTTGGTAACATATTTTATGCATTGCCAGAAGTTTGGGATTTATTGGATACTTTATAAGCTTTAAATAAATTTTTAAACTTGCAGGGGCATTATGGTCATTTTACATGTTTTAGATTTTTAGGGTTTTACATAACTAAACAAAATTCTCTCATCTTCCTCCCTCATTATATGGTTCGACCAAGAACACAAGAACAAGAAGAGTTCACCAAGTTTTACAAGATCTAGTATTTCAAGTCTCATTCGTATTCCTAGTTAGGGTTTTGAAATAAAAACCCCAAGGATAGTTAAGCAGTTTTCTCCAAAACTCATCAAATCTTCAAGTAAGTGTCTACATATATTTTTCAATTTTTTATACTTTCATTTGATATATTTTCTAGTTCTAGTAGCAAATCATGCAAATATGTATATGTTAAATACCACTTAACACATAATCTTGTCACTAAAAATGAGTTTAATGGACTTTATTAGTAACCTTATGAGATCCACCATTTTTGGTGAAGATTAGGAACCCATGACACCCTAAGAAGGTGTATGATAGGTCTTAGAATAGCTTGGTGTTGATTGGAAGTGATTTGAACAAGACTTGAACTAGAAAAATTGGTTTTAACAAGTTATAGAAAAGGTTCTGTCCATTTTTGCAAGATCTGGAAAACTCAGTAGGTCCTAGGATATTTTGGCTTACATTTTTAGAAAATACTTTCAAAAACGAAACCGTGGCCGCTGGAATGAGCAAAAACGAGCTTACAACGAGAAAGATACGTTAATTTTAAGTTTGGCGACGAAAACTATTTTTCTGAAAATTTACGTGCTGTTACACGAATTTCAACAAGTAAAACGAGGCGTTGGATGCGATCTAGACAAGCTGACATATCAAAAATATATTAGTTCTCTGTAAGACGAATCCGAGGACATAAAGAACGTAGAAAACGAGCTTATAACGACCAAGATACAAGCGTTTGAAAACCGACGATTCACTAAACATTTTAACAGCTTTTAATAGAAAAATAATTCTAAGTCTAAAACTGTTTTTACAAGTGACCATGTTGAGAGCCATTTTCTTATTGATCGGGACTCGTATGGACAAAATGACAATAATACGAATTTAAGATAATGTTACCAGGTTTCTAAAAACGCCGAGCTTATTTACTAACACTCAACGTACACCGTTTTATGACTAGGTTTGCGAGGCCATTTAGTCTTTTTGATAAGTGATGAAAAATGCTAATTTATGACGGAAAACTCTATACTTATCGATAGATCACCAAATGACGATCGTGGGGTATCGTTACAACGTATTTACACGAAAATTGTTTTATAACTTAACGAGACGTCAAAAATATATTTTTCGACGATAAACGTTATTTTCAAATTTCACGAGTGGTATCGATAACATATGTATTTGCATGTGTAGCATCATTTCATGACTCACATTAGATCATATCATTCATATTAGGTTGCGGTTAGAGATCGTGCCTCATTTCAGTGTATCCACTTTTGTCATCATAACTATTGCATCAGGTGAGTTTCATAGCCCTCACTCTTATACGTTTTGAATTACTTTTGGGGGAGAATACATGCTCGTTTTCAGCTAAATGCAATACTTATTTTACTTGAATATGCTACTTGTTTAGTCAAACCATTATTTGTTCTACTTATGACTTTGTTATTCACTCGAATGCGTTGTATATTCACTTGTTTCATACTTAACTCTTATTACTCATGGACACAAGCACTTTAAATGATTATGCATGCTTAACTGAATGAACCGGCTCCACCACTATGTACATACATGACAGAATGAACGGGTCACATAACCGAATGTACGGGTAATATGACCGAATGAACGGGTCACATGACAGAATGAACTGGTCACATAACCGAATGAATTGGTTACGTAACTGAATGTACTGGTCAAATTAAATTTAATTTAAATCTTGGTCCACATAATACTTTTGTTCACCTAAACCAAACCTTATTTGGCAGTGGGTTGTAAACACACAGGTTGCAAGTCTTGTATGGGCGGGACTTGGGACTGAGTGGATTTACAATGCCTTTGCTGGAAAATCTTTGTTCAAATGCTTTACAATTTACACCAAACTCTATGAACTCACCAACCTCGTGTTGACACTTTAGCATGTATTTTCAGGTATAAAGCAATAGCACGCTATTGGAGGCTGTTGGCAGGGCATGGCATGGTCATAGAAGACTCTGATATATTCGGGACCACTTGAAATCTTTTATGGGCTTACATTTCCGCATCATTTTTGAAACATTGTAAACGAATCACTTTTAAATATGAAATCTATTTTAAATGGTTGAGATAAAATGTTTTCTCTTTATTCCGTGTTGTAGTACCAATTTAGTAGCACCCCAACGACATGTATGCTTCCCCTGGACCCGACTTTTGGGGGTGTTACAACTAGAACCATACGTAAACCAATTTGACGAGATAAATTGTTCAAAACTTATAAATTATACAAAATGAGTCATAACAAATTATTAATAACAATATAAACTTAGTTAAATTCTAATCACCCAAGTTTCACTAAAATCAACGTTATACTAAATTTTCTCAAAACATTTAACTAGTGGATAATAAACATCACTTACGTTAAGTCTTACTTCTAAAACCTATATAATTGGATATAACGACCAAAACACACTATTATAATATATATATCACATCCCAATTTAATCCATTCGTGCCATAAGTTGTTCATTTTTATTTCTTTCCAAACTCCGACCCTTAAGTTTCTATAGTACCCCCTCGTTTCCCCGTACTGTACATTTAAGTCATCCATAGAGCCAAACCTTACCATTTTCTAGGAAAACCCTTCGTAACCTCCCTTACTGCCACGCAAGCAACAACAACAACATAAACACTTTGAAATATTGAAATTAAAATTCTGAAGAACTTAATTTAATACTTGAAATTGAGATATGATTATTTAATCTAGGTCGCGTGTTGGTGCCATATATCCTTGCATTCACTGCATCCATTGTTAAGGTGAGTTTATAGCCCCTTTTTACTTATACTTGTTTTATATGAATGGGGTGAGAAACATGCAAACCAATTTTGTGGACCATTAATACTACTTATACCAAAGTTATTGCGCAGTTAGCCTAAGTCCTGATATGTCCCCTACTGCCCAAATTTCATGAACCGCTAATTCCCGACAGGAAGCGTGAATGTTATAAATAGATCTATTGGGAGTAACGTCCCCGTTCGGTTTGACCGGATAGGCAAACGAGCATATACCATATCAATGTACAAGTGTCTGGGATAAACACTTGCCAGGGCTTTTATGATTAACATGCTTCTAGAGCATACAGACCTGTTAAAGCTTCGGTTGCATGAACTTAGCGCTAGCGTAAAAAAATATAAATGTGACATTTCAATGCTCACAAATAATACTGTTGGTCTAAATGTGATATATTTGTTTTAACTTAAACCTATGAACTCACCAGATTTTTGCTGACTTTTAGCATGTTTTTCTCAGGTATCTGGGTTTATACAAGCGTGGCAAGGCTTGGCAAGGTGGCAGACTTATACTATTGACCAATGCGTTTTTAATTAATGATTAAGACTTGTTTTTTAGGGACCAGTAAACTTGTAAATGAATTTGAAACCTAATGATTGTTATATCTTAAACTAAACAAATGAGAACGTTTTTATAAAGTGTATAATTGGTTCTTCGTTACCTTGTGTTATGATTTCCATTTCAGTAGCACCCCATGATATTAATGCTTCCGCAAAGTCAGATTTTGGGGATGTTACAATACGTGTAGTACATATGTGTTATGGGTGGTTACCTGATTAGCTAAGTAGATGGTTACCGGATTAGCCATGGTATAATAGCTTGCCCTACGCTTTATCATTATTATTTGCACACTTGTCCTACTTATATATTATGCACGGTAATTGGTTTTGTTTAACTTAAACCTACGAGCTTACCAACATTATGTTGACATTTTTGAGTATCATTTTCAGGTGATCGATGGTAATATTTTGAAGTTACTTGCATAATGAAGTTATACGTTGTTCTTATTTCAAAGACCAAGTTGACTTGGCCAAGACATTTTTCCAAAGACTTTAATTTAATAAGTTTAAGACTTATGTTTTCATTATTCTATATTGTATAAAAATCTTTATGTAACATTGTAAACTTATTTCTTGAATCAAATATGGTGTTCTTCTACTATCTTATGCGATGTTACAATTCATTGCACCTCGTGTTTCCGCTTCTAGCGGGGTGTGACAGCCCTTTAGAACATTTTGCCCAAATCTTTTCGAAGAATAGATCATCCTTGTACAAATCTTTAATTGTATCAAATCCAACAACCTTTACTTGCATTGTGGACAACAAAGTATGTCTTCTACTTAATGCATCAGCAACTCGATTTTGAGAACCTGCTTTATGCTTAATATCAAAGGTATAAGCTTGTAAAAATTCCACCCATAAAGCACGACGACGATCCAATTTATGTTGTCCATTTATAAACTTCAAAGCTTCATGATCTGGATAAAGGAAAAATGGTTTGGAAAGAAGATACCGACTCCAATGATCTAATGCACGAACAATTGCATAAAACTCCTTATCATAAGTTGAATACTTTTGTCGAGACCCACTTAACTTCTCACTAAAAAATGCAATCGGCCTGTTTTCTTGGCTAAGAACAACACCAATGCCAACATTAGAAGCATCACATTCAACTTCAAAAAGTTTGTCAAAATTTGGAAGTGAAAGAATAGGAGCTTGGGTTACCTTTTCTTTGATGAGTTCAAAGCTTTTTTGTGCTTCCTTACCCCATTTAAAAGTACCTCCTTTTAAACATTCGATAATAGGAGCAATGACAGTGCTAAATCCTTTATGAATCGACGATAGAATGATGCTAATCCATGAAAACTACGGATGTCATTGTAAAACCCAAAATCTTAACATAATATGAGATGACAAAAATACCCTCAAGTTTAAAATTTTGAGAACTTATGATAATTAAATAAGTAACATCATTTGAACTTAACTTAAGTTACATAATAAGTAAATTAATTCAAACAATACACTATATAAATAATATGTACAAAATAAATTTAATCCCACATTAAGCTCTATTGCTAGTCGATCCATTTTTTGCCCACATCAATAAAATTTTCGGCCCAACATAAGAAGAGATAAGCAAGCATTAGTCCATATTTATTTGGCCCATGATGATACTTGATCCATTCCCTAAATATACCAAACCATATATTCGGTTCCCCATAATCCCATATTACCGAAAATTATCAAAACCCTAACTCCCTTCCATACAAAAGTTCGGCCTCCATTTTGCTGCTGCTGTGTTGATCCAAACCCAACCAAAAAGGAGTGTTTTGGTCTTGTTCTTGTGTCATTCTCGTCATCAACAAGGTAACCATGTAATACTACTCAAATCTATACGAATTCATGATCAAAAACTAAGCAAACCATGTGTTTTGCTCTTGTTTTCTGCTGTACGCTTAAAGGAAGGAAGGATTCGTTCGTGCGATTTTGATCTCGTGTTATTCTTGTCATTCGTGTGATCTTCAAGGGTATTGTATCATATTACCTTTTTCAATTTTTGTCATGATCTTGTGTTCTAGTCGAATTTATGTACATGAAATAATAAAAGATGATAAGGAATATATGTCACATAAAATCATGAATCAAAACCCTAAAAACCCTAATATGTAAAATCGGCCTAGTGTGTGTGTGATGAATTTAATGGTTTTGATTATGTTAAGATATGATATGAATTGACCTAAACATGTTATGAACTCACCTATAATCGTTGTGTGTCATGAATTAAAGAATTAGAATGATAAAACCCTAAGTTTAGGCATGATTCTGTGAAACTGCTACTGATCCAGGAAAAGATTCAACTTAAATCGAATGTAACTAAATGATGTGAACGTGTTTTTGGGTGTTTTAAGAGTCTAGAACTAAATTCAATGAAATAGCTACCTGGGAAAATTTATCTTGTAATTTTTAGAGGCCTGGAAGGTTACTTTTTGATTTTTATAAAATTAAGTGTCAAATCGAATTTGTATGTTTGGAAAATCAGTCTGGGTTTTTGAATTTTAATTTACAAACCGTGTCGAATTAGAAGGTGTACTTTGAATTGAGTAATATTTGAGATGTCTACTAGTTACTGGAATTTTTGTAGAATTTTATAAATTTTATTGATGGGGTAAATAATTAATTTCTTTTCGGGTGTTTCATCAGATACGATTCTGGGACAGGTTAGGGAAATGGAATTTTCATTCGTACCTATACTAGTTAATAAAATCTGGAAAAATTAGGTAAAATACTAGGGACATTTAGGTATCTCTGTGAATTTTTGTAGATTTTATTTCTAATTTATACTATGATTTATGAATTATTTGAAACAGGTCCAGATCATACCTAAAACCTGATAAAGTGTAATATGACATTTAAAAGGTGTTAATTGTTTATGTTCTAATACTAAAGGGTCTAAATTGTTATTTTGCTAATACTAAAGGACTTAAATTGTAAGAACCTGTAACTTTACACTTTATACCCTAAATTGATGATAATTGCATAATGGTCCTTAAACTTATCATAATTACTTAATAAACCCTCAAATTTGTAAAACTACTATAATGACCTTAATTGTATGAAAATAACCTTATGAACCTTAAACTACTAAAATGGTCATAATTAAATACTTTAAGTTGATTAAACGGAAATGTTAATGACAAGAGTTACTAAATATGGAGAATCACTTAAAATGAGTAAACTTACTTAAAGTGAAAACTTGCTAAATCTGGAAAGCTACTTAAAATGGAAGGATAACTAAAAATAGTAATTCTGTCTTCTACTCCTTTAGGTTCGAAGAGGGAGTGATTTGATCCCTGTCGGTTTTGCTACTCTTGTGTTCTTGCATTCGTAATAAGGTACAGATATTCTGCCCTTCTTGTAAGGAGCCTTCGTTTCTCTCGACTTCTGATTTTGATTCGTTTAGGATTCCCCAAGCCATTGCTATTTTCCCTTGTATTGTGAACCTTGACTTGAACCTTTGCTTTGAACTCTTGTCTTGATCATTTGTTTCGAACCCTGCCTTGGACCCTGTTATGTTTCCTTGATACTCGACATGACCTGTTCATAACCTGGTAACCTGAATATTTAGGACCCTGGGATACTTAAAGGTTCATAGGATTTTATAACTACTTTTCTAAATTACATATGAAGAGGTTTTGAGAATTGCTTTTAAAGACTTTCATTATGAAAACTGATTTAAAGACCACTTTATTTTAAAACAATTTTAAAAGGATTACTTTTTAATAAATTGACATGAACCTTCTGGTATTTGACTTTTCTGATATTGACTTCCTGATAGTGAACCCCTGCATTGATCTCCTGTCTTGAATCCTGATATGAACCCTGATATGAAATCTGATATGAAACTTGATATAAAACCTGATACTTGACACCTGAGACTTGATACCTGACCTTGACCCACAGTTTGAGACTACGAGCCACCCACTAGGCATGAGGGTTTCATGTCCAAGTCATTGATGCACCGGTGGCATGATTCTAGGGCAGGAGAGTGATGACCTGTCCCGTCCCTGACCTGTTACTGATTTACTTGTTACGTAGAGGAAGACCCTGTGGCCTACTGGGGGCGTATGGATGCATCCTAGACCTGACCTGATTTGTTTGTATTACTTTTTATATCTGGTGACTGATGAGTGTGTGCGATACACGTCTTTCACAATCCTGGGAGCCCGCGACTCCAACCCCTGGAGGTATCCCCTCACCCTGTACCTGGTATGCTGAGGTCACCCCTCCATACACCCTGATATGTGATTTGATATGATATGTACTGTTTCTGGGCTCGTGGTGGATTACTGTTTATGTTACCCTATGACTTAATACTGGACTTGACCTGATTCGACTTGGGCTGGTGGTGGGTTATGGTTTCCTTTACACTGAGCCATTGTAACCATTTCTTGGTAACCTTTTCCATTGTCCTTTCTACTCTTGTTACACCTTGTTCCATTTCATTATTTCACCATCCCTTATTACTGCTTTGTATCGTTATATCTGTTCACTGAGCTTTCGTAGCTCAGCCGCGTTTCTTTTTCCGCGGCAGGTTTTAGTTTGGAAGCTGGGTATGAGCGGAGAGTACCATGGATATAGAAGGCCCGACTAGCTATGGAAGAGTATTAGAAGAACTTATAGTTAGACTTAGAATCTTTTGTATTGTAACCTTGTAGTTTCATATTTCCTTTGTAACCATTGAATTCTATTGTATTATTAATGTCAAATGCTTGTGTTTGTTCTGATATGGAACCATCATTGTGACATCTTTACCCTTGTCGGGTCGGGGTGTTACAGTCATGGACTGATTGTGGTTGTGGCTAACTACGAATTGCCTCCACCTTGCTTTCATCCATTTTTATTCCATTGCTACACACGACATAACCCAAAAACACTAGGCTGTCCGAGAAAAACTCGCATTTCTTCAAATTTGCGTACAGCTTTTGTTCTCTTAAAATGCTAAAGACTTCACGAAGGTGACTCAAATGCTGTTCTTTACTCTTGCTATAAACAAGAATGTTATCAAAGTAGACGACAACAAACTTTCCAATAAGTGACTTGAACACGTCATTCATGAGTCACATAAAAGTGCTTGGTGCATTCGAAAGCCCGAAAGGCATGACAAGCCATTCAAAGAGGCCATCCCTTGTTTTAAAAGCCGTCTTCCACTCATCACCCAGTCTCATTCGGATTTGATGGTAACCGCTACGAAGATCAATTCTTGAAAATACTACGGCACCGTATAGCTGATCTAAAAGATCATCCAAACGAGGAATTGGATAGTGGTAGCTAATAGTAATTTTGTTTACAGCCTTACTGTCAACACACATACGCCAAGTACCATCTTTTTTTGGTACAAGAAGAGCCGGTACAACGCATGGGCTCTTACTTTCTCTCCTTTAGCCATCTACTCCTCCACTTGATGTTGCAACTCTTCATGCTCTTTTGGGCTCATTCTATAAGCGGCTTTGTTTGGAATAGATGCCCCGGGTATGAAATCAATCCCATGTTGAATGTCTCTCATAGGGGGAAGACCAGGTGGCATTTCTTCTGGAACAACATCAGCAAACTCATTGAGTAGAGGTTGTACTATAAACGGATGATCACTAGTTACTTTATTTTCTTCGAAAGTCACAAGAGCATAACATTTCTTCACATCTTTAACCTCCCTAAACATGGCAGATTTGGATAAAAATGTATTTCCTTCTTTTCCTAGTGGTATAGGGCTGTTAACCATTTTAGATGGAGCCAAAACAATTCTCAATCCATCATTGTAAAAAGTATAAGTGTTTTTATAACCATCATGAATCGTTTTTCTATCGTATTGCCATGGTCTACCAAGAAGCAAATGGCATGCATCCATAGGCACAACATCACACATAACTTCATCTTTATACTTTTCACCAATTGAAAATTGCACAAGGCATCGTTTGCTCACCTTAAACTCCTTCTTCTTGTCAAGCCACGTTAGATGGTAAGGATGTGGATGCTCCTCCATTTTCAGTTGTAGTTTTTCCACCATATTTGAAGATACCACATTCTCAAAGCTTCCTCCATCAATAATAATATCACAAACTTTTCCATGTGAGGTGCACCTTGTGTGAAAAATGTTGTGTCATAGCCAATCATCTTCACTTTTTCATTGCACGCTAAGATTTCTACAAACAATAAGCTCTCCTTGGTCCGCATATACTACTTCTTCATTCTCAGATTCAGGCTTATAATGTTCTTCACATTCCTCTTCAACAAGGTAGATAATTCTTCGATTGAGACAATCCGATGCAATGTGACCGTAGCCTTGACACTTAAAGCACTTTCTAGAGCCTGCATTAGATGAACTTGGTTGCTTTGGGGCTGTAGAGGATTCCTTCCTTGGAGTCTTAGAAAATGAAGAGCTTTCAGCAGGTGGTTTTGAAGTTGGGAAATTTCTTCGATTAAAAGATCCGTCCTTGCGAGCATCACGACCTTCTTTTTGCTGTTTGTCTATCTTAACAGCAAGTTTACACACATCACTATAACTCCAGTAAGGTTGTAATTCAAGAATATCGCTAATTTAAGCCGTTAGACCTCCAAGATAACTAGCTATTGTTTTCTCTTCAGGCTCCACCACGTCACATTTAATCATCAGGTGATCAAAATCAGCAGTGTAGTCTTCAGCGGATAACTCCTTTTGTTTGAGATTATGAAGCTTAAGAAAACAATCATGCCTATAATTATCAGGCATAAATATCCTCTTAAGTTCTCTCTTCATCTTTTCCCAAGAACGAATGGGACGCTTACCATCTCGAACTCGTTGTCTCTTCATGTTCACCCACCAAAGACTAGCATATTTTCTCAACTTCAATGCAACTAGCTTCACTTTTCTTTCATCATAAACTTCTTTGAAATCAAAAACTCTCTCGACACTGTGAAGCCAATCGAGGAATTGATCAGGTTGCATTCTTCCTTCAAATTATGGAATATTAACCTTTATATCAAATTCCCTGAATTGATTTCTTCGTCCACGATTCTGAAAATTATAACCTTCAACTTCTTCAGAACTTGAGGAATGGAAAAATGGATTTTCTTCATCATCGTTACAGTCTTCATTATTTGGTTGGCTACTACGTCGCGGATGATGTTCATCTTGTGGTTGCAAACGCTCAAGTTGCTCCTGAAGTTGTTGCACTTGTGTCCGCCAAGGTTGTCAGGATCGGGATCCTATCTAGGATCATTTTCGGCTTTGCAAGATCGTGATCGTAGGATCGGATCGGGATCGTAAGATCATATGAAAATGTATATATTTTTGCATAGGGGTTGTAGTTTTATATTTCTATATAATATTTCATATGATAAACAAATCTAAATGGATGATAAAGAAAAAGTTATATGTTCAAGTATCGTAGTAGTAGAATATTAGATATATTGCAATGCTCACTTGCACAAAGTTACTACATACGTGCACCTACTTCTTGTTCAATGTTTTTTTATTATAGGTTTTTCGTGATAACATTTAGATTTATGCAAAAATATAGTCTTAATTTATTGGTACGTGATTCTGTGACTTTTTTATTACAGTATATAGATTAATGCAAAAATATAAATGGATTGTATCTGAAAATGAAACGACATAATTTATAATAGAGGGCAACACAATATTTTTTTTTCCTGATAATCAAATAAATTAAATTAGGATATTCTGATAATATTACTGAAAATTTTTAACATATAATTAATGCTTTTATATGAACCATAAAATAAATTATGAACAAAATTGGGTTAAGTACCTAGATGGTTTACTTCAAAAACAAGCTTCTGACATGTTACAAAGCACGAAATCGTTTTTCATAATAAACCCAAAAAGACGCATCTAAATTATTTCTAAATAGTCCATAAAAGCATAATAATTTGACACTCATTAATCTTGTAAAAGACAATCAATTAACAATATCAAATTAATAGCTTTCGTGAAGAATTATTAGTCATTGGGCTTTAAAACATGGACTTATGCATAATAAGTTAATATAGCAAAATATTAAAAAACAAAATTAAAAAAAAAAGCGATCCTACGATCTTAAGATCCGATCCTATGATCCTACTTGAATTACGATCTTGTTAAGATCCTGATCGTTTTTTGTGTGTAGGATCGTAGGATCGTACGATCCTACGATCAGGATCGCGATTTTGACAACTATGGTCTCCGCAAATCATCAATCTCAATGCCCCGAATATCCCTCTCACGAACTGGAGTTCCTTCGACATTAAGACCACGACGGCATTGACCCATCATTGATTTTAGAACCTAAGCTCTGGTACCACTTGATACGGGGGTAGTGCGAGACAAAGAAAATTTCCACCACCTAACGGAAATCCACCGAAAGGATACAGGAAGAGAATCAACTCACCACCTTAAGAATCCACCTAAGAGATACAGAGTCACAAGTTCACCACTCAAAGGAAAAGAACAAAATGAGATACAGAACACAATAAGCTATAAAGCTTCAAATAATATTACTTCAATTTCCGGTGTGTTTCCAAAACATAACTTAGGGGGCTTTTATAGGCACTTGGAACATCCCTCCATGGATAAGAAAAATGAAAATTACTGCAATAATTAGTGTAACTAACTTCAATACAGAATGAAAACTGATAGGATTGATTATACACTTAGGATGTTACTCCTGTTAACGTGTATGTGATACTCTTAGTTGATATAACCAAGTATGCGGAATCTACTTTGTTATACTTAGAAGAATATTTAAGTGATTGATATAAACAGCGTATGAACAAGAGACAATTGTGTAACTTCGAATGATTCAGTATTATTAATTCAATAATACGAGTGATCTTCTATCACTAGGGTTTACAACCTTGAATCTTAATAAAACGATACGTATTCTATATAACTTCTCTCTATTAAACTTTAACCTAGGCAATCCTTTTATAGACTAAGGATTCCTATACAAGATAACTATAATCTATACCAATAGGATATACACAAAATCCTTTCTATAATTATCTACTACACGTTTACAAAAATCATAAGCAGTACTAACTTTCTAATGCGACCGTACTAACTGACTTTGTACTGTCAGTGTTGTCTTCAATCTCTTCAGTAGTACCAACTTATATACTAACAGTTCCAACTGTTAACCTTAATTCCCAACAATCCTCCCCTAAACTTATGATTTCTGTGCAAATCACTAAGTTTCTTCGAATTAAGCTTCATCTCCTATGATGGGGGGATTCTTCCAAACATCTATCATGTCAGTCTCTTGTTTCTGGCTTTTCTTTGCTCTGCAAGATTGAATATCTTAGTTACTAACTCATCTGCCATCTCAGAATCTCCTTCAACCTTGAGTGTTACTGATAGCATAGCCATTAAAACAACTGGTCTGAGTGGATATTCTTTTTCCACCAACATATAAATTTCTATTCCATCCTTGGTAGAAACTCTATGCACTCCACATGTATCGAATAATTTCCAATTGACATCCATGACTTGTGCTTGAAACCTCCACATTGATTCTCCACCATCAGGTTCATAAATCCTCTTCAACTAAACCCATAGTTCTTTGTCTTTTTCTTCAAGTGGATCTTCAATTCTGAAATTTTCTTGTACCAATTTCCACAACTAATTAAGATCTTCCCTGTCAAATCCTCTGAGTAAATCTTCAAATAGCTTGTATCTTTCATTAATTCCACCAACTCTCATAATCTTCCACCCTTTCATCCTACCTTCTTTGAATACTTCCCAGCCAATGATGGGATGTTTTGCTTGCAAAGGCTTGATGTTTGTGGATTCAGGGACTATCACCATCATGCTCTTGAGTTGTTCATCAGTCAATCCTTCAGCTCCCTTCTTTTGTTTCTTTGCTACATCAGATTCTAACAACTCTGCATCTCTTTTCCTTCCTTTTGTGGTATGCCTTGCAATTGGTGTGTTCAGTCTTGCATAAGCTTCATAATAAGCTTTTTCAATTTCAGCATCTGATCTTCCTGTAAAGTAACTCATGGTCCAGTTTGCTTGATTCTTCAAGTAACTCTTCATAAAGTTGATCTATTCTTTCTTTGTAGGCATCTTTGTCTTGTAACCTTCTTTTTTCCTATCTCTAATCTTCTCCATGAGATCACTCCAAGCTACTTCTCTGTTCTTTGATAGAATAAAACTTTTGAGCTTTTCTGACTTCTCTTCTTCACTTAAGTCCTTATCTTTAAGAATAAGCACTGCTTGACCTCTCACAATTAAGTCTGCATCTAACAAATATTGTAGCTGTTCATTGAATTGTTCTTGATCAAACTCAGCATTGGAATCTATCTTTTCTAATCTTGTTTTCTCCATAAACTCAATTACATCATCAAAATCATCCTGAGCCATCTTCTTAGCTAACTCTGCATCAAGATCTATCTGAGCTTGTTCATCAGCTTCATCATCTTGTTGAAGTTTCTTTGCAACTTCTGCATCATAATCTATTTGTGCTTGAGTTTTGGGTTTTATTTTTATGTGTTTTTCAGCTTCTTGTTCAGCTTCTTCAGGAGTCATTTGTTTCTTTCCCTTTGCTGCTCTCTTTCTTTCAAACTCTGTCTCAACAGTAGCTGGAAGCGAACTAGCAGTTTGTACGGTTTCTTGTTCTGTCTCAGCCGTTTGAACTATTTCTTCATTCTCAGCAGTTTCTTGTGCCTGATCTTCAACATCCATATCAGCAACATCGCTAGTACCAATACCAAACAATTCAATAGTACCTTCATCATGCCTCCCCTGAGTTTCTGATCTCCCCCCTTATCTTCCTTGTGTTTATCTGATTTCCTCCCCTGTTTGGGAGAATCACCACCATCATCATCATCTGAACCATCTGAATAATCATCATCTTAGGAATCTTCATCCAGTATAGCTCTAACCCTTTTCCTCTTGAGATGGTTTTCCAGCTTCTTCACCCTAAGAGTCAACCTTGTGTAGACTTTGGCAAAATTTTCTTTGTGACTTTTAAGTTCCTCCTCCAAAGAGTCTACCTGAGCAGTTAACTTGGTACATAAAGCCATCAATTCATTTTGTCCAGAACTACCCTCATCACTTCTAGCTGTGTTACCTGCTAAGAGAGGTGAATCATGGGGCAAGGATCTAGTTGCCACTCTAGTTAGACTAGGTGTGGTCCTTCTCCTATAAGTGGTGATAATTGGGGGTGTTTGGGTTATTTCAGGATTTTGATTGGGTGTGTGATGGGGATTAGTTGGGTTGACTGAGCCTTCACCCTGATCAATATGAAGCATTTCTGGAAAGAGAGGTACTACAACCCCAGTAAACAATCTACTTGCCATAGCCATATTTTGAAAAACTTTTTGTTGCAGGCTAGGAGTAGGTAAAGTTTCTTTGTGTTTCTTAAGCAAATTCTTTTTCTTATTCAGAAAGGTTTGAATAAATCTTGGGTACATAAGAAACTTTGTTTTGCTGTTTACATTTGCAACCATACTCTCAAATATGAACTTTGAAAAATTAAAAACCTTATTTGTTGACAGACATATGAGAGCAATAGCAATATTGCTACTGAATTGCTCCCATGCTGTCTTTTTGGGGCTTAAACAATGTAAGAGAGTATGTATCAAAAATCTCCATTGTGGGGAGAAACATCCTTTTTGAAAAGTAAGTTTTTGAGAGGATGTATCATACCCCATTTTTGAAAGTTCTTCAAAAATTCCAGTGTTTAGCATAGTGTTAATACCATCTGAATCTTCCAACTTAAGATGTCTCCTAAGTGTAGATTCGGTAAGAACAAAAGATATGCCATCCACTTTAGAATGGATTTGTAAGTCTCCATCTTCACAGTCAAGACAGTTGTATTCTGCCAGAACTGGGTGATGTGAGAGACATATAGAGTAGGAGAGACAGTTAAAGCATACCTTATGTGAGAGTGGTTGAGGAAATCCACTATCTCATAAAATTTTGGTTCATCTCCTTCCTCTGTTTTCTCTAGAAAAGCCACCTGGTTGTGCGTCTTGACGAAATCCAAATTAGCCATAAGTTCTCAGTAATTATTGATTTAACTGTGGTGAATAGTGATAATTTTAGTTAGAAAGTAGAAGATGAAAGTGAAATTGAGATTTTATTGAGAGAGTATTAGGGTTTCAATTGACCGACTTAAAGAATAAATTAACTTTTATTTTAGGATAATAATATAATAGAATAAAAGTTAAAATATCTGGATGATGATCCCTCGAAAACCGTAAATCAATCAGTAAAAATCGCAACAAACGTCCAATGGCTAGTTTTTACTCCAAAATTAATTACTGACACAATAGTCACAACGGCTAGTTCAGCAGTATAAACTTCGCACTAGCAGCACAAAGTTTACACTAGCAGTACAAATCATTATCAAAATTTTCAAAGAACAGTATAAACTTATATGAATATTGTTACACGCATATAGTTTTTAGCAAACTATCAGCTATCAACGGATTTGATATGTCTTTACCAATAGCCGTTTGCTTTGGACTAGCCAACTCTTCACAGTTAGATATGGTTAGTTGATAACCATACAATTTTTGGTAAATTATCAACCATTAACAGATTTGATTAGTCTTTACCAGAAACCGTTTGCTCTGGACTCGTTGGTTCTTATGTGGGTTAGACATGGTAAACCAATTACCATTTGTGGTGTGGAAAGATCATACACTGAGCTCCAAATCACCATTCAGTCCAAAACATAAAGCACTTGTAATTCCTTGGTGCTTATCATCCATTCCTGCAATTATTAGTCCACAAACAAGGAAACATAGTGCAAAGCACTTGTCTCACAACATAACAAGCATATGACTAACAATGCACATAAAAAGAAAAATTAATTTCCTTGTGGTACCCAAGCCATAACAGACTTAGGCTTGCCTCTTGCATCAATATAATTAAATCTTTTTAGAACAGTTGGAGTACCAATAGATTGAAGTGGTCTCCAAACCCATGATGCAGATGCATTAATACCACTTCCCAAATTTCCCTTAGCAGTATTTTTAAAACTGCCAGTATTAACTGCTTTCCTAACAGTATTAACTGCTGGGTTTTCAGTTGCAACCTTAGGTTTCCAAACTTGTTTGTTTACAACTGCTATGTTGTTAAAGGGCCTTTTAACAGTTGTTGGTGCTGATTTAAAAAGAGTTTTTGCACCTAGAACTGTTGGTCTTGGGTAAAGAGTCTTATTAGGTCTGGCATTATGAGTTTCTGGTCTAGCAGTATGAACTGCTCTTGGTTAAGACCTTAAAAGAACTGATCTAGGTATCATTCTAGCATTTGTTGGGTGAGTAGGAGGTTTTATTGAGTTCACCCTAGGACTTGAATACCTAGTTACCCTATTGTTGCAATAAAATGCAAGATGGTCAAAGCTACCGCATGTGAAACAAGCTTTCCTAACACAGACAAAGTCATCACCTAGTTGGTGAGACTTGAGGTTGTTCCAATTCTTTTGGTTACCTCTAGGCTTGTTTGTGGTTCTATACATTTCAGCATACCTAACTGTTGGTTTAAATGGTTTAGCATTTGATCTAAGCCTAACAGTCTCAGGTTTGACCACTTTGGGAACTTTTGGTTCCTGCACTTTAACACTAACAGGCTTAACCACAGCCTGATCATCCTCATCATCAGAAGTCCAGTCCTCTTTGGTTGGAGCATCTGAGTCCTTAGCTGAGGACACCTTATCCTCAGAAAGTGAGGCATCACTTGCACTCTCATACACAGGTTTATCAACTACATTCTCTTTAGGTTGAGGACCATATTTAAGCTCAGGTAGTTGAAATTCAGGGAGTCTTGTGTGTTCTAGGTCTATGCCTGAGGGTGTTGGAATTCCCCTATAAGGAGGTGGAACAGACTTATACCCTAGGCCTGACTTAGCTTTGTTTAAGATTTGACATTCAATTATCTTTTGAACACCTTTTGATGTGTATTCTAGTATGTCTACACTCATTTGAATGTTCTCCTTGGCTTTCTTAACCTGTTCCAGTTCATGTTTCAACACACTAATGTCATTATCTCTAAACATTAAGTCTCTCTTAAGTATAATAATATCATCAACAAACTTAGACTCATTACCTTTATAATGAACAATTTGTTCTTCTAACACAACTAAAGCCCTTTTATGATTTGCTAAATTAAAACTGGTTTGGGTTAGCTCTATTCTTTGTTCATCATATCTTTTCTTAAGAGTTTCTAGATCTTTTAAAGCTTCACATGATTTAGAAAACTTAGAAACTTGTACCTCAGAGTTTGAAAATGCCATGAGAGCCATCTCTGAAGATGCTTCTGCTTCCTCCTCTGCAATATAGCTCCAGTCAAATCCTAAGCCATCAATGGCAACCATAGCCTTTGAGCTTGAGTCTGTAAAGTCCACAACTCTTGATTTGTTTCCAAAGCATCTGCTTATGTCATCTTGTTGTCTTGGCAATCTGCACTCCCTTGAATAATGACCTTTTTATGGCAATTATAACATTCAATCTTTGACTTGTCATACCCAGCAACATCATTGCTGTTAATGATTATCTTCTTGCCTGTCTTCTTCAAAAATCTCTTAGCCCTCATGCTAAGAAGAGAGAGTTGCCACTTGATATCCATCTCTTCAATATCATCTTCATCAATCTCTTGAAGGTCTGCATGAGTTAGCATACTTCCATTGTGCTGAGTAGTCAGAAAAGCACAATAAGTATTCTCATCCAAGAGTCCATTAGTACTGCTTGAGGTACTAGCAGTACCAATATTTGAACTAGCAGTAACAACTGCTCCAGCAACTTGCACTTCTTCCACTTGGCTTGAGGTACTGGGAGTTGACACAAAAGCCAAATTTCCAGATCTTAAGCTTGTACCCCCAACCTTCTTAACATCTTGCTCCACTATCTTGAAATTGCTATACAAGTCCATCAGACTCATAGAATCTATGTCTAGCTTGTTCTTTTAGAAAACTACATGCATAGCCCATTCAGATGGTAAACTTCTTAGGAATTTTAAGTTGAGATCTTCCTGAGGTATCTCAATTCCTAGAACAGCAAGTTGACTCACTAGCTTTTGAAGCCTGTTAAACATATGATCTAGTGACTCATTGCTTGTAGCTGAAAAGTTCTCAAATTGTTGCTTGAGTAATGTCTTCTGAGTTTTCTTGGTGGCTTCATTCCCACCATATCTGGCAACAATGGCTTCAAACAGAGTCTTGGCACACTTGAATTTACTGAAGTTCAGTAATTGATCATTAGGAATAGTCAGTAGTAGCAAGCTTCTTGCTTCCAGATCATTCTTGTGCTGTGCCTTTTCTTCACTAGTAGTTGGCTTTGTCTGCACCGTTGTTTCAGTCTTACCTTCAACAACAGTCATTGTGGTTGTGGGCTTAAAGGAATTACCTTCTTCTCTGATCTCCCAAAGTGCATAATCCTGCACTTTAAAAAATTGCTCAATTCTTAATCGCCACATATCGAACTCATTGGGTTTAAGCATTGGTAGCTTAGCAACAATGTTGGTAGAAGATGTTGTCTCCATGTCCATCTTTTCTTGTAAATCAAAAAGTATCAACCTGTCTCTGATACCACTTGATAGGATTGATTATACACTTAGGATGTTACTCCTGTTAACGTGTATGTGATACTCTGAGTTGATATAACCAAGTATGCGGAATCTACTTTGTTATACTTAGAAGAATATTTAAGTGATTGATATAAACAGCGTATGAACAAGAGACAATTGTGTAACTTCGAATGATTCAATATTATTAATTCAATAATATGAGTGATCTTCTATCACTAGGGTTTACAACCTTGAATCTTAACAAAACGATACGTATTCTATATAACTTCTCTCTATTAAACTTTAACCTAGGAAATCCTTTTATAGACCAAGGATTTCTGTACAAGATAACTATAATCTATACCAATAGGGTATACACAAAATCCTTTCTATAATTATCTACAACACGTTTACATAAATCATAAGCAGTACTAACTTTCTAATGCGACCGTACTAACTGACTTTGTACTGTCAGTGTTGTCTTCAATCTCTTCAGCAGTACCAACTTATATACTAATAGTTCCAACTGTTAACCTTAATTCCCAACAAAAACAAACATAGTCAAAATTCGCATTCAAACTGTCCTTTTGACTACCATGTATTCAAACTGCCATAACTTCCTCTAGAAACATCCAGTTAACAATCCGTTTGATGTTCCTAGAAACTTGCATCTTTCTAACCATGTATGGTGTAGCAACCTGTAGAATTCCCTAGTCATTAGTAAACGTTAATCTAGTATTAACCCATTATTACAGTTCACTTAACCATTTTATGAGCAAAATTTGAAAATTTTGTTTATTACATTTCTAATAAAAAATGTTGTTATGTGATTCACAATACTTTGGAACGAGCTCACACACGCACCACGACAGTCCAATATACAAATAAACACCTAACGGATCCTTAAATCTTATTCTAGGCCTGTTACTATTCAAGCCCAACACTATTCCAACCCAAGTTTTCATTTTCTTTTTATTACTAATCAACCCAAGGTACATTCACTTGATCACTTTTATTCAATATTTCGACACACAAACTACACTTTATTTTACATGATTCGAATCCTTATACTCCCAAGATTTAGGAATGACAAATTTCATTGTTTGGTTCACACGTTAGATTCATAAACGAGACCTAAAGCAATCACCATTCGACCACATGTACTAACTCATTCAAATATAACCAATTCGACACAACTTAATTTCTACCTATGCCATTGAGTATTCCCTAGTTGAAAAACAATCCCACAAGCCTGATATACACTTCCTAATCATTTTGGACACGTCTAGAGGTCATTTGGACCCAATGTATATCGTATATAAATTTATATATACCACTCGACCCCCTTGTTATCTCTAAACCGAAACTCACATCCACTTGAACTAAAATACTCATTGCCTAGCTAGTTTTATTCTTTTGTGGAAGTTCTATCGAGTTCATACAAAAACCTTCGATCTCTAGCTCATTACAACGTCCTATCACCACCATTCTTGGTGTTGTAAGTCCTCGAATCCATTTTCCCTACTTACTATAATTTCCAAGTTCATACTCATTTATTTATTTCATTCGACATTCATTACTAGCTTTCTCTTATTTATTTCATTTTTTCGTATTTCATTTTGTTCATAATTATGACCTCCTATTCAATGGATGGCTAGAAAATCGAGTTCTTTATTTATTCGACATTTGTTTAATCATATAATCACTTAACGAGACTCATTTTGATCTCAGTTTGAATATCGAACGTTTACATCTTATATATATATTTTGGACCTTTTGGTTATGTCTTTTAGAAATCTTCCTATAAAATCTAATCTAATCGAATAACCTATCAATTAAATTACACCACTCGATTGTCCATATGTCACTCTAATAAGTTGTATTAATAAACTCTTCTAATAAGCTCTTATAACCCCTTTTTTAAAACCCCAAGTTAATCCCTATCGAGACAAGTTTATAAACCTTTAATATGTCGAGTGGGCTTTTTAGCCCACTAAGCTTGGAATAAGCCAAACCGAATAAGCCGACCTATAAGTAGTTTGAGGATGTTTTTAGGACATTAAAATAAGCCCAAGACCAAGCCCAAAACATTCGAAAACCATTGGATCGATTACTTTTAATGGGCCTGTTTTAAAACGTTAAAAGCCCATTAAGCAAAAAATAAGCTCTTTTATGAAATAAGCAGTTTTTATAAACTTAATTAAGCTATTTGAAGCTTATAAAACTCTCGAAAATAATAATCCACAAGTTTTTTGAATTTTGGACTTAAACTGCAAAATATGTTACTATTTGGGTTAAAAATGTAACTTTTGTATAAATATGTACTAAACTGCCAAATTTATAAGTTATGGGTAGAAATTGATAAAATAGTAACTAGAAACCATAAAATGTCATATTTGAATGATTTGGACAAAGATGTAACTAAAACCTAACCAAGGACTAACGGTGCAAATGTTTCACCGTTAGGGTTAAAGGTGTAAAGTTACTATAACTTCAATGACCAACCAGTAACTTATTTTATATACTTTTTCGCTAATGTTTTATTACATTTTTGTCCTAAAAATCCATTTTCCAATTCGTACGATTTATATAACAAACGTTACGTTTATATTTACGTAACGTGATTTTAACAAATAAACATAACTTATCATCCACCAACTTTTGAAGAGATAATAATTACGGATTCAATAAACATAAAAACATGATAATATTATATATATATATAATATTATTTTTGAACTTTAAGCATTTTAAGCATATCATTCATTCTCATCACAAACCCATTCGTTATCCGATACTTTTCCACAATCATCATTCACATAAGTCAAGCTTAAACCATCGAAATCTCAGACTTCCCTATTATTCAGGTCGTGTGTTGGAGCCGTTACCGTGTTACATTTGACATAACATTACCTTGACTTTTACAGCTAAGGTGAGTCATAGCCCCACTCTTACTCTTTAATACTCATTTTAAACTACTTGGGAGAGATACATGCTTAGAAATACTTTACTCGCTTGATTTACATACACGATTTGCATTTACATAAATACTTGCACACATACTTGATTTCGTTAAACATGATTGCACTATTCTTGATTTCATTGGCAACTGTGACTAGACTTGATATAAACGTACATCCTAATACTGCAGTATTGGAAGGCCATTAATTTGGATACATCCTAACATTGCGATGTTGGAAAACCATTAATTTGGGTACAGCCTAACATTGAGATATTGGAAGACCATTCACTTGGACACATCCTAATACTGCGGTATTGGAAGGCCATTTATTTGGATGATACATGATTAACATACTATTTTAGCAGTGGGTTGTAGACACACAGGTTGCAAGTCTTGTATGGGCGGGGCTTGGGACTGAGTGGATTTACAATGCCTTTGCTGTGGAACTCTTATTCAAATGCTTTACGATTAAACTAAACTCTATGAACTCACCAACCTTTGGTTGACACGTTTTAGCATGTTTATTTTAGGTTATTAAGGCGATAGTGGATGCATGGATCTTAGAATCATTTGCATACTTTGGAGACTTATACCTTATCTTTTACCATTCGATACATCTTGGAAACATCTATGTAACCTTATACTTTGGATTTCTTGTTTTAACTTTGATTTAAATAATTCGAATGGTTACATTTCAAAACGTCTCATTTAGAGGTCGTTTTCCATACCTTGTTCTATATTATGAAATAACTCCCCATTGACACTATCTTTCCGCTACGGTAATTTGGGGGTGTTACATATGGTACATAATTTTTGGACTTCAGAATTGTTCCAGAAACTTGAATTAATCTGACCAAAATCCATAATCTTCTTTTCTGCTCCTCATGTGGTATTTTCTATTTGTGTTGTTTCTGTATCAGGTTCTTCTATATCAGTATGAGACACACTTCTACTTTATCTTTTATTAGTCAATTATATGAAATTGAGATGTGAATCTAGCTAAAATAATTCTATCTATGTATTCTAATATAATGCACTTTTGTACCACCCTTTGAAGCTTCTAAAAATTCAATGCGCTGATGTGTCTTGATGGAAAGGGCATCGTTATTTTAGTAAAGTACAAATCCAATTGAGCCGGAACCAAAACTTCTTCTATACTCTTTCTCTACATTGAATTCCATTCAAATGCATCGGTTACAATCAATCAATTAATTGTTCATACAAATCATCTCCAAAAATATACCTCTGATTTGTTATTTGAAATCCTATCTTTGACTTTCTCCACTCACACAATTGTCTGATTTAATAATATTCGATAAAATTGTCAGTAAGTTAAGATCAATTTGATGTTTTTTTTTTCAAATCAATTTAACTGTGTTTCAAGTCAATTTAAAATATAAATTTTAGGGATTTACTGATAATACATGTTTAATTTTATTGTGTTCTTCAGCACACCATCAGGTAATGATTTAGAATGATTAAAGGTTTCATTTTTGAATTGTGATTATCCTTTGTTTATATATATGAATATTGTATGCATACGCATTTTCTTATTCCATCACCCGCAATTTGATCAGGTAAGTGATCTTATTTTGCTCCAATGAAAATGTGTTCTTATATTAAGTTATTTGGATTTGGATTTGTTTTTCATTGTTTTTACTATTGTTAGTTTTTTAATGGTAGATTTGGGCAAAGAATTGGCCAACACATGGTGTGCTGAGAGCATAAAAAACTAACGACTCAAGTTGTTTTTTGATCAAAAGGTAAAAAAAATTTGTTTGTGTTTAGGTGTTTTTGTTTCTGATACAATTTTTACCAGGCTTTCTCAACAGGTTTGTGGCGGGCCTAAATATATGCATATTACATGTTTGACGAAATGCCTAAATAAAACTATTTCATACTTTTTTTTGATAATCTATGAAAGACAAATCAACGTTGTTTATCACTAATTTATGTTGTTCATCATCCAGGCCAATTTGATCGTGTGTATCTTGGGTCTCCTAATATTGTTGTTGTACTTCATCATGAAAGGAAGTGGACATATGTGATAAGAAGGGAAGTCCTTACAGATGTTGGTAAGATTGGTTGCTCATAACATATTCATTAAGTATATTGTGTTTTACTTAATGTGTCAAATGTGGATCCTTTGCTGACTTTTTTGACCTTAATGTAGCTTTACCTCTTAGCCAACCTGCAAATAATATGTGGCAGTGATAACTTTATACAAGTTGTGAAGCAAGATGCATTTACAAACCCTGTTGATAATTCTTTTCTTATTTGACATTTTTTTATATGTTGAACGATATTTAAGGTTATCTGATAGGTGAAAGTTGAGTATTGGTTATAAATATGTGTTTGGATATGAAAATTTTAATCTCAATTAAAGAAGGCCTCTCAAGATAGTGGAATTTTTGTAAAGAGTCTATTGATCAATTATTTCTATTGAATATTTATCTTTAAAGGGAGTATGCTCATAAAAAATTTAAATGCATATTTTTTCATCTTGTGGTGCTTTAGTATTTGACACAAGGCTGTTTGGTGCTCTATGTATTCAAGGTTATAAGTGTTCTATATGCGCTATTAAACTGATTATTTTGATGTGTAGCAGCGATGATCAATAGGGACAACCTTGCTAAAAATTATTTGGAACATGATGTTTTGATAAGAATTAGTTAAGTAACAGTGGCATGAAACTGATTATTAGGATAAATGTAAAATAACCTATGTATCCCTAACTACTCTATATCAATTATATTTTATGATCTTTCAAGCTATAATGTAAACTTTATGGTGACAAGGCTTCTTCTTTATCTCCATGGCCAAGCCACAATGTAAACTTGATGAGAGTAGAGCAGGTCGATTTATAATTATCATGTCAAATTTCCAAAGTATTCTTCTTTATCTACATGGCCAAGTATTGCAATAAATGCATTTTCCAGTTACAAATCCTTGCTGTTTTTTATTTTGTATGATTTCTTAGTGTTAGAAAGATTAACTATTACTGACTTACACCTTTTTTGTCCATATTATGCTTTACAGGCACCCGCTGTTTGTAGTTCGTGTGGTGAAACAAAAGACAAAAATGGATCAAAGAAGGTGATCCTTCGGCTTGATTTGGTTGATACGTCAACTAATCAATGATCATACAAAAATGCCGACATCTCTCCATGTATGTGTTTTCCTGTCTGAATTATGCCATGATCATCTATGAGTTCATTACATGATATATGCGAACATGATAAAAATTGTGTTACACGAGTTGTATACTCTATGGTGGATTTTTTTTTGGGAACTGCGATATTACTAACACTACGAAAGATTAATGTGCACCAACTTATTCTGACAAGTCTAATAACCAATGGATTGTTAGAGAACTGAGTAAAATACAATGTAAGTATATTAAAGTGGGTAAAACTGTGTGGGTTGGTGGACGGATTGAAATGGGTCAGTTCTGAAAATCATTCAAAGGGGTTGGGTTGAGTGGGGTTCAACAACTTAACTCTTTGTTATCTTTTAGAATAATGAAAATGAGGATGAAGAATATGTTTACTCCTGTGTCGGTTCTACTATGTTCACTTTTTTTTTTTTTTTTTTTTTTTTTTTTTTTTTTTTTTTTTTTTTTTTTTTAATTTCTGGTCATATTTTGGTACTCCTCAAATCATTGGAATCATTGGCTAACAGCCGGAATATATTCCTATATTTTCTAGTACATGGTAATTTTATTTATGTTAATGATGGGTTTTTGGCATACAGACTTTATAGATAAGATAGAATCAATATACATGAAGAGGATGCACCAAGAGTGTGTCATCTTCCTTTGCCACGTGATGATCACCAGGAAGACATCGAAGCTCTTGAGAGAAAGATTCAGGAGAGATTTTCTAGGAATCATATAGAATATGCATTCTAATGGCCAAAATTAACACAATTAAAGGTTCGGTTAGTTATGGTTTATGTAATGCTTTTTGTCTAACTCCAGTGTAATACATATTTGGTATTGTGTTTTTGTCAACGCAGGTGTAAAACATTTGTTTATGATCAACCACTGGATATGATTGTTGATGAAGCAAAGGGCATCGACATTGGAAATTCACAAAAAGAGGTATATGATGTAAGTTTTATAAACTGTTACAACTCAATTAATAATATTGTGTTTTTGACAACCTTAAAATTATATATTTTTTACCCGTTAATAAGGCATATATTCACGGAACTAACCATATAACATTCTCTTTTTATATAGTTCTACCTTAAATTAGTTAAGTTTAGAGTATTATGTGCACTTTCACGTTGGTTTAGTAGAACGTAACATTTGCTAAAGTGTAAAATTAGCATTGTTACAGTATAAAGCTCATGTAAAAGCTTTGTGATATTTCAAAATTAACATGTGCTGAAGTATGTAACATCTTGCACGGTTACAATATAAAGCTCTGTGATAGCTTAAAAGCCTAACACCTACAAGTCTGCACTTATAGAAACGAAATGGATCTAGACATCTGCAAGGTAATTTACTTCTTAACTAAGTGTAACATGGGAGTTATTTAGTCTCTTATTAACCTATGATGGACTTTTTGTTACTTCTAAAAATTACTATTAGTACATCAAAGTAACCTATTTAGTGACTTATTAAACTAAGATGGATCTTTTTACTATTTGATTAGAATGTTACTACATACAATGTTGGTACTTCAAGTAAAAAAAAAAAAATTATTCTTTGTAGGTTGACAATAGACTTTTCATTTCAATTTCCTATCAAATTTGATCCTTTTTTGTACTTGGTTAATAAGTCGTTCACGTTGTGGTCCCATGTATTCAAGAATGAGATGCTTTGATCAGTGTTTGGTTAGCAATTTTATTGTCTCGGGTATTCAAGAAGTTTGAGCTGGAAATATACGATTTCTTACATGAATGATAAAAGCTCACTCAAAATGTTTCCAGTTTTCTCCATTTGGTATGTGAAACTTATCCTTTAATATTTCTAGTCTCCGGTAAACAGTTGTGAGCTTGGTTTGAACTCGAATAATGGGCCAAGTCTGCATAAGACAGGTCGAAAGTTTATCAAAAGGTAATTTTATGGTTTTTAAATACTTGAATGATGTTTACTGCTAGCTTTTGTGATGATGTTTAATTAATAGTTTTTAAAATACAAGAAAGAAAAGTAAAAAAATATTTGTAAACCGACCCGTTTGGAATGCATATGTAATATTTGGTAATATGATTAATATTGACATTTAACTTTTGTTTGCAACTTTGGATGTCAATTTTCTAAATAAGACTCCTTCAAATTCCACATCACCATACACGACGACTGCTAATCAATGAACTAAGTCATTAGTCGTCATCGACTAATTTTTAAGGTAACCATTAATAATATAGGTTATGTATGTATGCGCAGATGTAACATAACTCAGGCATGTTCTATGTATGTGTACATGACGATTGTTACAAATTAAAGGCCGTATTGAAATTTAGGGCTATAGCCAAGTGTAATGTGAATTCATTACATGAAATTATATGCGTTTATTTGAATAGTGTATTGTGAGTACTTCGTTAATTTCGTTACATGAAATTTTATATATATATATATATATGAAATTTTATATATATATATAATATATATATATATATATACGTATATATATATATACGTATATATATATATACGTATATATATATATACGTATATATATATATACGTATATATGTATATACGTATATATATATATATATATATATACGTATATATATATATACGTATATATATATATACGTATATACATATATACGTATATATATATATACGTATATATATATATATATATACGTATATATATATATATATACGTATATATATATATATATACGTAATATATATATATATACGTATATATATATATATACGTATATATATATATATATATATATATATTTAGGGCTATAGCTGGTTGTGTTTTCAATTACATATTTTTTTCTCCATTTATTCTTATGTCCACATTTAAAGCTAAAGGTGATAAAGGGGTTTGGGATTACTAACTTTTCTGCTTATTTGCTTATGTACTTAACCTATTTGCTTAGAATCTGGTCAAGCACTTGAAAAGGCACATAACTTGCTAAAAAGATTAGGCGAAAGTCAAAATTAATATTAAGAACTTAAAATGTCAATTTACGCCTTTTTAACATGGTTATTTGCTCATATAGTTGTGTTATCTCAATATTCGTAATTTTCTTTACCAGGCTGCACTTATGCTATCAATATTTCCATCAAGAGTTGTAGGTGAGCCACTGGGTGTAACACGATTGTTTGATGTTCTGTATGTTATTTTATCTTTACAGGATACTTTTTTTTTTTTTTTTTTTTTTTTTTTTTAATTTTAATAATCCAAGTGGCTTTAAATGAACCCATACTTAGAAGTACCTCAGCCTTTAGCTTTTAATATATTTAATCTTGAAAGTGAAAAAATTTCATGGAAATGTACGTAGTTAACATCAACGCTACACACATGATCCACGTACTCTAAGTTTGGCCCAATTTATACTTGGATAAGTTGGTGAAAGTAGTTAGTTTTACTCCTATTCGTTGAAGTC
This sequence comes from Artemisia tridentata subsp. tridentata, assembly GCA_021014915.2. NCBI lineage: Eukaryota > Viridiplantae > Streptophyta > Magnoliopsida > Asterales > Asteraceae > Artemisia > Artemisia tridentata. The sequence continues at coordinate 293,466,186 of CP139506.1, forward strand.
TTCACAATGGACTCATGCTGGTAAAAATGTCTTACTATCTTTTAATACTTAAAATACCTTCCCTTATAACATAGGGGAAGCCATAACTGAACAAGCGGATCATTTGGTAATTGAACTTGATATCTTGACATTGTTCTCAAAGTTTGATATATTGACCTACATATTTCTTACGCACTTGAATTACACTTCAGTTTATTACAGAAAACTGCACATTACTGTGGTTAGTATAATTTCTTATCCATAAGTTATTGACTTGCACTATAGAAACTTTAGAATGTATAATTAATGGAAACCCAAATACTCTAACTGTTATGCAAAACATGTAAACGTTTTTGTTAATGTTACTTATCCATTTTGGTTACTTGACAGGGATGAGGCAACCACCGAGAGTTTGTTGTAATTAACTATAGCAAAAAACTGAATTTGCGACATCAAAAAAAAGAATACTATGCAAATGCATTGACTGCAGCTAATGAAGCTGAAGCTTTAGCAGATGCACAGCCTAACAGTGAATCCAAAAGTGAAGTAACAAGTTGCCTACAAGAGGCTGAGGAATGTGAATTAACCAAACAAGGTGTTCAATAAGAAAAGGCCACTGCCACATGTTAGAGAAAAAAAAAGTAAAGTAAAGTAACTCACAATACCGTCTTCTACTGGTTATGGGTCTCAATACCATCTTCTACGGTGTATGGGGGAGGTTAAGGCGTAGACAACCTTACCCCTACCTAAGGTAGAGAGGGTGCTTCCGGTTCTACCAAAGGTAGAAAAGGACCTCCGGCCTTGCAAGGGGTGAGGATCGAACCCTTGACCTCTGTCTCCAGAGGCAAGGGTGTTAACCACTTGATCCAACATTGCTCTTTTTGGCCACATGTTAGAGAGATATAGTGAATAATTTTCTACTTTTGAAAGCACCTAATCTCACAAGTTTGCACACATGAGTTAGTCAACGGGTCAAAATATACGAATTTTTGTGGATTGGTATAAGTTGGGTTGGCCTAAACCGTTATTATCTTAAAAAAAATAGATATTTTTTACCAACAGATCGTTAGATAAAATGTGTATACATATATTATTAGTCACAACCTCTTTTTACTTATAGTTTTTTGTTTTTTTAAACTTATTAGATGTTCGAGGAATGGATATTAGCTAATCACTTCATTAATGCTCACTACATACATTTGCTTGTGAAGATCAACAAATTTAGAGACGACGATCCATGGACGTTTATTATATTAATAGTTACAAACACAATTGTTTTTGGGATCGTTGATTTATTACTTATTATTCCTTTAAAATAATAATATAACATGTTTACGTCCGCTATTCTTTGTTACTTTATTCACACACTCAATTTCTAAATGAATAATTTATTTAAAAATCTCATGAATCAACGGGTCTATAAGCTAGTTTATGTATATGAACGAGGTAATGACTATACCTTTCTTTATTATAGTAACATTTATCCATTACATTAGCCCATTCGGATGTCACAATCACCATGGTTTTTCTACGGAGTATTTAATTTGGTTGTTTATCATTTTAATCCAAACATATGTTAGATACTCTTTAGGTAATTATTTAGGTAATTATGGTATGGGAGAGATTTATTGAGATATAAAATTTAAAATGAGAAGTATGAGAAGAAATTTCAGCTATATATTTTAATTGAGATGGAGAAATTTAATAGGATATGCATCTATATTTGTAGGTACATATGAAATATGCGGTTGTGATTTCTTCTCACCATTCTTATTTTAATTTTATTTCTCATTTTATCTTAACTCACTAAGTTATTGTATTATTTATTTAAGAATTTTGCTAAGACAACTATATGAGTTATGATTAAGCTAACCTAAATTAAAAAATCAACGATTAATTATCATCAAATATGTATAAATATGAAAATAATGAATTCATTAAATGATAATTTTATAATTATAATAATTAAATATGCATAAATATGAAAATAATGAATTCATTAAATGCTATTTTTACACTAAGACTTAATCATAACACATGAAGTTATGGTTAGTAAAATCATTTATTGGATTTTCTGATGTTAATTTTAATATAAATAGTCTTTCACACAAAAATTAACGGGTCTAATATTTTAAATTTAAAGTTGGATATCTTGTGGGGACCACTTTTTTTTTTTTTTTTTTTTTTTTTTTTTTTTTTTTTTTTTTGTAAGACAATACGACTAGTTATATTGAACTTATCATTAGAGTATCTATATCTTTATTTTAGGATTAATTTCATATATCACCATACTTTCATAATTAATTTAATATATACAAAATATTGAATGAATAATTTACAATGTTTTAATGTTTGAGTATATATTAAATTTTCAACTAAAAGCAGGGTGATATGAAATTGACCCTTTATTTAAAACGGAGTATATTATACTCATTATTTATTATTTTGTTGTCGTTGCTAAGTGCTTCTTCTATTCTTTTCTAAGTGTTTACCTGATAATACTTTTTATCCCACCTTTAAATATTTGCAACATCATAAAATCACCAATTTTAGTAAAGTAACATTTCGTTAACTAAAAAAAGCATTTGTTAACTAAAATATGCATTTATTGCAACCAACTGTGATAGCTTAGTTGGCTACCAAGATTTCTTAGGGGCTTGGGGAGGAGAGGTTTTGCTAGGGGAGGTCTCAAGTTCGAGTCTCACCCGAGACTTTTACCCCTTCAGGCGGAATAGGAGGAAGTGCAAGCGGAGTTCAGAGTCAGCATACTATCCAATTAGAAGTCACTGCTATCTGAACTACTAACAAATAACAAGCCGTTCTAAAAAAAATGCATTTATTGCATACGTTAAAAATTTGTTAGAATATGTTAGTGGGCAGCAAAGTAGGACGAAGTAATTATTATAAATATCAGAGTTAATTTCATAAATGGTCCCTGTGGTCTGTCAGGTTTAACGAATATAGTCCCTACAACTTTTTTTAACGGATCCAGTCCCTGTGGTTGCCGACCAGTAACGGGTTTGATCCCTCAGACTAACTGTCGTTAGTTTTTTCCTTTAGCTAACGACCGTTTGCAACAAATATTTGCACCGTTAGTCCTTTATACTAACGACCGTTTATACTTAACTCAAAATTTAGTTTTTTTTTTCCTAAAAAAATAAAATAAAAATAAAAATTTTGGTTTTCTTATAATCTTTTTTTCTAAATATCTTTAAAATTTATACACGTTTTTATAAACATTTTTATACACACATTTTTATACGCACATTTATTACACCTTTTTATACACGTTTTTATATACACGTTTTTAAACACACGTACACATTTATACACACATTTTTATACACGTTTTTATACAAACGTGTGTATAAAAATGTGTGTATAAAAACGTGTGTATAATAATGTGTGTATAAAAACGTGTATAAAATCGTGTGTATAAATGTGTATAAAAACGCGTATATAAAAACGTGTACAAAAAGGTGTGTATAAAAATGTGTGTATGAAAACGTGTATAAAAATGTGTATAAAAACGTGTATAAATTTTAAAGATATTTAGAAAAAAGAAAAAAAATTATAAGAAAACCAAATTTTTTATTTTTTATTTTATTTATTTTTATTTATCTATTATTATTTTTATTTTTTTAGGGAAAAAAAACCCCAAATTTTGAGTTAAGTATAAATGATCGTTAGTATAAAAGACTAACGGTGCAAATGTTTGTTACAAACGGTCGCTTGCTAACGGAAAAAACTAACGATAGTTAGTCTGAGGGACCAAACCCGTTACGGGTTGGCAACCACAAGGACTAGAACCGTTAAAAAAAAGTTGTAAGGACTATATCCGTTAAACCTGACAGACCGCAGGGACCATTTATGAAATTAACTTTAAATATTATTAAAACCCGTAGAAAACGGTGTCGTATTATGCATGAAAAAACAACTAAGCTACAGTTGAATTGGAACAATTGCTACAGTTGAAAAACGCTATAATAACAGTGACCAGTTAGACAACACCGTTTGGCCAGTCCTGGATGTTTTTAATATTTTCTCAAAGTTTTAAAACATGGCAAAAAATACCCCCGAACTATGCGACGCTTTTCAAAACCAGTCCTGAAATTTTTAAGGAAAAATGGCTAAAAATACCTCCGAACCATGCGACATTTTGCAAAACCAATCCTTAACTTTTTTAACAGAGGAAAAAAAAACCACCACAACGCGCGGGTGCCTAATCTCGTTTTAATTATACAGAAAAAAACCCTGGATTTATCAGTTTGTTTCCAGTTCATATACCCATCCCCAATTTTTAATCATAATAACCAAATAAATTAGAAAATATGAGTTATGAAGTATAACAAAAATCAAATAAACTCGTGATCCTGTGCATAAGGTTACACAAAGAAACCTAAACACAAAAAAAGAAAAAGAAAAAAATAATTACTAAACACTACAATTCTGAAAAAAAAAAAAAAAAAAAAAAAAAAAAGTGATTGGCACACATATAAATTTGATTGGGACACTCAATGTACAAACAATTGAAATAGTTTATATTTACAGTACAACTGTTTAATGAGTAAACTACACCGTTCGTCCTTGTGGTTTGCGTTGACCGACAAGTTTCGTCATTTGACCGAAAAAAATGCACCATACGTCCCTAAATGCGAAACGTTATGTATCGTTGGTCCTTCATTTTAACGGCCCTCATTGACAATCGTTAAATGTACAAACATGAGGGTATTTTTGTCTTTTTAAATCCACACATGAGAATAAAATGTAATAACCAATAACCAATTAAATAACTTTAAATATTAGTATTGGGGCCATCACTATCAATCTTCTTCATCTTTATTTATTCATCTTCACTAACTAGTCCACCACCACTCCGACCTTCCACCACAGCTTCCATTTCCATCATTTCCGGCCACTTCACAAACCTCTAATCAACACACGTAAAAGCTTAACGAAAATCTAATCCTCATTTTTCATAAACATCAACACCCCATTTTCATAAAATCATAACCCAGAAACATTAAGCCATAAAAAACATCACTACTAGATCTATCAAGCATCAAAAATAGATTTTTACAATTACAATCATCTCATTTTCATTCTCTTTTCTTTTTCTTGTATGCACAAATACACTCTACAAGTCTACAATAACCATTATCTCCTTTTACATTTCTCTCTCTTCCTCAAAAGTCTTCTTCATACACTTCTTTCCCACCACCGCAACCCTCAAACCACATAACCATAATAAACTGACGCACACCACTCCATTTCCACCACATGCAGTCACGAATCCACCCACCCTTTCATCGTTGCTGCACACAACCCTATCACCAACCCTTTAATCTTTTTACCACTATCAAACGAACAAACAAAAATTTCAACTATAAAATCTATAGAACAATATTTTAACACACAAAAAAGAGTTTTCATAACCAAAGTCCACTATCAGTCACACAATAAATCAATAAACATAATCTATAATCTGAAATTCTATAATCAAAATCCTCTATACGAACATTGTAAAACCTTAAAATTCGGATTTCCATTTTTCGTAACTAATTTGAACTTTCACCCAAGCTTTTGTAATAATTAATTAGACACCTAAAACTATATGCTATGTTATGTTAGTATATTAAATAAAGTTAACCTAAGTATTATGCCTAAATACAAGTTTATTATAAATTCAAACTTTCCTAACTATCTACAAAATTATTACACGTTTTCTTGGCCATGTACAATATACAATTCCACAAATATAGCCATAATTCATGCCAATCAAAAACACAATCAAAACACAATATTATAACTTTCCTTACTGACCAGAAATACGCTCCCTATTTCCCTATTAGTACTACACGTTTCCTGTTTTCTCTCCCATTCATTCGACTAATAAAACACACACAAGTGCTGCCATTCTCCTCTCTCAAGATCAAGGATTCGAAGGGTTGCTCTGGGTACTGATCTGTGGGTTGTGATGGTGTCTTGTTCCTATTCTATTTCTCTCTTCGTCTCGAATGTTAACAGCAGGTATCATCACCACACTCTTGTTTTTTTTTTGATCCATTCGACACACCTAACATGAATACTAATCTGAATTTCATGATAACTAAACCTAAACGTTAACAAACTTATTTGATTTATTTATTTTGTTGTTCGATAATATACACGCCAAATTCACGTGTAAGCGCATGCGTAGTCGGGGGTGTGATCATGTTGTCTTGTGGGTATGTCTCGCCTTGTATCTTTTGATTTGAATGGTTGAGTCTAGTTGATAACTGTTGGTCTAGTATGCAAGAGTTTTTGTAATATATATATATATATATATATATATATATATATATATATATATATATATATATATATATATATATATATATATATATATATATATATATATATATATATAACACATAATCATATATATAAACACACATGATTACTTGTTAAATAAGGAGGGTCGAATGGAGTGTGTACAACGATGTGTGTCGAGTTGGGTCTAGACACGTTTCAAACCCGCTTAAACGAAGGAACATAGCTGTAGTTAACGAGGGTTTGGACTGGATAAAAACATTTGAGTCACGTTGCTTGTCAAGGGTTAACGACTATGTTCGTGTTGTGTGGGTCGAGTGTGTTTGGTCTCGTTATTTCTTTGTGTGGGTAGCGGGCTGTGTCGACTGGTGTGAATAAACCCAGGTTCATGTTGTCTAGTCGCTTATTGAATGGTGTTGGCTTGCCTTGTTGCTGCCGTTTGAAAACCCTCGCATCACTTTTATTTTGACTCGTCACTTTTCCTTGTATCTCCTCCCAAGTATGTATGCTATCATATGTATATGTTGAGGTTGAATCCGGTTGCTTCCCTTCCTTGTCGAATCAAACTGAAAGTCGCCCTAAGTGATGGCATTACTGGTCCATTTAACGAAACCTAGAATAAGTTAAAACCAAATGTATGTGATCCGCAAATGTTTGTGCATTCGAGTCGATTTCGGGTCTCGATATTACCTTGTTGAACGAAATGAAGTAGAGGATGAATGCATGGTTTTTCAAAAACATTCAAATGAAATTTTGCGTGATCAGGTAAAGGAAAAATTTGCATGTGTGTGATATAAGCCAAAAATTTAACAAAAGTGACACATCTAACCCTAAAACAATGATAAATTACATGTTAGACCCTGAATTTTGCTATATTAACACTTTGGGCCCTAAAACTATTATGAGTCGTCATATCAAATCCTAAATCATTATATTAAACACATTTAACCCTAAAGTTAATTAAATTGTCATTGTAAACCTAAATTAGAAAACTAATTAAATCGGGAGAGTTATTAAATATAGAAACCTTCTAAATATGGCAGGTTACTAAATATAGAAAGTTTCTAAAAATAGAAGAAAACCCTAATTTGTCAATCTGAACAACAATAAGTACTGAATCAGAGATAACTTATGAAATGGTTCTTAAATAATAAGACGATCATTAATTCGTGTAGATTCGCTGAAGAAGGAGTAACTTCCGATCTATGTGTTTTCTGATGTGGTTTCAATTGCGGTATAAGGTACAGATATTCTGACCTTATCTCTTAAGGTTTCTCATGATTCGTACACATCTTTTGATATTAGTTTTGATTATGATACCTTTGATCTGAGCCTTCCTAGTATGGCTTCCTTTGACTTATGCTCTATTTGAACCTTTGCTATGCACCCTTAGATTTGTGAACCTTTGGCATTTGAACTTTGATATGAACCTTTGCTTTGAACATTTGATATGACATTTGAACCCTTCAGTTTGATACATGAGCCAATTTGTTTCCTAGCCATGAAGGTAACATGGCCGTGTCATTGATGCACCAATGGCATGACTCTAGTGTGGTTGAGTGATGTTCCACACCGTCCCATTTTGATTATGATATGCGCACTTTATATTTGTTATGGCCAATATGATTTGTTCGGGGGCGTATGGATGCATCCTAGATTTGTTTTGTATATGCTATGCTATGATTTGTTTGGTGATTGATGTTGGGTGCAATCCACGTCTTCACATTTTGGGAGCTGATCACTCCAATGGTTACTGAGGACTCCCCTCCTATTACATTTGGTATTCCGAGGTCACCCCTCCGAATACAATGGTTACTTATGCTACAAGATATGACATGATATGATACGATATGATTTGTTTGGGCTCGGGATTGATTACTAACCTTTCCTTACACTTGGATAACCATTTGTCTATGCCTTCTGTTTCCCCAATGCACTATATGATATTCTTCGTTCCTTATCTTTTGCTTTGTTTGTATATATCTGTTCACTGGGCTTTTTAAGCTCAGCCGCATTTCTTTTCCTGCGGCAGGTTTTAGTTGGAACTGGGTTATGAGTGGAGAGTACTTTGGACTTAGAAGACTATACTTTGATAGCTATTCTGGATTAGAGATGACTAGAAGTGATTACATTTTTAGACTTAGTATTTATTGTTGTTCTCTTTTGTAACCTTGTATTTCAGAGTTTCCCTTTGTAACCTTTGAGATTCGTTTGTATTATTTAAGTCATATGCTTGTGTTTGCTTTGATATGTCATCATAATGTAATACTTCTACCCTTATCGGGTTGGGGTGTTACAATTATGGTATCACAGACCAGGCTGCGACTTGTAGTACATTAAACCTTGACCTGTGAAGTTTAGACCCTTAAGTTTCCACTGTAGGCGCTCATTAGACAACCTTTGAGAAATTGCTTTAAGATCTCCCCATAAGAACCTAAGTCATTACCGGTGAGGAATGGGTTGACTAGGACATCTATGTTAGTAGCATTACTTCCGCATCACTCTGATTCGTGCCTCTGCCTTTAGCTATGCCTTATAAGAACATTTGTTTCAGAAGCTAGAAAGTTTTGCAACCTAAGCTTAGTAACCAAGTAAGTTTGGAATACCTCGGGAACTACATGGATACCTTACACCATTTAAGTTTCACCTTCTGATTTTGATCTCCAATTCCGATCAGTTTGATACCTTTCCGACCATCCCGAAGGTCATTCAACCTTAATGTGATTGACACATTCTGTGAATTCATTACTTATGCTGGATATAAATGTATCATCTGATACTACTTAACTCTGCATAATCCATTACTACTCCTATGAGAACTCTGGTAATTATTAACCACGGATAAAAGAAGTTTGTTCCCTCCCTTTGAATGATGAACCTTGTCTGCCAACCAGTCCCTTTGGAAGGATATGATGTAAATACTATCTCAGTATGGATTTGTTAACTGAGCATGAAGATGCTGATAACTGATATTCCATACATCTCACTTTTGACAGTTATACGATGTTCGCATTACCGATGATACACACCCTACCTGCCACTTATGCTAAGAAGCTAAACAGAATTCCAACACCTTGAACTGTTCGCTTATCTATCTCAACACTATGATGAACCATGTACTTGACCTTGATATATGAACTATCCGTCTGGCTTGACGACCGTATTCGTCCTACAAATCCGTTTACTTTTGATATATTTGATTTTGAGGTCTTTTGATTATGGATTGGCTGGCTCCTCATAAAGTTACCATAAACTACCATATCTGATATGTGACCTTTAGCAATCTACTTCATCCTACTTTGTTATGATGGCTCTCAACCACTTAAATCTGTTAAGATTAATGTTTGCCATGGAAGTGCAGACTCCGATCTCATTTAACTATCAAGTTTCTCCTGAAACCTATTAGTATCCACCCTTGGAAGCTCTGGCATTGGAAGTATTTTGTTGTACGAAAATTTTCCGATGTTCTCTGATGAACCTCTTGGTATTCCCTCCAGCTTGGGAACTAGAGTTGGCATTGAACTGTTCTCAGTTGACGAAACCATTGTGCCATCGAAGTTGAAGGAGCAGATGGAATATGATTTTGTTCACCCTAGTGTTTCTCTTGGGATGCTCCTGTTGGCTTATGAAGAAGAAAGAGAGAAGTATGCGACGGTGTATCGACTGTCGTGAACTTAACTGTATCACTATCCGTAATCGTTATCCATTTTCCGCGTATCAATGATTGATTTGGCCTACCTTTGAAACTCCGTATCAGATGGCCTCTTTTTGGCTTTGAAGGACTGACGAAACATCCCCAAGAACTTCTAAGAAGGGGGTTAACTAATCGAGAGTAACCTCCGTGAAGTATTTCAGTTTTATTCGTGAAGGAGAAGGAAAGTGACGTGAAGTGTATGTAAAGTTTTCCCTAAGATGATTCCTGAAGCTACTTTTGTACTCGTTATAATCATTATGAGCTTTAATGATGCCAATTGTATTGGCTAATTTGTCAACTATTCTTATGCATCTGATGAAATTATGTTTTCGCGAATGTTTGGATAAATTGTCATAGTATGACATTGTGTTGTGTTCAGAGACGAAAGGGGAACATGGAGATTGTTTCTGTACTAAGTTAGAATGACCCTTTGTTCTAGAAGAGAAAATTTGATTGGCGTTCAAAGATCGTAATAGACAACACTACAATGTATCCTGTGGAGACAGAGTTTCCCACATAAAGGACCAAGATTGAAGACCGTTATCGGAGTTAGAAACCTTGTAGAAGAGTAGTAGAAGATGTTCGCGACAGGCGTTACCGTGGAAGAAGCATATAAGAAGAAGAGAGAAATTGAGATGGGACTCGATTATAACTCATGCAGCACGTGGAGATTTCAGTTCGGGCATCAAGACAACCAGATCGTAGGAGACGAACTGTTCAACACACAACCTGGAGTCGACAGCAGCGATGTTTACCTTAAAGCCTGGAAAACATTACTTGCAAGACAAACATGGTTGCGAACATAGAAGGAAAAATGATATCGAATTGATGAATTTTGAACTGGGCTAGAAAACCTGTCGAAGACACGCAGTCTTGCTTCTCTATTCATTTTAGTTGTACTAAGATGAATTGATAGCAGAAGCAGATTTGCGGATGGAAAGATGCACAGTAATCATGGCAGAGATTCACGTTACTACACCACAAGTTCAAGAAGAGGTGCCGAAGGCCTGAAGGACCAGACTTAAGTTTATAATTCTTTTTCACCGTATGATCGGATGGACAAGCGTAAACAGACTACTCGGACTTGAAAGAAATTTTGAAATTTTGTATTTGAACGGACGAATTTTGAAGCAAACATTTGTGTTTGGAAGAGTTGATTCTGTGAAGGATGAAGCTATTGATGACGTAATTCACTTCCTCTTAACCTACTTAAGTTTCCGTTACCTGATGATAAGATCCTTTGAATGATTTAGGTTCTCTGTTAGTAATTCCGTTCTGTGTTCACTCTGCGTATGTTGGATGACGGTTTTGATATGAGAACTTTGATGAATTGTGGAAGAATTGATGCTTTTGATGACAAGCTTCATTCGATGATACTTACTAGGTTCCGTTACGTTATCTATGCAATCTGTTTCTTTGATTTCGAATCCGTAGTGATGATTTGATTCAGACCAACCCTAGGAGGTAGAAGGATGGTTAGGTGATTAAGATAAGTTGCTTATTTCATGACTTGAGATAAAGTATGGTCATCATGAGGGCATATTTATATGATGCTAGTATTATGACGTCTGGCCAACATGATAATACTTACATCATATAACGTGCACTTATTGTGATCATAGGATATTTCGAGGAGTGCCTTAGAAGCCTTAGAATTTTTTATATCTGATTGAGACTTTAGGTTCATTCTACCTATACGCTTAATCTTCCTTCACCGTTATACGATTTGATACGTTTGGAAACTCGACACGCGTTTGCTGACCTCTGTACTTCCGATAAGAATCTTAGGTTCTGTTGTAGAGCTTTTTGCCGTTTGATGTTATCAAACAATCTGTTTTCTGTCTGTATGGATTCGATCTGTTACTATGAAGGAGTACACCTATGTTTTGCTATATATACGTCTCACATTCGATGAATCTGTTCATGATGATCTGTTATAATTAAGATATGAGATTTTGGATTCTGAGAAAACAAGACCTGTCTGTTTATGAGAATACCTTTGAAAGGTTATATTGAAGACGAGACTATTTGAAAATCTGAAGAGTTAAGCATATTTATCACCCTTATATTTCTGCGTATTCCCTGTATCTCTTCGGAGAGAATACGATTATCATCTGTTACGTTTGGTATATTATTCTTTTGATCTGGATTCAGTATGGTATGTCTTTTCTGAGGAAGCCGAAGCTATTTTGATCAACAAGATAGAGTCATGAGAAACAAGTCATTCACATTTCCGTTCACGGTCCGTTGGTATTCCGTTTCGTTTCACTTCAATTTTCGAGGACGAAAATTTTCTTTTTAGAAGGGAAGAGTTGTAAAACCCTAAAATTCGGATTTCCATTTTTCGTAACTAATTTGAACTTTCACCCAAGCTTTGTAATAATTAATTAGACACCTAAAACTATATGCTATGTTATGTTAGTATATTAAATAAAGTTAACCTAAGTATTATGCCTAAATACAAGTTTATTATAAATTCAAACTTTCCTAACTATCTACAAAATTATTACACGTTTTCTTGGCCATGTACAATATACAATTCCACAAATGTACCCATAACTCACGCCAATCAAAAACACAATCAAAACACAATATTATAACTTTCCTTACTGACCAAAAATACGCTCCCTATTTCCCTATTAGTACTACAAGTTTCCTATTTTCTCTCCCATTCATTCGACTAATAAAACACACACAAGTGCTGCCATTCTCCTCTCTCAAGATCAAGGATTCGAAGGGTTGCTGTGGGTACTGATCCGTGGGTTGTGATCGTGTCTTGTTCCTATTCTATTTCTCTCTTCGTCTCGTACGTTAACAGCAGGTATCATCACCACACTCTTGTTTTTTTTTTTTGATCCATTCGACACACCTAACATGAATACTAATCTGAATTTCATGATAACTAAACCTAAACGTTAACATACTTATTTGATTTATTTATTTTGTTGTTCGATAATATACACGCCAAATTCACGTGTAAGCGCATGCGTAGTCGGGGGTGTGATCATGTTGTCTTGTGGGTATGTCTCGCCTTGTATCTTTTGATTTGAATGGTTGAGTCTCGTTGATAACTGTTGGTCTAGTATGCAAGAGTTTTATATATATATATATATATATATATATATATATATATATATATATATATATATATATATATATATATATATATATATATATATTATATATAACAGGAGGCGTTACACGTAGATAATGCCACGTAAATGCCACCTCATTGCCCAGTAATTGTTATACCAGCCATGTCATCACATTGTGGCCATGTAAGCAATATTTATCAACTAAAATTCGGATTAATTAAAATGTTCAAAAATTTAGTCAATTAAATGATTCGAATCTGGGATGTTAGCCACAATCAATGAAGCAACTTAACCATTGGAGCAATCCATCAGTTTGTGATAGAACTTGCAACACATGATTGATATTAAGTGGAGCAATTTTAATTAACCTCAAAAATTAACAAAACCCTAAAGCCATCAAAACAAATACACTATTCACCAAAACACCGCGTCAAAATTAGTTAAAGATACGTAATGTTTTTATTCTCACGTGCCTATTTCCTCAAAACCCTAATGATGACTATGTTTGATCTTATTTATTGGTTGTTAAACAACAAATGTGGAAGGAAGGCAAGCACTGACATCAGAAGCTGCTAATGAAGAAGTAGAACAAGGGTATAGTTATGTACAAAGGTATGTGCGTTATATATATGTATGTACACATTGCATGATCCACAAGAGGATATGAATATGGTACAGCTTAAAACGGAGTCTGTCCTTTTACAAGGAATTCATGTGATTGTCAATTCAGAAAGTAATGAGGTATTGCTAATTCGGCATAATAGTGTTACTTTAAGAGTTTTCATATTTTTGTTCAGTTATTGTTTTAAATTTAATTGAGGTTGAAAAGGGGTAATTGCTTCTGTGCAGTTATGTTCATATAATCTTTACATGTTTCCGGACTCTAAAGCTACATTGCATCAGTTGGTGCTTCTCATGCTAAATAAGTTTGATTGTTCTTTTGCCCATCCAGTTAATTTACATTACAGAAGTTATGCCTAACGATTAAATGCAACTTATCTAATGTTATCTCTCTTTCTTCTCTTCTTCTTTTTGATTAGGAATTGTTGAAAGCGTTGGTTGGTTTTATTGATGTTGATGGGCTTTACTTTGCCCTTACTCAGTTAACTCACTGAAACATCTCTCAAAATCACAAGTTCCAGGCCCTTGGACTTGGTGAGTAGCTACTGATCTCTTTTATGTATCAACATCTTAAGAGGCTATAGCTTCAATATTTCAATTGTGTATCATGTTTAGCTCTTTTATATATTTTCTTCTTTGGTTAATTAGTTACTGATATCTAGGGAATTGCTTGAAACAAATACGCTAGCGGAAATCGAGGTGTTAGAGAATAAAAAGAAGGAACTGGATTGTGTGTATAATTCAATAATTGGTCAGTTTATGTGAGGAATGAGAGGGAGATCAATATACAACCAACAATGATCTTCTTTGTCCCAAAAGTTTTATTTTTCTATCTATATTTTGTTTCAGCTTTTGTGACTCAAGGACACAAACTTCCTATTGCTTCAAGTGTTAGGTTCACTCACCCATAATGTATTCCTTACGTAAGACCTCGCAGATCATTGTATTCGAGACACTAGAATATCTTAGTAATTTCTATAATAAGATTTATCACACCATTAGACTTTTAAAGAATTGGAAAACTTTAGCACTTAATCTGAGAAAGGTAACATTAACCTACTGAGCTTCACTTTCATGTCACTTGATCTGAGAAAAGTAACTATAAATGCCTTCTAATTAAATTTCTTTTTAGGCCTTAGAAAATTTGAGACCATGTGCGGTTGCACAGCCCATACACCATTTGTGTGTATGTGTTTTGATATGGGGCTGAATTTTGGGAAATATGTTTTAGGTTTTTGTGGTGGGACATGATTGGGGCGCAACAGCAGCTTGGCATCTTAATCTTTTTAGGCCTGATAGAGTCAAAGGAATGGTTGATATCTGTGTTCCATTCTTTCCTAGGAACCCAGATATGAAGCCTACTCAATTTTTCAAATCATTTGGAGATGACTTATATATCTCCCAGTTCCAGGTTCTCTCTCACACATATGATATGTTACACATGGTCTACTAACAAATAGTCAAAAAAGTTGTGCTTATACCTAAATAGCCTTAAATTCCGCAAAACTCATGAATTATGAAATCCTATTTTTGGCACAATAAGTTTTTAGGAATCATTATTTTGCAAAATTTGACTTTTCCGGTGTATTTTTCTAATATGTTGAAGGGAAAATGTTCTGCATAATATTTTTGGAAAAGACCAAAAAGAAGCTTTTTTCAGTGAGGTACAATTATATTATTAGTCCCTGACCATGTTTTTGTACACCATAAGTTCTGATCATAACTATTATGTTATCAGAGAGCTTACACTGCTGCCCAGCAGCCTGTATATTGGGCACCAGCACCAAACTCTTTTGAAACAAGTGACCCGTTTGTTGCTGGTCCTCAAACAGGAGTCGTGGTTCCACACGAGTCTAACCCTTTTGGTCCATTTGAATCATAGCCTGATCTCATGATGGCTCAACCGAAGACATGTATGCAGATAAAGCTTCCAACCTCAAGGTAGCTATAGAAATTTCATTCCTGATTAGTTTTAGTTGGCAATTTCGAGCCATATTTACGGTTCAATTACCGCATATGGGTAAGTTAGTTTGTTAACTTATAGTATATATTTTTTAAATAACTGAATCATGATGAATATGCAACTTAAACGATTACTTAGTCTAATTTGTATGGGTGGTCAACTGAGCTAAGGGGGTTTGAGGTGATAACACCTAATCTTGCATGGCTAAAGGTAAATATTCTGTAAGCGTATTAATAAAGTTAGCAACATCTTTTGATCTTAATATTTAGGTGTAAATCGAAAAATTCGTTCAATTCTGATTTTTGAGTTCACATGAGCAATAACTCCAGAACTTTATGTGCGAGTAAGTAAACACATGGTTTGTTTTCTCATTTTAAAGTGCACATAAGTAGGCATTGATGACTTTCGTTGAACAAATTCAATGTAAGCTCTTTATTTATAGATTCAGTTTCTTATTACACATGTGCTGTTTTGGATATGCAAAAGTTGGGGTTGAAGTTCTTGGTGCATCAGGAGAGTCCAGGGTTTATCTGTTCACAGGATCAGATTAGGTCGGGAACAGGTTACAAACTACAAATACCAGTTAATAAGATCATTATTCTCTCTTATTCTTCTTTTTCAGCTGTTTTGTATGTAAGCATTTTCTATGTTACATTTACATAGTTTGCAGGAGCAGCACCGTCTCTAGGTGCAGGGGAAATTTTTATCTCAAGAACATGGTGTTGTATCTACTTGGTCCCAAAAGCCTTAAAAAGATGTTTAATGAAGTTGAGACTGTAGCAACAAGAAACCTAGATAAATGGGCTGGCCAGAAGTCTGTTGAATTGAAGGATGTCACTGCAAATGTAAGTAAAGGGAATCATGATAACTGGTTTAAGCTACAGTTACACAACTTGCACTTAGTGATAACAAAGCTAGGTATATCAAGATTCTAATAAACTTTCCCTGTTTTACAGATGATATCTGATCTAACTGCAAAACAGATGATAAGTTACAATCCAGAAAAGTCATCTGATAATCCGAGTGAGAACTTTGTAACCTCTATACAAGGATTAATCTCCTTTCCATTAGACATTCCAGGAAAAGCTTACCACAAGTGTACAGGTACATAAAATAATTTCAATAAATGGTATAGATAGATAGCTACAGAGAAATTATAAGTACTTGCCGGATCAACTCATATTTGTATTTTATTTTGTTTAATTTAACAGATTTGATTTAGTTGTTTAACTTGGTGATTTGATTTAGTGATTTATGTATATAATCTGTAACTATGCCGAGTAGTGTCAGCCATCTAATGATAATCATACGTTTGTTTAGAAATGCTCGCTATCTGCTGAACATTTAAACTGTCTTTCTGCCAAATGTTTGCCAACTCCTGAAGTGTTGACTGTGTATCTGCCAAATGTGGAAGATGCTAAATGCTAACAGTTGTTAGGAACTCCAAAAGAAACGGTGTCAATTAAACTGGGATTTTCTTCTCTATTATAACTTCCATATAATTCTGTGCTATAAATTATTAGGAGCTACTAATATTTGTTAGCCAACGAGTTCGAAATGTTGAGGTGAATGTCAAAAGGAGTTGAAACTAAAATGTAATCAAGTTATTACCAAGTCTGCAAATTTGTCGTTCAATGGCTTGACCTTAATTTAAGCCATGTTTGGCTTCCCTTGAGCGTTTTAATTTGAGCCAAGCGGTTGTGTTTGTGTTAATCTATTTAGCAGGCTTATGAATTTGTATAAATTCTTATGCTCTGAATATGCCATCTGATGAGAGGGAAAACGACACAATCATATATACATGCAAGGAGATCCACAGACGTGGAGGACTTGGCCAAGCTCAACAGACATTGGGTGGAGGACCTGCTACATCTTCAAGTGCTACGGTTATGCTATTTCTTTTTATTTTGGTTATGCATCTTCAAGTAAAGAATATGTAGTATATATATATATATATATATATATATATATATATATATATATATATATATATATATATATATATGAGATCTGTTTGCAGTAAACTAAACATAGATCCAGTTTTCTTTCGAGAGGCAACCGTTCTCCCAAATACAAGTTAATACTGGTGTGCCCTTGGTGCATGTACTGGGAGTCTTATACACGTCATCTGGTTTATTTTCTTGACTGCTAACATTTCCTTATATGGTAATTTGTTTGACATATGTGTGTATTTAATTAACTATTGGTTATAAAAATATTATTTTAGGGATGTATGTGTAACTGGTCGAACTATGGAACTTGGTTGAGAATGGTATGCAATCTTTAAATGGCTTACATATATGGTTTTTGAGAACTTATTCTTTTTTGGATTATTTTTTTTTAACTTACCACGGCCTACTTTTGTGGCATTTGTTTAGATCCCTGGTTTTGTACATTTACAGTTTTGATGATAGTTTTTCATGTTTAGATGTTTGTTTCCCTAGATAATGTTTCAAAAGTAAGAAGAAAATATTGAGCGCATAACTCATGGAAACACCGCCACTGAATGTTCATGTACAACCACAGTTGGCAATTTAGGTATTGTAAAAGTTACTATGATTATGATTCTCTGAATGTTTATGTTCAACGCCCTGCATAGTTATATATTCATAAACATATTAAGAATTGCCATTAGAAAACCGATTTTTGATATAAGCGTTAGCTATCTATCCCTATCTTTAAGCATCTGATTATCTAATTAACTTTGAAAGTGCATCCAAACATTCCCGAATATTTTCTTGGTTATATGATATTTGATTCGTGATATCATACAATTGTAAAGAAGCAAAAGCAGTAGGGTTGTTTTTTACGGGTAAAGTCTTACGCAGTCACTCTTTCTGAATAGACTATAATATATTACTGTTTGTGGTTAGTTGATGTACTTTTTGTTAATTAAACATGTAAAAAGAATTAGGAGAAAAGTAATGGGCTGACCTGAACTCATCTGACACATTTTCATATATGACTTGGGGATTACCTCACCTATTTTCATAAACGGCCTGCTTTCCCCTTAGACCCATTTGACCTGCTACCTGAGCCGCCCAGCTTTCACTTTGTAATAGCGAAGGAAATTTGTTGTTAGATGTATACTGTGAACATGTATGCACATCTTTACTTTGCACCGTGGTAGTATTTTATGTAGGAGCTTAGTATCAAAATACAGTTATTCGTTGATTTAAAAGTTTCTGAATGCATTAGTCCATGATTTACATGTTGCAACTGATCTAAAAAACATGTCATTGCATTAATAACAGTGGTGGCAAGAAAGAACTTGGGGTGCTTCTGTTGCGTGGAATGACATGAAGGACACGATAAAGGTGAACAACATTTTTTTACTAATACATTTTAGGAAAGAAAGAATTCGTTGATTTTGAATTTTAGGAAGTCAAGTAGATTTACAATCCTTATTATTAAATTTGATCAAATTATACGTCTACTGTAGAAAAACTAAGATGAGTATATAGGTCCTTCATCATTGTTGTGATTACATGGATTATAGGAAAGTTCATTGTGCCTATGCAACTGAATGGCAAGAAATGGAGTATTACATTGGTTGTGTCTATAACGAGCTGCAGGAACCTCCAAGTTCTTATTTTATGTTGTTTGGTTTAACGCAGCGAGCATCGCTTCTTGGAGGTAAGTGTCACTAATAATTTTAATATTTTTCTATTGTGATCTACTTCTGAACTTAACAAAGGGTTGTACATAAATGCGTATTTGAGAAAATAAGTGTGGAACCACAAGTAGTGCGGATTGGTAAATATAAAAGTTATGTTGATTGAATAGTTTGCAAGAATATATTTTAAGAAAACCGTGAGATGGTTACTAAAGTGCTAGGTAACAACACATTGGAATTGGGTTGATAAGATTTCTCAACCCAAAGGTGAAAAAAATACTTGGTGTTACCTTTATAATCTTTAATTCTTGATTTATCAAAGCTAACAATTTGGATTGTTTATTTTACAGGAAAGAAAAAGGAAGAAATCGAGACTTTTATCAATGAAGGAGTTTACCATATAGAGAAGTTGAATGAAGATGGATGGATAACATATATTAAGTATGATGATGAAGGTATACTATACACTCGAAATACAAATGTCAAAATGTTAAAAAGCTTAATTGTTGATATATAGTTTTTTAATATATTTGTGATAATTTGCAACCATTTTTCATTAGATCTATGTTGTTGAGGTTCCAGTAAGTCTTGAAATTAAAGTTAATAGTCAACCTTTATTTATTTATTTATTTATTTATTTTTTATTTTTTATTTTTTTTTCTTCTGGTTAAAGAAAAGTTATAAAAGGCAAAAAAATTCAACTTCTTGCATCCTGAATCTAGGAGCAAGTATGTTCGTTTAATTTGTATTGGTTTATAAGTCTTCTGTGTCTTATTTAAGCTTTATGTTGTGTCTTGATTTAGTGTTATTGTAACTAAATATATTTCATAATATCATATATAAACTATGTTGGATTAGGTATAAATATTGTTACGCTATTGTAATGGTTCAATTTCATTGCTTATTGAGAAAGTTGTGGCATTGCTCATTTTGATTAATAAAAGTCAAGGCAAAACTTTGTCGAAAGTTGGGTTGTTTATGTAGAGGCCACGTTTCTCACATGGACAACTATATTTGGCTGTCTCAAAAGTAAAGAGCATAAAGGGATCGAAGATTCTTTGTTGTGATAAGGATGATAGTTGCGCAAAATCAACAAAAAATGTTGTATATAAAGAAGTTTTGTTTCGCATTTGAGCAATAAGAATGTATACTTTGTTCTTACGTACTATGTTGTAACTTTTTTTTCTCTCATATTCTATAAACGTTTATGTATTTTCATTCTTATTATTGTTCATTTTTGCTTTTCGGTATGTCCCAAATTAATTATCTCTACTATATATAGTAGTGGAAATTGTTTAAGTTTACTATATTAAACTTAATCAAAACTGTTATTTGTAAAACTATATGAAAACAATAAATAATTGTCAAATGGTATTTTTTTTTTTTTTTTTCTTTTTTACAAATATCAAAGCTGTAATGTATGAAATTTTTTGAACTGTGAATTATTTGTCTTGAAACAACAATTTTAAGAAGGAAGTGATATAACTGTATAAATTATACGTATAAAAATCAAATAAAGTCTTAAATTTGGAAGAATATGTAGTGTGTAGCTCGAACCAACATTCTCCATTACTTTCATCTTAGTTAACATTATTAGATAACTAAATGATTACCTAAACAAAACTATAGGTGGTTCTAAACCATGTCATGAGGACTTTCACAATAAAGTTCACATAAACGAATTGAAACCCTTTTATAGCACACAGGCTTGGTGTCCTTATTTATACCATATTTCTTGAACAGGTACCACTGCGTCTCTGCGCAATGGCGATTCTTATTCGCGAACAGATGGAGTGGCCGAGCGTCCCGCATTTTCATGTAAATTACAATATCACTGTTCTCTACAACTAATTTCGACTTACTTTCGTATTTATTTGTTTCTTTTTTCGTTTATCAATTATGCAGAACCACCATCAAGTTATATATACCTAGGGAGGTACCACCATCGATGCACAATACGAATCTGCTACTCTTGACAATCAAATTTCCCAATATACATGTAAGTACACATTAATATGAATTAAACTTTCCTGTGAATATGCGAGTTTAATTACCACATTTCTTTTGCGATAGTAAAATATGTCAACGACAATTATAAGACATGCCCGCCCATCGGGCGGGCTTCGAAGGCTAGTATATATATATATATATATATATATATATATATATATATATATATATATATATATATATATATATATATAACACATAATCATATATATAAACACACATGATTACTTGTTAAATAAGGAGGGTCGAATGGAGTGTGTACAACGATGTGTGTCGAGTTGGGTCTAGACACGTTTCAAACCCGCTTAAACGAAGGAACATAGCTGTAGTTAACGAGGGTTTGGACTGGATAAAAACATTTGAGTCACGTTGCTTGTCAAGGGTTAACGACTATGTTCGTGTTGTGTGGGTCGAGTGTGTTTGGTCTCGTTATTTCTTTGTGTGGGTAGCGGGCTGTGTCGACTGGTGTGAATAAACCCAGGTTCATGTTGTCTAGTCGCTTATTGAATGGTGTTGGCTTGCCTTGTTGCTGCCGTTTGAAAACCCTCGCATCACTTTTATTTTGACTCGTCACTTTTCCTTGTATCTCCTCCCAAGTATGTATGCTATCATATGTATATGTTGAGGTTGAATCCGGTTGCTTCCCTTCCTTGTCGAATCAAACTGAAAGTCGCCCTAAGTGATGGCATTACTGGTCCATTTAACGAAACCTAGAATAAGTTAAAACCAAGTGTATGTGATCCGCAAATGTTTGTGCATTCGAGTCGATTTCGGGTCTCGATATTACCTTGTTGAACGAAATGAAGTAGAGGATGAATGCATGGTTTTTCAAAAACATTCAAATGAAATTTTGCGTGATCAGGTAAAGGAAAAATTTGAATGTGTGCGATATAAGCCAAAAATTTAACAAAAGTGACACATCTAACCCTAAAAAAATGATAAATTACATGTTAGACCCTGAATTTTGCTATATTAACACTTTGAACCCTAAAACTATTATGAGTCGTCATATTAAATCCTAAATCATTATATTAAACATATTAAACCCTAAAGTTAATTAAATTGTCATTGTAAACCTAAATTAGAAAACTAATTAAATCGGGAGAGTTATTAAATATAGAAACCTTCTAAATATGGCAGGTTACTAAATATAGAAAGTTTCTAAAAATAGAAGAAAACCCTAATTTGTCAATCTGAACAACAATAAGTACTGAATCAGAGATAACTTATGAAATGGTTCTTAAATAATAAGACGATCATTAATTCGTGTAGATTGGCTGAAGAAGGAGTAACTTCCGATCTATTTGTTTTCTGATGTGGTTTCAATTGCGGTATAAGGTACAGATATTCTGACCTTATCTCTTAAGGTTTCTCATGATTCGTACACATCTTTTGATATTAGTTTTGATTATGATACCTTTGATCTGAGCCTTCCTAGTATGGCTTCCTTTGACCTATGCTCTATTTGAACCTTTGCTATGCACCCTTAGATTTGTGAACCTTTGGCATTTGAACTTTGATATGAACCTTTGCTTTGAACATTTGATATGAACCTTTGACATTTGGACTTTGATTATGACTCTTTGATGACTTAGACATTTGACTTGATATGATATGACATTTGAACCCTTCAGTTTGATACCCGAGCCAATTTGTTTCCTAGCCATGAAGGTAACATGGCCGTGTCATTGATGCACCAATGGTATAACTCTAGTGTGGTTGAGTGATGTTCCACACCGTCCTATTTTGATTATGATATGCGCACTTTATATTTGTTATGGCCAATATGATTTGTTCGGGGGCGTATGGATGCATCCTAGATTTGTTTTGTATATGCTATGCTATGATTTGTTTGGTGATTGATGTTGGGGGCAATCCACGTCTTCACATTTTGGGAGCTGATCACTCCAATGGTTACTGTGGACTCCCCTCCTATTACATTTGGTATTCCGAGGTCACCCCTCCGAATACAATGGTTACTTATGCTACAAGATATGACATGATATGATACGATATGATTTGTTTGGGCTCGGGATTGATTACTAACCTTTCATTACACTTGGATAACCAGTTGTCTATGCCTTCTGTTTCCCCAATGCACTATATGATATTCTTCGTTCCTTATCTTTTGCTTTGTTTGTATATATCTGTTCACTGGGCTTTTTAAGCTCAGCCGCATTTCTTTTCCTGCGGCAGGTTTTTGTTGGAAGTTGGGTTATTAGTGGAGAGTACTTTGGACTTAGAAGACTATACTTTGATAGCTATTCTGGATTAGAGATGACTAGAAGTGATTAAATTTTTAGACTTAGTATTTATTGTTGTTCTCTTTTGTAACCTTGTATTTCAGAGTTTCCCTTTGTAACCTTTGAGATTCGTTTGTATTATTTAAGTCATATGCTTGTGTTTGCTTTGATATGTCACCATAACGTAATACTTCTACCCTTATCGGGTTGGGGTGTTACAAACATCATGTTTATAAATTCAGAAATATTACGTAAACAAAATCCCATAAAAAGTAGATCTGGTGAGACTTCATGTCCTGATGTGCCGATCTACCTGGTTGGCAACATATGTGAGGGTGGCATGGTGGTGGCCGGCGGCGTTGTGGTGCGTTAACCGCCAACACTTCATTTTGGGGATGAGAATGATGGTTAGTGTGATTATCAAAACCCATATGATATTCCACCATCCATCCAACAAGGCAAACACCACCGTACACATCCACACACCGTCCAACCATCACCGCTGGTCCTCATCACCCACCACCGCTGGTCATTGTCACCCACCCTTGTCTTCGGCCACTGCTGCCATGTGTGCTTGAAGAAGAAAGATAAAGATAATGTTTTGTGAAAAAAGTAATTTATTATTTGGGTTTTATTTGGAAATAGATTTTTGATTTATGAGAATAAAATAAAATGGGAATCGTGATGAAAGATCTGAACTTTGCGTTTGTAGATGGTTTCAAGATTTAGTGAAGAAAATGGGGGAAGAAAGATTTGGGTAAACTGTGAGACGGAGGAGAGAGACAAACATGAAAAGAATAAATAAAAAAGAGAAAATAGAGGGTTATATGAAGAGAGGAGAAAAAGACTAAAATATCCGCACGTTGGTATCACATGTGGGCATTTAACGAATGTTAGTGAAGGCTGTTAGTGAGAGGGACTAACGATACATAACGTTTCGCATTTAAGGACGGATGATGCATTTTTTTGGTCAAAAGACGAAACTTGTCAGTCAACGCAAACTACAAGGACGAGTGGTGTAGTTTACTCCTGCTTAATACACGTTTTGGAGTGTCTAATTAAATATTCACTCCGTCCCAAAATTATTGTCCCATGACAAAAAATACACAGTTTAATAAAAACATGATTATTACTGTTTTCTCTCTCTTACTTTTGTCAGAATGATAATTTTACCCTTAAGTAATTAATTAATTTCTTCTTTAAAGTTTGTAATAATAATTTCAAGCAAGAATAATATGGTAAACTAGATCAAACTTCCCTATCTATATTTAGTAGTGGACAGTTAAATTGGGTCGTCACAAAAAAAAAACGTGGACTATTATTTTGGGACGGAGGAAGTATAAGAATGCGCAAAGCAAAAAATATGCTAGCCTCAGTCAAAATGCTAGATAAATAAAATTTTACGTAACATCAAAGATTTTTTGAAGCATCTTCTTAATTATAAATGTCGGTCGTTTATAGATAAAATAATGGTACAAATTTGTCACCTTCTTAATATGAATATTGACATGGATTTTTGACCTCAAAATGTCAACAACTATCAAAACTCAAGTACATATATATTATCTTTAAAATAATATTTTAAAGTGTATGCAGACTATATATATACATCACCAAAACTATGAATATTGTAGATTATCTTAAGGGTAGAGCAACCTTTGGCCTACCTTACATTATAAAAATTGGATTATAGGTACAAACCCTTTGACTTCGATTATGATTGCTTATCATGTCTTTTATCCATTTCTAAGGATGCAATCTTTATTTGATTGTTGAATGCTTAATACATTTACTTATGAGAGTCAATATTATTAGGGATGTAAATGAATTGGACGCACATGAATGGAGCCTTGTTTATATTCGTTCATTTAGTTTTAACCGGACAAATAAACGGACACGAATGCTTAAGCAGACGAATTTTCTTGTTCATATTCGTTCACTAAGAAATGAGATTGTTCGTGTTCGTTCCTTTAGAGATTAAACAAACGAACATAAATGAACATATGAAGACAACCAAAAAAATATACATAATATTCTAATATTGTGTTTTATGTGTGTTGTTTGGTTGATTAAGCATACCGATTTTTAAAGTATATAAAAAAAGTATACGACATACAAACATAAACAAATAAACGAACATAAACAAACATTAATGAACGTATAATCGGATGTTCACGAACTTAAATAAACGAACAAAACATTTGTTCATGTTCGTTCATTTAACTAAACGAACATAAAATCTTGTTCATATTCGTTCATTTAATAAATAAACGCAAATAAACGAACATTTATCGCACGGTTCATGAAATGTTCACTCAACGTTCAGTTCATTTACGATCCTAAATATTATATTCGTTAACTACTTCAGACCCTTTCACAAAAATTCAATATAAAATGAGGTGAGTTATTATGCATACCATAATATACTCACATACCAAGGGACTAATCCCCACCTTTCATTGCCATTAGATCTAATGGCTAGGATTAAAAGCCAATTAAGCCATTAAAATAATTGTTTTCTTTAATAAAAAAGCACAATGGCATATTCGTAATATTCACTTGTCTTATACGGAGCACCTCATTCTGGATCTGACTTTTTATTCACAAACGCATAAACCAGAAAACACACACAAACACACACCTCTAGCAATTAGATCCAGTAAATTCATCAAATGAACCATAAAAACGCTCTAAATCACGATAAAGTGGATGAATCTAGCGATAATCTAAGGTTTTCTGCAAAATTTAAGGTCGAATACGATCCGATTCAACCTCTTCAAGGTATGGTTTATACTCTGTTGGGAATTAAATATTCTGAAGATTAGTATCGGGAATTAAAGGATTACAAGATCAAGTTCTGCTCAAAGAAATATTCTAAGTATCATTCTACTGCTAGTGCATTTGATTCTACTGCTAGCTTTAAACATTCTACTGCTGAATGATGCTGCTGCTAGTAAAGAAGATTCTACTGCTGAGTGGATAACTATTGAAGTATTCTACTGCTGGTTGGATAAGAATACAAAGATATTATGTGTATAATAGTCAACAATACACGGTAGATAATATCTTTAGACAAAGTGTTCAGTAACAAGTTGTAAACACAGATACATGTTGTATCTTAATGACTGACACTCTCAAGCATGTGTTCGATTAGACTTGACAATATTGTAAAGATCTCTCTTGGACTATAAAAGAGAAATCATAGGCTTAGATATTGCACGCATGAATTAGATCATAACTGTTAAGAACATAGAACAAACACAACAATATCATAAGTGATAGAAACATAAGATTCAAGGTTTTGTAACCCTAGTGATAGTGAAGATCACTCGTATTATCTTGAATAATATTGAATCGTTTGGTGATAAACTTTCTTTGTTCGTTGTTCTATAACAAACATCACTGTTCCATTTCCATAACCAAATAACCTTCTAAGTGTGGTTAAGTAGATTCCGCATACTTAATCATATTAACTCAATATATCATATACACAAAGCAACAAAGGTCTAACAACCTTATAGTGTATCGAATCCGCTCCTCAATTGGTATCAGAGCAAGGCTGATATAGTTGATTTAGAAGAAGAAGCAGAAATGGACGTACAAGATACTCAGGCTACAAATATTGCTGCAAAGTTGCCCATGATCAAACAGAATGAGTTTGAATTATGGAGGTTAAGGATTGAGCAATATTTTATGGTTCAAGATTATGCTCTTTAGAATATCATTATGTATGGTGATTCTTTTACACTAGGTTATACAGATGTCATTCTTGAAGGCAAAACAGATAGGAAAAGAAATACTGGACCAGTTACCGGTGAAGAAAGGATACAGAAGAGAAATGATCAAAAAGCAAGAAACTTGCTGCTCATGACCATTCCTGGTGAACAGATGCTATCTTTTAGCAAGTATCCTGATGCAAAAACTCTTTTTGAAGAGATTTGTGCATGGTTTGGTGGTAATGAAACTACCAAGAAAACACAGAAGACATTGCTGAAACAACAATTTGAAAACTTTAGTTCAATTAGCAATGAATCACTTGATAAGTTGTTCTGTAGATTACACAAGCTTGTCAGTCAATTAGCTATGTTGGGAGTTGAGATAGCAAAGGAAGATCTCAACATGAAGTTTTTAAGAAGTCTATCTGCTGAATTCCATACTCATGTGGTTGTCTGGATGAATAAACCAGACATTGAAACCATGAAACTCAATGATTTGTATAACAACTTCAAAATTGTTGAACAAAGTCTAAAGAAGTCTGGAAACTATAGTACTAGTTCTGGGAATGTGGCACTTTTGTCATCTCCTAGAATTAGTAAGTCAGAAGAGGTAGATGAAGATGCAGGTGTTTCTACTGCTAACTATGGTGGTCCTACTACTAGTTCACAAAAGAATGCTGCTGGACTTGGAGATCCATCATTTTATGTATTTATGTCTAGTCAAACTAGTGGTTCTCCTCTAACTCATGAAGACCTTGATCAGTTGGATGATAATGATTTAGAAGAGATGGATATCAAATGGCAGGTTGCTTTACTTAGCATGAGGGCTAAGAAGTTTTGGCAAAGAACTGGAAAGCAGATTACCATCAATGGTAATGAAACTGCTGGGTTTGATAAGAAGAAAGTAGAGTGTTTCAACTGTCACAGGTTAGGACACTTTGCTAAAGAATGTAGAAACCCAAGGAAGCAGGATAATAGAAACACAT
This sequence comes from Artemisia tridentata subsp. tridentata, assembly GCA_021014915.2. Lineage (NCBI taxonomy): Eukaryota > Viridiplantae > Streptophyta > Magnoliopsida > Asterales > Asteraceae > Artemisia > Artemisia tridentata. The sequence continues at coordinate 293,494,421 of CP139506.1, forward strand.
GGTATAAGCAAGAGAAGAAGAAGGAAGTCACAGTGGAAGAGCCAAGGGCTATACTAGCCATAGATGGTGTTAACTATGATTGGAGCTTCATGGCTGATGAGGAAGAAGCACCAAAAGAAGCTGCAATGGTGGCCACTGAGACTGCTCTAATGGCCTTTTCTGATTCAGAGGTAAATTCTATAATCAAATGTACAGAATCTTGCTGTGCTCTTAAAGCTTATGAAGATCTTAAAAAGAAATTTGATGATCAGCTAGAAGAGCTATATAATACTATGGCCAATTTGATGATGACCAGCTATAATGGTGTTAACTATGATTGGAGCTTCATGGCTGATGAGGAAGAAGCACCAAAAGAAGCTGCAATGGTGGCCACTGAGACTGCTCTAATGGCCTTTTCTGATTCAGAGGTAAATTCTATAATCAAATGTACTGAATCTTGCTGTGCTCTTAAAGCTTATGAAGATCTTAAAAAGAAATTTGATGATCAGCTAGAAGTGCTATATAATACTATGGCCAACTTAGCTAATCATAAAAGAGGTCTAGCTGTTCTTGAAAAACAAATCTTACACTTTCAAGGAAATGAATCTAAGTTTACTGATGACATGAATGCCCTAAAAAGAAACTCAGAGTTCAAAGATGAAATAATTTGTTTGCAAAATGAATCTTTAGCTAAAGCCAAAAATAAAAGTGAAAATGTTAAGATAACGGTAGATGCTTTAGCTCATGCCTCAGAAGGAATTAATAAAATTTGGGAAGCTCAAGTAATCAATAAAGCTAGATCTGGTGTAGGATACAAGTCTAATCCTCCACCATACAGAGGTGTTCCTTCACCTCCAGGAATTGACCTAGCACACATAGGATTTGCTGAGTTTCAAGAACCAATAATGGAATATGGTTCTAAGTCTACTGAGATTCCTAAGGTAGAGAAAGTAGGTGAAAGTATAAGTAATACTTCACTTCCTGAGGACAAGGTCTCCTCTGATAGAAGATCAGATAGAATAGTCATTGAAGACTGGGTATCTGATAGTGAGGAAGATGATCATGTTATGTCTAAACCTGAAATAGTTAAGAAAGCAGGAACAAGGGTTCCTAAAGTGGTCAAAAAGGATACTGTTAGGCCTAGAACAAACATTAAACATGTTAGGCAACCAGTTAAATGTTGTGAACAATATAGATCCACTAACAAGCCCAGAGGTAACCAAAGGAGTTGGAATAACCTCAAGTCTGACCAATTAGGTGATGACTTTGACTTTTATAACAAAGCTTGTTACACATGTGGTAGTTTTGATCATCTTGCAGCTTTCTGTAACCAATGGGTATCTGGGTATGAAAAAAATAGGGTGAATTACAAAAGGCAAACTTCTCAATTTCACTTTCACTCAAATTCTAAGAGAACAAATCCCAGAGCAGTTTCAAAAGCAGTTTCTACTGCTAGTCAAGCAGTTCCTACTGCTAGACCATTCATGACTGTTAACCTAAGACCAACAGTTAAAAATGCAAAATTAACTTCAAAACATGCATCAACAACTGTTAAAAGGCCCATTCAATCAAAAGCAGTGGTCAAAAAACAAGTTTGGAAACCAAAGGGAACAACTACAAAGCTAGCAGTTTCTACTGCTAAGCATGTTGTTTATATTACTGCTTGGGAAAACAGGGAAAATGCTGTTAAGGCCTCAGCATGTTGGGTTCTTAAATCCAATGTTGCATCAACTGTTCTCAAGAGATTAAATTACATTGATGCAAGAGGCAGATCCAAGTCAGTAATGGCTTGGGTCCCCAAAGGAAACTAATACTCCTTATTACTGTGCAGGAACATTCATCTGATAAACAAGAGGATCAAGGATACTCAGATAGTGGATGTTCAAGGCACATGACAGACAACAAGTCTTATCTCTAAGATTTTCAATCAATAGATGGAGGCTATGTTACCTTTGGAGGAGGTATTGGTGGCAAAATTTTCGGTAAAGGTATAATTAAAACTGAAAATTTAGATTTTGAAGATGTGTTCTATGTGCAAGAGCTGAAGTATAATCTTTTTAGTGTCTCACAAATGTGTGATAAAAAGAACAAAGTTCTTTTCTGTGACACTGAATGTCTTGTACTTTCTTCTGATTTTAAGATGCCTGATGAAAGTCAAGTACTTCTTAAAATTCCTAGAAAGGGCAATATGTACAGTGTTGATATGAAGAACATTGTTCCTAAAAAGGCTTTAACTTGTCTTGTAGCAAAGGCCACATTGGATGAATCAATGTTATGGCATAGAAGGCTTGGTCACATCAACTTCAAAACCATAAATCAGATTGTTAAGAATGGTTTGGTAAGAGGTTTACCTAAAAAACGATTTGAAAATGACCAAACATGCATGGCTTGTCTTAAAGGCAAACAACACAAAGCCACTTGTAAACCCAAAATTTTTAACTCTATTGATCAATCATTGTTTATGCTTCATATGGATTTATTTGGACCTACTTCTGTTAGGAGCTTGATGCATAACAGATATTGTCTAGTTATTACTGATGACTATAGTAGATTTACATGGGTTTTCTTTTTAGCTACTAAGGATGAGACTTCTTGTAAAACCCTAAAATTAACATGATCTGAAATGACCAAAATACCCCTCCAATTTTGAAATTTTTAAGAACATGTGAAATCATACAAGAGACATATTATTTGTACTTAACCTAAGATAATTAATAACCTAAGTTATCTAACAAATTAAGCTAGTAAAAACTTCACACTATAATTTGTTACCACCAAAATAAATGTTCTAAAATCCTAGTCATTTTAGGCGACTTTTAATGTGTTATCTTGACCAATTTTCGGTCCAAGCAAGTGAAAAGATAATACTACATTAATTTTGATTGATATCAAGCCCACAAATATGGTCCATTCCTTGGTTAGCCCAAATCCAATAAAAAAAAAAAAAAAAAAAAAAAAAAAAAAAAAAAAAAAAAAACACACGGTTTCTTTTTTATTCCCTCATACCGATCCTATTTTCTTCACATTTGAAACAAACCCTAAAACTCTTCCATCAAAAGTTTCGGCTGCTGCTGCCTCTCTTCTTCCTATTCGATCCACCAAGGCAGCATAGGAGTGTTCTTGATCGTGGTTTGAAGGTGGTTCGAAGGAGGTGTTGGACTAAAGTCTCGGCTAGAAGTTCTTGTGGGTGTTCGACCTAGTTTTCTTGTTCTTTGACCACGCTACGAGGGTATTATATCATCTTTGTTTGATTCTTGTTCGTTTTCTTGTTGTGCTTGTCGATCTTTATCACATAAAAATTAAAGAGGAGGTTACATAAAATCATGAATTGTTACACATGAAATAACAACTATAAAAACCCTAATATGATCGAACAAGTGTAATTGTTATTGATTCAATTGATGTGAACATGTTAAAAACACATATGAATCGACCTAGGTCTGTGTTGATGTCAAACATAATTGATTTGTAACAAGAAATAAGTAATGGAATGAAAAACCCTAAATGACCACATGAAATTGTGAACCTAGTTTCTGCCCAGAAAATTAAGTCAAATTGATTCGATTGTATATAATTGATGGTAACATGTTTATGAATGTTTCTTGGGTCTAAAATTAAATTTAAGAAAAGAGCTTTCTGGAAAAGTAAGCCTTGTAATTTTTAGAGGTAGGGAAGGCAACTTTTTGATTTTTAGAAATTCAAGTGTAAAACTGAATTCGTATGTCTTGAAAAATAGTCCAAGTTTTCGATTTTTAATTTGCAAACCATGTCAAATTAGAAGATGCCCTTTTAACTGAGTAATATTTAATATGTCTAGTAATTACTGGAATTTTTTTTATATTTTTATAAATTTTCTAGATAGGGAAAAGAAATACAAACTTTTCGGGTGTTTCATCAGATCCGATTCGGGAACATGTTGTGGAAATTGATTTTTCATTAGTACTTATACTACTTAATAAAATCTGGAAAAATTATATAAAATATTTAAGACATTGAAGTATCTCTGAGAAATTTCGCGGATTTTATTTCTGAGTTCTTATATTTTTCATAAATTCGACAAAACATAACAAATTCGTATATATAAAAACTGTTAAGGGTTAGAAAGGATTAAAAGGTGATATGTGTTTAATTTCCAAACTAAAGGGTTTAAATTGTCATTTTTCTAAACTAAGGGACTTAACTTGTGAATACATGTAACTTTAGAATATTTACATTTCATACCCTAATCTTACCATAATGACACTATAATCCCTAAACTTGTTATATTTGCATATTAAACCCTAAAACTTATGAAAGTTACACTGTGAACCCTAAACTTATGTAAATGGCATTATGAACCTTAAGTTACTAAATATGGAAAGCTACTAAATATGGAAAGTTACTAAATATGGAAAGCTACTAAATATGGAAAGCCTACTAAAATAAGCAATCTGATTTAAAATAAGTTAGTAACCAGACGATCATAAATTCGTGTAGATTCGCTGAAGATGGAGTGTACTTCCGATCTTTATGTTTCTAGTTGTGTGTTTCACTTGCGGTCTAAGGTACAGATATTCTACCTTTTTTCAGTAAGGGTGCTTTCGTTCTCATGATTTTATTGATCTTGAATTCATTAGGATTCCCTTAAGCCATTGCTATGATTCCCTGTTCTTTGATTCATTCGTTTCAGTTGACATTCGTTCATTGTGATTCCTATGGTATGATACTTGACATAATCCGTTCGTTACCCTATGACATGAGTATTCGAATCACTTGATGCTTAGAAGGTTCATTTGATTTTGTAACTGGATGTGAAAACACTACTAGAAAAAGGGCTATTCTTGACTCCAAATGCGAGTCAAGAAGAGGCTTTATGACGCGCAAATGCGAGTCAAGGATGGACCCGTCATAAAGCTTCATGACTCGCATTTGTGCGTCATCCTTCTATGACGCGCATTTATGACCCACGTTTTATGACTCTCCTTTTTGCGAGTCATAACTTACTTTTTTTTAAAAAAAATTAATTTTTTCTAGTTCCTAATTTTCTATTAAATGACAATTAAAAACCTGATAATACAAAATTAAAAACACAAATATCAAAATAACGCATTTCATATATATATATATCAAAACAATGAGGTTAATTCAAGTACTAATTCACGATAAGTCACAAGTTAATTAACGACAAAAATTACATATCGATAGTAATTCACAAGTTAGTTTGACAGCTTCCACATCGAACACTGAGTATACAACAACCATTGCTGGTTTTGGCTCCTTTTCGTATTGCTCGACCCACGATTTAACCGCTTGAGGAATAAGTCTCCCATTCCCTTTAACCACATCTAAAAAACAGAAAAGATAGACAAATTCAAAATACGTTACAAGAGAACAATTGACTTAAAATACAGAGTCTGCATATTAGCAGCAGTACCATAACAAACTAGCAGTACCATAACAAACTAGCAGTACCATAACAAAAAAGAGAATTCTATGTTACATAACCATTGGTAACTCATCGCTAGACTGAATATGTGGGCCTGCATCATTGGTCATACGAGTACCATCACCAAGAGGTCCTGGCAGGCTTTGCTGATTGCGCTTATGAACATGAGGATCCAAAGCACCCATTATGCCAAGAACCTAAACATCATTTTCAGTAAGTTTCAACATCAATTTATATGCCGAAAGTAACAGAAATCGCTCAAGAACATACCTTTAGAACTTCACGACGTGTAGACCATGTCAGCTCACCATTCAACAATTTTAAGAGTAGGCCAAGTAAAAGTGGGTACTCATTATATGGAGTAATGACATATCTATTGACAAAAACAAACCAGTTTAGTTGCATAGTTCGTAAAGTAATAATTTTTTCTTTGAACAACAAATAAATAAATATATAAGAAGACAGTACATTACATGCAGTATAGTTAAAGTAAAACATTAATCTAACTTGAGTTGAAGCAGTCAGCATACCCGGTACTCTGTACAACCTGACCAAGGGTTGAAACAGCAACCTCACGTTTAGTTGCAGCAGCTCCATCCAGCAAAGCTTCAACAATTCTTGGCATAAGTTCAGGAATATATTCTCGCATAGCAAAACCACCCTGAACAGACAAGTGAGATGTGAACAAATTGCATGACAAAAGATAGGTTCATAGCATGCTAAGACACGGAAGTTTAGGTTTTTACAAGAAAAATATTTAAACTAATATCCATTTAAGAAGCAGAAAGAACACAAAAGTAAAAGAGCCAACAAGTTGCCAGAAGCAACATGGCTCAAATGCGCCAAGTAATATTATACAATAAGAAACATACGTTTCCTTAAAAGAATAGTAACAACCATAAAGACATTCTAAACAAAAATTCTCCCTTGTAAAAAAATATATAGGTTCAACAGCTATCATAATTCATTTAGCATGTGATTTAAATGCACCAAGGAACTATAAATACAGTGTATCTACAACAGCACTGGGTGTATCTTTATCTTGGAACCATAATCGCTTTTATGATATGAAGGACACATCAATTGAGACAGTGAACCACACGGTGTCATTATTAATTAGAAATAGCTATAAGAATGAATATAAAAAGGGTGTCATTAAGATGTCTTGTAGGTTTCGATAACAAGAACCATAAATACAAGGCCCAAATAGTACTTTTGAGATGTGGTGTGAGATGCCTTAAAGTTTTCCTTATTACTTAGGGAAACAGAAATTCCAAGACCATTTAAGTTCACTGTCCACTTCACTTGAGAAACTCTGTATTTCTTTAATCTAAATATTATGAAATTTGGTTTAGTGTTCCTTAAAGGCACAGGGATGTGACATATTTTGATTGTCACTCAGAATATGTTTGGTACGCAGTTACAAATTTAAGACAGAAAATTAGTTCCCCCCCCCCCCTCCACCAAAAAAAAAAAAAAAAAAAAAAAAAAAAAAAACAACTAAATATAGATATCCAATGGTATTACTAGTACATATATATCAAAGATATTAACAATATTCGCATATTATCAAAGTTGCAAACTTACATGTAATATATTATTACAAAGACTGCTTGTGCAAAAAAGTACTTCATCAGTTATATCTTTATCACTTAATTTGTACAGGAAAGAAATGGAGTTGAGATAACTTCGTCAAGGAAGTTTGAACTTGCTACTACTAAAAATTAGGCCAAGTTATGATGAGACCAAGATCTAATTTCTTTTATACATCAATATTGTGCACCAAAATGTGATGGTGAAAGAATGAGTACAAGCAAAAAGTGACCTACCACTCTGGCAAGATCCCCCACAGTCACAAGAACCCCACTGATGATGCCATTGTTAGCATTCACTCCTGACGTTCCTTCACATAGCTTAGCCAAAAGCGCCTGAAAATAAGTACTTGAGCTATAGAAGAATTTAATAATCAAAAATATGATTGGTGAAGTTATTAGAAAACCTTGTGAATTGGAGCAATATATGGAAGTATGAGTTGTTCACAACTGCGTATTAGGCAACCCAACAACTTTGCACTCTCTTCTCGGCATTTGCTATCCGCACTGTTAGATAAGAAGCAATAATAGGTATGTCATCAGATGTACCTCACATATATATAATTTAGTTGGCGACAACACAACTGACTCTACCTTTGCCCAAGATAAGTTAACAATTGAATAAGGTGGCGCCGGAGTGCTGGAAAAACATATGCCGGATTCTTTTCAGACAATCTACCTGCCACAGATATTGCATACTCCCGAACTTGAAGATCCTACAGATATAGGGATAAACCAATAAGTTCAGTCAATTAGTTTAACTGGTCATTATCAGGCGATGGCATTCTCACTCTGAACTATTTCAATGAATAATTCGTTAAACACGAGTCAATACAAATCAGGCTCTGTCCATATAACTAAAGTCAGATTTCAAATAACAATACACTTATTCAGGAAAAAGAAGTGCAATAAGTGCAAAGATCTTACCAGTATTAGCTAAAGTTAAAGTAATAATAATAATAGAAAAACCCAGATCTGAAGAAAAAATAATAATAATAGAAAAACAAATCACGAAATATAAAGATAGTAGGGAAAATAAATATGAGATGGTGGCACCGATGGTGTTGGTGGCCGGAGAAGGAGGCACCGATGGTGTTGGTGGCCAGTGATGAAAACCCCAAATCTGAAAAACAAAAATAAATAAAATTAAAAGAAAGAAATCAAGAAATATAAAGATAGTAGGGAATAACTACCTCAGATGGTGGCACCGATGGTGTTGGTGGCCGGAAAAGGAGGCGGCGATTGTATTTGTACCGAAGATGGATATAGAGGGCGGCGGGTTTGGATAGCGAGCAGGAGGGGTTGCAGAGAGTTTTTTGGTGTGTGTGTTGGTTGGGTGTGTGTGTGTTATATTTTTAGGGTTGGGCTTATGTGAGGTAGATAATTGATCAATGGAGGGAGAATTTGATTTTTTGGGAAATTTTTTTTGAGAGCGGGAAGTGTTTTGGCAAAAAAAAAACGATAGATTTTGATGAAGCAGATGGTAAAAAAAAACATAGATGACCCTTATTTATGACGAAGCAAAACGAGCGTCATCTAGCTGGCTAAATTTTAACTGATTATGAGTTCATCCCTATGTTATGACGCTTCTGAAAACGAGTCATCCCCAATAAAAAATTTACTCGTTATGACTCTTATTTTATGACTTTGCTATTTGCGCGTCATCTTGTAGCGTGCGTCATAAAATGCAAGTCAAGGATAGACCTTTTTCTAGTAGTGAAACCTTTCTTAATTTTATCATGGAAATGTTTTGAGAAAAACTAATTTTAAAATGATGTTTATGAGCGATGCGATATCACTTTTATTTGAAATTTTACTAAAAATTTTATGAAAACTATTTTTAAAGACTACGTTTATGAAAACCGTTTTTTAAAGATCATTTTTATGAAAACCATTATTAAATGATTTCTTTAAATGGACATTTGATGGAAACCTTTGAATTGAACCTTGCTATGAACCATTTGATTTCGAACCTTTGATTATGAACCCTTGATGTTCTATGCCTGATATGATTCCCTTATTTGACTCATGACTTTCATTGTATGATTGTCATTCTATTTGATCAATTCTGACATTTATTTAAATGTCTCTGCTATGCTATGCTTATGTTTGCCATGCTTATTTGAGATACTATCTGTTTCTCTTGCCATGCTTATTAGATTATGATAATGTATGCTATGATAGATCCGTGCCTGAGCTTACCTAGTTGTGGAGGTACCATGACCATGTCTAGGATGGCACCCTAGGCATGACACTCCCGTAGAGGTGTGATAGATCTACGACGTTCCCTTTATGTTATGATTTGTTTTGCATGCACTATTGGCCAACTTTATATGTGTGACCAGTCTAGTACTGGCATACATACTTATTTTAGGGAGCGTATGGATGCATCCTAGGTTTTATGTATGTGTATGATATGGTGATCAGGTGGTATGTGCCTTACACTCCTTCTCACACTTTTATTATTACTTAGAGGTCTCCCCTCTTTGTATACTTGTATTGATTATGATATGATATGTTATGTGTATGAATTGACGGATTATGATATGGAGTTCTTATGGCATATCCTTATATGAACCTTTCTTTATTTTCATTTCATTCCTTGTTTCATTCTTATTCAGTTCTCATGCATTCTTGAATTCTTAGTTCTCTTTAAATTCGTATGGCTTTCATGATTATGCTCTTCGATTGTATTCTTATTCCTTCGTTGCTTATGCTCATTTACCGTTATGTTATGTTGTATATATATCTGTTCACTGGGCTTTTTAAGCTCAGCCGCATTTCTTTTCTTGCGGCAGGTTTTAGATGGAAGCTGGGTTATGAGTGGAGAGCACTTGGGACTTAGAGGACATTACTTTCATTGTAAAACCCGAAAATCTAAAACATATTAAAGACCAAAATACCCTCGTAACTTTGAAACTTAATTAAAATTTTATATAACTCACGAATTAATCACAAAACTTATGAAAACGAAACAAACATGGCATGAAATAATTTTGAGTCATCACCAGATAATTTTCAAGCTACCAATAATGTTTAAAACACATTACGAGTACAAATAAACCGAAAATCTCATGTTATATATGTTACGTAAATTGTAAAATTAATAAAGAATATATACTACACAATAAGAAGGAAAAACGTCAAGTTAAGTTGTGTTCATTTTGGGTCTTAAGTTGGGCCGATCCACCCTCCTTTTTCACTCCTAAATGTCGACCAAAAGCTAACCCAAAACAGCCCATGTATTGTTTTATTCCCTCACATAAAATACCGACCTTCATAGCTCCCAAAATAACCCTAGAAGCTGTCAATTCTGCCGCCATTTACTGCTGGAAATCGACCCCAAGAAAACCTCACAAACCCTCCATCTTGATCCCATTCTAAGGTAATTAATTAATCTTACATCAATACATAGTCGTACGAATCAAAAACTAACAAAAAGGGTGCGTTTTTGTTTCTTGTTTGGGGCTGTCGATCGCACAAAAGGAAGGAAGGAAGGAAGAAGATTTTTTCTCGTGTGGTGTTTTGATTCCGTGTGGTTGTATTCTTCATCTTGTCATCAAGGGTATTGTATCACTCGAATCCTTGTTCAATAATTATGGCTATACATAAATCATGAATGAAAAACAAGTGTCACATAAAATAACAAAAGAGAAAACCCTAACATATGCTACTTATGGATCGATTGGTATAAATATGGTGTATGATTCGATTTGATTATGTTATAAGCAATTATAATCAGACCTAAATGTGTTTTAAACTCACCAATATTGTTTAGTATCAAGAATAAATGAATGGGATCATAAAACTCTAAGTAATCACATGTGATGATGAAAACAGATTCTGAGGTGAAACTTTAACCAACTTTAACCGACCATAAATTAATCATACGAACGTGTATTTTCATGTTTCTGGAGTCTAAAACTAAGTTCATTGAATTGGCTACCTGGGAAAATTTAGTTTGTAATTTTTGGAGGCCTGGAAGATTACTTTTTGATTTTTAGAAAATTATGTGTCTGATCGGATTTAAAAGTCTGGAAAATCAGTCCGGGTTTTTGATTTTTAATTTCCAAACCGTATTGAATTGGAAGGAGCCCTTTGAACTGGAAAATATTTGGGATGTATTATAGTAACTGTAATTTTTCTAGATTTTTATGAATTTTTCTAAAGGGGTAACCAAGTGATAACTTTTCGGGTGTTCCATCAGATACGATTCCGGAACAGTTTGTAAAAGTGAATTTTTCTTTCATACTTAAACTAATCAATAAAATCTGAAAAAATTAGATAAAATACTAGAGACATTGGGGAAGCTCTGTGAATTTTTGTGGATTTTATTACTGAGTCCTACTATGATTTTTAAATTAAATGAAACGGGTCCAGAAGTACCTTAAAAGCTGAGAAAAGTGTATTATGATATTTAAAAGGGTTAAGTGATTATTTCCAAACATTAAAGGGTCTATATTGATATTTTGGTAATACTAAAGGACTAAACTTGTAAGAACCTGTAACTTCATAGTAAATACATTTTACACCCTAATATTATGAGAATTTCATATTCGTCCCTAAACTTATGATAATTACCTAATGAACCCTAAAGTATGAAAACTACTATATGAACACTAAAACTTTGTAAAAGACATTATGAATCCTAAACTATGAATACGATCATCTGTAATACTTAAAATAGAAAGGTTTGTAATTCTTTTCTACCCCTCTAGGTGTGAAGAAGGAGAGGACATGATCCTTTGCATCTAATTCTTTTGGTTTGTGCTTTGCTTTGGAATAAGGTACAGATATTCTGACCTTTCTTTTAAGGTTTCTCATGATCTCCCTCGTATTCTGAATCCATTAGTTTCTGATTCGATTGCTATGATTTCCCTCTGCTTGAACCTTCCCGGTTGAATTCCATCTGATATGATTTCTGATCTGAAGCTATGCTATGAAAACCTTTCCTAATTATATCTTGAAAATGTTTTGAGAAAAGCTATTTTGAAAGGATGTTTATAAATGAGGCAAAACCATTTTTATATAAATATTACTAACTTTTATGAAAGCTATTTTGGAAGACTAATTTTTATGAAAAACCGTTTTGAGAGAATATTTTTATGAGAATTACTTTAAAGGATCGTTTTATGAAGACCACGAATAAAGGATTTTCTAAAATGGACTTTTGGATGAAAGTTTTAAAATGAACTTTTGATATGAACCTTGATTACGATTATGAGTTATGATTCAGTTAAGATTTCCCAGGCCATTGCTATGTTCCCTTGTGTATGAACCTCTGGATATGACTTTGAGATGCACCTTCTGATATATGACCTTTTGATATGACATTGAGACCTGACTCTTAGTTTGATACCCGAGCCACCTTTCTGTTACCTAGCCAGGAAGGTAACCTGGCCATGTCTGTGATGCACCACTGGCATGACTCATGTGTGGGTGAGTGATTTCTCACACCGTCCCCATTCTGATTATGATATGCGCATTACTTTGACTATGGATTATATATGTTTCTGGGGGGCGTATGGATTGCAATCCTAGATCTGTTCTGTTTAGTGGATTTAACATGATTTGATATGATTTGTCTGGTGACTGGTGCTTGTGTGCAATACACGCCTTTCACATATATCTGGGAGCTAGCTACTCCATTTGAAGAATGAGGACACCCCTCATATTATCTGATTATCTGAGAGGTCTCCCCTCTATATGATTATGAAGATTTATGGTTACACTGTTATGATATGATATGATCTGTTTCTGGGCTCGTGGTGGATGACTATCCTAAACCTTTACTCTTGTACCTTATTTATATCTCATTCATTATGATATGCCTGTTCATTTCCGTTGCTTTTGTTTCCGTTTATTATATATCTGTTCACTGGGCTTTTTAAGCTCAGCCGCACGTTTTCTTTCCGTGTGCGGCAGGTTTTAGTTTGGAAGCTGGGTATGAGTGAAGAGACCTTTGGACTTAGAAGACTTTGATAGTTTTCGGAAGTAGAAGAGTTTAGAAGGATTCGCATTGTCAGACATAGTATTTAGTTTTGTTTCTCATTTGTAACCTTGTAGTTGCAGTATATCAATTGTAACCTTTGAGATTCTATTGTATTATTTAAGTCGTATGTTATGCTTGCCTTTGATATGTCACCATTTGCGTGACACTTCTACCCTTGCCGGGTTGGGGTGTTACAATTATGGTGTCAGAGACAGGTTTACGACTTGTAGTACATCTACCCTTGGCCTGTGTAAGTTAGGACCCCTAAGTTTCCACTGTAGGCGCTCGTAGGATAACCTTTGCGAAGTTGCGTAGAATTTTCCCATAGGAATATAAGTGATAACCGGTGAGGAATGGGTAGTCTAGGACATCCATGTGAGTAGTTTTTGCTTCCGCATCACTCTGAATCTTGCCTTTGCCTTTAGTCATGCCTCATAAGAACGTTTGTCGCAGAAGACGAGGAAGTCTTACCTTCCGTCATTTGAAGAATGAACTTTGTATGTTAACCAATTCCCTTTGGAAGAATTTGATGTTGACATTTGTCTAGTACGGAATTGTAATCTGAGCATGCTGATGCTAATAACTGATGTTCCATACATCTCGCCTCTGACAGGTAAACGATGTTCGTATTCCTATCGATGCACACCCTACCATTCCTATGTTATAAGCTAAACAAGATTCCAATCCTTTGAACTATTCACTCTTCTATCCTACACTTTGATGAATCATGTACCTAAATTTGATATGTGAACTATCCGTATGATTTGACAACCACATTCGTTCTGAGAACCCGTTTACCTTGGATGTATTTGACTTTGAGGTCTTTTGATTTTGGATGGGTGGCTTTCGTAAAGCTACCGTAGACTTCAATATTTGGAAACGTGACCTTTCACAATCTACTTCACCATATTTTGATATGATATCCTCAATCATTTGAATCTGTTAAGATTATTGTTGCTATGAAGCACATACTCCGATCTCTTTGATTTCCAATTTTCTCCTAACACCTGTTAGTATCCACTCTTGGAAAGCTCCGGCAATTGAAAGTTGTTGTACGAATTTCTGGTGTTTCTGATGAACCTTTTGAGATCCGTTTGGGAAGTAAAGTTTGCATTGAACTAATCTAAATTTGGCGAAACCACGATACTGAAGAAATTAAGAGATTGTAGGAACTGATGAATATGAGTTTGTTCACTTCAGTGATCTCTTGAATGCTCCTGTTGGTTTATGAAGAAGAAAGAGAGAAGTGTGCGGCGGCACACCGACCATCGTGAATGTAACCGCAATCATTATTCCATTTCTGCGTATCAATATTTGATTTGTTCTATTTTTGAAACTCCGTAGCAGACGACCTCATTTGAGTTTGAAAGACGGAAGAAGCAACCACAAGAACATCTGAGAGGGAAGTTGATTAGTTGAGATTAAGTTCCGCAAAGCATTACAATTTGATCTGTGAAGAGAAAGATTTGTGATATGAAGTTTTTCCCTAAGAAGATTTCCTGAAGTTGTTTTAGTAACCGTGTGACCACTATGAGTTTTGAATGATGTCAATTGTATTGGCTAGAAGATTCATGTTTTCGCAAGTATTCGGACAATTGTCATAGTATGACAGTATGTTTGTGCTCAGAGACAAACGAGGAACTCGTAGACATTTGTTTGTATCTTGTGAATCGACCCTTTGTTCTGGAAGAATAGTTTTGATTTGTGTTCAGAGAATGCAGCAGACAACACCACCAGGTATCCGATGACGACAGATTTTCCACAGAAAGGACCAAGACTGAAGACCATTGTCAGCGTTAGAAACCTTGTAGAAGATGTGCTGAAGAGGTTCGTGACAGGCATTACCAAGAGAGAAGCAGGTGAGAAGAAGACAGACTGAGATGAGACTCGATCATACCCCAAGCAGCACGTGGAGATTTCAGTTGGGCATCAAGACGACCAGACCGTAAGAGATGAGCTTTCAGCACATAAACCAGGAAGTCCACAGCAGTTGAGTTGGTGAATTTCGAATCATGCTAGGAGACCAGTAGGAGACACGCAATCTTAGTTCTCTAGTCATTTTAGTTGTACTAAGATGAATTGAGAGCTGAAGCAGACTCGCAAATAGAGGAATGCACGGTGATCACGTCGGAGATTCACGCTACCACACCGAAGTGTGCAGAAGAAGTGTTGAAGACTTGAGGAACCAGACTCAAGTTTATGATTTCCTTTTCACTCTATGATCGTATGATTAGACAAGAGAGCGACTACTTGAAATTTGAAAAGATTCGAGGTCATGAAATTGAGTGGATGAAATTTTGTAGTAAACGTTTGAATTTGGAAGATTTGATTTTTTTTTGAAAGGGATGAAGATATTGAAGACGTAATTCATTTCCTCTTAGACCACCTAAGTTTTCGTTACTTTTCGATAGGATTTTTTGAATGAGCCTGGCCCTATTAGAAATTCCGTTCTGTGTTCGTTATGCATTTGTTGGATGATGGTTTCGTTTTGAGAAGAATGATGAATTGTAGAAGACCTAGCGTTTCGACGACGAGTTTCATTTTGAGGTGTACGCATTCCGATACACTAATTGTACGTTCAAATTCCTCCGATTTAGAATCTGTAGTGATGATTGTGTTGGACCAACCTTAAGAGGTAGAAAGACTGATAGGTGGTTAAGATAAGTAGTTCTGTTCGCGACTTGAGATAAAGTATGACCATCATGATGGTATACTCATATGATGCTGGTATTATGACGGTTCGCGAACGTGATAATACTTACGTCATATGACGTACCCTCATTGTGTTCATAGGATATTTCGAGGAGTACTTTAGAAACCTTAGAATTTTGATTAGAGATGTGAGAAAGTTCGCATTTGTAAGATTTAGGTTCGTTCCACCTATACGCTTAATCTGTTTCGCCGTCATACGATTTGATGCGTTTGGATACTCGACACGCGTTTGTTGACCTCTGTACTTCCGATAAGAATCTTAGGTTCGGTTGTAGAGCTTTCTACCGTCGGTTTCTGTCTATATGAATTCGATCTGTTTCTATGAAGGAGTACACCTACGTTCTGCTATATATATGTTTCGCATTCGTTGAATCTGTTCATTATGATCTGCCATGAGTTAAGATATGAGATTGTGGATTCTGAGGAAAACAAGATCTGTTTACTTATGAGAATACCCTGGAAAGGTTATATTAAAGCTGAGGCTATTTGGGAATCTGAAGAGTTGAACACGTATATTACTCTCATGTTTGCTATAATCCGATACCTTCTCATGTGAATTTCCAAATTCTATTCCACAGTCGGGGTATCCGTCAATCCTACGTTTTCTTTGTATCTCTCCTGATGAGATGCGATTATCATCTATTAAGTTTGGCATATTACTCTTTTGATGTGAATCCTGAAACAACAAGTCTTTCTGAGGAAACCAGGACTAATTGATCGACAAGTTCGAGTTATGAGAAACGAAGTAATTCCGTTCGTAAAGATTCTTTGAAAGAACCACCCAGGACGAGAAGTTACCTGGGAGACCGAAGAGTCGATACGAACTAGCTACCCTCATTTTGTATTCTGATCTGATGTGCCCTTAATTGAATTCCGTTCCATTTCAATTTACTTCTTTGCAAATTTCGGGGACGAAATTTTTCTGTTAGAGGGGAAGAGTTGTAAAACCCGAAAATCTAAAACATATTAAAGACCAAAATACCCTCGTAACTTTGAAACTTAATTAAAATTTTATATAACTCACGAATTAATCACAAAACTTATGAAAACGAAACAAACATGGCATGAAATAATTTTGAGTCATCACCAGATAATTTTCAAGCTACCAATAATGTTTAAAACACATTACGAGTACAAATAAACCGAAAATCTCATGTTATATATGTTACGTAAATTGTAAAATTAATAAAGAATATATACTACACAATAAGAAGGAAAAACGTCAAGTTAAGTTGTGTTCATTTTGGGTCTTAAGTTGGGCCGATCCACCCTCCTTTTTCACTCCTAAATGTCGACCAAAAGCCAACCCAAAACAGCCCATGTATTGTTTTATTCCCTCACATAAAATACCGACCTTCATAGCTCCCAAAATAACCCTAGAAGCTGTCAATTCTGCCGCCATTTACTGCTGGAAATCGACCCCAAGAAAACCTCACAAACCCTCCATCTTGATCCCATTCTAAGGTAATTAATTAATCTTACATCAATACATAGTCGTACGAATCAAAAACTAACAAAAAGGGTGCGTTTTTGTTTCTTGTTTGGGGCTGTCG
Source organism: Artemisia tridentata subsp. tridentata (assembly GCA_021014915.2). Taxonomy (NCBI): domain Eukaryota; kingdom Viridiplantae; phylum Streptophyta; class Magnoliopsida; order Asterales; family Asteraceae; genus Artemisia; species Artemisia tridentata. The sequence continues at coordinate 293,511,674 of CP139506.1, forward strand.
ATCGCACAAAAGGAAGGAAGGAAGGAAGAAGATTTTTTCTCGTGTGGTGTTTTGATTCTGTGTGGTTGTATTCTTCATCTTGTCATCAAGGGTATTGTATCACTCGAATCCTTGTTCAATAATTATGGCTATACATAAATCATGAATGAAAAACAAGTGTCACATAAAATAACAAAAGAGAAAACCCTAACATATGCTACTTATGGATCGATTGGTATAAATATGGTGTATGATTCGATTTGATTATGTTATAAGCAATTATAATCAGACCTAAATGTGTTTTAAACTCACCAATATTGTTTAGTATCAAGAATAAATGAATGGGATCATAAAACTCTAAGTAATCACATGTGATGATGAAAACAGATTCTGAGGTGAAACTTTAACCAACTTTAACCGACCATAAATTAATCATACGAACGTTTATTTTCATGTTTCTGGATTCTAAAACTAAGTTCATTGAATTGGCTACCTGGGAAAATTTAGTTTGTAATTTTTGGAGGCCTGGAAGATTACTTTTTGATTTTTAGAAAATTATGTGTCTGATCGGATTTAAAAGTCTGGAAAATCAGTCCGGGTTTTTGATTTTTAATTTCCAAACCGTATTGAATTGGAAGGAGCCCTTTGAACTGGAAAATATTTGGGATGTATTCTAGTAATTGTAATTTTTCTAGATTTTTATGAATTTTTATAAAGGGGTAACCAAGTGATAACTTTTCGGGTGTTCCATCAGATACGATTCCGGAACAGTTTGTAAAAGTGAATTTTTCTTTCATACTTAAACTAATCAATAAAATCTGAAAAAATTATATAAAATACTAGAGACATTGGGGAAGCTCTGTGAATTTTTGTGGATTTTATTACTGAGTCCTACTATGATTTTTAAATTAAATGAAACGGGTCCAGAAGTACCTTAAAAGCTGAGAAAAGTGTATTATGATATTTAAAAGGGTTAAGTGATTATTTCCAAACATTAAAGGGTCTATATTGATATTTTGGTAATACTAAAGGACTAAACTTGTAAGAACCTGTAACTTCATAGTAAATACATTTTACACCCTAATATTATGAGAATTTCATATTCGTCCCTAAACTTATGATAATTACCTAATGAACCCTAAAGTATGAAAACTACTATATGAACACTAAAACTTTGTAAAAGACATTATGAATCCTAAACTATGAATACGATCATCTGTAATACTTAAAATGGAAAGGTTTGTAATTCTTTTCTACCCCTCTAGGTGTGAAGAAGGAGAGGACATGATCCTTTGCATCTAATTCTTTTGGTTTGTGCTTTGCTTTGGAATAAGGTACAGATATTCTGACCTTTCTTTTAAGGTTTCTCATGATCTCCCTCGTATTCTGAATCCATTAGTTTCTGATTCGATTGCTATGATTTCCCTCTGCTTGAACCTTCCCGGTTGAATTCCATCTGATATGATTTCTGATCTGAAGCTATGCTATGAAAACCTTTCCTAATTATATCTTGAAAATGTTTTGAGAAAAGCTATTTTGAAAGGATGTTTATAAATGAGGCAAAACCATTTTTATATAAATATTACTAACTTTTATGAAAGCTATTTTGGAAGAATAATTTTTATGAAAAACCGTTTTGAGAGAATATTTTTATGAGAATTACTTTAAAGGATCGTTTTATGAAGACCACGAATAAAGGATTTTCTAAAATGGACTTTTGGATGAAAGTTTTAAAATGAACTTTTGATATGAACCTTGATTACGATTATGAGTTATGATTCAGTTAAGATTTCCCAGGCCATTGCTATGTTCCCTTGTGTATGAACCTCTGGATATGACTTTGAGATGCACCTTCTGATATATGACCTTTTGATATGACATTGAGACCTGACTCTTAGTTTGATACCCGAGCCACCTTTCTGTTACCTAGCCAGGAAGGTAACCTGGCCATGTCTGTGATGCACCACTGGCATGACTCATGTGTGGGTGAGTGATTTCTCACACCGTCCCCATTCTGATTATGATATGCGCATTACTTTGACTATGGATTATATATGTTTCTGGGGGGCGTATGGATTGCAATCCTAGATCTGTTCTGTTTAGTGGATTTAACATGATTTGATATGATTTGTCTGGTGACTGGTGCTTGTGTGCAATACACGCCTTTCACATATATCTGGGAGCTAGCTACTCCATTTGAAGAATGAGGACACCCCTCATATTATCTGATTATCTGAGAGGTCTCCCCTCTATATGATTATGAAGATTTATGGTTACACTGTTATGATATGATATGATCTGTTTCTGGGCTCGTGGTGGATGACTATCCTAAACCTTTACTCTTGTACCTTATTTATATCTCATTCATTATGATATGCCTGTTCATTTCCGTTGCTTTTGTTTCCGTTTATTATATATCTGTTCACTGGGCTTTTTAAGCTCAGCCGCACGTTTTCTTTCCGTGTGCGGCAGGTTTTAGTTTGGAAGCTGGGTATGAGTGAAGAGACCTTTGGACTTAGAATACTTTGATAGTTTTCGGAAGTAGAAGAGTTTAGAAGGATTCGCATTGTCAGACATAGTATTTAGTTTTGTTTCTCATTTGTAACCTAGTAGTTGCAGTATATCAATTGTAACCTTTGAGATTCTATTGTATTATTTAAGTCGTATGTTATGCTTGCCTTTGATATGTCACCATTTGCGTGACACTTCTACCCTTGCCGGGTTGGGGTGTTACATTCATAGCTAGTCTGGATTAGAGATGACTAGAAGTAGTTACAATTGTAGACTTAGAATTTATTATTGACTTTTCCTTTGTAACCTTGTATTTTCTAATTCTACTCTTTGTAACCTTTGAAATTCATTTTTATTATTTAAGTCTTATGCTTGTGTTTGCTTTGATATGTCACCATAACGTAATACTTCTACCCTTATCGGGTTGGGGTGTTACAATTATGGTATCAGAGAGACAGGCTGCGACTTGTAATACATTTACCCTTGACCTGTGAAGTTTGGACCATTATGTTTCCACTGTAGGCGCTCATAAGACAACCTTTGAAAATTTACTTTTGGATTTCCCCATAGGAACTTAAGTTATTACCGGTGAGGAATGGGTAGACTAGGACATCTATGTAAGTAGCATTGCTTCCGCATCACTTTGATTCGTGCCTTTGCCTTTAGCTAAGCCTTATAAGAACATTTGTTTCAGAAGCTAGAAAGTTTTGCGACTTAAGCTTAATAGCCAAGTAAGTTTGGAATTCCTCGAGAATTACATGGATACCTTGCACCATTTAAGTTTCACTTCCTGATTTTGACCTCCACTTCTGATCTGTTTGATAAACAGTTTGATACTTTTCCGACCATCCCGAAGGTCATTCAACCCTAATGTATTTGACACATTCTATGAATTCATTACCCGTGCTGGATATAATGTATCACCGATACTACTCAACTCTGCATAATCCATTACTACCTCTATGAGAACTCTGGTAACTATTAACCACGGGTATAGGAAGTTTTGTTCCCACCCTTTGAAAGATGAATCTTGCCTGCCAACCAGTTCCCTGGAAGGATATGACGAAAATATTGTCTCAATATGGAATTGTTAACTGAGCATGATGATGCTGATAACTGATGTTCTATACATCTCGCTTTTGACAGTTATACGATGTTCGTATTACCAATGATACACACCCTACCTGCCCTTTATGCTAAAAGCTAAACAGAATTCCAACACCTTGAACTGTTCGCTTATCTATCTCCACACTATATTGAACCATGTACTTGACTCTGATATATGAACTGTTCGTCTAGTTTAACGACCATACTCGTTCTGTGGATCTGTTTACTCTTGGTATAATTGACCTTGAGGTCTTTTGGTTATAGATTGGATGAATTTTGTAAAGCTACCATGGACAACCAAATCCGATATGTGAACTTTAAACAATTTACTTCGTTCTACTTTAGCTTTGATGACTCTCAATCAATTAAATTTGTTAAGATTCATGTTGCTACGGAAACACTTACTCCGATCTAGTTTGATTGTCAAATTTCTCCTGACACCTATTAGTATCCACCCTTAGCAAGCTCTGGCATTGGAAGTATTTTGTTGTACGAAAATTTTTCGATGTTCTCTGATGAACCTCTTGGGATTCCCTCCTGCTTGGGAAGTAGAGTTAGCACTGAATTAATCTCAGTTGACGAAACCATGATACCATAGAAGTTGAGAGATTAAAGGAACTGTTGAAATACGATTTTCTTCACCCTAGTGTTTATCCTGGGATTTTCCTGTTGGCTAATGAAGAAGAAAGAGAGAAGTATGCGGCGGCGTATCGACTATCGTGAAACTTAACCATATCACTATCCGAAATCATTATCCATTTCCGCGTTCAATGACTGATTTGGTCTATCTCGAAACTCCGTATCAGACGGACTCATTTAGGTTTGAAGGACTGAAGAAGCAACCACAAGAACTCCTAAGAAGGGAGTTGACCTAACTGAGAATAACCTCCGTGAGGCATTTCAGTTTTATTCGTGAAGAGGAAGATAGGTGATGTAAAGTAGATATGAAGTTTTCCTAAGGCGATTCCTGAAGCTGCTTTCGTACTCGTTGTGATCATTGTGAGTTTTAAATAATGCCAATTGTATTGGCTAATAGAATCATGTTTTTCGCGAGTATTTGGACAATTGTCATAGTATGACTGTGTGTTTGTGCTCAGAGACGAACGAGGAACATGTAGATTATCTTCGTATTAAGTAGAATGACCCTTTGTTCTAGAAGAGTAGATTTGATTGGCGTTCAGAGATTGTAGCAGACAACACTACCAGGTATCCGGTGATGACAGCAGTTTGAGTTGGCGAATTTCGAACTGTGCTAGAAGACCTATCAAAGACACGCAGTCTTGCTTCTCTATTCATTTTAGTTGTACTAAGATGAATTGAGAGCAGAAGCAGACTTGCGAATGGAAAAATGCACGGTGATCATGTCAGAGATTCACGCTACCACACCATAGTGTCCAGAAGAGGTGCCGAAGGTTTGAGGGACTAGACTCAAGTTTATAATTCCTTTCAACCCTATGATGATATGGACAGACGTAGACAGACTACTTGGAATTGGAAGAGATTTGAAATCATGTATTTGAGTGGATGAATTTTGAAGAAAACATTGTGTTTGGGAGAGTTGATTCTGTGAGGGATGAAGCCATTGATGACGTAATTCACTCCCTCTCAACCTACTTAAGTTTCCGTTACCTGATAATAAGGTCCTTTAAATGATGTAGGTTCCCTATTAGTAATTCCGTTCTATGTTCATTCTGCGTAGGTTGGGTGATGGTTTTGTTATGCAAATTTTGACAAATTGTGGAAGGAACCTGGAGATCTATGTTTAGGAATGGGCAAACTTTGAAGCAACCACTTATATTGGCTGAGTTGATTTCGGTGAGTGATGAAGGATTGACGCTATTAATGACGTACCTTAATCCCGATAGACATTCTAGGATTTTTGTTACTCTTACGAGTAGTTTCGTTCTTCTTTTAGTCATGTTGTTTGATTTTGATGACTCTGAGACTGTAGAAGGATTAGGTGGATTAAGATAGGTTATTTTGTTCATGACTTGAGATAAAGTATGACCATCATGAGGGCATATTTATATGATGCCAGTATTATGACGTCTGGCCAACGTGATAATACTTACATCATATAACGTGCACTTGTTGTGGAATAGGATATTTCGAGAAGTGCCTTGGAAGTCTTAGAAATTTTGATAGCTGTTTGAGATTATCTGAGTTAGTGAGACTTTAGGTTCGTTCTACCAATACGCTTAAATTTCCTTCACCGTTGTACGATTTGATACGTTTGGATAACCAACGCGCGATTTGCTGACCTCTGCACTTCCTATAAGAATCTTTGGTTATGTTGTAGAGCCTTCTGCCGTTGATGATATCAAACAATCTGTTTTCTGTACGTTCTCGTCTGTTTGGCCTAATCAAATTCTATGGACGGCATGTCCGTCAAAATCCTACGTATTTCCTGTACCTCTCCCGAGAGAATACGATTATCATCTGTTACGTTTAGTATATTATTCTTTTGATCTGGATTCAGTATGGTATGTCCTTTCTGAAGAAACCGAAGCTGTTTTTGATCAACAAGATCGAGTCATGAGAAACAAGTCTTTCATATTTCTGTTCACTGTCCATTGTGTTCCGTTTCGTTTCAACTTCAATTTTCGAGGACGAAAATTTTCTTTTAGAGGCGCTCTGTTCTCAAGTCAAATTTTTAAAGAATGGAAAGGGATGGGATGGGAAGAGTAAAGTAAGGAATTACAATGTGAAGAAAGTAGTTATTTTTATTTGTGTTCTTGAGTTTTTATTTTAAGTTAGAAGGAAAGGAAAGAAAGCTACCCAAATTACCAATATACCCTCAAAACATAATTTACTCACATGGATCAAATGCAGCACATAAAGTATGACAACACAAAAAAAAAGGTCAATTTAACTCTAGGTTGGACCACCCAACAACAAACGGCAACAGTATGTAAAAGTTGTTGGGTACCACATATTAATATTTGAGATAATGATCCACTATAAGCTACCAATTAAATTAGTCAATTACCAGTACGCATATGGACCGTTGTTAAAAAGAGAAGATATGATATTTGAATTCGGTTGCTCAAAAAGAAAAGTTATTTGAATTCGGGATATTTTAAAACAAAATGAATGCCGGTGCTACACTGCTAATAAGGATATATGTGTAATTTTACACAAGCCCATAGAGTTAATAACCCCTTCCCCTCCTAATCCTCCCAAAATTGGACGGAATGGATATACACTAAAAAAGCCTATACCTTCCCTCCCTCCCACCTTCCCGTCCCCTCCTCTTCCTTCTTAAAAAAACTTAAGAACACCCATATTTTTGATTTCCCTTCTCATCCCCTTCCATTCCTTTAAAAAAAAAACTCGAGAACAGAGCGTTAGAGGGGAAGAGTTGTAAAACCCTAAAATTAACATGATCTGAAATGACCAAAATAACCCTCCAATTTTGAAATTTTTAAGAACATATGAAATCATACAAGAGACATATTATTTGTACTTAACCTAAGATAATTAATAACCTAAGTTATCTAACCAATTAAGCTAGTAAAAACTTCACACTATAATTTGTTACCACCAAAATATATGTTCTAAAATCCTAGTCATTTTAGGCGACTTTTAATGTGTTATCTTGACCAATTGTAACACCCCAACCCGACAAGGGTAAAGTTATCACAACAATGGTTTCATATCAGATCACAAGCGTTCAATCCAAAACATCGTAAGTCTATAACATTAATGATAAAAGGGAAAATAAGTCAACATGACTTATGCCAGAAGTGAAAATAGAAATAAAATGAAGTACATAAATCCAAAATGCCCAAACAATGGCATAACAGAATCAAAAATCCAAATGGTAAAACTAGAACGTCTAAAGTCTAAGCTTCACACAAGTCGCTCTCATCCCAAAGCTAAAATCCAGCTCCTAGCTTAAGTACCTGCCGCAGGAAAAGAAATGCGGCTGAGCTACGAGAGCTCAGTGAACATATATAAAGGTAACAAGCAATACAGAAATAATGGTCATGCAGATATAATCAGAATAAAGGAATAAATAATGGAATAAGAATGAAGAAGAAAGTATAAGGAAAAAGATAAGTAAAGGTTATAGGAAAACAGAAATCCACCACGAGCCCAGAACAGATAATATAATAACCATGTAACCAGATAAGTAACCTAGAGGGGATGCCTCTTCAAGTAACCAGATAATATGAGGGGTGTCCTCATGTATCAATTGGAGTGATCAGCTCCCAGATAATGTGAAAGAAGTGTATCGCACACACTATCAGTCACCAGATATATATATATAACAGTAAACAGTAACAGATAACAGAAATCAGATCAGATCTAGGATGCATCCATACGCCCCAGGTGGCCAGAGTCTACCAATACACACCAGATAAAATAAAGTCAGGGACGGGACAGGTCATCACTCTCCTGCCCTAGAGTCATGCCATCGGTGCATCAATGACATGGACATGAAACCCTCATGCCTAGTGATTGGCTCGGGTCTCAAACTGTAGGTCATGGTCAAATATCAGGTCAGAATCAGAATAATATATCAGAAGGTTCATAGCATAATGGTCCATGTCAAATATTTCAGAAGTAAATATCAAAGGTTCAGAATCAGATAGGTTCATATCAAGTTTATCAGATCAGATTTATATCAAGGTTCAAATCAAGTTTCAGAACAAGAGATCATAGTAAGGTTCACAGAATAGGGAACATAGCAATGGCTTAGGGAATCCTAATATGAAACAGAGATCAGAATCAAAGTTAAGAGAAGGAAAACGCCCTTATTGAAAAAGGACAGAATATCTGTACCTTATTAGCAAGACAAATAACCAAATAAAACCAAGTATGGAATTAGAGTCAAGTCCTCTCCTTCTTCATACCTAGAGGAAGTAGAAGACAGAATTACTAAAGGTTCTACATTCAGATTACCATTTTAGTTATCTTTCCATTTTAAGTAACTTTCTATTTTTAGCAGGTTTCCAGAATTAATAAGTTCCAAATAATATAATTTAAGTTAAGTCATTAATTAGGCTTATTATGGAAATAATGTTCACTTTAACAAATTATCAGAGTTTAGGGTTAAATATGACAAGTTTCCATAATTTAGGGTTTTAAAAGCAAATATTCCAAAGTTAAAGGTTTAAAACAAAAGTATCACAATTTATCCATTTGAATACATAAGTTTTCCAGAATTCCACTTTTAACCTTCAAGTTTCACAATTTACAATTTACACCCCTTTAGTTAATTAAATTACAATTTAAACCTTATAATTATATAAATCACAATTTAACCCTTACCATAATTATATTTACACATCAAGCCCTTTATTTCACCAATTTACAGAAAATACCCTTTAAATATATTAAGTGTACGACAGCCCCTTAAGTTTCGAAAATTACAAAACAAGTCCCTTATATTTTCCAAAAGTGCAAATCGAATAGTAAATTATCCATAATTACATATTAAGCCCTTAAATATTCAAAATTACACATTACACCCTTTATGACATTATTTACACCGAATACCCTTAAGTTTCCAGAAATTTCACTTTTAGTCCCTCCTTTTTATTTAATTTCAAATCGACACAATAATTATCAAATAAATCCTTTTCTTGCAATATTTACACTTAGGACCCTCAAGTTATATTTTTCCTACATTCCTACAGACTTATATAACATTACAAAAATATCCCAGAAGTTTCAAAGTTGGCAAAACATACCCTTATAATTATTTAAACCAATCGGATTTACTTTTTAGATTGCAAAACCAAACCCTAATTTTATCCCATCATTAAACCATCATGAAAAAATCATTTTAACATTAAATTAATTAGATTCATATCATAAAAACCTAACCCTAATTCATTCTAGGGTTTTTCTCAATCTTTCTTTATTTTTTTATTAAATCTGATACATTCAAAGTTCCAAATCAATTCGAATAAGCTTCTAAAAATCACATGGCTATTTTTATAGGCTTATATTATCATCATAGAACATGTAAAAATTATGGTTACAACCCAGAAAATTCGTATAACAATATTTACAAATTAAGTGTGTTTTAGCTATATATTTTTCGTACGCCATATTAAGCTTGCATGATTCATGTTTCTTATTTTTCCTGAGTTGTATTCGACCTAAGGATCACTAGAAGAATGCCAGATAGATTTTAGAATGTAAGGATTTGTCGTGAAGATTATGTACCTTGCGTACGCAATAAACCGAACAAATAAATGTACCACGATCAAACGAAGGCTTCAATATTCCAACTCCTATTTTTCTTAGCTCCCTTACACCTCAATGAACTCCAAAAAATTGCTTGATCACGTCCAAAAATCGTATGGAAGGTTTGGTCGATTTTGTTTAGGCGATTTAGGGTTTTGGCGATAAAGGGGTTAATAAAATAATTTGATTTGTATATATAATTAACAAACCGACATAGGAGGGGGCATGGGATCAGATTTTTTGTTTTAGAATCCCACACAAATTAGGATTGTATTTTTATAATATTTTCCTAATTTATTTTTATAAATATCTTAATTAAAATGATTTTATAAATATATTAAATTTTATTTATTATTTTCGGATTATATATATGTGTATGTGAATTAATAATTTTTGGACATTCAAAATAATATAATGTTGTCCCAGAAATTAATTTACTTGATATGTAGATCGTTTTCAGAAGTTTGGAATCATTTCAGAATTTTATAATTTATTTAGGTTTTATGGTTTCAGGGGTAATTTGGTCATTTTACATGTTAACTGAATTTCAGGTATTACACCAATTTTCGGGTCCAAGCAAGTGAAGAGATAATACTACATTAATTTTGATTGATATCAAGCCCACAAATATGGTCCATTCCTTGGTTAGCCCAAATCCAAAAAAAAAAAAAAAAAAAAAAAAAAAAAAAAAAAAAAAAAAACACACGGTTTCTTTTTGATTCCCTCATACCGATCCTATTTTCTTCACATTTGAAACAAACCCTAAAACTCTTCCATCAAAAGTTTCGGCTGCTGCTGCCTCTCTTCTTCCTATTCGATCCACCAAGGCAGCATAGGAGTGTTCTTGATCGTGGTTTGAAGGTGGTTCGAAGGAGGTGTTGGACTAAAGTCTCGGCTAGAAGTTCTTGTGGGTGTTCGACCTAGTTTTCTTGTTCTTTGACCACGCTACGAGGGTATTATATCATCTTTGTTTGATTCTTGTTCGTTTTCTTGTTGTGCTTGTCGATCTTTATCATATAAAAATTAAAGAGGAGGTTACATAAAATCATGAATTGTTACACATGAAATAACAACTATAAAAACCCTAATATGATCGAACAAGTGTAATTGTTATTGATTCAATTGATGTGAACATGTTAAAAACACATATGAATCGACCTAGGTCTGTGTTGATGTCAAACATAATTGATTTGTAACAAGAAATAAGTAATGGAATGAAAAACCCAAAATGACCACATGAAATCGTGAACCTAGTTTCTGCCCAGAAAATTAAGTCAAATTGATTCGATTGTATATAATTGATGGTAACGTGTTTAAGAATTTTTCTTGGGTCTAAAATTAAATTTAAGAAAAGAGCTTTCTGGAAAAATAAGCCTCGTAATTTTTAGAGGTCGGGAAGGCAACTTTTTGATTTTTAGAAATTCAAGTGTAAAACTGAATTCGTATGTCTGGAAAAATAGTCCGTGTTTTCGATTTTTAATTTGCAAATCATGTCGAATTAGAAGGTTCCCTTTTAACTGAGTAATATCTCATATGTCTAGTAATTACCTGAATTTTTGTAGATTTTTATAAATTTTTTAGATGGGGAAAAGAAATACAAACTTTTCGGGTGTTTCATCAGATCCGATTCGGGAACATGTTGTTGAAATTGATTTTTCATTCGTACTTATACTACTTAATAAAATCTGGAAAAATTACATAAAATACTTAAGACATTGAAGTATCTCTGGGAAATTTCAAGGATTTTATTTCTGAGTTCTTATATTTTTCATAAATTCGACAAAACATAACAAATTTGTATATAGAAAAACTGTTAAGGGTTAGAAAGGATTAAAAGGTGCTATGTGTTTAATTTCCAAACTAAAGGGTTTAAATTGTCATTTTTCTAAACTAAGGGACTTAACTTGTGAATACATGTAACTTTAGGATATTTACATTTCATACCCTAATCTTACCATAATGACACTATAATCCCTAAACTTGTTATATTTGCATATTAAACCCTAAAACTTATGAAAGTTACACTGTGAACCCTAAACTTATGTAAATGGCATTATGAACCTTAAGTTACTAAATATGAAAAGCTACTAAATATGGAAAGTTACTAAATATGGAAAGCTACTAAATATGGAAAGTTACTAAATATGGAAAGCTACTAAATATGAAAAGCCCACTAAAATAAGCAATCTGATTTAAAATAAGTTATTAACCAGACGATCATAAATTCATGTAGATTCGCTGAAGATGGAGTGTACTTCCGATCTTTATGTTTCTAGTTGTGTGTTTCACTTGCGGTCTAAGGTACAGATATTCTACCCTTTTTCAGTAAGGGTGCTTTCGTTCTCATGATTTTCTTGATCTTGAATTCATTAGGATTCCCTTAAGCCATTGATATGATTCCCTGTTCTTTGATTCATTCATTTCAGTTGACATTCGTTCATTGTGATTCCTATGGTATGATACTTGACATAATCCGTGCATTACCCTATAACATGAGTATTCGAATCACTTGATGCTTAGAAGGTTCATTTGATTTTGTAATTGGATGTGAAAACCTTTCTTAATTTTATCCTGGAAATATTTTGAGAAAAACTAATTTTAAAATGATGTTTATGAGCGATGCGATACCACTATTATATGAAATTTTTCTAAAACTTTTATGAAAACTATTTTTAAAGACTACGTTTATGAAAACCGTTTTTTAAAGATCATTTTTATGAAAACCATTATTAAAGGATTTCTTTAAATGGACATTTGATGGAAACCTTTGAATTGAACCTTGCTATGAACCATTTGATTTCGAACCTTTGATTTTGAACCCTTGAAGTCCTATGCCTGATATGATTCCCTTATTTGACTCATGACTTTCATTGTATGATTGTCATTCTATTTGATCCATTCTGACATTTATTTAAATGTCTCTGCTATGCTATGCGTATGTTTGCCATGCTTATTTGAGATATTATTTGTCTCTCTTGCCATGCTTATTAGATTATGATTATGTATGCTATGATAGATCCGTGCCTGAACTTACCTAGTTGTGGAGGTACCATGACCATGTCTAGGATGGCACCCTAGGCATGACACTCCCGTAGAGGTGTGATAGATCTACGGCGTTCCCCCTTATGTTATGATTTGTTTTGCATGGACTATTGGCCAACTTTATATGTGTGACCAGTCTAGTACTGGCATACATACTTATGTTAGAGAGCGTATGGATACATCCTAGGTTTTATGTATGTGTATGATATGGTGACTAGGTGGTGTGTGCCTTACACCCCTTCTCACACTTTTATTATTAATTAGAGGTCTCCCCTCTTCGTATACTTGTATTGATTATGATATGATATGTTATGTATATGAATTGACGGATTATGATATGGAGTTCTTATGGCACATCCTTATATGAACCTTTCTTTATTTTCATTTCATTCCTTGTTTCATTCTTATTCAGTTCTCATGCATTCTTGAATTCTTAGTTCTCTTTAAATTCGTATGGCTTTCATGATTATGCTCTTCGATTGTATTCTTATTCCTTCGTTGCTTATGCTCATTTACCGTTATGTTATGTTGTATATATATCTGTTCACTGGGCTTTTTAAGCTCAGCCGCATTTCTTTTCCTGCGGCAGGTTTTAGATGGAAGCTGGGTTATGAGTGGAGAGCACTTGGGACTTAGAGGACATTACTTTCATAGCTAGTCTGGATTAGAGATGACTAGAAGTAGTTACAATTGTAGACTAAGAATTTATTATTGACTTTTCCTTTGTAACCCTGTATTTTCTGATTCTACTCTTTGTAACCTTTGAAATTCATTTTTATTATTTAAGTCTTATGCTTGTGTTTGTTTTGATATGTCACCATAACGTAATACTTCTACCCTTATCGGGTTGGGGTGTTACACTTCTAGCATCCTTAAGACATTTATTAATCAGATAGAAAACTTAGTAGACAAAAGAGTAAAAGTCATTAGATGTGATAATGGACAGAATTTAAAAATAGTGTTATGGATGATTTTTGCAAAGAAAAAGGTATTAGGAGAGAATTTAGTGTTGCTAGAACTCCACAACAGAATGGTGTTGCTGAGAGGAGAAATAGAACACTCATAGAAGCTGCTAGAACCATGTTAGCCGACTCTAAGTTGCCTATCACTTTTTGGGCAGAAGCAGTCAACACTGCTTGCTTGTTCAAAATGGGTTTTGGTTGTCAAATCTCACAATAAACCCATCATATGAACTTTTTAGAGGTAGAACTCCTGCAATAGGATTTCTTAGACCTTTTGGATGTCATGTGACAATTCTAAATACCTTAGACCATCTTGGAAAGTTTGATGGTAAAGTAGATGAAGGATTCTTAGTTGGATATTCTCTCAATAGCAAAGCTTTTAGAGTATTCAACTCAAGAACTAGAAGAGTAGAGGAAAACCTATATGTGGAATTTTTAGAGAATAAATCCAATGTAGCAGGTCAAGGCCCTAATTGGCTATTTGATCATGAGTCACTAACCCATTCTATGAATTATGTGCCTGTTGTTGCAGAAACTAATGATTTTTCAGGTTCACAAACAACAAATGAGGCAGGGTTAGACAAGGAGACAAATCAAGATCATGTATGGATGCCAATAAGTACCAGTGTAGCTTCATCTTCAACAAATGATGAATCTTCTTCTGGTAAAGCTAAAGAAGATGTTGAAGATGAACACAAGAAATATGGAATCAAGGAACAACAAAATGTTTCTTCTGATGATAGTACTGCTGAGACAGAGCATTCTACTGCTAGGCTTAATCTTTCTACTGCTAGGCCAAATGTTTCTACTGTTGGCCCTACAGACTCAAATGAAGCAGATTTCTCAGATAAAGAGGTGGATTTGAGCAATATCTCACCAAACTATCAAGTTCCTTCAACACCACACACCAGGATTCAAAAAGTCCACTCGCTAGAAAATGTGATTGGAGATGTATAATCAGGTGTGAAGATAAGACAACAACTGATGTCTTCAGACCAACAAGGGCTTCTTGATGCCCTTTATGCTTCAAAGCAGCATGAGTTTTCAAACTCTTGCTTGTTTGTATGTTTTCTCTCTCAGGCAGAACCAAAGAACATTCTTAAAGCCCTAGATGATTCAAGCTGGGTGGAAGCTATGTGATGAACTCAAATAAGTACATTTTATTATCATCATTTATCCTATTTATTTGACTTGTTTTATTATATTATCTATGAGAATCGATACATTAATGTTTACTTTAGTAATTCTCAGGTAAAAACAAGCATTATGTTAAACTTGGTGATTTTGGACTAATTATGGAGCAAAACAAGCAAGATGTAAAAAGCCTACTGAAATCTAGAAGATCAAGCTCGTTCTACTCCAGATACGCCGCAATATACTTCTAGCATACGGCGTATCACTATCAAGATTTCACAAGTTACAATCCAAGACAGCTAAAGTACATGCGCCGCATACAAAGATCAAGATACGCCGCATCTGAAGACGGTGTACGAATATTCCTGAATATATTAATCTTGGACCCCACGCGAAGTTAAGTCAATGCGCCGCATCTAACAACTCTATGCGCCGCATCGATCCCTCAGACAGAAACTATAAATACCCCAAGGCCAGACGAATTTTAGAGACTCTTAGCTCGCGAACAGTGTGTGAAGAAATAACCCTAGAGCCGAATTCAGACGACCAAGCAGCACAAGACACACCTAAACAAAGATACAAGAGCTGTAAGAAGGTCCTGCATGTATTCAATTCATTAAGTAGTTTTGTTTTATTGTTTTAGTACACTTTAATTCATCAGGATTGATGGGCTTGTGTCATGTGACTACGGAAGATCATGCACTCCCCTTAATATTGCTTTCCCATTAATTAAAGTTTATATGTTGATGTCTTTGGTGACTTTTATTAGTGCATTGATAACCTCTGTGTCTAGCTGAGTCTTGCTTGGGTCGCCATGCCCCTTCCTCGCCTATCTATTCTAGCGTATACGAGACGTGGGCATCACAAATGCCCAATACTCTAGAAAAGTAGGATAGACATAAGTAATCATTAAGGGTTTACTCGCCGATAAGATTAGAGCCAACGAGAAAGGTTTAATTATATACACTTCATATAAAACTAGCAATAAAACAAGTGACAAGCTACTTAATTATCAGGACAGGTCTTCTTATTGTCTCGAGTATCTATCTGTGTACGTGTGTGCTAATCGCTGATTCGTGCTCATTAGTTTAGTTTACTATTTAATCATAACCAAACCGTGCCAGTCTCTCAGGCTGAACCCCCTTGCGTTAGATTAGGTTGTATAGCTAACTTAGGATATTAAAATACTGATTAGAATAACTAGATAATACGTTCCACTCTTAGTGATCGACACTCTACTTACCATTATATTCATACTGACCGGGTACACTGCTCGTTAAGTGTGTGTGTTATTGATAAGTCGGCTAAATATAAATTTAAAACTTGAGTAGGCATTAATACTGCTAAACCGCAACGACACATCACGCTCCATCACTATGCAAGAGGAGCTTCTTCAGTTTAAGATTCAGAGGGTTTGGGTGCTAGTTGATTTACCTAAGGATGAAAAGGTAATTGGCACTAGATGGGTTTTCAAGAATAAAAGGGATGAAAGGGGAATAGTGATTAGGAATAAGGCTAGATTAGTAGCCCAAGGGTACACACAAGAAGAAGGTATAGACTATGATGAGGTTTTTGCTCCAGTAGCAAGACTTGAGGCAATTAGGCTTTTCTTAGCTTATGCTTCATTTATAGGCTTCACAGTTTATCAAATGGATGTCAAGAGTGCATTTTTATATGGTACTATTGAAGAAGAGGTGTATGTCTCACAACCTCCAGGGTTCATTGATCTTGACCTTCCAGAAAAAGTGTACAGAGTAGTTAAGGCTCTTTATAGCCTTCATCAGGCACCTAGAGCATGGTATGAAACACTGGCTTCCTACTTAATTGAAAATGGATTTCAAAGAGGCAAGATTGATCAGACATTATTCATCAAGAAGCACAAGAGTGATCTTTTGCTAGTTCAGGTGTATGTGGATGATATATCATCTTTGGATCTACAAGGAAGGAGATGTTTTTGGAGTTTGAGAAGCTTATGCATGATAAGTTTCAGATGAGTTCCATGGGGGAACTTACATTCTTTTTGGGTTTGCAAGTTAAACAATCCTGTGAAGGCATATTTATTAGTAAAGATAAATATGTTGCTGAGATACTAAGGAAGTTCAACTTTGCTGATTCAAAAATGGCAAGCACACCAATGGACTCTGAGAAGCCACTTCTTAAAGATTTAGATGGAAACAATGCAGATGTACACACTTACAGATCTATGATAGGTTCTTTGATGTATCTCACATCATCAAGACCTGACATCATGTTCTCTGTTTGTGCTTGTGCAAGATTTCAAGTAACTCCAAAGGTTTCTCATTTAACAGCAGTCAAGAGGATTTTTAGATATCTCAAGGGTCAACCAAGGTTGGGTTTATGGTATTCAAGGGAATCACCTTTTGACTTGGTAGCATTTTCGGATAGTGATTATGCTGGTGCTAGCTTGGACAGAAAGTCAACAACTGGAGGATGTCAATTCCTTGGGTGTAGACTTATCTCATGGCAGTGTAAGAAGCAAACAATTGTGGCTACTTCAACAACTGAAGCTGAATATGTAGCTGCTGCAAGTTGCTGTGGTCAAGTCCTATGGCTTCAAAACCAACTTCTTGACTATGGGTACAATTTTATGAACACTGTCATATATATTGATAATAGTAGTACTATTTGCATAATTAAAAATCCAGTGCAACATTCTAAAACAAAACACATTGAAATAAGACATCATTTTATTAGAGATTGTAATGAGAAAAAGTTGATTCAAGTTCTTAAAATTGATTCTGATCACAACTTTTCAGATCTTCTTACAAAAGCTTTTGATGTTGGAAGGTTTCAGTACTTGGTAGCAAGTATTGAAATGCTTAATCCTCAATGATTTAAAACTATGTGTTTTTGTATATAATTTTTTGATTGTACTGCTGGCTTTATAAGATACTACTGTTAGTGAAAAGTTTGTGCTGCTAGTACAAATTTTTGTTTGTTAAGTTCATATTTGTTAGTCATATTTATGATACTGCTATAAGACATATGCTTTGCATTTTGTTTCTTGGTTTTGGACTAACATTTTCAGGTATGAACATTGAACAAAAAGGAAGTTTCAAGTGAAATGGAAGCAGCAGAATGATTCTAGTTGCTAAAATAATAGGTTTATGATGGACTGAGTTTGGGAATTCATTAACAAAGGATAACACCTAAGTTAATTGATTCTTTAAAACTTCTTTCTTGAAACCTAGTTATCATGTTTCACATTGACTTGATGGCTCAGTTGGTCAGATAGTAACTGAATCAACTCACTTTCTATCATTTTATACTTCTAAGTATAATGAGCAAGTTTAAGGACATCTGATAGAAAGAACAGCTAGTAAAAGTGAATCTAACACTTGTGTTTGAGGCAACAATTGCTATGAGCTAGAAACCCTGTCAAAAAAGCCTTTTGAATATTTACACAGGCAGTTATTTATAACTGAAAACATTGGTTCTCACACAACCAGAGGTTGCTTTAAACCGAATTCTTGATTAAGTGTCTGTTACACACTTAATCCCTTCAAAATGGTTGAAAGCAGTATGATTTTTCTATAATAAAATCATGAACATACTGCTAAGTCAAAAGTTTCTTAAAAAAGGATTTTCAAAGGGACTCAATAAAACCATCCATTGATGGATAATGAGTCAATGCCCCATGAATCACCTCTCATAGGAGTTAACACACCTAGAAGTGATGAGGGCAACACATAAACTCTTAAGGAATTGATGGCTTCATGTACAACATTGTCTGAAAACAAGTTCACATTGGTAGATCAGATAATGATGGAATGATGGTGAGAGATCTTCCAAACAGGGGAGGATAAAATGTTATTTGCATCTCAGGGGAGGAAATAAAGCCCAAGGAAGATTAACCAAATGTAAGGGAGGAAAAGACAAGAGCATACAAGATGATGACATGGAGGTTGAAAATGACAAGAACAGAGCTGATTCTGGAGTTTTATATATATTCAGAAGGGATGAAGCATTCCAAAGGAGAAAGTTCTATCTAAGTCAATTTCAGTTCACTACGTTTGTTCATCACTTGCAAAGGCATGCTGATAGCTGATTTCACTTGTTGAAACAAGCATCCAAGATACACAGCATCATTGCCTCTTATAATTCCTCCATCCAAGGAAATTGCACCATCTTTTAGGCTTTGTTTGAAGCTTGAAGATAGGTACTAATATTGTCGAAGTCAAAAGAAAATGGCAGATGAGTTACTGAGAAAGATATTTAATCTTAAAGAACAGAAGATAGCTCAGATCAAGAATCTGACTAAGAAGTGTTTGAAAGATCTTCACAATCCATAATTTAATTCAGAAACATGTTGAAAAGAATTCACATGTTTAGGGGAGGATTGTTGGGAATTAAATATTCTGAAGATTAGTATCGGGAATTAAAGGATTACAAGATCAAGTTCTGCTCAAAGAAATACTCTAAGTATCATTCTACTGCTAGTGCATTTGATTCTACTACTAGCGTTAAACATTCTACTGCTGAATGATGCTGCTGCTAGTAAAGAAGATTCTACTGCTGAGTGGATAACTATTGAAGTATTCTACTGCTGGTTGGATAAGAATACAAAGATATTATGTGTATAATAGTCAACAATACACGGTAGATAATATCTTTAGACAAAGTGTTCAGTAACAAGTTGTAAACACAGATACATGTTGTATCTTAATGACTAACACTCTCAAGCATGTGTTCGATTAGACTTGACAATATTGTAAAGATCTCTCTTGGACTATAAAAGAGAAATCATAGGCTTAGATATTGCACGCATGAATTAGATCATAACTGTTAAGAACATAGAACAAACACAACAATATTATAAGTGATAGAAACATAAGATTCAAGGTTTTGTAACCCTAGTGATAGTGAAGATCACTCATATTATCTTGAATAATATTGAATCGTTTGGTGATAAACTTTCTTTGTTCATTGTTCTATAACAAACATCACTGTTCTATTTCCATAACCAAATAACCTTCTTAGTGTGGTTAAGTAGATTCCGCATACTTAATCATATTAACTCAATATATCATATACACAAAGCAACAAAGGTCTAACAACCTTATAGTGTATCGAATCCGCTCCTCATACTCAAAGCCTCTCATCTATTTTTCTTTATTTTCAAATTCAACAAATTATAGATGTATATTGATTTTATTGTTGACTTTTTGTAACATAATATGCTAATTTAATGTGTAATTGGTGATTGATGTGTTTTAAATGTAGATAAAGATTATTTGTAGAAGTTGATGATATGTGTGATTGTTGATGATGTTTGTGAAGATGTGCTTAATTAGTTGTTAGGTCATTGTTGTTTATGAATCCGTGTTAACTTGATTGTGATTAATCTAGTGTTGTTATGGTATATACTTCATTATCCGTTACTCTATTTGTGACGTTGTTACGGAGCTTGAGAAAGTGGCGGAGGGACGTCAGAAAGTGACGATGGAAGTTGGAGGTGGTGATGAGGTTAGCGGAATTGATTCGCCGATGAGTGAGGTGACTGATACAGGTAATAATTAAGTTTTATATATTTATTATCTGATTATTGCGTTTTCATGTTGCAAATAATTAGCTTGAGAAGTGTAAATGAGAACTCATTTGCACATATTTACATCTGATGTTACAGCCAACTAATGCATTAGATATGTCTCATATATACGTAATGCTTTAACTACAAAATGTTTAGAAATATAGTTAGTTTGTAATTTAGGATTGGTTGTAACTGGAATATAATAATTTCCTAAGAATTAGTGAAATAGTATCATTTTTGCAGGTCATTGTTTGTTGTTGACAGGGTGTTTGTATAATTGGATATTTTTCGGGTGTCCAACTAATCATATTTTGAGTTTCATTTGTTGAACAAATTGGGTGTCGATTTGTTGATGTATCAAGTGTCGTTTGATGTTGTTTGGGTGTCACTTTGTTGGTGTTTCGAGTGTCATTTGCTACTGTTGTGTATCTTAATTATGTTTTGTTCGAGTGTGAATTTGCTTGATGTGTTTATCTGTCACTATTATAGTGTCTAGTATCTAGTGTTCGAGTTCAGTTTTTGTGTCACGTCCCATATGATTGTGAATACAATCATATGTGATAAGTTATATGTAAGATAAGTGTTGTTTTATGTGTAATATCACTTGTGATTATGTATACAATCAAATATTTATACACTAAATCATATGTGATATTCTAAGTAGTTGTCCATACATTTCATTGTATTTTAGTCACATGTGATAGTACTACTAAATGAATTATTTTGATGCAGGACAAAAAACGAGCAAATTCTGTTGTATTTAAAGGTGTGACTATTTCAAATGACTAGTATAATTATACCGTGTCGAATTATATCCGATTTATAAGGCATATATATTGTTTTTAGTATCATGTCACATGTGATTATTAGGCTTGTATACTTTTTTCAGTCACGTATCACACGTGGTTATTAAGCTTATATATTGTTTTCACTGTCATATCACATGTGATTATTATACTTATATAGTTTCTTCATAATCTATATATGTAGAAAACGTGGTGTGCACGACATTTTCAACTTTATGAGCGTTTAAAGCATCTGACTATGAAGAGAGCAAAGCTAAAACTCATGAAGAGCATATGGGCGACAAAGAAGAAATTTGATGAATGTGGTATTTTCATGATGTTTCACATGAAAATGTACGCTAGGAAGCTGTGACGGAATGAGATTTTTATGTTCATTAGCATTTATGTCATGTAACATCGAATATGTTTGTAGGTATATGGTTAAACAAGAAGCTAGTTTGGTTATTATACATTTAAAAATTGTTGAAATTTATGCTAGAAGCGTGTTGTGTTTTCTTTCTTGAGTTGCACATCTTAATAGTTAACGTCTAACTATGATGTTGCGTATTCTGTTTTGTTAAATGTAAAGCATAATTTTGTTTTGTGTACTACAGGTGTTGTTAGTACATTATACTATTTGACTATTGATTTATAACATAAAAATTACGTGAAAATTACATATTGATATATAACATGAAAGTTAATCACATGTGATTTTTAACTACTACATTACTCCGTATAATATATAAGTGCATTGATACCTGAAAGTATTACTACAAACACATGTTGTGCATCTTTAAAAGCTTATGAGATATTACAATAAAAGAGAGACAAAAAAAATCCTACAATAAACAAAATCATCCATAATCAGACTTTCGTTCAAAGACTTACATATGGTGTATTATCCAAATAATAAACAAAATACTAAACAAAATGATGATATCGAGATTGCTCTTGATCTTTTTCAGAATCTTGAGCCGAGATCTTGTCCTTTGCTTCAATAATAACTTGTTCATCTTATAACAATATACTGGTCACGTCTCTTATATGAAGTTTTAAACTTTTGTTTGACATGTCATAAAATCACAGATGTTAAACAATATAATATCACATGTGATATATCACAATTCACATGTGATAATATTATATCACATGTGATATATCACGCGTGATTGTAGGTAGCTTATTTAACAACACATTATAATATTTGCTATTTCAACTACATTTTCAAGTATCCTGGATAGTAATTTATATCGAGTTGCATAAATAAACTTTACAAACAGGCCTATGTCTTCCATATCAACTTATCATATGCAAAAGTTTGTTCCGAGTTAGTAACCGGTTGATTTATTATTCCTAGTTTCCTACCATATATTGTTGATTTAAATCGATAAAGTCTCGTTCTATGTAAACATTTATAAAAATCACCATTTCGATCACATGTAACTAAACATCGAGTTTTATTTACACCTAAAAATAAGTTAATATAACGATATGCGAATCACGAGGGAAAAATGAACAACAACTACATTTCATCAAACACATGGTGTGCATCTAACTAATAATTTGGCCAAAGCATAATTTACATGAACAAAATCATATGTGCATTTCATCAAACACATGGTGTGCATCTAACTAATAGTTTCCCTAAAGCAAAATTTACACAATCAAAACCGTATCTGTTCAAAAAAGCTAGAATCAATTGAACAAATCAGCAATAAAATAGCAAAAGGCATTCAGAGTTATACAAATTAGATGTAAAAAACATACACATACACGTAACTAACGTCAAATTAGGATTATCATGTGTTTTTTTATGCTCATTCGCTTTGAGTAACTGTCAATTTGAAGATGAACAATCTAATGAAGATCAGTTTGATTATTTGATTCAGAAATTGAATCTAATGAAATCGTATTTGATGCTTAACGAGAACAAACGACGAAGATGATGATGAAACATGATGAATCTGATGGCTCTTTGATAAACTGAGATTCAAAATTAGGGTTCGATAAGATGATTGGAAGTTGAAGTTGAATTGAGATGAGAGGAGTGGTTGAGAAAACACACGTTTGTGTGTTTTATGAGAAATTAAAAGAGGGGTTTTTTTTTTTTCAGTTTAAATGATTGACGAAAATGTCCTTGCAGGGTTAATGTTGGGTTTAATCTTAGCCATTAGATCTAATAGTAATGAGTGGTGGGGATTAGTCCCTTAGTATGTAGACAAAGTTTGGTTCTCAAATGATCTTAAATCATATAAAATATAATAGTAATTGTTAAAAGGATAAGCTAGGCATTCTCGAACACATGGGTCTCTATGTTATTCATCTATAGTTCAAGCTTAAAGTGTACCCGCTCAAATTGTTAAAGGACTGGAAGTGTTATCTTTGGAAGACTCAAAGGGCTAAACTGAAACTGCTATGAAGAGGACTATATATAGATTTCATTAGTGTTAATTTTTCATTATCTCTCATTTTTCTGTGTGTTATTATCTCTCTTCTCTCTTGTTCTCTGAGTTGAGAGAAACCCTAGTTTGTGTGTTTGTTTCTTCTCTATTTACTGTATTGTAAAACTTAATAGCTATTCTATAGCTTTATTGTGTTAATAAAAGATTGAGCCAAGGGGAGGTTGGCTGGGTTCAGTCGAACTAAACTGTGTTTAATAGCTTTGGTTCATAATTTCTACATGGTATCAGAGACAGGTTGCTCTATACCAAAGCGTTTTAAAAGATTTTAAAGGTTTTTGAAAAATTAGGGTTTCTCAAAATTTGGGGGTTTTGATCTATATGTTTAGATCTGGTTGTTTTGAGGGTAAATATAGTGTTCTTGGTGTTAGATCTTGTAGATCTAAAGGTTAATTGATTTTTCCTAAAAATTAGGGTTTTTAATTTTTGGGGGGTTTTTTGATCCCTGTGGTTGCGACCTATAACGGGTTTGGTCCCTTGACCAAATTTTCCGTTAGTTTGACCGTTAAGTTGGTCATGTGACATGCACATGGGAGGGTAATTGTGTCTTTTCATTCACCATCTATACTCTATACCCCCACACACCTTTCTCTCTATACTTTTACTTCAGTACAAAACTAAAACACACCCTCCTCACCAACCGGCTAACCACCATGACCTCCGACCACCGTCGCCGGAATCTCGCTTTCAACCACCTTACTCACCACCAATAAACACCATCCCTACCACCAAACACCCACCACTACAAACACCATCCTCACCACCAACCCACTAACAAACACCATCCCTACCACCAAACACCCACCACAGCCCACCACCGCCACCGCCACAAACAATACTAACCCATTAACACGACATCACCACCGACCCACCAAACCCCACCACGACATCACTATCAAATCATTACCACAAACACCCCTTTTCCCCGTCGAGGTGATTGGAAAAAAAATGAAGGTTGAAGAAGACAATCACTGCCACCCCAAACCACCCGAAACCATCACCATCCCGCCATCACCACCTATAATATGTCATCATCACCCCATCCCAACAACAACCCACCGCATTTCTCAGTGTATTTCCCCGCAGCTACAATCCTATCAAAAAGCTTGCCACCAGCACACATTTTCAGAGATCAAGAAAAGATGTTAAAGATTGAAGATGTGAAGCCATTTGACAGTGGTTTTTGACTGTTCTCTTTGCTGAAATAAGAACCCATTTTCAGAGATCCCAAATGGGTTCTTCTCAAATCCTTATAAAGGATTTGAGAAGAACCCATTTGGGATCTCTGAAAATGGGTTCTTGTTTCAGCAAAGAGAACAGTCAAAAACCACAGTCAAATGGCTTCACATCTTCAATCTTTAACATCTTTTCTTGATCTCTGAAAATGTGTGCTGGTGGCAAGCTTTTTGATAGGATTGTAGCTGCGGGGAAATACACCGAGAAAGGCGGTGGGTTGTTGTTGGGATGGGGTGATGATGAAATATTATAGGTAGTGATGGCGGGATGGTGATGGTTTTGGGTGGTTTGGGGTGGCAGTGGTTGTCTTCTTCAACCTTCATTTTTTTTCCAATCACCTCGACGGGGAAAAGGGGTGTTTGTGGTAATGATTTGATAGTGATGTCGTGGTGGGGTTTGGTGGGTCAGTGGGGATGTCGTGATGGTGTTTGGTGGGTCGTTGGTGATGTCGTGTTAATGGGTTAGTGTTGTTTGTGGCGGTGGCGGTGGTGGGCTGTGGTGGGTGTTTGGTGGTAGGGATGGTGTTTGTTAGTGGGTTGGTGGTGAGGATGGTGTTTGTAGTGGTGGGTAGTGGTGGGTGTTTGGTGGTAGGGATGGTGTTTATTGGTGGTGAGTAAGGTGGTTGAAAGCGAGATTCCGGCGACGGTGGTCGGAGGTCATGGTGGTCAGCCGGTTGGTGAGGAGGGTATGTTTTAGTTTTGTATGAAGTGAAAGTATAGAGAGAAAGGTGTGTGGGGGTATAGAGTATAGATGGTGAATGAAAAGACACAATTACCCTCCCATGTGCATGTCACATGACCAACTTAACGGTCAAACTAACGGAAAATTTGGTCAAGGGACCAAACCCGTTATGGGTCGCAACCACAGGGAGAGGATCCGTTAAAAAAAAAAGTATAGGGACTAAAAGCGTTAAACTCGACAGACCACAGGGACCATTTTTGAAATTAACTCTAAAATAAAAAACCCTAAAAATAATTTTTAGGGTTTCTAGTGTCAGACTGTTCTGGTTCAATTGTTTTGTTTCTGACTTAAATTTCTTTGTTTCAGGTGTTTTTCCGCTGTGCTGTTGGTTGTTGGTGGATCTTCTTGATCCTTGGTATTTCTTGCAAGCTTGCGTGCACTGTAATACCTCTCACGCCCTCTCTAGGTTGTTTTTACTAGGTTTTGTAGAATTGCATGTGACGAAGTGTAGGTTAAGAGATATTTGTGATTGTGGTGTTGAGAATATTGGAGGTTATTTGTGGTTGAGGAGTTATAAGGCTGTTAGTTTCTTGTTGTTTGTGTTTTCTTTTTGTTTGTTTACTGTGTTTGTGTGTTTCAATTTTTGTTGGTTTTAATTTGTCAAAATGGTTGGCCCTGATAAAAAGGATGAAGAACAGGAATCTGGTAGTGGTAGTGAATTAAAATTGGACATATATGACCCTCTGTATTTGCACCCTCAAGACATTGGTGCTCAGTTGATTGCCTTCAAACTTGAAGGTACTGAGAACTATAAGGTCTGGTCTGCTGCTGTGCAGTTGGCCTTAAACACTAGAAATAAACTTGGTTTTGTTAATGGCAAATGTGTCAGAGACCCCAATGATGCTCTATATCAGGCACAATGGGATAGGTGTAACTCTGTTGTGTTATCTTGGTTTTTAGGGTGTATTTCACAAGATCTTTATAAAGGTCAAGTGTTTTCTAAAAATGCTAAGGATGTTTGGGATGAGTTAGATGAAACATATAATAAAGAAGATGGTTCTGTGATTTATAACCTACATCATAAAATTCATACTTTAACACAAACTGGTATGAGTCTATCTTAATAGTATCATGAGTTTAATGCATTGTGGAGGCAGTTTGACTCTCTTGTTGATCTGCCCACATGTGTTTGTGGCACTGCTCCTAAATTGAAAAAGCATTCAGACCTTCTTTGGCTAATGCAATTTCTTATGGGACTGGATGATGGTTTCAGTTCTGTGAGAAGTCTTATTCTTACAACTGATCATTTACCAGATGTTAAGTCTGCTTTTGCCACTCTGTCTAGAGATGAATCTTACAGAAACAGTCAGGTGGCTAATAAGGCAGTTAAGAATGGGACAACTGCTTTTGCAGCTAGACCCAATACTGGTAATACTCAAAACAATAACTAGAACTCTAATAGAAACAATAATAACAATAATAGAAGATTTGGTAGGGTGTCTAATCTTGTTTGTAAGCACTGTAATATGAATGGTCACACTATTGATAGGTGTTTTGAATTGGTGGGGTATCCACCTGGTTTTGTTAAAAAGGAAATGTGAGTCAAAACAATGTTAATAATGTGACTGATAATAAGATTGATACTAGAAAGCGTACCACTCATACTCTTACTAGTGATCAGTATCAGAGGTTAATGTCTTTACTCAGTGGTACAGGTGATGCTAGCAAGACTCATGCTGGTGTTGCAGGTACTGTTATGACCTCTAATTGTGTTATTAGTTTCTTTACTAGTTGATTCTTTAACTTTAATTCTAATATAAGTACTTATAGTACTTATATTGGATGGATTATTGATTCAGGAGCTAGTCAACACATCACTTTTTTGTGCAACTATTCGTTTTGATATAATGGATGTTTCTCACTTAAATCTTACTGTTGCACATCCCAATGGGACTGTTGCACAAGTTAAACAGATTGGAAGTTATAAATTTGGTAATAACTGGATTCTTAAAGATGTGTTGGTAGTTCCTGGTTATCATGTCAGTTTATTTTCTGCTCATAAGCTTTCTAAAGATAATAATGTGGTTGTCAGTTTTAATGATAAAATGTGTAAAATTCAGGATTTAACTCAAAAATTCCTGATGGGGACTGGTAGTGAGTAAGCTGGTCTTTACTTTCTTGATGAAGGTAAGAGGGTTAGTAATAGCAATATTAAGAGTTGTGTTATGTCAAATTGTATTTGGCATAATAGACTTAGACACCCCTCTGACCATGTTTTAACTGTGCTAAAAGTTAAAATAAAAGACCTTAAGACTACTAGTTTAGGTCCTTGTGATATATGTCATAAAGCTAAACAAGCAAGAGAACCATTCCCATTAAGTGAACATAAAACTAAAAATCTGGGTGAACTTGTTCATCTAGATGTATGGGGGCCATATAAGGTGACCAGTAGGGATGGGTTTAGGTTCTTTCTTACTATGGTTGATGATTACACCAGCGCTGTTTGGGTGTTTTTAGTGAAAAACAAAAGTGAGGTTTATGATCATCTTGTAAGTTTTTATAACTTGATTAAAAATCAGTTTGAAAAAACTATTAAGGTTTTCAGAAGTGATAATGGAACAGAGTTTGTAAACAAAAAGTTTGAAAGTTTTTTGTTGTCCAATTGTATTTTGCATCAAACTATTTGTCCTTATACACCCCAACAGAATGGTGTAGCAGAAAGAAAGCATAGGCATCTGTTAAATACTGCTAGAGCCCCCATGTTTCAGGGGGGGGGAGGCTTACCTTTAAACATGTGGACTGAATCTATTCTAACTGCCACTTACTTAATTAACAGGTTATCTACTGCTGTGTTGTCTGGTAAAAGTCCCTATGAAATGGTGTATAATGTTGAACCTAATCTCCTAAGTCTAAGATGTTTTGGCTGCTTATGTTTTTCAACTGTTTTAAATGAGTCTGATAAGTTTGGATCTAGGTCTGACAAATGTGTGTTTGTTGGATATGCTTTTGATAAGAAAGGATATAAATTGTTTAATCTTGATCAAAAGAAATTTATTTTTTCTAGGGATGTTTAAGTTTTATGAAACTGTATTTCCTTTTAAAATAGTTCTTTTACTAAAGATTTTGTGTTTGAGGAAAATGAGATAAATGTTTTGAACTTTTTTGATCAAGAAAATGATAGCAGTCAGAATAATCTTAGATCCAATGATCCCAATGATGATAAAGGAGATAGTATAGATAGTAATAACAAATCTATACCAAATTTTAGTACTTCTGAACATAATGTCAGCACTATAGATGGAGCAGCCAGTGTTAATGAACCTCTGCAGGCTGAAATAGCAGAAACTGCTGATATAGCTGATGTAGATGTTAGTTTGCTAGCTGAAACAGCAGAAATTGCTGATACAGCTAATGCAGATAACACTGGTGGTACTTCTAGTAGGATGGACACTAGGAGTAAAGAGTATGCAACAAAAACTACTGTTTCTGATGGTATACAGAGTACTAGTCTTAATGATGATGAGTATGCATCTGAGGGTGAGGATTTGGATATGTTTGGTAAAATGTTTGAGTCACCAGAACCAGCAATAGGTCAAGCTGTTAGGAGGACTAGTAGAATGACTGCATTACCCTCTAAATACAAAGATTTTGTGCTAAATAAGAATCATAAGTATGGAATTGACAAAGTGGTTAAGTATTCCAACTTAAGTTTTGATAACTTTGTGTTTACTGCTAGTCTTAATAAAATACATGAGCCTGCTACCTATGAAGAAGCTGCTAAAGACAGCAGATGGGTTGAGGCAATGAATCAAGAAATTGAGGCTTTAAATAGAAATGGAACTTGGGTTATAGTTGAGCTACCTGCTGGTAGAAAAGCCATAGGATACAAATGGGTATTCAAAGTTAAATATAAGGCTAATGGTGAGGTACAAAGATTTAAGGCTAGATTGGTTGCCAAAGGCTTTAATCAAAGAGAAGGGATAGACTATGAGGCCTGTTGTTAAAATTGTTACCATAAGATGTGTTTTAAGTATTGCTGTTAATAATAAATGGCCATTATTCCAACTTGACATTAACAATTCTTTTTTATATGGTGAATTGGAAGAGGATGTGTATATGTCTTTACCAGAAGGGTTTTCTGATAAGGATGATAAAAGAGTATGCAAGTTGGTTAAGTCTTTATATGGTTTAAAACAAGCACTTAGGAAATGGAATGAAAAGTTAACTTTTGTGCTTAAAGAGAATGGTTTTGTACAAAGTGCAAATGATTTCTCTTTATTCATTAAAAGTGATAATGGTGTTTTTTTGGTTCTATTGGTTTATGTTGATGATATCATTATCACTGGAAATAACATTGATGAAATAAACAAGTTTAAAAAGTTTTTGAGTTCTAAGTTTTTAAAAGACTTGGGTAAACTCAAATATTTTTTGGGTATAGAAGTTTTAGATGTTGAGAAAGGTATCTGTTTAACTCAAAGGAAGTACTGCACTGAACTCTTAACAGAGTTTGGTATGCTTGGTTGTAAACCATGCAATACACCTATTGAAACAAATTCTGATAATAAAAAACTTGTTTCTAAATATGGTGATGATGAGCCATTATCTGGTATTACTCATTATCAGAAATTGGTTGGAAAATTGATTTACTTGACTTTAACAAGACCAGATATTTCATATGTTGTGCATTGTTTAAGTCAAGTTATGCACAAACCTATGAAATCTCATTTTAGGCTTGCATTCAGAGTCTTAAGATACTTAAAAAAGGAACCTGGTTTAGGTATTACTTTTAATGAGAGTAATGATACTAATCTGAGGGTCTATGTTGACTCTGATTCGGCAAAGTGTAAAGTAACAAGAAGATTTGTTACTGGTTACTCTGTGTTTATGGGAAATTGTTTAATTTCCTTGAAAAGTAAGAAGCAAGCTGTGGTTGCTAGGTCTTCAACTGAGGCTGAATTCAGGGCTATGTGTAATGTTTGTTGTGAAGTGATTTGGATCACTAAGGTGTTGGCAGATTTGCAGGTTAAGGTTGAATTACCTGTAGATATGTTTTGTGATAACAATTCTGCTATGCAGATTGCTGTTAATCTTGTTTTACATGAGAGAAGTAAACACTTTGAAATCGATCTTTATTTTTTAAGGGAAAAAGTAGCAGCAGGTTTCATAAAACCAAAAAAGATTAAGTAAGAGGATAACATAGCAGATTTGTTCACTAAAGGTCTTAGTATTTCTGACCATAACATATTTTGCAAGTGTCTTGGTTTGTTTAATATGTTTCAGGTCTAAACAGTTGATGGGGGAGTTCTGGAATGCTCAAGCTTATGGGAGACAGTTAAAAGGATAAGCTAGGCATTCTCAAACACATGGGTCTCTATGTTATTCATCTGTAGTTCAAGCTTAAAGTGTACCAGCTCAAATTGTTAAAGGACTGGAAGTGTTATCATTGGAAGACTCTAAGGGCTAAACTGAAACTGTTGTGAAGAGGACTATATATAGATTTCATTAGTGTTAATTTTTCATTATCTCTTTCATTTTTCTATGTGTTATTATCTCTCTTCTCTCTTGTTCTCTGAGTTGAGAGAAACCCTAGTTTGTGTATTTGTTTCTTCTCTATTTACTATACTTTAAAACTTAATAGCTATTCTATAGCTTTATTGTGTTAATAAAAGATTGAGCCAAGGGGATGTTGGCTGGGTTCAGTCTAACTAAACTGTGTTTAATAGCTTTAGTTCATAATTTTCTACAGTAATTATGGGCTACACCTTCCGAAAAGTACTATGTAAGCGAGAGCATCTATAGATATGTTTAAAAATGAGATTTATCTAGTGTAAAACTCAAGTTGAAATGATATCGATCAACTGTAAAATATAAATACGTACTACGTTGTTAGGTTATTTTGACACAAACTATTCCTGTTATAGACTACCTACGTAGATCATTCTCAAAAACTAAAAGTCTAATGAAAGCCACAACATTTTATATCTTTAGCATGGAAGGTAACTGCAATTTCGTGAGCATTAAAATAATTTCACTTTTTGTTGCAATGTATTGTGCTTGATTAATGACCATCTAACTTTTAGTATAAGTATGTGAAAGAACTTCGTAATAACATAATACGGAGTACAAAATTGATAATTGAGTACACAACAATCATCAACATACATACGGTATGTTAATCAAGCCCATTGTATCTGCTAAGCCCAATAAGGAAAGGCAAGTATGACGATCACGATCATCACTTTTATTTTTTTCATTTTCATTTTCAAACAATAAAATTAAAATTTCATTAATAATTTTAAAACATTACATTAATAATTCGAATAAAATTAAAAACATTACAATAAAAATTCAAATAAAATGAAACTACAAATTAGTATTCATTTGTTCGACGCCAAATGTGTTCCACTAAATCAGCTTTAGGCTTAGATGAGTTTCTTCGTTTACTAAATCTCTAACAACTTGTAACGTTTCTTCATGCGTTCGTATGAGATCTTCATCACGTTGTTGCTCCTCTCGATAAAAGTCGGGAGAGATTGCCCTCCCTTTGTCTTTTATAATCATATTATGTAATATGATGCATGTGTACATCATATCCATTATTTTCTTAAGAGACGTCGGTCGTGCGAGAGTTTTAGGGATTGTAGAAGTGGAAGATTGAAAAACCATAACGGCCTCTTTTAGAAACTCTAGATCGATACTACTAACTCTTCTTCATCATCCGTGGATATAAAAAGTTTGATTGGAATTCATTTGTTTTAGATGAGATGTGCAGAGTGTATAAGTAAGAATGTGTTTGAAAGTTTGAATGAAAATGAAAGAGCATTAGAATATTTATAAAGATAAATAATATTTATAGTTATTTGACACATAATACCCGAATCTTCTTTATAAATTCATCACAAACGCCGTAACGCGTGGATACGCAACGTACATGTTATATGTTAAGTGTACACTCTCATAATCGATGAATAAAATTTGATCTGACATTTTATCACATACACGCTTTCAACGTGTGTGTACAGTTAAGACTTAAGACTGCTTGTTAACGATTTTTTTTACCTTTCACATAATTTCTATAAATTATGACTGATAATTTATCGTCCCATGCAACAAACTATAGATCTCCCGATAACCCATATACCACAGAATACCATGTTGTTAATTTCAAGAATCGTAGAAGTAACCTTTTCTCTGTTTTGGCGTCTATCTTTTTCATAACAAAGTTGTTTGTGCATTATAAACATGAGTCACCGATAGAGTACACATGCTTTTCAAAAGCTATAACTTTCTATCAACTTACCATGTATACTTAGCCAAGAAGCATTTAAATTCCCATTATATTGGACAAGGAAGCCGGCCTGCTAAATATATGAAAGATAGATTTCATAATTCATACAGTGTACAGATATGTTTAGTACAAACATGTTACGGAGTAATTAGTTCAACACGAGTTAGTAAACGAGGGAGAAGATTGCTTCACGAATTTGTTCTTTTCAAACTTTAGAATTGTTTCTAGAATTCTAGGCATGATGATTTGATAACTGAATTGTGCTTAAGATCATCAAAGTTGAGTTTCTTAATACGGGAAGAACTATATAGCTAACTCTTGTGAGTTGTGAAGCCTAGCTAGTGTTGTGTAAATTAAAGAACGATAAAGAGACAATGTCTTTCTGATTCTCAGGTCAGATGTATAAATGTATTGGACTTCAAGGTTCATTAGAGTTAGAATTTCCTACACATGCTTAGACCTAAACCTTCTTCCGTTAACCACTTGCGCTCCATTATAAAAAGTGGAGTTCTGTTACAAGTGTGGTTTATATTTTAGTCTTAAGATTAAGATCTATAGGATAATTTACCATATATACTCAACAATAAAGCGATTGAACCAGTACCCCTAAAGAACTTTATGGCATCATCTTACTTTCTGAAATCTCTATCATCTCTAGGTTTATTTGAAGTCAGGACCCATTAACAACAGCTAGTAATTTTTTTTTTTAACAAGAAAAGGGCCGAAGCCCGAACAGCTAGTAATTTAAAATGTTCTTCGGAGTATAGCTCGACGCGCTGTTCAATGGCTCGATATGAAAGACGACAAGCTCTACAACTTTTAGTGCCATATCTTCCAAAACCAAGTCGTTTACCGTCCGCAACCCCTACTACATCTGCCTTTACGATATTGGCGACTAAAGATAAAGAGTGTACTATCATGTACTCCGTATTAGTTTATAATCTCGTACATATTTGAGGTTTCAGTTTTAAGAGTAATTTAATTAATTTAGTAAGGTTATAAAGGCTTCTTTTACAAAAAATTGAAGTAGATGTGTCGTCTTTTACATATCTTAACGGTTGGTGCTACATTTTGATATTTATAACCTTGTACGTACACAAAGTTTTTAGTATTACTATAATACTAATAATATGATAACATGCAAAATGGACAATCAAATCTTTGAGAAGTTTTCAATTGGACCAATGAGAGAACTCGATTTTGGCACGTAGACAAAATAAAGCATTCCTATTGGCCAATATAAGTCAAATTTTGCTTAAATTTAGTCGAACTTATTTAAATTTCATCCTGTAAAACAAATATGCATAAAAACATTCTAGTTTTGGAGCCTCATGCGTGCACGAGATTTTTACATTATCATTTTAAGTGTGCATTATAGCTTTCGTTGATGATCATTTTTAGTTAAGTTGTTACATTATACCTTTCGTTAACATGATACTGATGGGTTGGGTTATTTGGATCAAAACGACCAGCAAACACTTTCCTATATCCACTCCAAGATATTAATACAAAAAGCATAATGTTACAAATATCATCTTACCTCATAACTCATAAGGAAATTTCACAGGTTTGTACTTATCATAATATACATTTCAAATATGCACCAGGTGACACTTTAAAACTGTTTGATTATTAGTTAACTCTTTAACACTTGATACAAACTCATTAGACATAAAACATCGCCAAATTTGTCCCGTTTATCTATAAATGGATCAAAATGTCATCTCTAAATTGTTACATACTTATGTAATCCAAAGAAGGAAATAAGAACCATTTTCCACTTGCTGATACTGTTTCTGGAGCTTTCTGTTTGCTGCTTCAAATTTTTCTTGACCCGATTCCTTAGCTGATACCTGTTGACGTATATGGTCTGAGAGACCTGATCCGTCAAGACATAGGAAGGACGACACAGGAAGGATGACACATGAAGGACGACACAGGAAGGACGACACAGGAAGGATGATACAGGAAGGACGACATGGACGGACGACATGGACGAACATCATTGACGAATGACACATTGCACTGACCAACAGGTAATATGTTCCCTATTGATGTGACCACACGCGTGTACCTACCGCCCAGGTTTTAAAGGGACATGTTCCCTATGATGACAACATCTACAGTAGCTCAGGTACTATATATACACCACCCTTTGTGGTTGTATACACACACTACACCTCCTACCTCTCTCTACTTTCTCTCTCTAGAATTACTCTCAACTAGATGATTCATCCCTCCATACTTAGCATCCCTCCATACTTAGAGGAGAGCACTGACTTGACCGTCGGAGGGTGGTCCCGGGGCTCCGGCCTCGAGACTCCTTCTAACGGGTTCTTTCATGATTGCAACACACTTCAAAGCTAAGGACAAGGATGGACGGCACGTGGGAACCTTCCAGATCTACCCGACAGAACTATGCTTCAACAAATTGGCGCCATCCGTGGGACCCGTCATTCACTCTACCGGAGCTAAGAATGATAGGTCTCGCTTCCAATCCACCCCTTCGGAGATGGTTCATTCATCATCCTCCATTCGGTATGGTTCCTTCGGAGATGGTTCATCCATCATCCTCCATTCGGTATGGTTCCTTCGGAGGTGGTTCATCCATCATCCTCCATTTAGTATGGTTCCTTCGGAGGTGGTTCATTCACCATCCTCCATTCGGTATGGTTCCTTCGGAGGTGGTTCATCCATCATCCTCCATTTGGTATGGTTCCTTCGGAGGTGGTTCATTCATCATCCTCCATTTGGTATGGTTCCTTCGGAAGTGGTTCATCCACCATCCTCCATTCGGTACTATCCTTCTATCATTTAAGGACTATAGCGGGGACGTCATGAATGGTCATTCGGTCGTCATAACTTCTTTCGGCATATTTTCCTCCATCTACTATTCGGCTAGGAAATAATATTAAAAATGCCAATGCCTGTAATGGAACACGGGACCTTTCGCTCACGCATCAAAGGTGATAACCACTGAGCCAAGTTTACTCTTATGTTATATATTGATTTGCAATACTTTTATCCTTTCTTTCTTTGGTATTTATATTAATGACACGAACATTAATAAGCCGCTGCAACATTGTTTGGTATCTTAAGTATTTTATACATCATGGTACATTCAAACAAACAGTTATACAACATGTAGTCCAGCGTAACTCTCACTATAACTTTGAATTTGCAATAATTTTACACTCTTGTTCGTCATTATGATGGGGTAAACGCATCGGTGTCATGTCGATCGGTCCTATTTCGTTCGGTGATCACATAAGTACCACATCTATGACCATTGACTATGGTTAATTCTTTCTCCAAATATCTGACTATGGTTAACTTTATGAAAATTGATACCTTTTTGTTTTGGCCCTTCAGTATCTATGAATTACCATTCGGTAATCATCTGGACGACATGTGTATGGCCTCCCGTCTTTTGCCTTTATACTAAATTTTCTTTTATATTTCACCATAGACTTCGTTCGGAGTGGGGTTCACTGGTTTTATTTTGGAGATGCTATAGCAAACCTACAGGCCTCGTCCGGAGCCCATACACAAGCCCACTTAGTGGTTTTTATTTATATGTCAAGGTCTTGGTTAGATCAGTAATAATTGCTGATCCACTCAAAACTTCTAACTAGTGGTTCATTTCGAGGGTTTCCATCGGAGGGCATCACGTGTTTCGATCGGAGGTGGTTTGTCACGAGGGTATCTCCATCGGAGGTTTTTGTAGGGTCTCGATCGGTGTTCTCACCCTTTAATTTTATTTCGATCGAAGTCATACCAAGGTCTTGATCGGAGGGTTTTGTTTGCTGTTGAAACATAAGGGTTTCCACCGGAGATTTCTTTCGGGGTTTGGGTTGTTCGATTGAAGGTTGTTCCGACGTGGTCTCGATCGGAGGTGAGCGTGTTGATGCAAATAATTTTCTAAAACCGTTATTTATATCTTTCGATAACTTCACGTTTTGAGGATGACAAAATGTGAAAACACTTTACGTTAAAATTAACGTAAACAAGTTTTTAGTCGAAAGATCCTATTTCTACACAAATCACTCTAGGTATGCACAAACAAATTTACAACTTGACAAATGATCAAAGAAATGAATTTGTGTTTAAAACTTCATATTTTTTAATGTGACAAAACATTTTTTCAAAAATATACTTTACAAGTTATTTTTGAATAATTAAGAAATGTTTTATTAGAAAATTAAGTTCAAATAACATAACAGCTATTTTCCCCCCCAAAATCAGCTCCAAACTTCCCCAAATAAATTTTCACCACTAAAGACAAAAAGAGGAGCGTTTTTGTCTGGCACGGGGTGATTTAGTGGTACCGTGTACCTGTAACGGCCATATTTTTTCTACCTATAAATACCAGCCCTCTTCACAGTTTTTGGGTATCCTTTTTCACACACAACTTTCTGAGTTTAATACTGTTATCACATTTTCTCTTCTAGATCATTTAGTTTAGTTTTCTTTTGTTTAAAGAGTGATCCAATCATCCAACTAAGTAATCACCTTCATTCCTCTTCTAGTGCAAGAGAAGAACACAAGGTATCCAAGAAGATACAAAGTGTTGTAGTTGTAGTTAGAGCACTTGTAACATTTGTTACACACTTGTTGTATCTTTGAATACATTAAGTTCATTTTTCTTTTGAGAGTTTGTGAGAGAAGATCATTGTGATCTTATTGAGATATTGAATATCTCTTGTAGCTTGTGAGCTAGTGTGTTAATCAAGTTGATTAAGGGTAGATCGGGTAGATCGAGTCTAGTGTGTTGATTGTGTGAAGTAGAAAGGATCGGGTAGATCGTGGTAGATTGGTGCTAGCTAAGATTAGCACTCGACATTTAGCTTAGTGTCGGAAAATAGGATAAGCGACGTTGTACGGTTTTCTCCGCCTGAAGGGAGGTTTGTTGACATAGTGCTTGAAACTCTCGAGTGTGGTACTCGGGGAGTGGAGTAGGGCGAAGAAGAGCTTCGTGACCGAACCACTATAAATCTCTTTGTCCCGGTTTGATCTTTCCATCTCTTTTCTTTACTTTTATTATTTAAATTAGATAGTTTAGTTTAGTGTCCATATTGGTGTTGATTGATTACACATAAGATTCGAATCAAAGTTTTTCAAAAGTAAAGTTTTGAAACAAATTAAAAACCGGAAAAACTATTCAACCCCCCCTTCTAGTTTTCCACAGAGGGGGTTGTCTCGATCGGAGGTGAGGGGTGTCTCTCGGAGTCTCATTCGGAGAATACTCCAAAGGTTCGATCGGAGGTTAGGACGAGTGAATCTCGATCGGAGGGCATTAAAAATTGTCTCGCCCAGGGCAGCAGAAAACTCAGGACCGGCCCTGCTATCAGTCATTGACTCCGGTCGTTGTTCAACCTTTATGTTTTAACCCTTGTAAACATTATAATTTTATCTCCGATCTTCGGCCATTGGCCATTGTTACTTGGTCACTTGGGTTCCCTTCGGTCTCGTAACCTCCGTTATACGGCAATAACTACTTCTTCATTCGTCTGTTCGAACTTAAACCTTCATGAGTTCCAACCATCTGGTCCAATTTTTCTCGCTCCAGTCAACTTGAAATATACAAATCTGATTGTAAAGTATCTGGTAAAATTGTAAGATTGCAGAAATATGGCTATATCAGAAGTAAAAAGGAAAATTGCTACAACTTTATCCCATTTGTTTATTTTCTATATTCTAAGGTTTACTCGAGAAATGAACTCCTGAAGGACTAACAATCTCAAACCAATCATCACAACTAATCTCACATGCTAAGAAAATCGGGTTTGTTGAGGATTAATGTTACAGATCCTCCGACACCTCCACCTAATCGACACCCACACCCGCCACCACCACCACCAAGATCCAGACACCACCCGTCCAAGATCCTCCAGCACCTCCACCTAATGACCATTTCCACTTAAAATCAGTACGATCTTCATTTGCTTTAAAATCATTCATCACAATTTTTATAGTTGTGGCGGAGAAAGAGATAAAAGAAAGGTTGATATTGGATTTACTGTATTTTTTAGTGAGGTAGAAAGTTAGGTGAGATGGGAAAAGTCTAAAAGTAGCGATGGCAAAAAGCTATAAGATATTAAAAGTTGGTGACTTTTTAACCAAAGATTATTTTAAAAGCATTGGACGTGAAATATTTACTAAATACATAAAGCTATAAGATTTTATATACATGAAAAATGTTGGTAACTTTTTAACCAAAGATTTAATGCGGCCCGACTTCGTAACCCCTCATCTTCGTAGCCTTTCTTGGGACTGACACGCCAAAAAAAACGTGGATGTCTCGACAAAAATGAGTCATCGTCATTATCGTAGTCATGATATATGGTTACTTTCGGTCCAACTTGTGAATTTGTTGAGTTATGGCCTTCCTAAAAAACTATTGTTGTTCCCTTTACACACTTAGAAGTAACTACAAAGTTAATCTAATTGTGTTTATGACTGAGATTAATGTAATGATTAATTATAACAAATAAGTAAAACGTAAATATAAAAAACGCAAGTTTTTCAACGTTTAAATTCTTATTAGAAATCAATCAAAAGAATCTATTACCCAAGTGTTTGCGGAAAACATTTGGGATTGAATAGACA
Source organism: Artemisia tridentata subsp. tridentata (assembly GCA_021014915.2). NCBI lineage: Eukaryota > Viridiplantae > Streptophyta > Magnoliopsida > Asterales > Asteraceae > Artemisia > Artemisia tridentata. The sequence goes on from CP139506.1 coordinate 293,551,222, forward strand.
AGGTATGGTTTGTCTCCTATCTAAACTCAAGTTATTCTTGAGTGGTAACAATATCAACCCACTAAGCTATCTCAGGGACTTGGTTACTCTTTGTAGGAGAAAAGTGGTTTTGTGAAAGTCTAAGCTTTTTAATGCACAAAACTTAACCCACTTTTCTCCTATCTGTTCCTATTTATACACAAGTATAAAAGAGCACATATGATTAAAAAATACAAAAAAGAATAACCTAGCGTGTCAGACAACTACAACAGTATTTGTCATTTCCAAGAACCAATAGGAATAGGCTAAAAGACTTTTCGAGTGTCAGGTCTGACACTTCTTGACTTTAAGCCGTTTTAAGGAAGGTTTGTTTCTGGCCCGATAAGACTTCTCCTTATCTTCTCAAACTCTTCCCGCCTAATCCCGCCTTTCTTTCAGACTTTTGATTCTTCAGTCTAGGTCTTCAGTCTTCAGTCTTCAGTCTTCAATCATTTATTGTTGTTGAGGAGACTGGGGTTTAGTGAGTTCTTGTCAAATACTCACTGAACCCACTACCTTCTTCTTTGGCTTAAGTGACACTCAGGGAGTTCCGCCTCACTGAATGGTGAATCTTTCTTCTTATACTCATCCTAAGCATCTTGAAGATAACTCACTGAGTGACTGTTCACTTAGTGACTTGAGAGTGTTTAAGGTTGATTAACACTTGGCTAATTTGTGTCCAAATCCTGTTTTCAAGACGCTTGGGTACTGACGGACCCAACAATCTCCCCCTATTTGGATATAAATTATGCCTAAGTGTTTTGATCAGTTATGAGTGAGCAAATGGGCTTCTTCTCATACTGAATATACTAGAAAGCAAAGAAAGGATACTGATATAACAAAAACATGGGCCATCATTTTATTAATATCATTACAAAGTCCTAACGTCTAATATAATACTCAGGGTTCTTGTACTCCGCCTTTCAAGATACCCAAGAGTTCCAGTTTAGCTTTCTTCGACACTAACACTTCTTTGTCAGGTCGCTCATTCATCATCCTATCCAACAGCTTGACAAACTCTTCATTTGCAGGGCTCTTCACTTGAAGTGCCATTAGCTTGTATGCTAGGAGAGTTGTCGTTTCCACAAGTTTTATATCACTGACTCGCTGAAAGGCCGGTTGGTCAAACTCATCGACAAAGAAGATACCGTACTCAGGCTCCTTGATGACCAGGTTGGGGACAAACTTGACTCCCTGAGGAGGAATCCTGTCGCAATGAAGAGCAGCTAGGAATTGTTCAGGCTCCTAACCCACAACTTTTCTTTTCCTCCTCGGTCTTCTGAGTAGGTTCAGGGAATCACAGTCCCTGAGAAGCAAGCGCCTTCTCATGATCTATTCCTAAACTCTTAGCTACCTTCTTCAGTTCCTCGTATTTAGAGTTCAAGGTTTTTAGAAGACTTGGAACGATCTTGCTTTGCTTCTTCCTCAGGATAGGCATCATCATGTCTCATTCCCTTAGCCCATAGTCTGAGAATTTAAAGGGCTTGTTAACCTCAGACTTTCTTGGTCACCTGTGAACCGTTATGCTTATAGGCTTGGTTAGGTGAATGGTCATATCAGTGATGGTGCCTTCTCCCTTGGTCTTTGTCATGTGCCACATATACCTCTCATAGGTTCTCTTCCTCCTTTCTTCTCTAAGCTTGGCCTGCTGATTGTGTTCTTGAATGAGGTCAGCCTGAAGCTTGAGGAATTCTTCCCCTTGATGTCCTTGTCAGTCTCCTTGATCACCTCCTTGGCAACCTAAAAAATTATTGGTCTGTTGAGTTGCTTAGCTTTTTCTTTGGCCCTTCTTATGTCATTTTCATGCAAGACTACGGCCACTTCCACTGAAGTTTCATAGAATTTCCCTCCACCATCCAATTCAACCTCAAATGGTGCATCAGGGTCTGGACGAATTTTAGTTGATGCCGGAACCAATTGCACTTGAGGAGTAGATTCGTCAGTCACCATGATTCCCTTTCCTTTGTCAGTGGGAGGGGGTTGACTGGTAGAGGTCTCAGGCACTTTTGTTGCTATTGCTTCAGGGTGTACAGGGATTGTAGCAACAACAAGTGCGGAACTTGAAGGTTCAGGAGTAGGATCATCAAGTTTCTCCCCCTCAACAGGTGTTGGAACTTCAGTGTATGCACCTGTTGACTGAGGAGGTGGGGTAACCGAAGAGGCCTGAAGAATAGACAGGATGCTGGAGACCATCTTCTTTATGTCAGTGGTCTCATTCTTCAGGGCGGAGATGTCGGCCGCCATTGTAGCCTAAGTGTCAACGAGTTCAGTTACCCTTGTGGTGTAGTGGGTGATCAACTCATTATGTTTGGTGGAGAGCTGATCAAAGGCTGAGGATATCTTGGTCAGGTACTCTTTGGAATTAGTGACTGACTGTTGAATAGAATCTTGCTGAGACCTTATGGTTTTAAGATCCACCCCCGAAAGAAGCTTTAGAAGCTCAGCAATGTTGGTGGAGGTGGTCTTCTGAGTATCCATGTACTCTTTCAGCTTTGTGATCAGGGTGGGGTCATCTCTCATTTCCTCCTGAATGGAATCAAGAGTCTTTAGGATATTGGCGAGCTGCTTGTCTTGTTCAGTACCCATACAATCGAGAGATTCCCTCAGGTCACCGAGTTGTTTGTCATTGAGTTTGGCGACCTGAAGCACTTTACCCTGAGATTCTTCAACAGTAGCCCTGAAGTTAGCATAGTTGGCTGCTACTTCAGTATGCTGTTCCCATTGTTCTTCAGTAAGTTCACGAAAGAGAGCATGGTTGGCTTTGCGGAGAAACATTACCAGATGCCTTTCAGTGAGTGGAAGAACATTATCATACTTCTGCAACCACTGAGGAGTAGCAGGAGCAGATGAGTGACCTGATGATGATGATGTTGTTGGGTTGAGGGGTTGTTGATCCTCAAGAGGAGGAGATGATTGTTGTTGTTCAGGGTGCTGAGGAGAGTTGTGTGTTTCAGTCTCCATTTCCTCCTCAGCAGCAAAAATTTCTTCATCCCCAAAATCTACCATATCCTCATCGGATTCTTCATCCATGAGATTCTGAATATCCGCAAGATTAGGAACCTTGGCTGAATCCAGCTCCCCCTCAGAAGAGGGCTTGCCTTCGTTGTGGCCAGGTCCTGACCCCTCCAGGTGAACTGAGTGGGTTTTCTCAGCCTGGACCATGGAGTCAGTTCCCGAGTGACTCGATCCGCCATGAGGGGTTTTGAGTTCCGTATCAGCGGGTGGTTTCAATTCCTCTGAGTCTTTGTCCCCCTAAGTGCCTTCAAAGACTGGTGGGTGTTTTCTGGTACTATCATGAGGCAATGATTGGTTGTGGTCCCCCTTCCCATTAGGGTTGTACTGCCCTTCTGAGGATTTAGGGACCTTTTCTCCCTGAGATCCTGAGTGTGATTTCTCAGGACCGTAAACAGGATGTGAAGAGGTGAGGCCTCCCTTTCCACCAAGGTTGTGCTGCCCTGGTGAAGATTTAGAGGCCAATACTCCCTGAGACTCTGAGTGTGATTTCTCAGAGCCGTGAACGGGATGTGATTGGATGTGGGTCCCCTTCTTAGTAGAGTGATGCTGCTCCACTGAGGGTATAGGACCCTGTACTCCATCAGGCAAAGGTTGTGATTGACTAATGCCTTCATCGGGATGTGAAAGGGTGAAGGTTCAAGACCCCACTGACTTGTGTATGTCAGTAGAGCCATGAGGAAAGGTTTTGCCCGAGGACACTGAGGATGATTTCTCAGTATCCTCCGTTGGCATTTGTTTTATGGTCAAGAGGGTCTCAGTGATGGGTGTCTCAGAGGTCTTGGTCATAGTTTGCCTTTCTTTAGGCTCTGAGGCAGAGGTCTCAAGGGCGAGTGGTTTGGGTTTAACCACCTTCTTGGACCCTGCTTTCTTCTTCTTCTCCTTTTTGGTAGGAGAAGGTACTGGTGAGACAGCATTTGCCCCCTGAATGACCAATAGCATGTATGTGGTCAGGGAGACTGGTTGTACCTCAGTAAGGTCTCTTGAATAGTTGGCTTTGTGTAAGACGTCAGGTTTAGATCCCTCAACGTTTGGCCTAACATATTCAGAGCCTAGTAAGTCCTGAAGCACACAGGAAATGAACCTAGGGTAAGACAAGTGTCTTTGCCTAGATTTACCTGATAGCTTGGCTACGAGGTCTCGGAAGATTATTCCTCCGATGTCTATCTTTCTACCCTCTAGGAGGCTGAACACCATCAATTTTTGTGATGCATTCAATTGCTCCGTGGAGGATTTATTGCCTCCAAGGACCTGAATGACAAAAGTCATCAGGATCCTCCAGACAGGTGGGAACCAGGTCTTAATGATAGGCGCTTTGGCCAAAAGGGTTCCTGGGGCCACTTAAGGATGTTTTTCATCATGTGGCCCTAGTAAAAGCAATTTGGCCTTTACTTCTGCGTCAGTGGGGTTAGGCTCAAAGTTCTCAGTGAAATCAAGACCTGTGGCCTTGATGAAGGTTGGGTAACCAAGGAGAGGGTCCTTCTCCCATTCATCACTGAGAACGTGATTATGGAGTCTTTGGTGTCCTCAGGGCTTGTTGCCACTACTGTACACCCGAATTCCCTCAGATAGTCATGATATATGACTGAGGGGGTTTTTGTAAACGCCGTAGCAAGAAAGCAGTTTTGAAGATATTTGACTACATTCTTGTATGCCAAAAAATTTTCGGGGTAGGCAAAATTTTCTACGACGTTATTTTTGGTCAAGTCCACGCCCTCCATTGTGAATTCCACATTTGGGGCGTAGGTGATAGCTTTAAAAGCAGCCATTAAAGAGTCTTGGTTTTGCAAGAAAGAGATGGTCTGGGTCTAAAGATGAACAACACACACACTAGTTTTTGAGAGAAAAAAAGGCAAAAGTTTTGCTTTAAATTTTCTAAAGCGTGTGTGTGTTGATTTTGTTTGGGGGTATTTATAGGGAAGTGAAGAGGAGGGTGGTTTAGGTATTAAGCGAATTATTCTCAAAATTTTGAAAACAGTTTTTTATAAAACGTTTGGGATCCGCATTAAATGCCACCACTCCACTTTCTCGGGTTTTGCGCAACAATCGAGGTGAACAATTGTGCCGTCTGCAAAAAGTGTAATTTGCAGAGTTTACATCATCACATATTTTTTATGTGAGAGAAGAGGCATTAAATGCCAAGTGGGTAAGTGGGAGCCCAGAGGTGGATGCCAGAAGGCAAAGGAACATATATTCCTATATTAAATAGGTATTCAGTTACCAACCTCGGACATTTACTAACTAGATACTTAGAGCATTTAAGTTAGCATTGAATGTCATTTTGAGGGCCCTGAATGACTTTTCATTTAGTGAGGGGTTCAGGGAAAGTGATTCAGTGATCTTTTTCACTGAGGAACACATTGAGTCAGGGACCTGAGGTTTTCAGAATTTACACTTAGTTGGATGGATTCAATCAGTGGATTGATTCTCAATATCCAGCATTCCTAATTCAGCTTTCAGTCTTGTGAAAGTTAGTTCATCCAAAGGTTTGGTGAATATATCAGCTAGCTGATATTCAGGAGGAATGAAGTGTAATTCAATGTCACCATTCATAACATGGTCCCTGATGAAGTGATATATAATATCAATGTGTTTTGTTCTCTGATGAAGAACAGGGTTGTTTGAGATGGCAATTTCACTTGTGTTATCACAAAAGATGGGAACCATCTTATACTGGATTCCATAGTCACTGAGTTGACTTTTCATCAAGAGTACATTTGCACAACAACTGGCTGCTGTAACATATTCAGCTTCTGCTGAAGACATGGCAATTGATTGTTGCTTCTTAGCACTCCAACAGACTAATTTTCCACCAAGGATTTGGCAGGAGCCTGAGGTGCTTTTTCTGTCCATGTTGCATCCAGCATAGTCAGAGTCTGAGTATCCTTTGAGATCAAAGCCTGAACATTTTGGATAGTATAATCCAAGGTTTAGAGTACCTTTCAGGTACCTGAGTATCCTTTTCACAGCTGTGAGATGAGATTCTCTTGGGTCAGATTGATATCTGGCACACAAACAGACTGAGAATTGGATGTCAGGCCTTGATGCAAGTAGATACATCAGTGACCCAATCATCCCTCTGAAAAGAGTTTGATTTACTGGTTTTCCAGTAAGGTCAGGACCAAGGTTGTTTGGTGGAACCATGGGAGTTTTAACTGAGGTATAGTCACCGAGCTCATACTTCCTCAGTAGGCTTCTGACATACTTCTCTTGATTGATAGAGGTTCCCTTATCAGTTTGCTTGATTTGCAGTCCAAGGAAGTAAGTCAGTTCTCCCATCATGCTCATTTCAAATTTCTTTGCCATCAGTTTTTCAAACTGTTTGCAAAGTTTAAAACTTGTTGAGCCAAATATGATATCATCCACATATACTTGTACAAGGATGACATCACCATTTGTCCTATAGATAAACAATGTGTTGTCTATCTTGCCTCTGACAAAATTGTTTTGGATTAGGAAGGCTGAGAGGGTTTCATACCATGCTCTGGGTGCTTGTTTCAGTCCATAAAGGGCTTTGTGAAGCTTGCAGACATAGTCAGGAAACTCACTGCTTTCAAATCCAGGAGGTTGCTGAACATAAACTTCTTCTTTTAGTGAGCCATTTAAGAATGCACTTTTAACATCCATTTGGTACACTTTGAAGTTCATGTAGGTTGCAAATGCAAGGAAGATCCTGATGGCTTCCATCCTTGCCACTGGTGCAAATGTTTCTTCATAGTCAATGCCTTCTTGTTGATTATAGCCTTTGGCTACAAGTCTAGCCTTGTTTTTAATGACTATGCCATTTTCATCAGATTTGTTTTTGAACACCCATTTCATGCCAATGACTGAAACATCTTCAGGACATTTGACCAAGGTCATTACCTTGTTTCTGTCAAATTGTTCCAGTTCATCATGCATGGCCTGAACCCAACTTAGATGTTTAAGTGCTTCTTTGACACTTTTGGGTTCAATTATGGATATGAAGTCCATAAATAGGCATTCATTGGCTGAGGCTTCTCTTAGACTAGCAGCCATGCTTCTGGTGAGCATGCCTTCAGTAGGCTCTCCGATTATATTGACAAGTTCTATATCCTGAGACCTAGTCCAACTGTCCTGAGGTCTTGGATACTGATTAGAACTTGTGGAGGCCTGATTGGTAGGGTCTGGTGTAGACACCTGATGATCTTCAAGATCTTGAGTGTCTGACTGGGTTGACTGATCACTGAGATTGTTTGGTTCCTGAGCACTTTGTTCAGACTGATTGATTGCTTCAGTACTTCTTTGTGCTTCAACAAACTCAGTGATGGTTGGGTAAGGAAGGTTGTGAGGGATGATGTAGTAGGAGATGTCAGCATTTGCTTGGTACTGAGTGGAAGGATCATTGTCAGGATGATGTTCATCAGGAGGGTATCTTGATGAATCATCAATACCTATCTCTTCCTCTGAGGTGTTAGAGACACTAATTGCATTAGTGCTGTAAAACCCTAAAAATCTGAAAAGTACAAAATGACCAAAATACCCTCTAATTTTAAACTTTTAAGAACTTATGAAATAAGCTATAAATTAAAACTTGAGTTATATATATCATGTTATGACTCGAAACTATACGATATGAACATGTAACCTAAAGTATTATATGAAATCGTACAAGAAACTTATGAATAAAAATATGGCACGTTTAATATGTCTCATATAGGCCAAATTAATAAAATCTTGTACACAACATGTTTATAAAAGATAACTATGAAATAATCATGCTAGATTGGAAAGTGTTAATCACCATTATACACTCCATAATTTGGGCTCAATCCTCCCCTAATTCTCCTCACCAAAAATGTGTAAACCCTCCCCTTTATTTGCCTCCAATCACTCCATAGTTACCTAATAATCACACGTCACATTTAGTGTGACATATCTTGAAAAATCATTTTATGAAACAATACTACCTCACCCATCTCCTACCATTCAACGCTTGAAAAAAAAAATACAAAGAATAGAAGATTTTATCATATCCTTATACGCGTTTGTATACTTGTTCAAGAGGGACTATTGAATACTCGGTCTACTATTTCTCCTTCTTATCCCGATTTTGTCGACAAGTTCGTTAACATGCGCTCCTATATCATACTCATTCTTTGTAAAAATCTCACAGAAAAATTACTAAAACAATACTCCAAATCTCAAATAATTTTGCACGAATAAACGGTGAGCAATTCTAGGCGGCCAAATTTCGGGTTTGTTTGCTCCAGTCCGAGTTTCGTTCAATTTTTGGTTCGTGGTTAGAATTGGTTTCGGTTCGTGTGTGGGCTGCGATTTTGGCCTAGTGATTGGTACGGGTAGACGGTTGAGTTTTGGGTTCGATTGTACCTTGTTGAATCTTGTGTTGTGATCGGTTTGATTTTGAGTTCGGTAATTGTTTCTATTCGATCTGCCCTCGTTCATCATTAAGGTACATCTTTCACCCATCATCTCAATATATAATCATACGCTGCATATATGAAGTAAGTTATATGAGTGGTAGCATGACCTTGTGATACTAGAACCATAATCAAAATCACCAGTAGCTGTGAATCGGTAAGTCGCGGGTCTTGAACTATCATTTTAATACCAAATCACACACTAATCATAAGTGTTATGTTATAAGGGATCTTAGTCATGAGTTAATATGATATAATCCGACACGTTAGAAACATAAGAGAGATTGAAACATGTAAAATCTCATGTAACGTAAACACATAAAATGACATTAACATGCATGGGTAACAAGTATAAATAAAACAAATGTTCATGAAATACGTAGGCATGAAAGGTACTTTTGCATGAAGTTTGTTTTTACAAAATGGTTTAATGAAACCTTAAAATGGTATGAAAACTTTGGCATAATATGAATGATAAAGAAGGGAATACAGTGCATGCATTGTTAAACGTTTTGTTTTGGGTTATTGCATTATTGGTATAACCATTGAGATACGTTCATAAAAACTCGATTAACACCTAAAGCGAAATATAGAGAGGAGTGCATATTTATTTGCATACAGAAAGGAGCTCATCATGTGAGGCTTGTACTCGTTAAGTCAAGCTTGTACATGGATGGTATGGGTGATACTATGAGACACGAACATGCATTTTTTTTAATGTGAACTAAATTGTAAAAGTATAAAGGACTGCATGCATAACTGAAAGTATTTAAAAAAAAATGAGTACATAAAGCTTGTGAAGGCCTGCGAATGTGCATGTTTTTTATTTTAAAAATGGTTAGGCGTAGGGTCTTATGTTGGGATCTAGTTACTTTATATTGTAGGGTGCCGTACGCATACAAATTAATAATAGTCTAAAACCAAATTTATCATATTAAACCCTAAAGCTTATTTAGTTGTCATTTATAACTATAAAGTATCAAGATAATAAATATGGCAACTTATTAAATAAGGAAAGTTACTAAAAATGGAAAGCCGACTAAAATAAGTAATCTGAATTAAATAAGCTTTTAATAAGACGACCATGTATTCGTGTAGATTCGCTGAAGATGGAGATGTTTCCGATCTTTATATTTCTAGATATGTTTGTACGTGCGGTATAAGGTACATATATTCTACCCTTTTACAGTAAGGGTGTTTTCCCTCTCATGACTCATTGATTTTAATTCGTTTTAAGATTCCCTAAGCCACTGCTATGTTTCCCTACACTTTAGTTCGTTTGTTTGACTCATTTTGACTTTGACGTTCAATATGACCATTTTGCTTTGAGCCTCTATGATGATCCATTCGATATTCGTTCGCACCTTGTGATATTAGTATTCGAAACACTTGATACTTCGGAGGTTCATTTGATTTTGGTAACTAGATGTGAAAACCTTTTTAATTATAACATGGAAAAGTTTTGAGGAAAACTTATTTTGAAATGATGTTCATGAAATATGCGATACCACTTTTATTCGGAATCTTACTAAACTTTTATGAAAATTACTTTTAAAGATTACATTTGTGAAAACAGTTAATAAAGATCATTTTTATGAAAACCAATTGATAAAGATTTCTTTAAATGAACCATTTGATTATGAACCTTTGATCAGTTCGTTTGGATTCATTTGACTTTGATATTGGATATGGACCCTTTGCCATGAACCTTTGATATGAACCTTTGGCATTTGGACCTTTGATATGAACCTTTGGTATTTGAACCTTTGATATTTGGACTTTGATATTGATTTGATGACTTAGACTATTTGAACCTTTGTAATGATTTGGACCTTTGACCCTTCAGTTTGATACCCGAGCCAAAATTTGTTTCCTAGCCATGAAGGTAACATGGCCATGTCATTGATGCACCAATGGCGTGACTCTAGTGTGTTTGAGTGATGTTACACACCGTCCCCATTTGCTACCACATGCGCGCTTTATTATTTATATTGGCCGGGATTATTTGTTTGGGGGGCGTATGGATGCATCCTAGATTTGTTTTGTTTCGAGGGATATATCATGATTTGATTTGATTTGATTTGGTGACTGATGATGGGTGCAATCCACGTCTTTCACAAGTTCGGGAGCTAGCTACTCCATTTGAAGAATGAGGACACCCCTCATATTATCTGATTATTTGAGAGGTCTCCCCTCTATATGATTTTGAGGATATGGTTACTACATTTGATTTGTTCGGGCTCGTGGTGGATTACTGACCTTCCATTTTCGCTTTCCTACTTTGTACCTTTGTCTATGCCTTATATTATTCCATTGCTATACCATATTTGTTCGTTTGCTTTTGCTTTCATTTTCGTTCATTATATATTTGTTCACTGGGCTTTTTAAGCTCAGCCGCATTTCTTTTCCTGCGGCAGGTTTTAGTTGGAAGATGGGTATGTGTGAAGAGACTTTTGGACTTAGAAGACTTGATAGTTATTTTGGTCTAGAGATGATTAGAAGTTATTATATTGTTAGAATTTGTATTCGCATTTGTAACCTTGTAATTTTAGTATTTCATTTGTAATCTTTGAGATTCCTTGTATTACTGTAATGTATGCTTTTTTTTTATCTGATATGAAACCATTAGTGTGACATCTTTACCCTTGTCGGGTTGGGGTGTTACAATTATGGTATCAGAGAGACAGGCTGCGATATGTAATACATTTACCTTTGGCCTGTGTAAGTTAGGACCACTAAGTTTTTCCCTGTAGGCGCTCGTAAGTCAACCTTTGAAAATTGCTTTAGGATCTCCCCATAGGAACCTAAGTTTTGACCGGTAAGGAATGGGTAAACTATAAGGCATTTGTTTAAGTATCATTGCTTTCGCATCACTCTGATTCGTGCCTTGCTTTTGGTTAGAGTCTGTTGATATCACTTTTGGAAATCGAAAGCTTATTCTTTGCACCACCTAAGATTTGAACCTGATCTAAATCGTGAAGGCATTGAAATTGCATAATGATTGCCGACACTGTTTGATCCTTATCTTCAGATTCCTTTTGTTAATCTTTTGATAAAGACCCACGTTGCACTCTAATCCTTTCGTTAATCATTTTGACGCCTCTTCGGGCACTCTGAGAACCTCCATGGCGATAACGTACTGGATATGTTTTGATTGTCTTTTGCTTTTGATAAGTATCTATGAATCTTCCGACACTATTTGATTTCGTTTCACCCATCTCTGTCCCTACGAGAAGTCTTGTGGTTGTAACCACGAGTATAAGAATGTTTTCCCTCTCACTTTTGAACGATAAGCCTTGCTATGCTGATCTGCCTTTCGTCGAATAGTTAAACTTCGATTTTATTCTAGCAAGGAATTGGTTGATGGATCACTCTAAATATTGACAACTACCCTTCTATGTCTCACCTTTGGCGTTTGCAACAATTTTGAACTCGTTACTACGATTACCGATTGTTAAACCCTTTGCTATCACTATTACTCTGGAGACTCGTGTGTTACTTTCGCGGTTATAAAGTTTTCTTAGAAACCATTTCGTACACCAATGAATGAACCTTATCTTGGAAGCTATTTGGCACTTTGAATCGTCTGAGCATGAACCTTGTATTGAACGTTATTTGGCACCCTGCGTTTTCTGAATATGATTCCTGGTAGAACCACCAAAATTTTTCCATCGGAGCGTGAAGTAGGATTTGACATGATACCGAGAGATTTCTAGTCACTAAACGAAGATGCCTTTCGGATCATACAAATTAATTGGAGCAACCGGGAAGAGCAGCAACCGAAGACCAGGAAGTGAGTTTACTTAAGTGTATTTTCTGGGCGTGTTTTAGTTTCGTTCGCGATTATGAAGGATGATGACTGGAGATATGTATCGATTACAGGAAGCTGAATCGTAATACTGTTAGGAACCAATATTCCTCCACCCTGAAACAACTATGTGGTTGTTTAAATTCAGAGCGCGAAGTTTCCTTCTGATGAATTGAGTCTATTCTTGGAATCGACCCCCATATTCGTAAACGACTACTATAACGGTTAGTGACGCTAATGGTATTAGCTAAAGCTCTGACTGTTTCATGAATTTGATAAATGATGTTTTCTCGTAAGTACTTGGGCAAATGGTCATTGTATGACTTAATGGTACATTCGGAGACGAGGAAGAGCATGAAAATCATTTTTGCACCTTGTTAGAAATTTGACGATCATTTGTGCATTCTGGGAGATGGATATTTGTTGAGACAACGGTGTTCTTTGCCTGACCTGGAGTTAACAACAACGGAGGCTACCCTGAAGAGTGAAGACATTCCTTTCAGTGCAGAAGGGTGGGCGGTGCAGAAGATCTAGTCAAGATGGCGAACCTGGAGCTGATGAAGACGTACAGTCTCACTTCCCTATTCATCTTGGTTGTACTAAGATGAATTGAGAGCGGAAGCAGACTGAATGATGAAGAGATTTAAAGATCGTGCCAGAAAGCCACAACACTCCATCACATTCCAAGAAGAACTGCATGAGGCTCGATGAACCAGACACAAGTTCCCGATTTTGGTTTCACTTCCCGATTGATGGACAGACGAAGACAGATTAACCGGACTTGAAGAGTTGGAGGTGTTGAATGAGCGGAATTTTGAAACAGACCCTTCATGTTTGGAAGATTAGATTTTATGAAGGCCGAAGTTCTTGACGATTAAATATTATTTCCGTTGAATCTCTTAAGTTTCGTGATGAAGTAATAAGACCCTCTAATGATTTGAGTTCCCTAAAAGCATTTCAGTTCGTGTTTATTTTTCGTATGTTCGGTGATGGCTTTGTTTTGAGGGATTTTGACGAATTGTGGAAGATATGATGCTGGTGACGGCGTATCTCACTTCAATTTGGCTATCTGGGATTTTGATACTCGTGCGAATAGTTTTGTTTTCCCTCTTGACTTTGGCATTCGATTTTGGTTGACCTTTGATGACTATAGAAGTACTAGGTGGATTAAGATAGGTGGTTTTGATTACGACTTGAGATAAAGTATGATCATCATGAAGGCATAATTATGTGGTGCTAGTATTATGACGCCTGATCAACGTGATAATACTTACACCATATAACGTGCACTCATTGTGGCCATAGGATATCTTGGGGAGTACCTAAGAAGTTTAGAATCTGAATCTCCGTAGGATTATCCGTGTGTGGTTCATTCTATACTCTGCTTTCGTTCATTTAATATCAGGATGATTTTGGACTCTCGTGTTACATTCTGTTGACCTCAGTTATAAATCTTGAACTCCCTTTAGAACTCTCTACTGTTGATACAGTCAATTTGATTTGAAATCTTGTTCGCATTCCATATGAGCTTTCTGAAGATTTGCCTATAGTCCAATTTTATGTTGCATGGACCTCTTGATCAGAATCAATTTAGTTTGTCTCCTTTGAGAAATTTGAACCCACCTCGTTTTGATATGAGTCATGAGAAACTTTTGGTCTGAAGATCTTTTGGAAGAACCTCCTCGGGCATGAGAATATTACAATGATCTGTTGCGACTTGCTACGACTTCGTTTCACCTTGCGACTTCAAATTTCGAGGACGAAATTTTTCTGTTAGAGGGGAAGAGTTGTAAAACCCTAAAAATCTGAAAAGTACAAAATGACCAAAATACCCTCTAATTTTGAACTTTTAAGAACTTATGAAATACGCTATAAATTAAAACTTGAGTTATATATATCATGTTATGACTCGAAACTATACGATATGAACATGTAACCTAAAGTATTATATGAAATCGTACAAGAAACTTATGAATAAAAATATGACACGTTTAATATGTCTCATATAGGCCAAATTAAATAAAATCTTGTACACAACATGTTTATAAAAGATAACTATGAAATAATCATGCTAGATTGGAAAGTGCTAATCACCATTATACACTCCATAATTTGGGCTCAACCCTCCCCTAATTCTCCTCACCAAAAACGTGTAAACCCTCCCCTTTATTTGCCTCCAATCACTCCATAGTTACCTAATAATCACACGTCACATTTAGTGTGACATATCTTGAAAAATCATTTTATGAAACAATACTACCTCACCCATCTCCTACCATTCAACGCTTGAAAAAAAATAAAAGACAAAGAATAGAAGATTTTATCATATCCTTATACGCGTTTGTATACTTGTTCAAGAGGGACTATTGAATACTCGGTCTACTATTTCTCCTTCTTATCCCGATTTTGTCGACAAGTTCGTTAACATGCGCTCCTATATCATACTCATTCTTTGTAAAAATCTCACAGAAAAATTACTAAAACAATACTCCAAATCTCAAATAATTTTGCATGAATAAACGGTGAGCAATTCTAGGCGCCCAAATTTCGGGTTTGTTTGCTCCAGTCCGAGTTTCGTTCGATTTTTGGTTCATGGTTAGAATTGGTTTCGGTTCGTGTGTGGGCTGCGGTTTTGGCCTAGTGATTGGTACGGGTAGACGGTTGAGTTTTGGGTTCGATTGTACCTTGTTGAATCTTGTGTTGTGATCGGTTTGATTTCGAATTCGGTAATTGTTTCTTTTCGATCTGCCCTCGTTCATCATTAAGGTACATCTTTCACCCATCATCTCAATATATAATCATACGCTGCATATATGAAGTAAGTTATATGAGTGGTAGCATGACCTTGTGATACTAGAACCATAATCAAAATCACCAGTAGCTGTGAATCGGTAAGTCGCGGGTCTTGAACTATCATTTTAATACCAAATCACACACTAATCATAAGTGTTATGTTATAAGGGATCTTAGTCATGAGTTAATATGATATAATCCGACACGTTAGAAACATAAGAGAGATTGAAACATGTAAAATCTCATGTAACGTAAACACATAAAATGACATTAATATGCATGGGTAACAAGTATAAATAAAACAAATGTTCATGAAATACGTAGGCATGAAAGGTACTTTTGCATGAAGTTTGTTTTTACAAAATGGTTTAATGAAACCTTAAAATGGTATGAAAACTTTGGCATAATATGAATGATAAAGAAGGGAATACAGTGCATGCATTGTTAAACGTTTTGTTTTGGGTTATTGCATTATTGGTATAACCATTGAGATACGTTCATAAAAACTCGATTAACACCTAAAGCGAAATATAGAGAGGAGTGCATATTTATTAGCATACAGAAAGGAGCTCATCATGTGAGGCTTGTACTCGTTAAGTCAAGCTTGTACATGGATGGTATGGGTGATACTATGATACACGAACATGCATTTTTTTTAATGTGAACTAAATTGTAAAAGTATAAAGGACTGCATGCATAACTGAAAGTATTTAAAAAAAATAAAAATGAGTACATAAAGCTTGTGAAGGCCTGCGAATGTGCATATTATTGATTTTAAAAATGGTTAGGCGTAGGGTCTTATGTTGGGATCTAGTTACTTTATATTGTAGGGTGCCGTACGCATACAAATTAATAATAGTCTAAAACCAAATTTATCATATTAAACCCTAAAGCTTATTTAGTTGTCATTTTTAACTATAAAGTATCAAGAGAATAAATATGGCAACTTACTAAATAAGGAAAGTTACTAAAAATGGAAAGCCGACTAAAATAAGTAATCTGAATTAAATAAGCTTTTAATAAGACGACCATGTATTCGTGTAGATTCGCTGAAGATGGAGATGTTTCCGATCTTTATATTTCTAGATATGTTTGCACGTGCGGTATATGGTACAGATATTCTACCCTTTTACAGTAAGGGTGTTTTCCCTCTCATGACTCATTGATCTTAATTCGTTTTAAGATTCCCTAAGCCACTGCTATGTTTCCCTACACTTTAGTTCGTTTGTTTGACTCATTTTGACTTTGACGTTCAATATGACCATTTTGCTTTGAGCCACTATGATGATCCATTCGATATTCGTTCGCACCTTGTGATATTAGTATTCGAAACACTTGATACTTCGGAGGTTCATTTGATTTTGGTAACTAGATGTGAAAACCTTTTTAATTATAACATGGAAAAGTTTTGAGGAAAACTTATTTTGAAATGATGTTCATGAAATATGCGATACCACTTTTATTCGGAATCTTACTAAACTTTTATGAAAATTACTTTTAAAGATTAATTTTGTGAAAACAGTTAGTAAAGATCATTTTTATGAAAACCAATTGATAAAGATTTCTTTAAATGAACCATTTGATTATGAACCTTTGATCAGTTCGTTTGGATTCATTTGACTTTGATATTGGATATGGACCCTTTGCCATGAACCTTTGATATGAACCTTTGGCATTTGGACCTTTGATATGAACCTTTGGTATTTGAACCTTTGATTTGAACCTTTGATATTTGGACTTTGATATTGATTTGATGACTTAGACTATTTGAACCTTTGTAATGATTTGGACCTTTGACCCTTCAGTTTGATACCCGAGCCAAAATTTGTTTCCTAGCCATGAAGGTAACATGGCCATGTCATTGATGCACCAATGGCGTGACTCTAGTGTGTTTGAGTGATGTTACACACCGTCCCCATTTGCTACTACATGCGTATGGCCGGGATTATTTGTTTGGGGGCGTATGGATGCATCCTAGATTTGTTTTGTTTCGAGGGATATATCGTGATTTGATTTGATTTGATTTGGTGACTGATGATGGGTGCAATCCACGTCTTTCACAAGTTCGGGAGCTAGCTACTCCATTTGAAGAATGAGGACACCCCTCATATTATCTGATTATCTGAGAGGTCTCCCCTCTATATGATTTTGAGGATATGGTTACTATATTTGATTTGTTCGGGCTCGTGGTGGATTACTGACCTTCCATTTTCCCTTTCCTACTTTGTACCTTTGTCTATGCCTTATATTATTCCATTGCTATACCATATTTGTTCGTTTGCTTTTGCTTTCGTTTTCGTTCATTATATATCTGTTCACTGGGCTTTTTACGCTCAGCCGCATTTCTTTTCCTGCGGCAGGTTTTAGTTGGAAGATGGGTATGAGTGAAGAGACTTTTGGACTTGGAAGACTTGATAGTTATTTTGGCCTAGAGATGATTAGAAGTTATTATATTGTTAGAATTTGTATTCGCATTTGTAACCTTGTAATTTCAGTATTTCATTTGTAATCTTTGAGATTCCTTGTATTACTGTAATGTATGCTTTGTTTAGATCTGATATGAAACCATTAGTGTGACATCTTTACCCTTGTCGGGTTGGGGTGTTACAAGTGCTCTCATCAAAGGTAACATGGAATGTTTCCTCAGTTTGATGTCTCCTAGTGTTGAACACCCTGAAGGCCTTTGAGACAAGTGAGTATCCTAGGAAGTATCCATCATCAGCTTTGGCCTCAAATTTCCCTTAGTGATCCTTGTGATTATGAATAAACACAGGACACCCAAAGACATGAAAGTAGCTGATGTCAGGGATCCTTCCCTTGAATAACTCATAAGGGGTTTTGCTATGTCTTTTGACAATGATGGATCTGTTTTATGTATAACAGGCAGTTTTGACTGCTTCAGTCCAAAAGTGTTTGGAAAGGACTGATCCATTTAGCATTGTCCTGGCAGCTTCAATGAGTGTTCTATTCTTCCTTTCAGCAACACCATTTTGTTCAGGTGTGTAAGGAGAGAAAAAAAATTGGGAAATTCCTTTCTCATCACAGAAACATTCAAGTTCTTAGTTTCTGAACTCTGTTCCATTGTCAGTCCTAATATGTTTGACTTTAATGTCATTTTGATTTTCAATGTTCCTGACAAAGGACATGATTGTTTCAGCTGCCTGACTCTTTTTGATTAGGAAGTAAACCCAAGTGTATCTTGAGTATTCATCCACAATGACCAGAGTATACTTCTTATGGTTAATGGATCTAGGACTGATGGGCCCAAAGAGATCCATATGGAGAAGATGAAGGCAGTTCCTGATGGAAAAGTTTGTTTTGGTTTTAAAGGATGCTCTGTGATGTTTACCTTTTTCACAGGCAAAGCATGGTTTATCCTTTGAAAACACAAGTGATGGTAAGCCAAGGACCTTGTTTTGTTTCACAAGATTGTTTATGTTTTTGAAGTTCAGATGGGAGAGTCTCTTACGCCAAAGCCAGTTGAGGGTTTCAGTGGCCTTAGCAAAGAGACAGGTTCCATTCTGAGCTAGACTGGATATGTCTAACACATAAACAGCTTGCCTTCTTGGTGCAATAAGGACAATGATGAGTGTGTAAATACTCATCATTTTTATACCCATTTAGACTAGAAAACGACCAAAAACACCTAAATATTACTGCAGATATCCTTGTTTTGTGTTTTTATGCATTTCAGGTACAAAAGGATCGAAAACAGCGCAAAACAGGCAAAAACCGAGCACAATATTGGAAAAGCGTGAAAAGCCGAAGACGGGGAAGAAATTAACGAGTTTGGACCGTGAAATTGCTCAAGTGTCAAAGTCAACCTTCAAAGAAAATCAAGTTGTCAAGATTGATCCTTAAAGATAATTTTTCAGATTTGTCACTTATGGTCCCTTAATTTTCAGAAATGACAACATAGGTCCTTCAACTCTAAACCTAAACTAAAATAACCCTTAACCACATTCATCCCTTTATCCAACCCAACCCCTTATCACAAATCCAAGCCCAATATCCAAAAAAAAACCCAACCCTTAGC
The DNA here is from genome assembly GCA_021014915.2 of Artemisia tridentata subsp. tridentata. Taxonomy (NCBI): domain Eukaryota; kingdom Viridiplantae; phylum Streptophyta; class Magnoliopsida; order Asterales; family Asteraceae; genus Artemisia; species Artemisia tridentata. The sequence goes on from CP139506.1 coordinate 293,570,288, forward strand.
TAAACCTTTACCCCGTATTTTTTGTTAACACCCATTTTGACTTCAGTCAAAACCATCTCCTTCCCAAAACCATTAAACCCGCCAATACCATTTCCAATTCCCAAAACCGACAACAATGTTTCCCCCCCATGCTTTCTCTGCCAACACGCCAACCTCTCCCCTACTTAGCTACTCACACCAGTCCCACGTGCTCAGAAATGCTAAAAACCCACTTGGTACCTTTTCCCGCCAAAACTGAATCCAACGGATGAGATGGAATGAATCTAATCCAACGGCTGGGAAATGTTCAGGAGAGACCAAGGAAGCTTTTGGATTGTTATTTAAAGAAATGAAGACCAAGAGAGAAGATTTGTCACTGTTTTAGACCACTTCTTAGTGTAGATTGTAGGATAAATTTAAATTTCTGTTTCAAGCTAATTGTAATTCACATTTTCAGTATGGGTTAACTTTTACAAGATTTGTACTCGTTTGGTTTCATTGCATTCCTAGTTTGATCTTCATTCAGTTTCAATTTCAAGTTAGTCAACGTAAGTCAACCTGCTTAATTCTGCTTCTTTTATGCTTATTTTCCTTGTTCTCTGCTTATTTGATTTTAACATGATTGTTAGATGTCAGTTAGATAGGTTGCTGAAGTTTAAACTTGTTCTCACCTTACATAGCTAAAATAGTCATTAAACAGTCAACTTAAGAGACTGCTTATTCGTGCTTATTGTGGAACTGTAGATTGTTATTTTTGTTGTTATATAAGTTAGATATTCAGTTAGTATTCAGTTTTATAGCTTTTATAGGAGTTCCTAGTGTAAAATTGCATGATCAGTCCAATAAAGGGTATTTGGCAATGGGTTAAAATGGGTCCAATTGGTTTGTTCCTGTTCATTTGCACCCTTCCCAACTTTTATCTAGATTATCTCAGCTCTTATAAGCTGTTGGTAGGATTAATGAAGCTATTTTGAAGGAATTGTAGGTTTTGTGTTAGTGGTGTAAGATTTAGAAGCTGAAATAAGCTTATTGGCTTATTGCAGCCATAAGCTCATTTGAGGTCCTTTTTTGGTATTATTGCATCTAATTTGGTCCATAGTTATTAGTCACAAGCACCTTAATAGCCTTGGGTCATGAAATGCAGATATTAGCCCACACCAGTAACAAAATGTCTGCACATATTTCTGCCTTACTCAACTTATAGTTTGGTTTGTAACTGCTTATTTAGTTGTTCATTTTGCATGATTTTTGTTTTTATAAATAGCTTGTAGTCCTGTCTTTCTAATTCTGAGCTTAGATTTCATTGTTCTGCTTATTAGCTAGCTTATTCTAGTCTGCAAATTAGCCCTTATAGAACTGTTTTAAGTCTGCAATTAGTTCCAGTTTTTAGTCCATCTGATCTAGGTCCATTTTAGATAAGCAATTGTTGGTATAATTTGGGCATTTTCAATTTGTAGGTAGTCAGTAGTATAAGGTTTTAGAATCTGCCTTTTGTTTCCCTCAATAAGCTCATGCTTAGCTTATGGGATGGCTTAAAGTAGGGGATTTAACTGCTTTTTCTATCTTATTCTTGAATCTGCCCAACTGCTTTTTGGCTTATTTCTTTTGCTTCTTTGATCTTATTCAGTTGTTTTAAGTTTCAATTAGTGTATTAATCAGTTTCTGAGCTTTTGAGAATTTTTAGTTAACTTTAGCTTATTTTTAGCTTATTTGAAAACTGCTTTTTGTCCCATTCTGCTTATTTAGGTTGAACCAAGTTCTCTTTTCATTTTTCCTAGCTTCAGATTAGTTTAAAGTATTTTTTTGAAAATTTTCAGATTTTTCTAAACTGTTTTGGTATTTTTAATAATTTAATTAGTTTAAATTAGTTTGTAATTCATAGAAAATTAAATATTAATCAGAAAAATGTAATTCCTTTTTACAAAATTTTCTTTTATCATTTCGGACTTAGGAAAAATAATTTTGTACCCGTAGAGTTTATATTTCAATAATTTGACGTTTTTAGGTTCGTTCTTAGTTCCCGTTTTCGTTAATTCGCGTTTTTAATCACGTTTGTTTTTCTTAAATTGTTTTTCTTGCCTTTTAAGTAGTTTTTAATTCATGTTTATCAATCTTAGCTTAGAAACCCAAAATCCCTTTATTCTCACCATTCAGCACACGCAATCACGATTCGAGATCACGAAATTCCATTCACGCCTTCGTTGGGGATAACGACCCGGGAATACAACTTCCATTGTATTCATTGGAAATAAATATGTGTTGATTCCCGCGAATCAATTTTTGGCACCGCTGCCGGGGAGGGCTGACGCAAATTTTGAATTCTCGTTTATCGTTGCGTGTTTTGAATCCTCGTAAATATTTTCTCATCAAAAAAAAAAAAAAAAAAAAAAAAAAAAAACCCAAAAAGATTTTCATTTCAAAATTTATTGTCCCTTTATATTTTTCAAAATGTTTCTAAAAAACCAAAAATATTCTTCGTATCCCTCTTATCCGTTTAATTCTTTTTCTCACCCTCTATCCGTTTAATTCTTTTTATGTCTTCATCTTACAACTATGGTTGTGAATGGTGTGGGGGACCTCTAAATGGTGGAAATTGTCCCGGTTGTAGCATTGTAAATTCAGGAATCGGGTTTGTCTATGACCAAAATCCCTACAATGAAACACCCGACCTTTTCAACCAACCCCCACAACATCATATGGAGACATACTTGTGTGAATTTTGTGGAGGTTGTCCTCATCCCGGATATGATTGTCGAACGGGAGACGTGCTTGTGTATGAGCAGAACCCTTATAACAATCAGACACCATCCGGATTTGACACATCTTCATATTATTCACCGCCACAACAGTTTTACTGTTGTGAATACTGTGGAGGTCCGCACTATAATTCCGATTGTCAAATAAGGACCCCGCTTGTCTATGAGCATGGTCCTTGTAACAATTATGATTATTCATATCATGACCAACCTCCACAGTATCAACCAATTCAAACGCAGCCTCAACCATTTCCTCAAGAATCATTCCAAGAAATTCATAATATTAGGAATGATCTTCTGGATTCTGCTTTCAAAGATGTATTCCAAAAACTTCATGATGTGAGGAAGGCATTTAATGCTTGGGCTGCTAAACAGATCAATGAAGATCGTCATGGTGAATCTATGGAAGATTTACTCGCCATTGAACGTGCAGCACATAACCGTTTCTTATTTAATCAGGCGTGCATGCTCGATGATGAAGATGACGACGACGAGGAGAGTACTATTCCTTTGAGTGATATTATTTCTCAACTCCCTCAGTCTATTGCAATCACGTCCATCCTTCCCTCTCAGTCTAAACCCGAGGACTCTCTTATTATGGGGGATGAGCCTCTTAGCACTGTTCCTGAAAAGGAATCGGACGAATTCATAAAGTCTAGTGCTGAGAACCTTGTCCCAATCCCAAGTGAGTCTGAGGATATATCGGACAATGAATGTGATTTGTCTATTTGTAGTGATCATCCTCTTGACACTACTGATGATTTTTTCGGGACGTTTTCTAACCCTCTTGATGCGTGGGTTTTGCAACCTTACAACAGGTTTTACCTCTCGAGGGATCTCAAGAGGCTTACAACCCCACCAGGCAGTGTACCTGACCGATGTAGTATAGTGTAGTGGTAAGTACGGGGGATTGATCGTTCTCCACAGGGAATAGTGTTCGTTAGGTGTGAAAGGCTACTCTAATTAGGTCTAAGGGTTGAGGAAGATTCTTTTTATGTTTTTATAATTTTTATAAAAGCAAGTAAAATCTCGGGTTTTGAAGGAGTGGGCGGAATTAGTTGCTAGTCAACTAACCCAAATTACTACAAATGCAAATAAAATAAAATAACAAAAATGAAAAGTGGTGAGAAACTTATGTGTAGAGAAATGTGTTTACTTAGATTTCCTTACTCCCTAACTATCTTTTACCGGTTAATTAGTGTGTATTAGTCGCGTGGATGACGGGTGTATTCCTTAATACCATTCGTGGGGTGGCGTACTTACTTCCCCAAACTCTACAAGCTCCTACTTCACTCCTATGTCGAGCCGGCTAGGAAGCTCCTAACATGGGATCACTAGAATTCGCTTGTGCATTAAATACAACCATAAAAACCTTTAGTACGCGTTTGGTTCATGTTTCTTAAGACGTTCAAGCAAGTTACCGAATAGGAAGTTAGCCAGTTTTCTTAAGCCTAACATAGATAAACAATCATCCAATACAACTAACAACACACTAACAACCAATAATCAATAGCTAGGTTTCATTAGATCTAAGCAAACACAAGATAAAATTAGCCTAACATGTTAAACAAAAGACAAGCATAAGATAGAATCAAACAACACATAGACATATTGAATGATTAATTGATAACTTATCTTTCAATGAAACATGGAAGATCTCAGGGCAAAAAGCCCTGAAAAAGTAGCTAAAATCGTCTTAGGGTTTTATCCCAAAATTCCACACACTAAGCTCTCCCTCAATGACAAAAAATTAGAAAACTATATATAGACTTTGACATCTGACGGCGTCACCTTATGCATTGTGACGCCGTCACCTCGCCGCTTTTAGGGTTCCCGGATGACCATCTTGACGCCGTCCCTCTTTAGCTCTTCAAAAATCCATTCTGGCTTATCAAGGCTTGACGCCGTCGGACCTATAACGTGACGCCGTCCCCTTATGATTTAAGCCGTGACGCCCTTGATTTAGTTAAAGCGTGACGCCGTCAGAATTCTCATGCAAACTCACTGGCCCGTCATGAGTAAATTTCACATCCAACTTTTCTTGCCAAGGCATGACGCCGTCTGGAGTTAATGTTGACGCCGTCAAAGGTGACTTTCAGCACAATTTTGAGACTTTGCCGTTTTCTTCACTTTTATGCTCCAAAAACGTCCAAAATGCCTCCTTTTCCAGATTTCTCCTCAAAAGTACCTAAAATGACAAAAGGAACGATTTAGGGCAATATTTGATCAAATAAATACGATTTCGGGCTTAAATGACCCCTTAAAAGCGGTACACTTTTCGCCTCATCAAATACCCTTACACTTGAGATTTGCTTGTCCTCAAGCAAATGCGCTTTTATTCTAATCAAAATACAAGTTAGGGGTCATTTAATGCAAACATAAAAGTAATTACAACAAATATTCGTTCCACTTCAATCATAATAGGCACGGAGATTACATACTAGCACCTCACAAGTAGTGTTTAGATACTCACATCTCTCAAGTGTCATCAAAATAAATCTCATAAATGAAAACGGATAATATCTCTCACTACCTGTCATAGCAAATAGATTACCATAGGCTTGGGAAAGGATCGAAAACCTCCTCCACTAGGCGTAAGCACCAAAGATAAACTATCAAAGAGGGCTTTTAAATGGGTTATAACGTTAGGTGTAGGGAAAAGGAAAACACGGTTTGGTTGGATAAAGGATATTTTACTGGTGGCGAGTTAAAGATCTTGATCAATTACATGTACTATACAACGTTGCTAAGCCAAGACTAGACTCGATTTTAAGCTAATGAAAGAAAATAACAAAACATAAACATAAAATAAACATAAAATGAAACGGGATGGTAGTCCGTATGTTTTTTCTACTTTTCTTTTTCTCATTTTTTTTTGTATTTTTCTTGATTTTTTTTTTTTTTTTTTTTTTTTTTTTTTTTTTTTTTTTTTTTTTTGCATACACTCTTGCCCTACCATCCAAAATAATACATCATAGGGGCGTTGCATCCCCTTACACTTGAACTTTTACATAACTTTACAAATAACTATTCTAATGACTCGAATTAAGATAATTGAAAAACTTGGAGTACTTTTAAAACATTTAGCACATATGGGGGTAATAAATGATGTTCTTCCCCATTACTCCATTACACTAGTACTTTACCCATGAGTCCCAATCGTCCCAAAACAATATGTACAAGGATATGACTCGACTTAGCAACCATGTAATCAACTAGATAATTAACTTGGGTTTAAACAAATGTTGTAACAATAATGCACTAAAAATGAGTGCATACAAGGTAGGCTAAGGCGATTTGGGTGTACATTTAAGTGGGGTGTAAACAAATTCTTCCTTCAAGTAAAATGCTTAAAGGTCGAAACGAAAAGATAGGCTCTGAGGGGTGTACTAGGGGTATCGTGTACTAAAAATGAGTACAACGCAAAGGGTGTGGGAGAATTACTTGACCAATGTAGCCAAAGTAATTATAACAAAAACACAGGTGTAAAACAATGGGTTAATCCTAATGCCTCTTATCATGTAGTAAATCTAACTACACGAATGTAGTCTCACTTGTGGCCTCGGAATGGTCCTAACGCAAGTTCTAGAATCTAAGTGCTACCGGTACACACATCATAGCATAAATGCTTTTCCTACCAATTCTAGGGGCGAACCTCACATATTTGGGGTGGAAAATTTTTTTAGTGGTACGGTTTTTGTGCTAGTTATATAACTCCTATCCATGAGACGCTTATTAGAACTAAAGTTTCACTCCTATATGTTGTAAAAAATTTTAAATTTGGCACTAAAATTACCTTAACAAGTATTTCTCTCAGTTTTATTACACATCTACTATTAAACAAACAAAAGTCAAGCGTAATTGTATTCTCTAAAATCGTACTTTTACCCTCCCCTTACACTTAAGATGAACATTGTCCCCAATGTTCAAATAACAAGATGTAAAAGAAAAAAGTAAAAGAATGAAATCAAATACTCCCCTGATTCGTTCGGTGGATAATGAAATTACACGGTTAAATCTTCCTCCAAAGTAATGTTGAAGCTCCATGACTAATGCATCGCCATAAGCTTGATTCCAAAAACATCTCCTTGTCCAAAATAACCTGTTAAACCTGAGAAAACAAACACGAAAACCTGCATAACATCGGCGGGATAAAATCTATATATAAGGATATAATGCTTGTGGAATGATAATTTTGCAGATTCCTGGAGATTATAAGTTGGAGATTTAATAAAAACTTTTTATGAAAACAAAACTTTCAAAAATTTCTGGAAATTAAATCTGACGCCGTCAGGTTATAAACCTTGACGCCGTCAGAAATGACCTGACAAAAATTTTCATTTTAAGTTTCCGGAAAATTTCTGGAAAAACCTTTACCTCACTTCCTGGAAATCCTGCAAAACATCATTATGACTCGATACAAGCATTTGACTCAAACAAATACGAATATGTATGCTAATTTATTATTATTACGATTCATGTTCATTTGTGTTCTAATAAACCGATTTAGATTTCCCTTACACTTATCTTTTGCAAAATACCTTTATATGTAGTTAAGACGAAGTTAAAAACAAAATAAAGCATTTTCACAATTTTAGTTTTGAACATGAATCAATAATAATAAAAATTAAACATACATACGGAAGCAAATAAAATCAAACAAACAAATAAATAAACACACAAAGCAAATAAAACAAATAAAGCTTGGGTTGCCTCCCAAGAAGCGCTTGTTTTTGTTCGAGTCATGAGCCTGACTCTACCCTTATTTAATGGATAAAGGAGAGGTTTTCCCTACACTTAGGATTAAGTGCGGGTGATAGTAGCGATACATACCAGCTCGGTAGGAGTATGCCACGTGAGGAAAGAGTGGTGGATGAATTATATGCTCAAAGATGTGGGATCCAATCATCATAACCTTACTTAGTTCAATTGGGTCAATGGGTGAATTGAAGTTTTCTCCTAGAAAGGGATCATCTTCTATCAACTTCGAGAGATTCCTAGTTGAGAATCCACTTTGACCTAATAAACCCGGTTTAAACCCATAATATTTCTTGTGATCAATCATAAATGGGTGATGTAAGTATGTAAGGTCATGGTTCACTCCTATATTAGCTTCCACTCCACATGGCCTAATGTCTACTACCTTAAACTTAAGACTACCCGGACTATATGTTTTGATGGGTGGATCGGGACCTAATTCAATTCCTAAATTTTCATCCAAGGATGGAAGATTAGGTAACGGTTTTGGTTGAGGCTCCGGCTCATCAAAACTAGGAACTTCCATAGGACTAAAAGAAAGGTTGTGATCACTAAAAGCATTCAAACCTATTTCTTCTAGTTTTGTTTGGTCCAAGGGCTCTACCTCTATTGGGGTTCCTATAGTCTCTTCTACTTCTTCCGGGTAAGTCACGGGTGGTGTGTATGCCTCAAGCGATGGTGGGACTTGTGGGGTACTTGGTGGGCTTATGTTACTTACCTCATCATTCCATGTGTCTAGATCACCTATATCCTCATCATGTGTTTTAGTAGGATCTAACCCTAACATTTTCCCAAGTATCTCAAGTGCTTCTCTAGGCATCTCAACTTCTATGTCCGAATCATAAGGATCATCCTCAATATTATGACTGCTATATTCAAATTGCCCAAAAGATTCATCATGTGTTTCTTGAGATTCATCATCATCGATCATAAAACCTAGGTCTTTTTGATCAATGTGATCATGTTCGGCTAAATCCTCCATCACATCAAGGTCACCTATGTGTTTGTTTTGTACTATGGCATTACATGACAACCACTTAGGTATCTCAACACTAATGTATTCATCCCCAAACAAACTTGTTTCATGATCCAGGAAATTTATATTCAATTGACTTGTTCCAACGTTTGTTGGGTTGTCTACCCTATAATAATATTGGGCACAATCTTCTATGGCATCCCATGCTTCTTCAGCACTTAATTCCCTAAAGTCCCCATTGGCAAAATCTTCAATGCGCATTTGGTCATATTGGCCAACACGATAGTAAAAGGTTCGGGTTAGGGATGCTAAAGCGAAACTATGATGAGGGAATTTTCGGAGTAAATTTCTAAAACGAGTCCATGCATCATATATGGGTTCATCTCGATATTGTTTGAAATTCGAGATGTCAATAGGGTAGAATGGCCTTTGTGGTTGGTGGTATGGTGGATTCGCGTACTCCATAATGGTGAACGGAAGAGTCAATGGAAATTACGAACAAACACACAAAGAAAAAGATAGACTAAAGAAAACCTAGAAAAAGAAAATAAAAATCTCACTAGAAAGGAATCTAGTGAGTAGACCTAATAAAATAAAAATTCAACCTAAACAATAACTATTCCCCGGCAGCGGCGCCAAAAACTTGATGCGTGGGTTTTGCAACCTTACAACAGGTTTTACCTCTCGAGGGATCTCAAGAGGCTTACAACCCCACCAGGCAGTGTACCTGACCGATGTAGTATAGTGTAGTGGTAAGTACGGGGGATTGATCGTTCTCCACAGGGAATAGTGTTCGTTAGGTGTGAAAGGCTACTCTAATTAGGTCTAAGGGTTGAGGAAGATTCTTTTTATGTTTTTATAATTTTTATAAAAGCAAGTAAAATCTCGGGTTTTGAAGGAGTGGGCGGAATTAGTTGCTAGTCAACTAACCCAAATTACTACAAATGCAAATAAAATAAAATAACAAAAATGAAAAGTGGTGAGAAACTTATGTGTAGAGAAATGTGTTTACTTAGATTTCCTTACTCCCTAACTATCTTTTACCGGTTAATTAGTGTGTATTAGTCGCGTGGATGACGGGTGTATTCCTTAATACCATTCGTGGGGTGGCGTACTTACTTCCCCAAACTCTACAAGCTCCTACTTCACTCCTATGTCGAGCCGGCTAGGAAGCTCCTAACATGGGATCACTAGAATTCGCTTGTGCATTAAATACAACCATAAAAACCTTTAGTACGCGTTTGGTTCATGTTTCTTAAGACGTTCAAGCAAGTTACCGAATAGGAAGTTAGCCAGTTTTCTTAAGCCTAACATAGATAAACAATCATCCAATACAACTAACAACACACTAACAACCAATAATCAATAGCTAGGTTTCATTAGATCTAAGCAAACACAAGATAAAATTAGCCTAACATGTTAAACAAAAGACAAGCATAAGATAGAATCAAACAACACATAGACATATTGAATGATTAATTGATAACTTATCTTTCAATGAAACATGGAAGATCTCAGGGCAAAAAGCCCTGAAAAAGTAGCTAAAATCGTCTTAGGGTTTTATCCCAAAATTCCACACACTAAGCTCTCCCTCAATGACAAAAAATTAGAAAACTATATATAGACTTTGACATCTGACGGCGTCACCTTATGCATTGTGACGCCGTCACCTCGCCGCTTTTAGGGTTCCCGGATGACCATCTTGACGCCGTCCCTCTTTAGCTCTTCAAAAATCCATTCTGGCTTATCAAGGCTTGACGCCGTCGGACCTATAACGTGACGCCGTCCCCTTATGATTTAAGCCGTGACGCCCTTGATTTAGTTAAAGCGTGACGCCGTCAGAATTCTCATGCAAACTCACTGGCCCGTCATGAGTAAATTTCACATCCAACTTTTCTTGCCAAGGCATGACGCCGTCTGGAGTTAATGTTGACGCCGTCAAAGGTGACTTTCAGCACAATTTTGAGACTTTGCCGTTTTCTTCACTTTTATGCTCCAAAAACGTCCAAAATGCCTCCTTTTCCAGATTTCTCCTCAAAAGTACCTAAAATGACAAAAGGAACGATTTAGGGCAATATTTGATCAAATAAATACGATTTCGGGCTTAAATGACCCCTTAAAAGCGGTACACTTTTCGCCTCATCACCTCTTTTCAATTCAAATGATGATTTTTCCTCTAGTGATGACGAATCACTTTCTGATGAGGTCGTTTCAAATGAAAGTCTCGAAGTCCATTCGAATTCTCTTTTTGAATTTGATGACGAGTACTTTTCTAGCATAAATCCTCTCTTTGATGAAGAGTTAGAGAACGATGAGGTCAAGGACTCTATCACTCATAAACTTGATGATATGACCTCAGTTCTTTATCTCGATATTCTTCCTTCTCCGACATATGTGACGTTGCCCTTTGAGGATCGCCATTATATTGATTTCACATATGTCGTTCGAGTTTTTCTACCTTTCTTCTCCTATAAGGTAGCTTGTCCTATCATTCTCTCATTCGGGAATGAGGACAAAGTTTTTGACCCCGGCATCTCCATTCTTTTGAGCCGGATGTATCTCATCGGAGTGGAACTTTCAAGTACTTCAATGTTTATCCAAACATCTTGAATGAAAGTCCGATGGAGATTTTCTTTTCCACATGCTTCCCCAAGAACAAATGAATTCGGGGTCGAGTCAAGCTAGTGACTCGGTTAACAAAAACATTAGCACCACATGGGTGACAACCCATGTTTCTGACTTCTTTCTATTTTCTGACACTAAGTGTGGGGGGATTTCTCTACTGTGCTTTGTTTGTGTGTTGTTTGCTCTTGTTTGCAGGTTTCCCTTAGATCGTGATGATTGATGCGCCTGTTTTCAATCCAGCCGCCCAATATCCGATCTTTTTGCTAACGTTTATCTAGGGATATCTTTTTAATCCTGTTTGTGAAAATAGAGATTTCTTTTCCACACTTGGCTATTAGTATTACCTTTTTACGTTCTAAGTGTCGGCATAATAGCCGGTACTTTTGAATATTGAGGGCAATATTCAATTCTAAGTGTGGGGGGGAATTCTCCCGAATTTTGTCACATGTGTACCTTCTAGTGCCCTAGTACCCCCGTTTTGACCCAAATTTAATTTTTTTTTTTTCGTTTTTTAAATAAAAAGTGTGTTATGTTTAGTCTTGATTAGGTTAGAACAAAGGGAATCCCGACTCTGCCAGAGTGTTGATCTGGCTGCTTCCTTAACGTTTAGACTAAGGTTTTAGGATTTTTGCAAATGAAAATGCTAAGCGTAGAGTAGTTGGTTCTCTTTAGAGCTTATATAAGTAATATATGGCTTTTCCTCCCAGTAGCTCCTAATCCGACTTAATTAGTGCTTATTTTCAAACATTTGAACACACAAAATCATTTTTTCATACGATTTTGAAAAAGACTAGTTCAAAGATTTATTTAAACTTCGGAACAAGCATATTTCATAGTTGCAAAAAGTTAAGTAATAAATAAATGTGCTAAAAAGCTAAGGTTCAAGATCGGCCCTTGGATCCTTATTTTCGGAAGGCGTTTAGGTCTTGGCTACCCTCTTACACCGGCCCTTGGACCCTTAATTCTGAAAGACGTTAAGGTCTTGGAACTCTCCGTTGTAACGACCCTTGGATCCTTTATTCCAGGAAGGTGTAAGGTCTTGGTTCCCGTGAAACTCCGTTAGTTTATGTTGCACAAGTAAAAAAAAAATGATGAAAAAAAATGAAAAGAAAAAAAATAAAATAAAATGGAATGATATTGCAAAATGCAAAAATGGAATGATATTGCAAAATGCAATAAGTTTTGATGTGTTTTGAAACTTGCTTGTTGTGAATTTTAAATCTATCTTTCAGCTAGTATTAGTCAAAATTTTATATAAACGTCGATTTTTTTGATCAAAATTTTGAAAATCAAGCACAGTCACCTAACTTGAATAAATGTGGGAGTCAAAAGTTAAGTCTCGACTTACATAGATTATTAGTATAAGTAGTGTTAGCATTTTACAAAAACATTTGCACATTGAGTTTTAAGCTTAGTTGGGAGTATAAAAAGAGGATGACGATTTCAATTCCTTGGAGACACCCATTTTGTGTGAATCCCGTTCCGTGATACCATTTTTGTAAATCAAGCATTTTGTCTATTTTAGTTCTAGTTTAAATTTCTTGCATTTAATAAAAAGTCGAAACGGGGTAAGCTTGGTATTATTTTGATCCTTTCATTACTTCATATGATCGGATTGCTAGGGACTAGCAATAGTTTAGTGTGGGGGGTTGATGAGTGTGTAAATACTCATCATTTTTATACCCATTTAGACTAGAAAACGACCAAAAACACCTAAATATTACTGCAGATATCCTTGTTTTGTGTTTTTATGCGTTTCAGGTACAAAAGGATCGAAAACAGCGCAAAACAGGCAAAAACCGAGCACAATATTGGAAAAACGTGAAAAGCCGAAGACGGGGAAGAAATTAACGAGTTTGGACCGTGAAATTGCTCAAGCGTCAAAGTCAACCTTCAAAGAAAATCAAGTTGTCAAGATTGATCCTTAAAGACAATTTTTCAGATTTGTCACTTATGGTCCCTTAATTTTCAGAAATGACAACATAGGTCCTTCAACTCTAAACCTAAACTAAAATAACCCTTAACCACATTCATCCCTTTATCCAAACCAACCCCTTATCACAAATCCAAGCCCAATATCCACAAAAAAAAGCCCAACCCTTAGCTAAACCTTTACCCCGTATTTTTTGTTAACACCCATTTTGACTTCAGTCAAAACCATCTCCTTCACAAAACCATTAAACCCGCCAATACCATTTTCAATTCCCAAAACCGACAACAATGTTTCCCCCCATGCTTTCTCTGCCAACACGTCAACCTCTCCCCTACTTAGCTACTCACACCAGTCCCACGTGCTCAGAAATGCTAAAAACCCACTTGGTACCTTTTCCCGCCAAAACTGAATCCAACGGATGAGATGGAATGAATCTAATCCAACGGCTGGGAAATGTTCAGGAGAGACCAAGGAAGCTTTTGGATTGTTATTTAAAGAAATGAAGACCAAGAGAGAAGATTTGTCACTGTTTTAGACCACTTCTTAGTGTAGATTGTAGGATAAATTTAAATTTCTGTTTCAAGCTAATTGTAATTCACATTTTCAGTATGATTTAACTTTTACAAGATTTGTACTCGTTTGGTTTCATTGCATTCCTAGTTTGATCTTCATTCAGTTTCAATTTCAAGTTAGTCAACGTAAGTCAACCTGCTTAATTCTGCTTCTTTTATGCTTATTTTCCTTGTTCTCTGCTTATTTGATTTTAATATGATTGTTAGATGTCAGTTAGATAGGTTGCTGAAGTTTAAACTTGTTCTCACCTTACATAGCTAAAATAGTCATTAAATAGTCAACTTAAGAGACTGCTTATTCGTGCTTATTGTGGAACTGTAGATTGTTACTTTTGTTGTTATATAAGTTAGATATTCAGTTAGTATTCAGTTTTATAGCTTTTATAGGAGTTCCTAGTGTAAAATTGCATGATCAGTCCAATAAAGGATGTTTGGCAATGGGTTAAAATGGGTCCAATTGGTTTGTTCTTGTTCATTTGCACCCTTCCCAACTTTTATCTAGATTATCTCAGCTCTTATAAGCTGTTGGTTGGGTCAATGAAGCTGTTTTGAAGGAATTGTAGGTTTTGTGTTAGTGGTGTAAGATTTAGAAGCTGAAATAAGCTTATTGGCTTATTGCAGCCATAAGCTCATTTGAGGTCCTTTTTTGGTATTATTGCATCTAATTTGGTCCATAGTTATTAGTCACAAGCACCTTAATAGCCTTGGGTCATGAAATGCAGATATTAGCCCACACCAGTAACAAAATTTCTGCACACATTTCTGCCTTACTCAGCTTATAGTTTGGTTTGTAACTGCTTATTTAGTTGTTCATTTTGCATGATTTTTGTTTTTATAAATAGCTTGTAGTCCTGTCTTTCTAATTCTGAGCTTAGATTTCATTGTTCTGCTTATTAGCTAGCTTATTCTAGTCTGCAAATTAGCCCTTATAGAACTGTTTTAAGTCTGCAATTAGTTCCAGTTTTTAGTCCATCTGATCTAGTTCCATTTTAGCTAAGCAATTGTTGGTATAATTTGGGCATTTTCAATTTGTAGATATTCAGTAGTATAAGGTTTTAGAATCTGCCTTTTGTTTCCCTCAATAAGCTCATGCTTAGCTTATGGGATGGCTTAAAGTAGGGAATTTAATTGCTTTTTCTATCTTATTCTTGAATCTGCCCAACTGCTTTTTGGCTTATTTCTTTTGCTTCTTTGATCTTATTCAGTTGTTTTAAGTTTCAATTAGTGTATTAATAAGTTTCTGAGCTTTTGAGAATTTTTAGTTAACTTTAGCTTATTTTTAGCTTATTTGAAAACTGCTTTTTGTCCCATTCTGCTTATTTAGGTTGAACCAAGTTCTCTTTTCATTTTTCCTAGCTTCAGATTAGTTTAAAGTATTTTTCTGAAAATTTTCAGATTTTTCTAAACTGTTTTTGTATTTTTAATAATTTAATTAGTTTAAATTAGTTTGTAATTCATAGAAAATTAAATATTAATCAGAAAAATGTAATTCTTTTTTACAAAATTTTATTTTATCATTTCGGACTTAGGAAAAATAATTTTGTACCCGTAGAGTTTATATTTCAATAATTTGACGTTTTTAGGTTCGTTCTTAGTTCCCGTTTTCGTTAATTAGCGTTTTTAATCACGTTTGTTTTTCTTAAATTGTTTTTCTTGCCTTTTAAGTCGTTTTTAATTTATGTTTATCAATCTTAGCTTAGAGTCCCAAAATCCCTTTATTCTCACCATTCAGCACACGCAATCACGATTCGAGATCACGAAATTCCATTCACGCCTTCGTTGGGGATAACGACCCGGGAATACAACTTCCATTGTATTCCTTGGAAATAAATATGTGTTGATTCCAGCGAATCAGACAACTTCCTTATTTGCATTGAAGATGGTTCCTTGTTTATCTTCAAACTGAACTATGTACTTTGCATCACATAGTTGACTGACACTGATTAAATTGTACTTAAGACCATTGACATAAGCTATCCTAGTAAAGACTATACCACTATACTTTACTGAACCATAACCTTCAGTGAGATATGATGAATTATCAGCAAATACCACCTTGGGTCCTGGTTCTTCTACATATTTATGCAGATACTCTTTCACACCAGTCATGCTCCTTGAACATCCACTATCAAGATGCCAAACTGGCTCCCTGGCATGCCTCTGCACAAATGGTAAACTGAGTTAGTTCTTTCTAGGACCCCTCTTTTTGGAGGGCTTGGCTTTAGTAGCCTTCTTAAAAGTAACAATTGATTCATGGTCAGTGGTTGAGTGGACTGAGCTACCACAGATTTTGCATTTGATTGCAGAGGTAGACTCAGTGGACTGAGAGAATGGCTTGGTCATACCTCTTCTGGTCTGAATGACCTTCTCATGTCCTGAGGTGTCACGAGTGGGATCTCCACAAATTTCACAACTGTTGTCCATTAGACAATCCTTAGGAAGGTTGTCATTGAAGCCACAATGAGGGCAAGGTGCAAAAGGCTTTGCCTTTTGTTTTTGTTTCTACTTAAAACAGAAGGATACTTTAAAGCCTGTGCTTTAAAGTTTGCAATCTTTGATGTGGCTGTGTATGATTGGTTATCAGAGGTCCTGTGATCTTCTTTTTTGCATATCATGCAATAAAGGATTCTAAAACAATCATCAGTGGAATGATTGGTATAATGACACAGCTCACACCTTTGCAGAAGTTTGGAGGGTTTTGGTTTGGTGCTTGAGAAAGCTGATTTGGGTTCCTTCATCTTAGATTGAGAAGGCTTCTCAAAAGATTCAATCTTCTCACTCAGCTTCCTGACAAGATCAGCCAACTGATCAATTTTTGAGTCAGGGCTTTCTGTTTTAACTTCAGAAGGGACTGAAGTTGATGAGTCATCAGTATAAACTGAGACTTCAGGGGTTTGCCTTTTCAGTATGGTTTTTCCCATTCCTGGCTTCTCCTTTGGAGAATGCTGAGAGTAGACCAATGGTGTGAGGTCTGAGCTTGGTGCAGCTCCCTGAAGGACTTTCAGAGGTGGGAGTGGTGTAAATGATTCTGATTCAGACTCATTGACTGACTCAGTACTACTGGGTTGGTCAGTGAGTCCAAGCATATTTTTCAGAGCCTGACTTTCAGGAAGCAAGATTTTTCCAGTCTCAAAGTTTGGTAACTTACTGACTGGGTTGTCCCTGACAATCCAGTCATTTGACTTGGGTTCCATTTCCTGCTCAAAAGATATGCCAGCTGGAATAAAAGCCTTTTCTCTGTGACTTTCACTAGGGTTCTCAGTGTTTTGAATTTGTAGTGTAACAGTTTCTAACTTGGCCTGTTTTAATACAAGCAATTCATCTCTACACTTATTTAATTCTAACACAAGATTGTTATATTTTGAAAGCAAATTAAGCCTTTGTTCTTCTACAAACTTAAGATCTACACAAATGTAATTCATATAAGACTGCCAATCAGAATCATCATCCATTGAAAGTAAAATATTTACCTTTCTCATGGTTATATTGACCCATTCTCCATTCCTTGCATGGCTTTTTTCAACAGCCAGCTGATCACCTTCTGAAAGTGCCATCAGTGCACTCACTCTAATTTCCTCATCTGAGGAGACCTCTTCTTCATCCCAATCATAGGCTTCGGCTACAAGAACCTTGTTCTTTGTCTGAACAGGTTTGGAAGTTTGAGCAGCCTGAGACATTGAGGGATTAGTTTCAAGGAGGGCAAGTTTAGCCTTAGCATTCCTATATTTAACCTCAAAATCTTTTTGACCCTTTTGAACATAATTGTTTTGAAAATGTTGGGTCGAATGAAGCATTCTAGGTTGAAACTTGCTAGTTCCTAAGGAACTGTTTCCAGAAAATTTATAAGAGGGTTCTGAGATGATTTTTGAATAGCAGTCTTTAGCAAAGTGAACCTTTTTACCACATTTGAAACATTGAGTGGTTTCATTTGCTTTAGCTTTTTGAAAGTTTGACTGATTTCTTTTGATAAAACATTTTGAATTAGCAAGGAGTGCCCTTTCTTGGAATTCCATGTTTAAATCATTAAGGTACTCATCACTAGTTCTTTTATCAACCTCATCATCAGAATCCTCTTGAAAATCCTGCATAACACCATTAGAATAAAAGGCAGTTGATATGGGTGAGGAAGTCAGGGCCTTTCTGGTCTCAAGAGCATTCTTTGAGTCTGGGTATCTCCTAGAGATTAAGTTGTCTTCATAGACAAACTTCCCATAGATCTCAGGGAGCTCAAGGGTCTGAATGTGATTAGCATTCCTGAGGCCCTGTGAGAATTTTAGCCACTTCTCAGGGAGACTGTTGACAAAGCCAACATTGATCTCATGCTTAGACAAAACTACACCATCATTTGACAATTCATTTATCAGGGTCTTGTATCTGTTATATGTCTGAGAGAGACTTTCAGAGTCCTTTGCCCTGAAAGTGTTATACTCAAGGTTCAGGTCCATGATCCTGTTTTGCTTGGTATCTGAGGGACCTTCAAAGCTATTAATCAAGTCAACCCAAGTTTGTTTGGCTGTAGTACAGTTAATGATTGATTCCATTATATCGTCAGGAAGACAAGATATAATTATGCTTTTCAGGGGTTGGTCTTGATTGACTACACTTCTCTCATCTATAGTCCACTGAGCTTCAGGTTTGTTTAACCCCTCAGCAGTCTTAGGGACATAAGGACCTTCATTGATACAAGTGATGTAGTATGGTTCCATACCAGTCAAGTAGCAAAGCAAGCGCTTTTTCCACTTGCTAAATTTTCCAGCTTCGAGTCGGGGAGCAACAGCTGAATAGCTTCCTCCCTTTTTATCGACGAGCTGGGGCACATTAATATCAGCCATAGTAGGATCTTGGTTTTAAAAACCTTGAGTACTCTTAGTTTTTGAAAAGATTTTATAAACCAGCGAGCTCTGATACCATTTGTTGTTCCCTTTACACACTTAGAAGTAACTACAAAGTTAATCTAATTGTGTTTATGACTGAGATTAATGTAATGATTAATTATAACAAATAAGTAAAACGTAAATATAAAAAACACAAGTTTTTCAACGTTTAAATTCTTATTAGAAATCAATCAAAAGAATCTATTACCCAAGTGTTTGCGGAAAACACTTGGGATTGAATAGGCACGGTATGGTTTGTCTCCTGTCTAAACTCAAGTTATTCTTGAGTGGTAACAATATCAACCCACTAAGCTATCTCAGGGACTTTGTTACTCTTTGTAGGAGAAAAGTGGTTTTGTGAAAGTCTAAGCTTTTTAATGCACAAAACTTAACCCACTTTTCTCCTATCTGTTCCTATTTATACACAAGTATAAAAGAGCACCTATAATTAAAAAATATAAAAAAGAATAACCTAGCGTGTCTGAAAACTATAACAGTATTTGTCATTTCCAAGAACCAATAGGAATAGGCTAAAAGTCTTTCTGAGTGTCAGGTCTGACACTTCGTGACTTTAAGCCGTTTTAGGGAGCGTTTGTTTCTGGCCCAATAAGACTTCTCCTTATCTTCTCAAACTCTTCCCGCCTAATCCCGCCTTTCTTTCAGACTTTTGATTCTTCAGTCTAGGTCTTCAGTCTTCAGTCTTCAGTCTTCAATCATTTATTGTTGTTGAGGAGACTGGGGTTCAGTGAGTTCTTGTCAAATACTCACTGAACCCATTACCTTCTTCTATGGCTTAAGTGACACTCAGGGAGTTCCGCCTCACTGAATGGTGAATCTTTCTTCTTTGACTCGTCCTAAGCATCTTGAAGGTAACTCACTGAATGACTGTTCACTCAGTGACTTAAGAGTGTTTAAGGTTGATTCACACTTGGCTAAGTTGTGTCCAAATCCTATTTTCAGGATGCTTGGGTTCTGACGGACCCAACAACTACATATATAAGGAGGTAACATTATAAACACGATATTCACTCTCATAGCGCTATTACGGGTGGCGTATACAAGGGAAGCGGGGCTCCCAAAATCAAATGCATCAAAATAGTAATCTTACATTATACCACTCTAAATTTTTATATGATACTTTAAATTAAATATTATAGTAATCTAGTCATGGAATTTAAAACTAAAAATGATCTTATTCGTTCAAGTTCAACAACTTTATAAGTACAATCTTGGAGCAACAATGTTAGGAACTCACTAACCTGTTTTCGATCTCTCGTCTTTGGTACCAACATGTTAGTTATAAGCCTTCGGTTGTGTGGAGATCAATATAAAGATTAATGCTTTGAGCAACAGGAAAATGTTTACATTTGACCGGTGTATTAAAATATTGGGACATAATGTTGAATTTATGATAGTTGACATCCGACCGTCAAATATGGACAACAACACGTGTTTGATATCTAACATCCATGGATAATGTTGTTATTAATTATTGATTATGTTGTTTAATACTTTGTTTTATTTAAGTTCAACGATACTAATAAGCTATAGCACCATTGAACTGGGAGAGTATAATAGTATGGAACCTTCATCGGTTATGTTACGGTTCGGTCATGACCCGAATGTTGTATTAATACAAGTGAAATATTTTGTTTGTCATATTTAACGGGAGAAAGCAAAAAAGCTTTCAAGTTTTTATTCTATAGGACTGGCAAGCATAAGGTGATGATTTCTTAAAGCGTGGTCAATGAGGGCGATAAACATCACATGTTTGATATTTAAACACGCATGGGTAACAGTTGTTATTAATTGTTTAATACTTTGTTTTATTTAATTTCAACGATACTAATAAACATTAGCACCGTTAAACTGGGGGGATAATAGTGGTATGATACCCCCATCGGTTATGTTACGGTTCGGTTTTAACCCAATTTTTCTATTGATACATGAAAATATTTTGTTTGTCATATCTAACGGGAAAAGGCAAAAGACCTTTCATGTCTTATTGTGCAGGAATAACTGTGTGAGGTTCCACATGCGTAACAATTACAAGCCTGAACATAATACTCGTGTGACTCCCCCAGTTGGCTGGCCACCGCCGGGGATCTGTGTAATCAATGTCCAAAGGAAGTGCTATTCACTTCAGAAGGCCCCTAGGTGCTATTCACCAGCGAAGGGTAAAATGCCCGGGTGCAAAGTCACTCCGAAAGACCTTAGTGCTATTCACTGGAAAGGTAAAATGCCCGAGTGCTAATCATTTCGGAAGGCCCAGGTGCTATTCACTGAACGGCAGTATGCCTGAGTGCCCATCCCCTCGGAAGGTCAAGGTGCTATTCACCGAACGGTTTGGATCCACACGTTGTTTGGGTGAGCACCCTCTCTAATAAGCTCCGTGATGGGGATGCCCTTGATGCTCCTATCATGAAAGAAGTCTAACACAAACTAATCTAAAAAGTTAGCGTCTCAAACATATAAGCTTGTACTTCCGAAGCTATGTAAATAGCAAAGGTAATAAAAAACAAGTGTTTGGCATACGTTTGTGATTAAGATGTAAATGATATATAACGGCACTTCACAAAGAATAATGATTATGGTGGAAAAGCTATGTTTTATTTGTGCAGGGAACAAAGGGATGATGGAAAAGACATGTCTCGCTTTTGGATCCAACAATGTTTAAGTATAACATCATTGACTGAAGGTCAACAATACTATACTGGGGGGACATGATGGCGTATGTGGTCCAATAGAACCAACTCGCCGTATAAAGCACCGGCTTATGGGCCACTTAGTAAATCATTCTAAGATGGCTACTCGACGAAAGGCCATACAAATATTATTGAAGTATTAAATCATTAGTCTTTTACTAATAATGCAATACTGGGGGGACATGTTGACGTATATGGTCTGATGAGACCTGATCCGTCAAGACATATGAAGGACGACATAGGAAGGACGACACAGGAAGGACGACACAGGAAGGACGACACAGGAAGGACGACACAGGAAGGACGATACAGGAAGGACGACATAGGAAGGACGGTACAGGAAGGACGACACAGGAAGGACGATACAGGAAAGACGACATGGACAGACGACATGGACGAACATCATGGACGAATGACACATTGTACTGACCACCAGGTAATATGTTCCCTGTTGATGTGACCACACGCGTGTACCTACCGCCCATGTTTTAAGGGGACATGTTCCCTATGATGAAAACATCTACAGTAGCTCATGTACTATATATATACCACCCTTTGTGGTTGTATACACACACTACACCTCCTACCTCTCTCTACTTTCTCTCTCTAGAATTACTCTCAACTAGAGGATTCATCCCTCCATACTTAGAGGAGAGCACTGACTTGACCGTCGGAGGGTGGTCACGGGGCTCCGGCCTCGGGACTCCTTCTAACGGGTTCTTTCATGATTGCAGCACACTTCAAAGCTCGGGACAAGGATGGACGGCAAGTGGGAACCTTCCAGATCTACCCGACAGAACTATGCTTCAACAATACCCGTTGCTTCTGTTCATCATATTGAAACGAAAAATGGTTGTCCAATACATGTGGGAAAAGAATTGTACCTTGTAATAAGCTTATGATTTTGTTTATGTATATGAGACAAAAAATGAAAATGATAAATTACTATAATGAATTGAGCTTAGATAGTAGTGCTAACCAAGGTGTGGTCAAGATCTGAGACGTTCATGAGACGTACAGAACTCTTGAGACGGATCATGAACTTCTGTATTACCCAACTTTGTAAAGGTCAAATTCACTGTCAAACCTATATTTTTGCTCGATAAAAAAAAAGAAAAAAAAAAGAAAAAAAAAAGAAAAAAAGAAAAAAGGATCCGTTATGTAACTTAAAATTGATGTCCTACCAACGAAACATTATATTTTGAGGTGGTTTCAAAAGTTACTTTACAAACTTATATTTTAAAACAAAGTATTTAGACTGCAACTAAGATCCGTTTCCACCTCAAGCTTAGCCCGTGCAATTCCCCTCCCAACCGAATTGGACACAAAGCGAAGAGGATCAATACGGAGACATAGCTCTTATCCATGATCATTTCCTAGTTCATCGTCAAACATAGTAGGATCTGCATGAAGTATAAAAACTAAATCAGTGACACAATAAGAAGGACGATTCATGCATTAATATACTTAAATTAGAATGACCCATGACACAAAAAGGGGAATGAGGTGTTTGCTATGTTGCTGTCATTTATTTACACAACCCTCTACCGAATTAAGCAAAAATACCTTTGGTTGGGATTAAAACATAGGATCTCTACGTTATCGTGTGATCAATCCTAAGTTCATAGTTGACCTTTAGCATATAAACATCGTATTATCTTATCTAGTTGCAGCCAAGAGAATATACACAATGTTTCAAGTATTTAGTATGCCACTACTCACTAATTTTTTTCAGCACAAAAACATAAAATAAAGTAAAGAGCGCAAAATATTAGCTCTTTACGAAAAAAAAGCTCTCAAATATGGCTATGATGAATAGTGGTAGTTTGGCCTTTTCCAAGAGAAGTTGGAGTGATTACTCCAGCCAGTTAGCACCCCTCTTCGCTTTCTTTGCGTTGATCAGTTATGCAACCTCAAACTTTGACATACCCAATACATAATTTCATGTGACGTGTATAATGTAGATACGCATGACTCACATATACTAAAAGTAAAATAAAATTCGAGTAGAGTTAGGCTAAACCACAAATTACTAAGAACTTAAAGTAAAATTGAGCCTAAAGATGATGACATGAGCATGATCCAGGGGGAGTTTGGGGGAGTTTGTGGCAGCTAATCAAAGGTGCTCATTACGTAGAAGACAACCAACCATCATATCTCTAACTTGACAAACTATTACATAGAAGACACCTAACCATCCTATCCTTAAAGTTGATTGTGTTATTCACAGTACCATTTTGGGTTGTATTACAACGTCACACAAGTTTACAATTGGTCCCATTAATAAAGAAGAGTTTTAAAGTTTGAATATGGCCCAAATTTCGGATTACACATAGTCCCAACCCCATCTCTTTTAAACAGTTCATGTAAAAGCATTTCAGCATGTTCCCATGAAACATATGCACTCTTTGTACACTTACCTAGTGTATATAAAAAAACACAACTAATAAAATTAAGTTAGATACCATTATTGATTATTTAAGTACTTAGTCTGCACACAAAAGTAGCAGCAGCCAACAACTCTAAACCATTCTCATTATCAAAACCAAGACCATTATGAAGCATTAAATTTTTTAAATAGTGTTGACAAAGCCAATTAACCGCTACAAAAAAACTAGTTGAATTCTCCACATTTTAAAGGCTAAATGGTTACGTTTAAAAATGTGTAAAATTATTGAGTCCACACTTTCTCATGTGTGGTAATAATGGGTGTGACAAAATTTTCTACACATATAAGTGTGGAGATATTATACAAATTTCTATGGTTAAAAGTGTGGAAATATTTTTTGAATGTCCATACCTAAAAGTGTGCCAAAATTGCAAAAAAAGTTTATAATAAAAAGTGTGAAAACATTTGCTACACATATAAGTGTAGCTTTATTATAATTGTACACACTTATATATGTGGATTATTTTTTAAAATATTTGCGACACTTATAAATGTAGCAAAATTATTATTCATATAAAAAAAAAATCCACAGTTGACCATACCGTGGCAAAATAAGTTGATCATACCGTGACAAAATAAATGTGAAGAATAACACTATTTTTTGTAGTGAACATTAATAATAGCAGCTCAATGATAAGTTGATATAATAAAACTAAATTTGGAAGATTTAAGAATCATAACCACACCTTATGCGGCTTTTGGCCCGTTTGACACGTGCATGCCAACCCTCAACGGACAATATACCAATTCCTACCACTTCGTGGGTTTCAATATGTAAAGGTGGTAAAAGTATGGTAACAAGCAAATAACATTAAAAATTGTCACCAGCATAAACACTAATTAGATTGCCACTTTTACTTAGCAATTACTTATTCATGCATTGCAACAAACTCTCGCGAACTTACATGGGATAGATAGATCATGATCAGTGACATAGACGACATGCATTCCACCCTACATATAAGCATTCCAATGTAGACATTAGACATGAGAAAAGCTGAAAAAAAGAAAGACAAAACAAAAATATACTACACATCTGAATTGCAGATAACAATCACAATCCCAAAAATGATGCATGATCCAAACACACTTAAGTACAATTACTGAATTCAAATACCCTACAGTCATGTTTGGTAATTCACTTTCTAGCTAACAATATGATCAACTGTTACCTACTAATACATAAACTAAATAAATTATAGACATCAAGAAGATCTTACAATTATCAAATGCTGAAAAGAGTGTGTTGTCATTTCAAGCATAGATGTTAGAGGTAGCATTAAGTGGCACGAATTCTTATTTCTTGGTCACCATCCGACCCATGTGACACAATACGCTTCTAGCTAAACTTGTATATTTCATAGGTTTGTGATAGAAACACAGCCCAACCCGACCCCTTGATATGTAGATGGTTAAAAAAAATCGAAACCTCCAGTAATAAGTGTGAAAGTAGTTAAAAAAATACCACAACTTGCGGGTATCACGTCAACTTCAAGCCATATCCTTTCATTTGCCTCATTTGTACTCATTCCATTGTTGATAAGGTTGGCTCCAAGCTATTTTATAAGGAATTTAGTATAAACTTTAGCTCAAAACTTATGTATAGATATCCACTTAGACAACCAATTCCATTAGAGTGAGTTTATCCACACCCTCCCATAGTGAGGGTATGTTAGAGTTTATGGATTATTTATTAATATTTGTATGTCCGGTTTCGAACCCGAGACTTCGGGATTGCACACATTACGTATGAGTCTCAATGTATTAATAATTAATATAATGATTTATGATTAATTATTAAATCACAAATATTCACATGGTCGAACAAGAAAAGTGGAAGGGGTTAAGTGTCAATTTATAAAACATGAGGAGGTGGAAAAATAAAACTTGGAGGACAAGTTTTATTGCTATAAAAGCTTGCCTCTTGTTTTATGGGATCGGATGACAGGAAAATAAAACCTTTACCGATTGACTTTACAATTGATAGATATCCCTAACCGAATCTATCATTCGGTTCCATTCTACCTCCACTTTATGACATGCAACACGTACAGTAAAGGAGAATTATATCTTGCATGTGCATGTGTACTTTGTATGCATGTGAATATGCATGGTTATTAATTCACTCTTTTATCTTTGATATGCATACGTACAGTTGGGTATCGATTCGACCGTGTATTATCAAGAACATCAAACCCTAGTTGTTGTGATGTTTTATTTGTGATACATGAAACTAGCTTTTCACTTTGAGACGCTAGTAATACGTGTGTACAGGAACGAGTGACAAGCTTACTTTAGCTTGTGATCTTGGAAGTATTACTTACCCTTGTCGATCTATCCTTAAACCCAATTAGGGTTTATATTGTTCTTGGAGCACGTGATTCCTTGTTCTTGCTAGGAATCAAATAAGGTACGCTCTCTATTTAATTTTATGTTAATTAATTTACATGTTATTGTAGATCCATTCCGCTGCGTGATCTTTGTGTTTATGTGTTTATAGTTTTATTATGATTCACATATTCCAACAGTGGCATCATGAGCCGCGTTTTTTAACACGTAATTGATTACATAAAAACCTTAAAAAATTGAATCTATGATTAGATACATGCAATCTTTATTGATCTAGGGTTTTTTATTTTATAAACCCTAATTTTGTAATAAATTGGGTCGACACCCATAATTTAAAATTTAGGGTTTTAGTTTTTGTAGAAAACTTGTAGAAACCCTAGGATTGCATGCAATTTTTAGGGAATAATTAATGAATACCTTATGTGATGTCATTAATTATTAGATTGCGAACATGATATATTGACATGATTATATGTGCAATATGGGATCCATGACAAAATCTTGCATATTTTGTCATGGAATGTTTGTTGATTTATTTGCTACATGATTTAAATGAATCTTAAATTGGGGAAGACCTCAATATATATTAATTAATAAGTTATGTGCAATGTGGTATCTAATTAACTAAAACTTACGCGGCCAAATTTTTTTTGGCGTCTGTGGTCCATTGGGTACAATGAGCTCGAAAACCAATGGGAGTTTTGTTAATTACATACATTTAAATTACACATAGAATTATTAATTAGGATTTATTGAAAAAGGTTTGCATGTGGCTATATGATATCGTGGATGATCATATATTTGTTATTACGTGTTTATTTATTTTTGTAATTACTTGATCTTTTGTGTTTGATAATTATGATGGATTGTAACGACAAAAGAGGGTAATTTTCAAAATAAAAATAAATAAGACTAATAACTATGAAACCTTCGTAGTAATTTTAATTATTGCCAAGTCTTATGTGCCGACAGTGGTTCGCTTCGCACGGTAATTGGCTCCCAGGCGAGACTAGCAATAATTAATTTACTACATTAATTGTTTTAGCAAGAAAATCATAATTTTTTAGTTGATTGATTGCGACTGTATTTAGTGGTCGAAGCGGCGGACCTAAAATTGGCAAACTATAAAAGTGGGTTCTAGTTGGTACGCATTAAATTGTGACCTTAGAGGGGCACGGTTTTAACCGCTTCGGCGGCTGTCGTCCCTACGCCCGCCTGTGCGTCAATTTTAGACTTACCAAGTACACCACAATAAATACGAAGCATCTTAAGGCAAAGCTGTAAATTTCTCAGCGCCTCAATTAAAATTTTTGATGATTTGAGCTACGAATGAGTAAACGGATTTGATTTAGAAAACATATATGATACAAAGATGAATGCATGACATCTTTGTACATATTTTTTGATTTGACACATCAAAAACTTATACCCTTGAAAATTTAAGTAATATGCCAACCAACTACAAAAAGAAACACCTAAGGTTTCATCCTACATCACTAGCAGCCAAAGCTGAATGTTGATGTTCAAAGGGTGCGGTCTAAGGGTAAATTGAGTATTTTATTGCTAGCAGCCAAAGCTGAATGCAATAAAATGACGTCAATTTACAGTTTCTTAAGTTGGTTAACTTAATTGAGCACTTTCATCACTAGCAGCCAAAGCTGAATGTGATGGGACGGCGTCAAGGCATAAAGATTTGGGGATGAAACATGCTTACATTTTGCAACCGAGGTTGGCAATATAATGTAAGTCCCAAGATTTTTAGGAATTGCAATTGGATATTGGCAATTGGGTGATCCCGTACCTTATTGAGCACTTTCATTGCTAGCAGCCAAAGCTGATGTGATGAAACGGCGTCAATTAGGATCCTAGTTTTCATTGAAAATTAAATGGTTTTTTAAACCAGTGGGTGTTTAATTTTCTTGAAAAGTTATTATCAAAATACTAAATTGAATTTTGAAAATTCTTTTAATGTATTTAATGCAACGTTAAAACCGTAAATATGGGATATTCTTTTAGTAGTAAATTGATCTACACCCGTAGGGGTCTTTGGATAGAGTCAATTTTTACTGAAAAGAATAAACCAAATCCACTTTCCGTGTGAAGAGTGAAACTTAATCCTATTCCTTTTCATGAGTGAGAAAGGTATAATAGGATAAGTAGAATCGTCTAAATTCTAAGAAATAACTCATGGCGAATTTCTTAAGAAATTGCATGGTTAGGAGTTATTAAATTAGAAACTAGACTAATTACCGCAAAATTGGTAAAAGGCAAACTAGAATGTTTGATCTAGTTATTATGCTTTAACCATTTAAAGGTGCTACATACCATGATGGGGATGATAGACCTAACTAAGGAAGAAATTGCATACCCAATTCTTTCAAGTTAATTGCATTGATGGATATTTCATCATTTACAAAGTAGAATACACTCCTTGAGTACCTTAGTAGCTGTTACGTAAGGGATTCATCAAGGGTGTAGGAAAGTAAACAGCACGCTATTTGCTTTTACTGGTGATGCAACACTTACAATGTTGTCAAAGCCAGTGGGAGCATTGTGTTATAATTACTGAATAATGAGTTCATGTAGTGATCTTAAATTCAGTGGGAGCTACAAGTCTTGGTAGTTACCCGGATTATCTCTAGAATCTCTTGAGATAAATACTTTCCAATTATAGACACTTGTGGTATTAAGGATAGTCGTGTACGTTTCCTTACTAGACGAGGTGATTCTATATCTACTTATATCTATGACACAATCATATTGATCAAATAAGCAAACTATTGACGTGTTGTTTATTCGATACATGATGTTGTTCCATGCACAAGTGGGAGAAATCTGTATTGTGTGCAAGCAACAACATAAAGAAATATGATTCATAGGGTTCTCTTGACTGTAAGGTAAGAGACCAATGTTCTAATGTGTTTTAAACACATTCTAATAATAGAACACTTGGAGTTAATATCTACTTTCATTACTAGATATTAATGACAAGGTAAATTACATACTTTCATCATTATCAGCCTCGGCTGATGAAATGAAACTATGTTAATTTACAAGGTTCTAAAATTAGATAATTATTAGAACAAGTGTCAATATGATAATAAGACTACTTCAAATGTTAATATTTATGTATTATTGCAATGACATAAACAAATGAAGTAATCTTATACTACTTCATAATTTGAATGTTTATGTATTTTTGGATGACATAAATATATGAAGTAATAAATTAACTTGAAATACTATTGAAACCAAGTTGTGGTATTCATAATTACTTTAGTTATACATGTTTATATTGAAGATATAAATATGAAGTCTTCGATTGCTATAAGACTTATAACAAAGTAAGACGTTATCTTGTTATGTTTTTTAATTAAGATATATACAAGGAGTCATTGAATTGATTAATGACTAATAACGTAAATTGGGATTATAACAGTTTATGTCTTTTTGGTAAGACATAGATATTAAGTGGCTTGGACTATAAGGCACTTAGGTTATAAATTATGCAATTGGCTTGAAAAATCTATTTTACAATTAAGTTGATTTAGTTGGTAAATAGGTAAGCCAAAACGATATATATTTATCTTATATATTGTAAGAATGACTTACAATATTAATCCTAATGAAATACATAGTGTTTATGGTATGTTCAGTTAGGAAAATCAAACTCTTGATACATTGTTTGATTTGAGATAACTATATCTTCTAATCTTCCTAAAGACATCAAGGTTAGAAAATTGAGTATGAATTGGATATACTCAATTAGACTCCAACCTAGAAGATTAATAAGACACCATTTAATATGGAATGTGATCAATCACATTAAGTCTTAAAATTGAAGTTCAGAATTTGTTAAACTACTTGTTGGGTAGGTTATTAACAAATTAAAGTTAAGAACTGTCAATTTGTATTTGTAAAAGTCCCAAATGTCAATTTGTATTTGTAAAAGTCCCAAAAGAGAACAAGTTTTGTGTTGCTCTATTTGCTAAGCATTTATAGGTAATCTATAAATTGCAAAAAGCGAGTGGGAGTTTTATCTTCAAAAGATAAAAAATACAAGATACATAATCTTCTAAATACGCTAGCAAAATCATAATGAGGATTTAACATGTTAGTGTTAAATCTTAAATATGATGGAATTCTTATTCATAGATCCGCAAGGATATCTCAAATATTTGTAGAATATGTTGAGGGTTATGAATTACAGGATAGTGATATGCCTGTTAATAAATTGCAAATGTTATTTGGC
Organism: Artemisia tridentata subsp. tridentata; assembly: GCA_021014915.2. NCBI lineage: Eukaryota > Viridiplantae > Streptophyta > Magnoliopsida > Asterales > Asteraceae > Artemisia > Artemisia tridentata. Next base: position 293,600,516 of record CP139506.1, read on the forward strand.
AAATTACTCATACTATGAATAATTAGATGCAGTCCAAAAGATAACTAGTTTGGAAACGTAGTTAATCTTGAACTCTATAGTAACACTATAGAATGGAAATGAATTTCTACAATGGAAATGAAAATCCTAGAGATTTAAAATTCTTGTGTAGAAATCATAATGGACAAATTTGTATACATATTTAATATGTGAAAAGATTATCAATCACACTTAAGCCATTAAATGTGATTGAAATTCTTTCTAAGCACATTAAATATATAAAGATTATGATTGTCATTATTAGTTTCATTTATATGAAATTAATAATGGAATGTCAAAACTCTTTCTTAGATAATTACTTGAGCGAGGACGAAAAGTAATTGAAAGGAGTGTTTGAATTCAAATAATCTTTAATAGTATACAAAAGTGCAAATCATTTGTAAATGGATTAATGCATGCATCTAGAAGATATACTTATTTTTAGTTATTAAATCTAGTTTTGATTTATAATTAAAATTAAGATATTTCTTAATATTCCTGAAAGCTAGTGGGAGTAATGTATTTATTTTCTTATTTCATATATGTTGAATAACATATGGGAAGTAACATTCCATTGACGTTAACATTAAATGTTAAGTCTTAGTTTGGAATAAAACTTCACGTAGAGATTTAGAAAATAAAACCTTGAACATTGTGTTTATTGATTATAAACATAAGCGGTAAATAATTGATTCTAAAATAACATGATATTCTATTTAGAAGGTATAAATAGAAACATATCTTTGAAAAGATATGACATGAATAAATCTAAGGTTGACGAAAGGATTATTCATGTACATCATGTTGCTTGTTGTATCATGCTTGGATACAAGATGATTAACAACATTAGTATCTAATTGGAAATTATTAGATAGCTAAGTGTAATGAGTATGGTTTAGAATTTACATCCTCAGCCTGGATTTGCTCCAAAAATTCTAAATAAGAACCATATGGCAGATGTTGATATAGATGACAAATCTTGTAAGATTTGTAGATGTCAAACATTACACGATGAATATTAAAGTTTACGGAACTTTAAATGGGCGAATTGTTGTTTGGATACAATGATGCTAGTAAGATTGAGATGACACTCAATACTAGTCATGGTGGGAGCTCATCCTTATTAGGAGACCATGTATACTAGTTATGCTCAATATGAGCATGGTTGCATTATACATAAAGAATTAGAATACTTTAACTACAATGGTTTGGTAGTTTAATTGTCATAAATTCGTGAATGAGGATGTCACGCATTTTTATGAAGTATGTGTCAATATCTAGATAGATGAATGCACACATACAAGAATTTCATTATATGAAATAAGTATTCTCAAAATTCCGATAGATCAAATTAGTTGATTTATGCCTTGTCAACAAGTATGTGGAACATGACTTGTGGCATAATTCATTAATGAAGATTGTTATGCATTGATCTAGTTAGTATTTGGATAAGGGATATTAAGCAATATTATTTTAATGAAATAAAGTGTGGATAACGTTTATTATCATTTATAATATTGTATCCTATATTTGCATGTTTAAATCCATGAGTAAAATTTTTATATTTTATTCTAAATAGTCCGTTGTCGATCAATAATATGGGAATATTATTGAATTAAGGCAAATATGAGGATTGGTAGAATGGACTGTAGGTTGAGACACCAATGTCACATGATATTCAATATTGGATAAATTGAATATAGGACTTATCCCAACCACATGATTATACTTTATGGATCGTCGTCATCAAGTATATCATGAATATTTATCCTCAGACTTGAGATGCCAGATAATTGCCGAGGATGTAGCTTATTTTCTGTAAGGTGGTCTAACGCTAACCGTAAAAGGTAGTTATAAGGGCTATTTTCGGAAAATGATGCAAAGTTCGAGGGTTATGCTCGCAGTCAATAAAGGATTTGTTCCTTCAACTTTGTGTTGAAGTTTAATACTGCTTGGCCACTCGTAGGATTGACAAGATGTTTGCGTGGCCACGCCCAAAGTCTATCTGGAAGACGTTCAGATGTTTTGGTAATCTTGTTCAATTAAGTATAAACGAGAAACTATTGTTAATTATGGAATGACCAAGATCCATATCCATATTAACGCGGTATTAGCAACAAAAGGATAAGTATGATGATTAATTTCATCACGTGGTTTTTCCAGGAGAACCACAACTCGGATCGAGCTGGGGGCATTGGGAAGGTTAAGCTAGACTGACCCATGTCATTACTATATTAATGAATATCCAAGTGGGAGCTGTTAGAGTTTATGGATTATTTATTAATATTTGTATGTCCGGTTTCGAACCCGAGACTTCGGGATTGCACACATTACGTATGAGTCTCAATGTATTAATAATTAATATAATGATTTATGATTAATTATTAAATCACAAATATTCACATGGTCGAACAAGAAAAGTGGAAGGGGTTAAGTGTCAATTTATAAAACATGAGGAGGTGGAAAATAAAACTTGGAGGACAAGTTTTATTGCTATAAAAGCTTGCCTCTTGTTTTATGGGATCGGATGACAGGAAAATAAAACCTTTACCGATTGACTTTACAATTGATAGATATCCCTAACCGAATCTATCATTCGGTTCCATTCTACCTCCACTTTATGACATGCAACACGTACAGTAAAGGAGAATTATATCTTGCATGTGCATGTGTACTTTGTATGCATGTGAATATGCATGGTTATTAATTCACTCTTTTATCTTTGATATGCATACGTACAGTTGGGTATCGATTCGACCGTGTATTATCAAGAACATCAAACCCTAGTTGTTGTGATGTTTTATTTGTGATACATGAAACTAGCTTTTCACTTTGAGACGCTAGTAATACGTGTGTACAGGAACGAGTGACAAGCTTACTTTAGCTTGTGATCTTGGAAGTATTACTTACCCTTGTCGATCTATCCTTAAACCCAATTAGGGTTTATATTGTTCTTGGAGCACGTGATTCCTTGTTCTTGCTAGGAATCAAATAAGGTACGCTCTCTATTTAATTTTATGTTAATTAATTTACATGTTATTGTAGATCCATTCCGCTGCGTGATCTTTGTGTTTATGTGTTTATAGTTTTATTATGATTCACATATTCCAACAGGGTATCTAATCATTGGATGCATCGCTGGCTTGTACGGTGTGCATCGCGAGTTGTACAGTTTGACCAAACCCTCCCTGATGTGACAACATAGGGAGAGTATGTATAACACATACCTTCCATTATGACGGTGTGCAAAAGGCTAAAAATTGATATACAATATCAGATCATGAATATAGATAAAACTAATTTTTGTTTGACCTCCTAGGATGATTTTTAACTATTATTGATGATATTAATACAAACTACATGATTTTATAATTTTTATGGAACACATAATATATACTTAAATCATAATGACCCATGACACAAAAAGGGGAATATGAGAGAGAGAGAGAGAGAGAGAGAGAGAGAGAGAGAGAGAGAGAGAGAGAGAGAGAGAGAGAGAGAGAGAGATCGGATATAATGAGAAGGGGTCTTAAAATGAAAAATGCTAGGAAGCCACCAGATTGCGCCATGTGTCCCCTCCCACCCCTTCCTTTATTTTATAATTGTCAGGGGCATACTCATCATTTTACCACTAGGATATATAAAGTTTTTAATTTTTCTATTCCTTCTAATTTGTAAATTTCAGATCGTGTTTCACACACACACACTTCAATGTATTGTTCTCATTTTACCACTAGGATATATAAAGTTTTTAATTTTTCTATTCCTTCTAATTTGTAAATTTCAGATCGTGTTTCACACACACACACACTTCAATGTATTGTTCTTCACCGGGTAACCACCTCCTCCACCATCTTCTCAACTGGTTAACCGCCTGTCTCCACCGTGATATCCATCATCTTCTCCACCGTCTTCTCCACTGTGATGTTGAGATGTCAATCGAGTGTTCATATTCAACGAATGATGAGTTTTATCATGAACTAATAATGAGTGTTTATCATCAACAACTAGTTAATTATCAAAGAATAATAATTGTAAGATCTTAATATTTTTTTCCCTTTTTTTGTTAATTTACTTTATTTTAATTTGAATTTTTTTGTTAATTTACTTTATTTTAATTTGAATATTTAATTGTAATTAGTTAATATGTTTTTGTTGATTGCTAGTGAATTTAGTTGATTTAAAACATTCATTCAGTATGTATTTGAGCAAAAAACTAGATGAAAAGCGTGTATGTGAAACCTGCACACCAAGTGTTTGATAAAATGTCTACATGGTATTCTACATCTGTGATGCACTAGTTTCGTACAGTGATGCAGTAGTGTCGTACTGTGATGCACCAGTTGTTCATACACCTTGTGATTAACTTGTTGCTAAAAGTTTGATGCACTTATATTGATAACTTTTTTTGTGTAGTTATCGACCTAAATATGTTATATTTAGTTTGATTCAAACTACATCTTGTTTTCTTTTAGATCTAGAATATAATGTAGAAAACAATATATACAAAAGGTGTTTAGGAAAGTAGCATTCAAGGTGTTTGATACAATGTTTCAATGAGACTTTATTATAGTCATGCACTAGTTTTACATTCTAATGCACTAATTTTTACACTGTGATGCATCAGTTGTTAATTATACACTGTGATGCAGTTGTTCTGAATTGCTGATGCAGTAGGTGTTTGTTTATGGAAAAATATAGATCCAAAAGCTTATTTTTTGTTTATGTTATGAGTATTAAATGTTTGTTTGTGCAATCGTATATATGATGCAGTTGTTCTATAACTTTATGTAATAGGCATTTATTTGTGACAAACGCATATCTATTAGCTAGTTGTTTTTTTATTTTATCATAAAAAGCTCGTTGCTTCAGGCCAGTTAGAATTCGTGTATGTAATCAACAAACCTTTTTAATATAGAATTTTTGGTGGTTATTTTCCCAGTTACTAAATTTAGAAACTGATGTTTGAAATAATTATTGGATCAGTAATGGAGGCAGGTGTATGCACGATGAAGCCGCTACACATTACATAGACATGATTGATCAAACGAATTTGGGCCATGGTTTATTAAAGTTCATATTTAATGTAACTCCTCGGACTGGATGACAGATTGATCCATTCGGGCATTCTGCAGTTCAAACATATCTCTTAGGAGTGGAGGTAATTATTCTATATTCATTGTAATCGTTAGAGGTGGAAAATGGGCGGGTAGGGCAAGGTAGCTAACGGGTCAAAACCGGCAATTTTAGTGCGGATCTGTTTCAAACATTATTTTAATAGTTTATATTATGCTAAATGAATGGTTATTGATGTAGCTCGGGTTTAATTCATTACATTTTGCACGGATTTATATTCAATATAGAGCAAAAAGGAAGATTGATAAAAGTCTTGAAGTCGTATGGCGTGGCTCCAAAACATTTGGTTCTTCTTCTCAAATATTTAGCAATGCATTCCTTAACCACTACAGTGCACTAGAAGGTTTCAATTTTGAAGTTAGCAGAGACTTTGAGCCCGTTCAGGTTATCTAACTTACAACGAAGTGAACCTTCTATTGAGTCATATGTAGTTGTATATGTGATGCAGATGTTCTGAAATGTAGATGCAGTATGTGTTTACTGCATCAACACTTTAATTTTTGCTTGATTTTTGTGTATTCAGTTGACCTAATTCCATACTATGATGCATAAACTATTCATGATTCACTTGTTGAAGGATTTAATAAAACGATATTATTGATTTGTTAAGGTTGTGTAATTATGTACGAATTCGTGCACTTTATCTATGAAAATGTTGCCTTATTTTTATGGAGTTAGCGATTTAATGTTAAAAAAATTGATGTTTAACACACTTAATAACTATGATGCTCTATTGTTTTAACTACCATGTAGTATATTTACTTAAATGTTTGGTGCAACTATTCTGAAATACTGATGCAGTTGGTATATGTTTGTGGCAAATCTGATATATTAGCTCATTTCTGGTTATTTTATTCATAAAAAAAATACATGTATCTGTAGTTATATGTATGATGCAGTTGTTCTGAAATGTTGATACAGTAGGACTTTGTTTGTGAAAAATATGAATATATTGGCTAATGCTTTTTGTTATTTTATCAGTATAAAAGGCAAGTATATGTAGTTGTATATGTAATTCAATTGTTCTGAAATGCTAATGGAGTATGTGTTTTATGCATCAACATTTTAAATTTACTCCATCACAATTAATTACCAACACATATGTAGACTATACACTTTAACACCATTCTTCGATGTGCAGGATGGGATGTCTTCTTCGTATAAACATTGTATTGCAATGAACTTTGTTCAAACTAAAAATAGGAAGAAATATTCAATTATTGATAGTGAGGTTGAGAAAGGAAATAGAGGTGATAGTGCCCTTGTAATGTATCAGGTATGTAATGAAAACAAGAACTTTGTAGTAAAGTTAGTCGGTTTTTGTTATCATGCGAATATGTGAATATGAAGTAATAAAATGGATAGTTAGATGGTTGTTATAGTATTTGGTGATTAACAGATGTTTGGCACGTACATGTTTTAGATTCTAAGATACATTTGTATTGTGCCCGTGAATATGTGAATTATCTTATGCCTTTGTTAGTTTTACGAACTTGAGATATTGTGAGTTAGTGATGTATGAATGATTGCAACATTTCCACTGCTTTTGCTTAACTGGTTAGTAGTTATAAATATAACCTAGGGGTATTCAGTTTAAATCGCAAGGCTGTCTAGAGCGAATTCCTAATCGCAAGTCTGTGATGCATTTGATTTGAAATATTGATGCAGTAGGTGAATAATTTCAATTAGAGTTTTATGAATTTTAGTTCAGATGTGCCTGATATAACATAGTGATGTAGCTGGTTTAATACATTCATTCACTAACTATACATATGTTTAAACTGTATAGTGAATAAGTTACATTCCCTTGGCTTTTATTTGAATTTTAATAAAGGTGATGCAGCCACTTTTTATGCTTTGATGCAACTAATTTTTAATAAAGTAAATATACTAAATATCTTTTTGTTCATTTTAATAATTTACTTCTTTTATGTTATTTTGTTTAGTGTATTGTGATGTACTAGAATATACATTTTGATGCAATAGAATAAACATTGTAATGCAGTAGAATAACATAGAGATGCACTAAAGTAATAAGAGGAGGACGTGTAGTGTGTATGGAGAAAAAGAAGGCCATCATTGCAGAACATGTTCATTAAAATTGCCACCATCAAAGAAAAGCAAGCAACCAGTAGAGTCGACAAGAGCTTGGCTTAAAGGATGTATTCGTAAATATCAAAAGCATTATTTCACTATTATTTTTTTTAATTCGCAATAAGTATTGTATAGATATTAAAGCATTGCTTACAAGACATGTTTTTGGGTTCTACGATGTATAACGTTTATTACCAAACATCAATACAATAGTATTTCAGTGTTTCTGAAATATACTCACTATCTAACTGTTTTATGAATAAATGAATAATAGTTACTGCATTATGTTATTAGTTTAGTGTATTATGATGCAGTAAATTATACATTTTGATGCAGTTTCATTTACGTTGTGATGCAGTAAAATATTCATTGTGATGCAGTAAAGTATTCATCGTGGACCGATCAGATTTTTCTGAAGAATTTGAAGAGAGAGGGAATCTATGGCCAGTGAGTTTGAACGTGATGATAACAAGTGGTTAAAAGATATGTTTTTGTTAAATGGATGAGTCATCATCTTACGCTCATCGAGGAAAAACAATAAACCATTAGAACCAAAAAGAGCTAGGCTGAGAGGATCTACTCGTAAAGCAACATGATTTCAGTATTCCTTTATTTTTTGAAAAGTAATTTATTTACAAGACATGTTTCTGGTTGTAAAACGTATAACATTAGTTCTAAACATCAGTCCAATAATATCTCAGTGTTTCATGATATATACTCAGTAGATTTTATGCATTTTGATGACGTAGATTTTTACACTGTGATGTAGTAGATAACATTGTGATGCAGTAGATTTATATATTTTGATGCAGCAAAAAATATTATGATGCAATAGACTTATACATTGTGATGCAGTAGATTTATAACATTGTGATGTAGTAGATTATTCCTTCTGATGCAGTATGTTGGGAATTATAATTTGAGTTGATATTGACAAAAGATGAAAGATGGAGGAGACTTATGAAGACAAAGATGAAGTACCTAAATTGTATTATTCTAAAGTCTTTGTAACCCTAATCTCTAGTTTATAAAGAGATGGGGAGTCTATTGTTTAATGAACAGCAGAAAAGATGTAACTCCATTAAAGGGGGGTGTGTGTCAAGATGTAAACACCAAGAAAGGTATAGGTTGTGTCTAGGCGTTAAGTCTTAGTGTAGACGCCTAGGTTTTGTATTGTTAGTGGTAGAGATGATGACGAGGAAAACCTTGTAGCAATAATAATGATAGTTTTGATTATTCCGCTGCGTACATGTTTTATTCATTATTATTGTGTTATCCTAGATAAAGATTTAACAAATCTGAGCCTTAAACGATTCTTATCAAGTGGTATCAGAGCCAGGTTTCTGATACTTTGAATTAGAAGATCCAAAGGTATTTACTCACTTGCTACCTAAAAGATGGATATGGAGACACCACAAACCTCAATCCTTGCTAAACTCCCCATGCTAAAACAGAATGAATACGATCTATGGCGGCTCAGAATTGAGCAATATTTCATGGTGCAAGACTATGCATTATGGGATATCATAATCAATGGTGATTCCTTCAAACCTACTACTTCTGAGGAAACACATGCTGATGGTTCCAAGACCACAAAGCTTAACACTGAGCCTGTTACTAATGATGAAAGAATAAAGACGAAGAATGATCAGAAGGCTAGGAATATGTTACTCATGGCAATACCTAATGACCAAGTGTTAAACTTTAGCCAATATGAGACTGCTAAGACACTCTTTGAAGCAGTTGTGGAGAGATTTAGTGGTAATGAAGCCACCAAGAAGGCGCAGAGAACCTTGCTTAAGCAGAGTTATGAGAACTTCAGTGCATCAAGTTCTGAAACACTTGATCATATCTTCAATAGACTTCAAAGGATTGTCAGCCAGCTTACTGTTCTGAAAATTGTGATTCCACAAGAAGGTCTCAATATGAAGTTTCTCAATAGTCTACCTGCTGAGTGGAACACCTATGTGGTTGTCTGGAGCAATAAGCCAGAACTAGAAAAGATGTCACTGAATGAATTATACAACAATCTCAAGATTGTTGAACAAAAGGTGAAGAAAGGATGAAGCACTAGTTCTAGTTCTGGAAACACAGCATTCTTATCATCTTTCAAGAATAACAGTCCTGAAGATGTTGAAGCAGTTGGTACTGCTAGCCCTAAAGTTAGCACTGCTAGTGTAAAAACTAGTACTGCTGGCTTAACTGATGAGACCATATATGCATTTGTGTCAGAACAATCTGGTGGGTCTCAAATCTTCAATGAAGACCTTCTTCAGATTGCTGAAGATGATTTGGAAGCCATGGATTTAAAGTGGCAGTTGGCATTAATAAGTATGAGGGCTAAGAAGTATTATCAAAGGACTGGGAACAAGATTACCTTCAATGGAAGAGATGTTGCTGGGTATGATAAGTCTAAGGTGGAGTGCTATAATTGTCACAAGATGGGGCACTTTGCCAGGGAATGTAGGAACCCAAGACAAAAAAATAACAAGGGTCAAGGATTCAAGAGTTAGCAAGGAACAAGGAGAACAGTGAATGTGGAAGATACTTCTTCCAAAGCAATGGTTGCTATTGATGGAGCTGGTTTTGATTGGAGCTTCATGGAAGAGGAGGAGGATTCAGCCAACATTGTATTAATGGTTTTCTCAGACTCAGAGGTACATATTGTTCAAACTCTTGTCATGCTTTAAAAGATTATGAAACTCTTAAGAAACAGTATGATGATCTTAGAGTAGAATTTAATCAAGTAAATTTTAGTCTGTCTAATCATAAAAGAGGACTAGCTGTTTTGGAAGAACAACTTGATTTTTATAGAAAGAATGAATCAAACTTTCATGATGATATAGCTGTTTTAAAGAGGGATTTGCAACTGAGAGATGATAAAATGAGTGGGCTTGTATATGAACTAGAGACACTTAAGAAAGAAAAAGAAAATATAAAGTTAAGTGTTGACACTCTTGAGTATACATCCAAAGGGGTTCAAAGAATTATAGAGAGTCAAATAGTTCATAAAGCTACATCTGGTTTAGGTTACAAGTCTGTTGCTCCCCCAAATAGAGGAATGTTTGTCCCTCCAGGAATTGATTTAGCTCATACAGGTTTAGAAGAGTTTAAGGACATTGAGTTTCCTGGGTATGGTGCTAAAACAAGTGAGAATCCTGTTAAATTTGTTAAGGCTGAGGATTCTTATGTTAGTGCAAGTGATAAATCACTTTCTGAGGATAAGGTGTCCTCTGGTAGGAACTCAGATGCACCAACCATAGAGGATTGGACATCTGATGATGAGGATGATCAGGTTAAGGCTAAACCTGATGTTGTTAAGGTAGAAGTTAAACATGCTCCTAAGGTGGTTAAAACTGAAAACATAAAACCAGTTAGGAAAAATGTTAAGTATGCTGAGATGTATAGGTCTACACATAGATCTTCAGTTCCTAGGGGTAACCAGAGGAACTGGAATGGTTTAAAATCTCAACAATTAGGTGATGAGTTTGTCATGCAAAACAAAGTATGTTTTGTATGTGGAAAGTTTGACCATTTGGCTGCTTATTGTAATTTAAACCCATGGAAAAAGAGGGTTTTTGGGAATTCAAGGGTGAATAGGAACAACAATGCTAGGGTAACTCAAAACAGTTCAACTAGATTGACAAACCCTAATGTGAACCAAAAAATAACACCCAGAGCAGTTATGTTGAGGTCTGGCATTAAAGCAGTTTCAATTGCTAGACCAAACAAATGGTTTAATAACAAACAAACTGTTACTAGTGCAAAACCACTTTCAAAACATGCACAAACAGTTAAAAGGCCCTTTTATGAGAAAACATCTTTGAGTAATCAAAAATGGGTGCCTAAAGTTAAACCAGCAGTTCCAACCGCTAGGCCAGCAATTCCTACTGCTAAGCATATGAGTATTAAGGGTCAATGGGGCAATGCTGTGAAGGCCTCAGCATGTTGGGTCAGGAAATCTATCAAACCCAATGGTGCATCAATGACTTTCAACAAATATTCTTATATTGATGCACAAGGCAGATCCAAGTCAGTGATGGCTTGGGTCCCCAAAAGGAACTAACCCCCTTATTTTGTGTGCAGGAACATCCTACAAATGATGGAGAAGATAGAGGATACTCAGAAAGTGGATGTTCTAGGCACATGACTGGTAACATGTCATACCTTTCAGACTTTGTGGCTTTGGATGGTGGACCTGTTATCTTTGGAGGTGGAGTTGGTGGCAAGATTACTGGTAAATGTGTAATTAAAATTGGTAATCTAGACTTTGAGAATGTGTATTTTGTACCAGAGCTAAAGTACAACCTTTTTAGTGTATCACAAATTTGTGATAAACAGAACAAGGTATTATTCACTGATACTGATTGTCTTATTCTTTCTCCTAATTTCAAGCTACCTAATAAAAATCAAGTATTGCTTAAAATTCCCAGAAAGGGTAACACATACAGTGTTGAGATGAATAAACTTGTTCCTAAAGAAGGTCTTACTTGCCTTGTTGCAAAAGCCACATTGGAGGAGTCAATGTTGTGGCATAGAAGGCTTGGTCATATTAATTTTAAAACCATTAACAAAATTGCTAAAAATGATTTGGTAAGAGGTTTACCTAACAAAACTTTTCAAAATGACCAAACATGTGTTTCTTGCCTTAAGGGTAAGCAACACAGAGCTTTTTGTAAGCCAAAGATGCATAACTCTAACAATCAAGCTTTATACTTACTTCATATGGACTTGTTTGGTCCAACTTATGTGAATAGCTTGAATTATAAAAGATATTGTTTAGTTATCATTGATGATTATTCTAGGTTTACTTGGGTTTTCTTTTTGAGAACTAAGGATGAGACTAGTGAAATCCTTAAATCCTTTATAGTTGAGGTAGAAAACCTAGCTGATAAGAAAGTCAAAATAATCAGATGTGATAATGGAACAGAATTTAAGAATAGGGTTATGGATGAGTTTTGCAGAGAAAAAGGTATTAAAAGGGAATTCAGTGTAGCTAGAACCTCACAGCAAAATAGAGTAGTTGAAAGGAAAAATAGGACCTTAATAGAGGCTGCTAGGATAATGTTAGCAGATTCTAAGTTACCTATTTCATTTTGGGCTGAAGCAGTTAGTACTGCTTGTTATGTTCAGAATAGGGTTCTAGTAGTGCAACCTTACAATAAGACTCCTTATGAGCTTTTTAGAGGTAGAACCCCTGCCTTAAGCTTCATGAGACCTTTTGGTTGTCATGTCTCTATCCTTAATACCAAAGACCAACTAGAAAATTTTGATGGGAAATCTGAAGAGGGTTTCTTTGTTGGTTACTCTTTGAACAGCAAAGCTTTTAGGGTGTACAATAAAAGCACCAAACATGTTGAAGAGAATCTGCACATTGAATTTCAGGAAAATATACAAAATGTTGCAGGTGTTGGTCCAGATTGGTTGTTTGATCTTGATATGCTTTCAGATTCTATGAATTATGTGCCTGTTACAGGTACAAATACTAACCATGATGCAGGTTCAGAAGAAGATGATGAAGAGTATATCTTGATGCCAATCTTGGAAGATAGTCCATTGAATGATTCTTCCTCCAAGGATGCTAATGGAGAGAAGAATGATGGTGCCAACAATGGACAAGATGGAAAAGAAACAGAAATTCCTGAGAGCAGTACAAATGGAGTTAGTACTGCTGAGCCAAAAGAAGGTACTGATGGTTCAACTCTTCATACTGATGAACTAGCAGTTGATAATGTTAGTCTTTCTGATGAAGAAGTGGAGCTGCACAACATGCCAATGAATTATGATGTTCTTCCTACACCTCAAACAACAATTCACAAGAATCATCCACTTACCAATGTTATTGGAGATGTTCAGTCTGGAGTGAAAACCAGAAGACAAACACAAGAACCAGATCATCATGGATTTCTCAGTGTTGTTTATGAAGAGAAACACCATGAAGATGAGCATGAGTGTATGTTTGTCTGTTTCCTATCCCAAATAGAACCCAAAAATGTGCTCAAGGCTTTAGAAGAATAAAGTTGGGTTGAGGCAATGCAAGAAGAACTGATTCAATTCAAAATTCAGAAGGTTTGGGTTCTGGTTGATCTACCAAAGGGGATGAGAGTGATTGGTACTAAGTGGGTATTCAAGAACAAGAAGGATGAAAGAGGTATAGTGATAAAGAACAAAGCAAGGCTTGTGGGTCAGGGTTATACTCAGGAAGAAGGGATTGATTATGAGGAGATTTATGCTCTTGTTGCCAGGATTGAAGCAATAAGGTTATTTCTTGCTTATGCTTCCTTTATGGGGTTCATGGTCTATCAAATGGATGTGAAAAGTGCCTTTCTGTATGGTACTGTTGATGAGGAGGTCTATGTTTCTCAACCTCCAGGTTTTATTGACCCTGACCATCCTGACAAAGTTTACAAGGTGGTTAAAGCCCTCTATGGCTTTCATCAAGCTCCAAGAGCTTGGTATGGAACTCTTGCAACTTATCTTTTGAAGAATGGGTTCCATAGGGGAAAGATTGATCAAACTCTGTTTATCAAGAAGAACAAGGGTGATATACTACTGGTTCAAGTTTATGTAGATGACATCATCTTTGGTTCTACATAGAAAGAAATGTGTAAAGAGTTTGAAAAGCTAATGAAATATCAGTTTCAGATGAACTCTATGGGTGAGCTTACTTTCTTTCTAGGACTTCAAGTACAGCAGAAGTCAGATGGAATATTTATCTCTCAGGATAAATATGTTGGTGAAATTTTGAGAAAATTCCAATTCACAGATGTTAAAGCTGCAAGTACACCTATTGATAAGGAGATACATTTACTATTGAAAGATCAAAGTGGTAAAGCTGTGGATGTGCACATGTATAGATCTATGATTGGGTCTTTGATGTATCTCACATCATCCAGGCTTGATATTATGTTTACAGTTTGTGCTTGTGTAAGATTCCAAGTCACTCCTAAAGTGTCTCATCTGACAGCAGTGAAGAGAATCTTTAGATACCTTAAAGGTCAACCTAATCTAGGTCTGTGGTATCCTAAAGAGTCTGCATTTGATCTGATGGCTTACTCAGATTCTGATTATGTTGGAGCTAGTATGGATAGAAAATCTACAACTAATGGTTGTCAGTTTCTGGGATGCAGATTAATTTCATGGCAGTGCAAAAAGCAGACTATGGTGGCCACTTCTACTACAGAAGCTGAGTATGTGGCTGCAGCAAGTTGTTGTGCTCAAGTTCTTTGGCTTCAGAATCAATTGCTTGATTATGGGTATAATTTCTTGAATACAATAATTTTCATAGACAATAGCAGTACAATGTGCATAGTTAAAAATCCAGTTCAACATTCAAAAACTAACCATATTGAAATTAGACATCATTTTATAAGAGATTGTAATGAAAAGAAGTTGGTTCAGGTTGTCAAAATTCATACTGATGACAATTTTGCTGACTTACTAACTAAAGGTTTTGATGTAACAAGGTTTCAGTACTTGGTAACAGGTATTGGAATGCTTAATCCTTGAAAATTTCGACGTCTAAGTGTTTTTGTAATAATAAGGATTTTGTACTGCTAGGTGTGTCTAATGAAACTGCTGGGTATAGTTTGTACTGCTTGGTAATTTTTAGTACTGCTTATGGAAATTTTGTTAGTCACTTGTGATAACTGTTAAAAAGGAAATGTTTTGCAATGTATTTTCTTTGGTTTTGGACTAACATTTGCAGGTTGAATAAGCAAATTGCTTGGAGTATGTCCATTTTCACTTGGATTATACTTTGGAATGAATGGTGATTTGGAATGTCAAGTGTGAGAATTTGTCACACAACAAATGGTAATTGGTTCACCATGTCTAACCCACATAAGAACCAACTAGTCCAGATCAAACGGTTTCTGGTAAAGACTAATCAAATCCGTTTATGGTTGACAGTTTACCAAAAACTGGATGGTCATCAACTCACCATATCTTAAAGTAAAGAGTTGACTAGTTCAGAGCAAACGGCTATTGGTAAAGACATATCAAATCCGTTGATAGCTGATAGTTTGCTAAAAACTATAAGTGGGCAAAAATGTTTTCAAGTCCACATTAAGTTTATTTTGATCTCTGAAAATTTTTGCTAAACAGTTTGTACTGCTAGTTCTAACTAGTTTGTACTGTTCATTCAAACTTGGTTTAATACTAAGTTTATACTCTATGATTCACCTCTCTCAGAAGGTTACACATCTGGAAGTGATGAGAGTAGGTCTGGAACTATACAACTGAATTGATGGAAACTTGTACAAATTGTCATATTGGAAGCTGAGTTCAAATGTCATATGTTCAAATTTATGTGATGGTGAAGATTCTTCCAAAAAGGGGAGGAATTAAAGTTTGTTCAGTTGATGTTAAAGATGATTATGTAACTCATGGGAGGATATCAGTTCAAAATCAGAGATAAGTATGAAGTTTATATTGGAGTGCTTACTGTTATGGTTTCTTCAAAAGCTTATATGTGAAGAAAATTCTAAAGTGATTCAAGATTGAAGGTAAGTGTTTGAAAGAATCCACCCCATCATATACAGAGTTTAATTCAAGAAGAAACTTAATGATTTGCACATAAATCATAAGTTTAGGGGAGGATTGTTGGGAATTAAACCAACAGTTAGTACTGCCAGGCATAAATTAGTACTGCTAAAGATTCGTTCAAGATTACACTAACAGTACTAAGTCAGTTAGTAATGCTGGTAGAAGAAGTTAGTACTGGTTATAAGATAAAGATAGAATGTGAAAGACGCGTAATGATATATATATATATATATAGAATAGATTGCATGTATATCTTATTAAGTTAGATTGATACGTAAAATAGTTTTACTTGTATAGGACTCCTTGTTCTATAAAAGGAGATCCGAATTAGGGTTTCAGATATCTCACACATATCTCTAATATTCCTAAGTACGAATTAATTGTAAGAGCTTCAAGGTTGTCGAACCTTGGTGATATTGTAGATCATCCGTATTAATATATTGAAGCTAATCATTGTGTTAAACATTGTGTTCTTGTTTTTAATTGTTACATTCATACAATCACACACATCATCAAAACACAAAATCTTCTAAGTGCTTTGTAGTAAATTCCGCGTGCTACTTAGCATTATACTCAAAGTATCTTCAACACAAGTTGTGTGTTTAGATCCGGTCACAGTAGATAACATTGTGATCCAGTAGATTTTTACACTGTGATGATGTAGAGTTATAACATTGTATTTCACAAATATTTAAAAGGAACATTCAAGTTCTAGTAGGTATTCATATATAATTCAATTATAAATGTAATTAATGCATGAAATATAACAATTTGATTAGAGATAAGTATTTAAGTACGTTCGACATTCAAAGTAATGCAGTAGTAATAAAACATTGTATCTAAGAATCTACAAGTATCATTCGCGAATCCTTGTTACGCGTTCAGTAATCCTTTGATGCAGTCCGTCTTTCAATATACTCCTCATCAGCAACTCTTTTACCCGTATTCTTCTTTTTTGTTGTAGTAGATTCTTTATCCAAATTCCTTTTCTTGTTCTTCGTCATTCATACCTGTAATGTGATCAAACAAATCCATTATAAAACATCTAATACATCACTATTTTATACCAACTGCATTATGCATATAAATACACGCATGGACTATTTTTGACAAGTATATGACCTAATTGAACCTTACATGCCATAGTAAGAACCTACTGCATCACTGCATTACAAAAACTGCATCATGCATACAAATACATACACAAACACTTTTCGACATGTAAAATACTTTATGTGTGATATAACCTAACTTTAAATGCCACAGATAAGAACCTATTGCATCACTGCACTACACCAACTGCATCATGCATACATATACACACTGATAGACAACTTTTAAAATGAGTATCTACTGTGTCACTACTTTAAACCAAATGCATTATGTATACAAAGACACTCACAGACAGTTTACTAAGTGTAAAACACCCTGTGCGTAAACTGATCTAACCTTAAATGCCACATATAGGAAACTCCTGCATCATAGCATTACACGAGCTGCATCATGCATATAAAGGTACACAAATACACTTTTTTACATGTAAGACACCCTACGCATGATCTAACATAACCTTATATGCCACATACAAGAACCTACTACATCACTGCATTACACTAGTTGCATCATGCATCCAAATACACACACAGACACTTTTAGAGATTATTGGGCTACGCGTACACTAGTTTGCCACAACATAGAGATTATAGCATAAAAAAACAACCAAACATACAAACACATTTTCGCACATAACGCAACCTACATTTAACCTAATTCAACCTTATACTCGACAACTTTACATCTACTGCATCACTGTTCAAATTCAATTGCATCATACAAACAAGCAAGCATATAAACACATTTCCGCACATAATCCAACATATGCTTAATCTAAATCATGCTCATATGCGACAACTGAACATCTGCTGCATCTCATATCAATTACAGGTACATCATACAAACAGCCAAACATACAAACACATTTATGAACATAAAGCAACATATGATTAACCTAATTCAACCTTATACGTGACAATTGAACATTTACTGCATCAAAGTTCAAAATTAAGTGCATTAGTCAAACAACCGAACATACAAACACATTTACGCATATAACACAACCTACGTTTAACTTTATTCTTCCTTATACGCAGCAACTGACCACCTACCGCATCACATATCAATTGCAAGTGCATCAAACATACAACCAAGCATACAAACACATTTCTGCACTTAATGCAACCTACTTTTAACCTAATGCATCCTTATTCAAGACAACTGAGACTACTGCATCACATTTCAAAATCAAGTGCATCTCATAAACATCCAAGCATATAAACACATGTTTACACATAAGACAATCTACTTTTAACGCAATTCATCCTTATACATGACAACTCAGCACCTACTGCATCACAACTCAAATTTTAGTGCATCAAACAAACAATCAAGCGTATAACACATTTATGCACATAACACGACCTACGCTAAACCTAATTCACCTTATACATGACAACTCAACACCTACTGCATCACAATACAAAATCAAAGTGCATCAGACATATAATCAACCATACAAACACATTTACGCACATAACACAACCTACGCTTAACCTAATACATCCTTATACGTGAAAACTGAACATCTACTGAATCACAGTTCAAAACCAAGTGCATCACAAAAACAACCACACATACAAACACATTTACATACATAATGCAACATATAGTTACCTAATTCATGCTTTATACGCGATAAATGAACACCTATTGCATCTCAGTTCAAATACAAACTCATTTACACACATAACGAAACCTTCACATAACTTAACTCATGTTCATACGCGGCAATTGAACACGTACTGCAATTCACTTCAAATATAAGTGCATCGGACTAACAATCAAGCATACAAACACATTTGTACACATAACACAACCTACACTTAACCTAAGTCATGCTCATACGTGACAACTAAACATTTATTGCATCTCAGTTCAGTTACAAGTGCATCAGACAAACAACTAACCATACAAACATATTTGTGCAGATTACGCAACCTACACTTAACCTAACTCATGGTCATACACGACAGCTGAACACCTACTGCATCTCAGTTCAAATACAAGTGCATCAGAAAAACAGTTAATCATACAAACTCATTTACGCACATAAGGAAAACTTCACTAAACCTAAATCATGCTTATACGAAAAACTGAATACCTACTGCATCTTAGGTCAAGCACAAGTGCATCACACTAATAAGAAAGCATACAATCTCATTTACGCACATAACGCAACCTACACTTAACCTAATTCATCATTATACATGACAACTCGGCACCTACTGCCTCACAATACAAAATCTAGTGCATCAGACATATATTCAGCCATACAAACATATTTACACACATAATTCAACCTACAATTAACCTAATTCATGTTTTATACGCAACAAATGAACACCTACTTCATCTCATTTCAAATACAAGTGCATCGGCATTCAAACAACTGCATCACAATGTAAATTTTGCGCATCACAGTATCAAATTCTAGTTGAGACATTTTAACAAACACCTTATATGCAACTTTCTTAAACACATTTTGTATCTATTTTTTCTACATTTTTTTCCAGATCTAGAAGAAAACATGATGTAAGTTTAAATCAAATTATGAATATAGCATACTTAGATCAATAAAAACACAAAAAACGAAAATTAGGTGTAAGATCTGGTAGGTTTATCCTCACTATCGTTGATGCAGTAAGGTTTTCGAATGGTGATTCAAACTCTAACAGATTGATGCAGTAACGATCGTTGATGCAGTAGCTTTCATTGATGATGAATTATCGGTGATGAATTAGGATTCTGTGTGATGAGTAATCGTTAATGAGTTAGGGGTTTTTTTTGGAGAGCGAAATACGGGTTTTGTGTGTGTGTTTTTAGAGAGAGAAATAGGATTTGGGGAAAATGAATGAGTGATTAGATTTTTGGACTATTGGGGAGTCCATGGGTTGGTTGTGTAGTTTGTTATATAATGGCCCTTGATGTTTCCATTATTTACAAAATTGACACCGCCCCTTTTGATCTTGATGATTTTGATCTGACGGTTGAGATGGCTTCCTATCCTTTTTATTTTAAGAGGCTTCTCATTGTATCTCCACCATATATATATATATATATATATATACACACTAGCTTTCAAAGCCCGCCCGATGGGCGGGCATGACTTATTAATATCATTGAAAGTTATAAGTTAACGAAAAATATGATATAAACGTTCCAGTTTGTATATTGAATGCATTAACAATGGGAAATAAATGAACATTAACATTTATAGAACAATTAAAATATACAAAGTTCTTAACAACATAGTATATTATATAAACTCAAATGCGAAATAAAGCTTCTTTATACTCAATGTTTGTTGTTGATTTTGCGTAATTCCCATCATAATCACAACAAAAGATTTGCAATCCCTTCCTTCTTTTCACTCTAGAGACAGCGACATAAAGTTGGCCATGGGTGAAAACTTGCATCTAGAGAAATATTCCAACTTGTGACAATGTTTGGCTTTGACTTTTATTAATAGTTATTGCAATACACACTGCAACAAGGAATTGCTCGCGATTAAGTTTAAACGCATCTTATTTTATTAATAGTGGCATAGCCCGCCCAATGGGCGGGCGAGCCTTATGAATACAATTGAAACAATTAAGTAAATGTAAATCAATTATAAACATACCGAGATATTTATTGAATGCATTTAGAACAAAAATAAATAAATGATCATCCGATATGAGAAAATAAAAGTTATTAAATTATCCGCATGAACAGAGTATACATTGTCAATTCAGATGCGAAATATAGCTTCTTTGTACACACTCCTTCATTTCACAGTCCAAAAAGAGCACCATATGTCATGGAAAGGGGCTTCTACTATATATAAATATACCACCTTCATGGCCTTGCCCTTGCTGTATACGCTTCTTTACCTGCAAATATACGTTTTCAAAGTGAGTGCACATGTAACATATTGATAATTACCAAGTTCTTTCCTTAAATAACAACACGGTTATGAGAGCAAAACACATTCATTCATGTGAACCATGATTGTTATTTTCCTTGGTTTTTGTCGTGCATAATAATTAAAAGCAAGGTGACCCATGCAAGTGCTAAAACTTATCAATGTCAGTGAAAAAGTTGAGGTCGACAACATCATTCCTTTTGTCGCCCTTCAGTAGCAGAGTTACTGTCTGGAAGAGTATGATAATCAAATTACCTATCACGAAATTGAAAAAAATAATAAAAAAAAAGAAAGAGAGAAGGAATATGTTAGAGCTTTGAAAATTCTTAAAAAGACAATACCTCCTCTAATTCCGACAGTTGTTGAACAGAACCATATTACTAACTTCATTACTTATTCAAGGATCTCCAAAATAAAAAAATCATGGGCCAAGACTAAAGTATCCAGAAAAAATCATATGCTGACATTAAATATATGATCTTCCAAAGATACTTCAATGTTAAAACAAATGATGCAAGTAGTGAAGGAGGATATTTAAGTGACTGTTGTTGGAAAAAGTTTAATCATTCAAGCCCCGAATGTAAGACTAGTTGCTCATTGTTTTCAAAAAGTCAATACCAAAACACAATAACATTAGACTTTTGCTACAAAGTTGATACAGGTTGTAGCGACCACGTTCTTGACTTCCAATGTCATTACTTCACCTATGGCTACAACTGGAATTGCCTCCACCACTACGACCACCACCTCCTTTATGTTGTTGTGGCGCCGGTGGTGTGTGTTAAGTTGCGGCAAACTTGGTTGTTGCCTGTTACAAATAGAAATCAAATTATTATGAGTGCAATACACACAATCATGAGCAGAACATCCACAATACTCATGTATCATTAACACACAACTTGATTGACCACAACTTTACTTGCATGCCAACCGCTTGTAGAAAAATAGACCTACTTAAAAGTTGTCCTTTTTGACCCATTAGCCAACTTGTCCACCTTTCCTATTTTGGCATCTCTAGCCCTAATGATTTTTCCTTGTTTCCGTTTTTAGATTTTAGAGCAATAAAAAACACGAAGAATTGTATGATCAAGCTCCACCTGAAAATTTCACTTACAGGAGTTATTCAATCCTTCCATCATGTAAAAGCATTGGCATATTGCCATGTCTGCTGTTGAAGATGCCCTTGCATAGATAAGTGGCTGAAGAACAAAAAAGGATGGAACAATTAAAAAAATAGTAGAAGTAATCACATGTGTTCAAATGAATGTGTAACTATGCCTCTAAATACATTACTGATGTAGAACCCAACCTGTGGACAGCCTGCCCCAGCATAGCCTGCATTCAAAGCACAGTATGGACCACCTACCAGACCATAACCAACATGAGGAGGATAGCGTGGAAGTGAAGATCTATTAACTTACTAAGTCCCTTAGCTTTAATTTTTTGCCATGGTGTAATCCCTAAACTTCAATTTATACTCTCAGAATTATTGCGCAAAAGTGAACAAAAGATGTAAAAGAAGAAACATGCAAAAAGAGTTGAAGGGTTGAGCTGCCAAAAAGTTGGGAGTTAAACATATAATCTGACCAATTAGTCTTTAAACATATAATTCTCTAAGTGAGCAAAATTCAACTGCAAAAAAAAAAAAAAAAAAAAAAAAAAAGAAAAAAAAAAGAAGAAGAAATAACCACCAGGCTATCTAGCTGGTAAGACATCCCTGTGTCTCCAAATGTTTCAAAAGTAGCATTTCTTTGATTAGGTATCCGCTGCTGGCCCAAACTCACCCAATTCAGCACCCAAACGCACCAATCTCAGCCCTCATTTCACCTCCCAATCCCACACCCATTGCAATCAGGTTAGGTTTAATTAAACTGGTACGTAAGCAATTAACAAATAAAGATAGTTTAACAGCTACTGAAAAGAACATTTAGGATTTTAGGTGCTTGGGATTGCCTATTTGAGAGGGTGTTTGCGATTACTTCAGCCCGCAAACATACCCAATTCAGCCCCGTTTCATCACCCAAACCAACCCATTTCAGCCCCCAAACACACCCAGGGCTCATTTTCGCACTCAAACGCACTCATCTCAGCCCCCATTTCTGGCCCGAATCCCACACCCATTTCAGTCCCCAAACTGACCCATATTAGCCCCCACTTCAGCCCCCAAACACATCCAATTCAGCCCTATTCCATCACCCAAACCTGCCTATTTCAGACCCCAAACCCACCCATTTCAGCCCCCATTTCATGACCCAAACCCAACCAAACCATATTACCTGATGAAATCTTATTAAACGCCCCAAGCGCTATCGGTACCCAAACGCACCCACTGCTGAAATGGGCATGTTACCTGATGAAATCTTATTTTCTTGAGGCTCAATAGCCCAATGTCAAGTCAACAGCCCAATGTAAAGTTTAATAAGATGGTAGAAAAACTTCGATATTTCTTGAGTCTTAACCAATTCGATATTTCTTGAGTCTCAACACCCGAAAACTGACCCATGTTACTTGTTTATAGCATTAAATAGTTTTTAAAATTCAAAATATTGGACAAAATGTGTTCTGCATCAGTCGAGAACGCTCAGTGTCAAAGTGATGCTGCTTTTGGTTTTTGCAAACGCTGACAGTAGTGTACTATTCAGCAAGTGTAATGTGATGTTTGTTAATAGTGAAGCATATAAACTTTGATATATGTCATTTTTAAGCTACAAAAGTACATGTTGGATGTATATTTTGATGTTGTTACATGATACAAATGACCCAGTCATCTTGCAGCCATATCATTACGCATATAAGTGATTTCAAATTTACCTTGCCCTTGATCTCTCGTTCCTCAGCACAGCAATTTCATGAGCTTTAGCGCCATCGGTTGTTCCTTTTTGTATTATGCAATATACAAAATGGGCAAACTGACCCATAATCTTGTTCCTTTGGGGTTTGTTCTTTAACTTTCGACGTATATTCTTATTTTGGGCTTCTTGTGGCTTTCTGTAACCCTGCTGCTCCACATAGCAATTCAACCTATTTTACATTCACATATATCAAACATATTAATTAACTTAACTTCAGGAACCATTTAAATGTATCTACCTAGTCCAAAAATGTTACAAACTTAAAAAAGAACATTATTATTTGGTTAAATACCTCATATCTAGAATAAGAGCAATAGTGTTGTTCCCTTAAAACGCTTAGAGTTAACTAGAAAGTTAATCTATTTGTGTTTATGACTAATACAATGTAATGATTACTTCTAACAGTTAATGAAACGTTAATATAAAAACACACAGTATTTTCAACGTTTAAATTCTTATTAGAAATGAATCAAAGAATCTATTACCCAAGTGTTTTGCGGAACAAACACTTGGGATTGAATAGACAAGGTATAGTGTCTCCTATCTAAACTCAAGCTATGCTTAAGTGGTAACAATTCGACCCTGTTAGGAATATAAATATTCATATGAAGGCTCGGTCACCCCGAGCATCTAATTAGCATTTATATAGCTCGTAGGCTTATTTATATTAGCTTAGTATTATTAGTATTAGTATTAATAGTATTAGTCGTATTTATATTTGTGGAGTGGGTCGGGGCTTTCCCCACTGTCAGCTCACTCCACAGCCCACTAGGGGCACCAATATGTAGTAGTATAAATACCCCTTCCCACACTTGGGAAGGGTTGGAACTCTTCACACATTTAATCTAACATACAGATTTTCTCTCTCAAGAGTCTCCCACTCTCTCTAACTTCTCTCTACAAACTAACTCCATGGAGTTCTTAATCTTCCATGAGCCAAGACCACCCGAATCAACCACACAATCAATATGGTTATTTCCTACAATTGGTATCAAGAGCCATGGTTTCATCTTGGTCAGATCTGTGGTCAATGGCTGTATATTCGGTTGGTTTCTTTCATCCTGGTCAGATCAGATCTGTGGTCAACTTGATATTAAAGATTGCTACAATTATTGTTGTTTGGTCATTCGGTCAAAGGTTTGATATTGTTTGTGCGTCATTATTCGGTCAAAGAATGTTGAGTTGGTCAAAGTTTGATACTGCTCGAATCAATTTTTAAATCCTGATTTGTTTTAACTTTCTTGTGGGCTGACAAATCCAGAATTGCTTTAATATTCTCGTGGGCTTCCAACATTTTTTATGCACTTTAAGTTTTGGTCTAATGTTTAAACGATTTTAAGTCTGTGGTTGCGGCTTATTTTTGTTAAACAATTTTTAAGATCTGATTTAAAGGGGTGTTTACTTGTGCGTTGAGTGGTATAAGATTAGCTATACATGGGAAGATCATAACAAGCTGTTGGTATTGTTTTTGGTTCCTATTTGTTTGTGGCTTATGTGATGGTTAAAAGTGTGATTTTGAAGATTGTTCTTGGTAGCAGTTTGCATTATGAAATCTGGGAATGATGTTCTAGCTGCTGGTGTCAATGAATGATGAATTTCTTGGATGCGGTTTGTGGTTCACGTGAATTTGTGGCTCACATAATGAGGCAGTTTGGCTGTTTGCAAAAAATGTGGTAAAAGACGAAAGTACGAAAGTGACAGGTTTGACCGGTCAAATGCGGTTTGTCCTGGACTCGGTTTGTCCCTGACGCGGTTTGTCCACTGGCTCACAGACTCGGTTTGTCTGTTTTACCCTGGACTCGGTTTGTCCATACAGTCACGAACGCGGTTTGTCCTGGACGCGGTTTGTCTGTTTAACCCTGGACTCGGTTTGTCCATTTCATCACGAACTCGGTTTGTGTATAATGATGAACTCGGTTTGTCTATCTGTTGTGAACGCGGTTTGTCTAAGACTCGGTTTGTGTACATTAAGTGTACTCGGTTTGTCAGCAAAATCACGGACTCGGTTTGTCTACTGAACCACGACTCGGTTTGTCTGCAACTTGGTCAAATGGTCAAAAGGTTAACGTAGTGTTAAGCACACAAAATGAAAAAGAAGAAGCAATAAACGAGAATACTTTCGAAAGAAAACCCACAGATCAAAACATCTAATATCATACATGAACTTCAACAACGACAGTCACAAGAACATTCATCTATCACAATGAAGAAGGTACAACAACTGTCACAAGAACCAAACCCTCATTAAGTTAAACCAAACGGTCTTTCAATTAACAAGAACAATCACAAACGGTAATAATATCAACAACCTCAAACCCATATCTACATTTCGATAACAACTCGATTTGTTTAAATCCCCTCTTCTAATCCGCTGCTTATACTCCTAAAGAAAATTAAATGACATACAAAAGATCTCAGTCTCGTTTTTGTTTGCCTATAATCTCGTATGAGACTTCAAGATCTTAATGACCTATGCAAATCAAAAAATCTAGTCATCATTGATCATTATTTGAAGCATTACTTCAGTCCATATCCGAAAAGTAAGAAAAGATGTATAACAATATTGTTATAATCTTTATCTTTAGATCGTTCATAACACTAAAATTAAAGCAAATCATAACGCCTACCCGAGACCACAATGGGTCGTGAAGAAGTATATCTTGATCCGGTTTGAGCATTGTAAGGAGATATGAGATGTCGCCTATAGTTGAAGATGATGAGAGGTTAAGGGTTGTGTTGTGGGTACTTTACTGATCGCGTGATCTTTGGATTAGGAGTGAGGCGGATTAGTTGGTGATGATGATTGGGGTTTAGGGTTTGTGATTGAGAGAAGAGGAAATGATGGATAGGCGAATGGTTAATATTGATAGGATGAGAATGGGGGCGGACAGTCTTATGTGAAGGGATTAGGGTTTGATTAAAAAGTGTGGTTAAGTGAATGTGTTTCTTATATACCGAAAATTAGGGCTGCATAACTAATAACTGATTTGAGGTGTTTGGTATTGGGCTCGCAGTGATGAAACTATTTGGGCTGCGTGTTTGGAAATTGTACTGGACCAGCGTGTTGAATGGGTTTGGCCATGTGTGGTATTTTAATTCTGGGCTCATAATATTATATCACATAGATGTTGGCTGCTATGTTATCATTTGGTCGAATGCTTGAAGAATGGGATTGATCCGAAATATTATATCAAACATGTTAACGAATGGACTTATGTTTGATAATCATCTTGTGAAAAGAGTATTAATTTGGTTGTCACTAATACCTCATGTGGACACACACGTCACGGCCAGTATTTGGGTTTATGAATGTCATCGGGATTACAGAGTTGCGGATTTGGCGGCGTAGTCCAAATAGAGCCTACCACTTGAGCAAGCATGCAATTTGATTTTTACGATCTGAGTTATAGTTGTCGAATTACAATTTGTTTAATTGCAATCTGTCATGTTGCGCTTTGACTTGTTGCGACTTGACTTGTTGCGATTTGATCAAGTTGTGATTTGACTTCTGTGACTTGAATTTCGAAGATTGGTATTGCACCTCACTCTTGGGTATTCTGGTTGATTTCACGGTTTCTCTTGTAGATTTTAGAAAATCCCGCGAAAGATTCGATTTCTCGGTTTAAATCTCAAGAGCTGTAAAATCCCGTGAAATTAATTTTGGACAAGTTGGCTGGACTTGGATTTAGACATAATGTAATTTACGGGGTGTGACTAATTTTTCGGGATAAGTTTGTGCTTCAAGATCAGCAGGAATTGGGAAATTATGGTAACTTGGTTGGTTTGTTAATTCACGGGTTGGTGTACTTAGTGTCACAAACATCTCGGGGTGGATGGATGCAAGATGTTTGTTGACCCTTGCTCGAGCGTATTTAAGGTGGTTAGATCTGAATGTTCAAGAAGTGGATATATACAATAAAGGATGGAAGGTTGGGTATATATCACTACCTATATTTAAAGGAGTTACGTTGTTGTGCTCAATATAGGTTCTAAATCACAATTTGCAAGTTAAGGTGATTAGACTTGGATGTTCACGAAGTGGATATATACAATTAAGGATGGAAGGTTGGGTATATATCACTACCTATATTTAAAGGAGTTACGTTGTTGTGCTCAATATAGGTTCTCAATCATAATTTAGTGCAAATTTAAGTCGCGGACTTGTTCTTTATCAAGCTTCATCAAGTGATTGTTGTTTCTCAAGCTTCTAATGGGATTGTTGCTCGAGATCTTCTCAAGAGGTAGTCAGGCTTTAAGACAAGAGGTGATCTGTTTGGAGACATGTGTTAACCTTTTACTCACTTTAAAGTCATATGCATTCCATCAAGCGGTTTTGGCACATTACGAGCTTCAATGAATTGTAAATCTACTAAACCATTGATGATGAGGAAAGCAAGGGGTTACTACAAGAGAGTCTGTATCACCTTCTTCGTTGCAGTTGTTTCGTTTGTCCCTTTCCATGTTGTGTGCCTGTCAAATTCACATACATCACGGACTCTCAGCTTTGGCAAAAAGGTCATTTCATGTCCTTTTTGAGGGGGAGAATTATCGCAAGTTTCCTAGAAGTTTCGTCCCCAGCGATGTGAATTTTAGCGGTTCCGGTTTCAGTGGTTAAGGTCTTAGCTATTTGCCTAAGATGTCAGCAGTTTGATACTACTGTTGTGCAGTTTGTTCTTGAATTTATTTCTCGGATAAATCTCAAGAACTGTAAAATCCTGTACACAGTACGACAACTATTCCATGCACTGAATCGGACAACATCCAAGTAGCTGGGTCAGACAGCTTTGTTTGTTTGGACTGACTATGAGTCATGGGCTCTTCTAGGAATTTGCGCTTGTTTCTTTTCCTTTCTGGCTAGTCAACAGCACAAGATGACCACGAAGTTAATCTGGTATTCTTTATTTGTGATTGAAGTTGTAGTTCTCGAAGGCGTCTACTTATTTTATCTTGAAATCGGGGATGGTTGGATGCATGATTTCAATGATAACTTGCTCGTGCTTTAGATGTAAGTTGAAGACTTGGGTTATCTAGTTTCCAGAAGTCAGGGTGGATGGTTGAAGACCTGGTTAACTATCACTTCAAGGAGATACATTGTAGTACTCAGTGTCACACGTAGAAGACGTTGTGGATAATCGCAAGAGGTGATGAAAGTCTCATGCTTTGTCAGGATAACATTAAGCTCTTAAAGACTTAACACCGTTCTTCCAACAACAATGCAAGCTTAAGTAACAAATTTGGGGTCTTCTACTTCAGTTCTCAGTATTGGTATATCGGGTTCTCTTCATCGAGTGGTCACTAATCTATGTTCAAGGTTGGTTAGTTGGCCAAAGGTTTTAAAAGTTGTGATGTGATCTGTATGTTTCACGAAATATTCTTAACCCAAACTGATGTTCACCAAAACCATATCTGTCACGCCACATTCAATCGGTTACTGTCTCACGGTTTCTTCTTGGTTTTGTAAAATCCCGCGAAAGAACTTATTTCTCGGTTTAAACCATAGATTTGTAAAATTCCATGATGATGGGCTATGCGCTCTTGACCAGGATCGGGTTCAAACCATTATCGAAGTTCAGTTATAACATCACAAATGGCTGAATCGAGGCTTTTAATTGACAAGATGTGACTACGGGGTTAGTTCAGTATTGTTTATTTGAGGCTGAAGTGAAATTTCATGGGTGCGTGTACTTAGTATCTGAAGATATCGGGGAGGTTGGATGAAGATTCTTCGAGATCCTTGTTCGAGCTTTCAATACAATGACAAGGACTTGGATATCTAGTTATTTTTTCTTTCTCCCTATTACAAAATAACTATCACTTTAAGGGGTCACGTTGTAGTGCTCAGTGTCACATGAAGTTGTGGATATCCAAGAGGTGATGCATTTCTTATACTTGATGGTTGGTTGGTTGAAGAGTATAGATTACTTAGGGATTCGATGTTGCACGAAGTCTCTGCACCGCTCTTTGTCTCGCATTAGCACAAGTTTAAGTCACATGTTCGGGTTATGTTACTTCAGTCTCAAGTTCATCATATTGGGTCTTTCTTCATCAGTGGTCACGACATCAAGCCGACAAAATGATAATGGGGTTGGTAACGAGTTAGATGTGAGAAGTAGTAAAAGAGAGAGTAATGACGTCTGTACAATTCAGTGTAGGCCTCGTTCTTCATCATATGACGTCTGTACAAGTCAGTGCAGGCCTCGCTCTTCAACATAATGACGTCTGTACACTTCAGTGCAGGCCTCGTTCTTCATTACATGACGTCTGAATACCTCAGTTCAGGCCTCATTCTTCAAAGAAAAGAAAAGTGTACGCTTGAGTGCACTTTATCTTCAAAAGAAGAGGAATCTTCTTATTTATGGCCATTCTCATCAACAAGATTCATGCTCTTTCCGTGCTTATTCAATCTTCAAGTGGATCGGCGCACACTGGAGTATATTCTTATTCACTTGTTCAACCAAAAATTGCAGTTGACAGGCATATGCAATTTTTGAGGGGGGGAAAGAGTGAATAAACAACGTGTTAGTCTTCAAGAACCGTCAAGCGGAGTTACTTATCGTTGATGGTATTCATATTCACTGGTTCAATCATCAAAAATTGCAGTTGGCAGGCATATGCAATTTTTGAGGGGGGGAAAGGGTGAATATTAGTCTACATGTTGGTTGATGATTGAGAAATGGTCATACGACTCCTGAATACGTCAGTTCAGGAGTCGTGCAAACCATGGTTCTCCAACACATCTTCTTCCTCTATCAAGGTGTTGAAGAACATGGTCATGGAATGCTAATCGAGTCTCACGGGTTGGTATAATCAGCAACAATGGGTTTCTAGTCAATGCTTCAAGTACACGTCATCAGGCTACATGTACACATCATGATGATGATTCCGATTAATCGTAACCATCATGGGGGAGAGAAATGTGTACACCAAGGACGCACAACAGGTTCACGTGATCAGGGCTTAATATCCAGAATGGATAAATACTGTAGATGATCAGTGGTTCAACTTGTTACCTGGGTATTATCGTTTCACTGCTACGTTATGGGCTGATTAATCGTAACCATCAGGGGAGAGAGAATGTGTACATCAAGGACGCACAACAGGTTCACGTGATCAGGGCTTAATATCCAAATATGGATACATTCTATAGATGATCAGTGGTTCAACTTGTTACTTTGGTGTTATACTAAAGACTGAAGAAGGTCGAGTCGTCAGTCTATTCTTCATTCTCTGTTGGGAGTTATCTTCTCATGTGTATGCTGCGGGCTGATGGGTTACATGTAAGGTTTCTGGAAGGCATTGGGTGAGATGAAGATGATTGGTATTCTGTTCCTCCACATTGGGCAATCTTGAAGAAGGTCGAGTCTTCAGTCTTCTCTACATTCAAGAATGTTGAGCTCTTTTCTTACAACTTGATATTTAACTTAATCCCATGACAGTTCTTGTTTGATGAGTTGTGGAGTTAAGTTAGGTTCAAGTTGTTCCGTAGTTGAAGGTTAAGTCCAACTTGATGTTAACCTAACCTCATGACAGTTCTTGTTTGATGAGTTGTGAGGTTAAGCTAGATTTCAGTTGTGGCTCAACTTAAACTACCGAAAAGATGCATAAAGTTTTTGACGGCGTCACTCAAGGACGGGAATGTTAGAAGATTAAAGACGGCATGCATTTGGTTATCAAAAGACTTCTTCATATTTCGGGCGTTCATCCAAAGTCTTCTTCCTATTATGGGTGATCATCAGAGGTTGTCAGATTGGGGGAGTGCACTAATTAGGGGAGAGTGTTGAGCCAGAATCATTCCCTGATTGAAAGTGCTCACATTGCTCTTCAGCAAGTCAAGTGATGAATGCGGAGAAGATTCAGAATGCTGAGGAGTAATGGTTTCTGGTTCGTATCCTTGTATATATATACTTGTTCATATCTTATACCATCCTGTAAATAGATATATAGAAAATCTTGCTAATTGTAAATAGAGAAACTTAAAATCAGAAAAACCCATAAAAAATTGAAAAATAGAAAATACCAAAAATAGTTTCACCTAGGCATGTCTTCTGTTTATCGATAACATTTACGGACTTAGAAATGTCATTCAATAATGGCACGGGTCTTTAAATGAAGCTCGAGCAGAAGTTAAAATGGATTCTTAAAACATGTCTAAATGGCTTGCTATTACTTTAGATAGCAACCCGCGCTTCATATTGGGGAAAGCACGTCGCCAAAAAGACGGTTGTTCCTCCAACTGGGTGATGTTCACCTGGGCATGGATTACTTCATATCCATGTTTCCTGATTTGATGTACGTTTCAGTGCATCATTTCTTGAAAAAGAAGAGAAGTCTTCTTTGCATACAAATAGTTTTCATTCTATGATTCTTCTGAAAATTATTTGTGAGACACTTGGTGAATATGTGTTGTATGAAATTTGTTTATACTTGGATTATGCATAAAATTTGTCACTCAATCAACGACTACACAACCTCATGACAGTTCTTGTTTGATGAGTTGTGGGGTTGAGCGTGATTTTAGTTGAGGTTCAACTAGAATACGGGTCATTGATTGAGGGGGAGAGTGAATTCAAATTTTATATCATCAAACGGATTTATTGGTTAAATCATACTTGATAGAAATGGTTTTGTAGTTAATGGGGAATTAGTTGAAGAGGATCTTGCTTAAATATATCAAATGACCAAGTGTGTTAGTTGCTAGAAAGTTTAGGACATTATGTGCAATTTGCTTATAGTTTCCTAGCTTTATGTATCTAGAAGGTTCATTTGTGTTACTTTGGTATCCTCGTATAATCCCCAAAATGCTTTATGACTCAAAACCAAAAGAAGTTAGAAAACCAGTTGTGTTTGATGTTTTTGAATACTCCAATGACATTTGTATGAACTAAGTGAATGAGTTTCAAATGTTGTTTGTCTCTGCTGCTTAATTGTTGTTGATATTGTGCATATGTTCTCAGGATTCGCTTAGGTAGATTGCTATTATGATAGAATCATGTTCCTAAGATCCTGAATGAAATACTGAAATCTGTGTGAATTGCCATGGTTATGATTGCTATTTGCTCTTCATGCTAGATAGTGGTTTGACGTAGTTCCTGATTAGGGTTTGATTATAAGATGAACTTGGTATTATAATGTGGCAAGCTGCTGAAGGGTAGCTATCTAGGAATAGTGTATCTGTATGCATGCACATCTGTGTTGATATTCTTATGCAGATTCCATAGCCAAAATGAATGTACCAGTTCCCATTCTAACCATTTGATCAGACGTTCAAATTCTATTGATTGGCTCGGAATTCACCACGACAACAACATCGGCAGCAACAACAACAACAACAACACCTTCACCTCCACCACCACCATTTCAACAAAGAAGCACTTACTCAGATCTCGCCAAGTGGAGATCGACAATACTTGAGAAGATTTGTTGGTGGATGGATAATCGATGTTGACCACTGACTCACTCAGAAAAGTGGGTGATTACATCATTTGAGCAAAAAGGTCAATATCATTTGTGTCATAATTATCAACTTGTGCTAAATTAGCAGTGAATCTCCCTCTTAGATTAAGGGGGAGCATAGTATGTTCCATTATCAGAAAACATTAAATCGGACACATTTTCTCCCACATTTTCTATCTTATTTAAATCAATTGAGATCACAAATCTCAAATGGTTTGAAATTTTTGATCGGGGGAGAGAATGTGATTTAAATATGAAATCTGATAAAATGTGATGTTTGGACGTAAATGTAAGCTCTCCCATATGTGTTAAACCATTTTATATATCAATGCACATATTGAGGGGGAGCAAAATGTTTTTGATGAGAAAGTAAGCTCTCCAGTAAGTGCTAAACTCTTTTGTATACCAATGCACTTATTGAGGGGGAGCAAAGGATTTGGCATGCATCTTGTAAGCAAGGCTCAGACTTCACCAATGAATTGACGATAGCTAAAGTCAGTAGTCGAAAGGACATGTCCTGGACGGGTAATAACTTCAAGCCAGTTTATCTGGTGATGTAAGCGTGTCTCGCAAAGGACGTGTCTGAGTAGAATGTACCGATTTCGAGCGATATTCCTTGAATGTGATCTGGACGGGTAATAATTTCAAGCTAGTTTACTAGTGATGTAAGCGTGTCTCGCGATGATCATGTTCTTGGAAAATCAATCAATTCAAAAAGTGCGAGCTCTGCCTAACATGTGCAAATTTATAAAACGATCACACGAGCACATGTTGAGGGGGAGCATTTGAAAAATATAAAACTCTCAAGTGTTTACAAAAATGGGTTTCAGAATCATGAACACTTTGAGAGATTTTTCAAAGATTTGGTTTGGCAATCATGGATGAATACCAAAGACCGACCATTTTAATTAATGTATGGAGTTATAAGGATGGTTAGGTTAGGCTCAAGTTCCCACGATCCCGCCAGAGCCGGAGGGATCTACCCAGGGACAATCCACTAGTTAGTGTAGAAGTCCTTAGGTATGATTAAAAAGGAGAAAAGTGTGATTAAGGGAATAGTGCCGACTGAGATGGAGCTAGTACTGGAACTAACCCAACAAGGTACTAGTTATGAAGTCTCGGTAAGCACTGAAGGGGTTGAAGAATGAAAAAGAATTGTAAAGAGAAAGGGTGAAAAGAAATAGCCCTCCTTACAACTTAGGCAGAAACCGGGTCAATACATATGCTGTCAGAATCACTTAGTTGATTGCTGGCATTGAAGACAAAGTATCATGGACCCAGTGATACGCTGCACAACCCTTCCTAGCCACTCAAGGTCCCTCAAAGGATTCTTGTTTCAATTGTCACGGAGTTCAATACATTCCTATCGTCTCTCTCACTCCGAGTTAGATGATATTGAATAGGTGGCAGTTCTCTCCAGCCTCCGCTCACTAAATCAAAACGCACAATAGAGTCTAGAGCCACGAGATGCATAATAAGATCTCATAGGGACACGAATTACTTCTACATTGGTAGTTCAACATTAAGAACACCAGATGTAAACTTATGAGTCCTACGCAGATCTTAGCAATCTGCCAGAACATTTATGAGAGAACTTACAAATGTAATTCTCAATGATTGAATGGAAATTCCTGCCAGGGTCAACATCAAGCAGCCCTGAAAGCAGGTCACTTCGGTAATTCTTTATGGATTACGCTTAGTGGTCGCGGCAGTCTCAAACGGTCTACAGTCGTGGAGTGATCTCCAGCGACTCACCTAATCGCTGATGTGCTACGGTTCGATCTTAAAAAGCCCTCTGTGGGTTTTCGATTAGGAACGGTCTTGGTAAGGATTAGAGAGAGTTTTCACACTATGCTGTTAACAATCTCAAAGTCCGAACCTGTAAGTACCGGACGTTTTATTGCTAACTGTCGTATGCAGGAACATCTGGAGATTGTAGCTGATTGCTGTTGCAGCTGTTTGCGGTTGTAGCTGATTGAAGTTGCAGCTGAATGCAGTTGTAGCTGGTTGCAGTAAAGATGCCAATCCTCTACCACATGTTCACACTACATCATCATTGTTCTTCAACAAAGTCATGATCAACCAAAAGACCTTCAACACGGCTTCTGCTAACTCTGATGCTAAAGATCATGACACCAAACAGTGTGAGCATGTCGGCTCAAAGAATAACACATCACATGGAAACATACTGCTGAAAGATGACTTGGAAACAAATGTTGGATGATAAAGTCAAAGAATACTCAAAGATCATCCAAGACAATCAATCAGTCATCAAATCATTACTGCTGAAAGCACAAAGATTCAAGACATTGAAGAATCAAAGACTACGAGCTATGAAGACATGATCAGAAGACAAAATGCTAGAATTCAAGTTATTATTTCCGGGGTGACCTCCCTTAGGGGGAGATTGTTAGGAATATAAATATTCATATGAAGGCTCGGTCACCCCGAGCATCTAATTAGCATTTATATAGCTCGTAGGCTTATTTATATTAGCTTAGTATTATTAGTATTAGTATTAATAGTATTAGTCGTATTTATATTTGTGGAGTGGGTCGGGGCTTTCCCCACTGTCAGCTCACTCCACAGCCCACTAGGGGCACCAATATGTAGTAGTATAAATACCCCTTCCCACACTTGGGAAGGGTTGGAACTCTTCACACATTTAATCTAACATACAGATTTTCTCTCTCAAGAGTCTCCCACTCTCTCTAACTTCTCTCTACAAACTAACTCCATGGAGTTCTTAATCTTCCATGAGCCAAGACCACCCGAATCAACCACACAATCAATATGGTTATTTCCTACAGACCCACTGAGCTATCTCAGGGATACGTTACTCTTTGTAGAAGAAAAGGGGTATATGTGAAAGTCTAAGCTTTAATTGCACAAGAATACCTAACCCACTTTTCTTTATCGGTTTGCTATTTATAGGCAAACAGATCAAAGGTACTGAAGATTAAAACTAGATAAACAAATAGGAAGCGTGTCTGACAACTACAACAGTAGTTGTCATTTCCAAGAACCAATAGGATTGCGCCAAAAAGTCTTCGAGTGTCAGACCTTACACTTCTTCGACTTTTAGCCACTTGAGGGATGGTTTGTCTGACCCAGATAAGACTTGTTCTTATCTTCTCAAACCTTCCCTCTTTATCCCGCCTTTTCTTCAGGCTTTAGGTTCTTCAGACATTTGTCTTCAGTCTTCAGTCATTGTTGTTGAGGAGACTTGGGGTTCAGTGAGCTCTTGTCTAACGCTCACTGATCCATTACCTTCTTCTTCGTCTCAAGTGCCACTTCAGTGAGTACCGCCTCACTGTGTGGTGAATCTTTCTTTTTAGACTCGTCCTGAGTATCTTGAAGGTAACTCGCTGAGTGACTGTTTACTCAGTGACTTATTGTGTTTTCGGTTGATTAACACTTAGCGTAATTTACATTCAAATCTTGTTTAACGACTCTTAGGTACTGAAGGACCCAACAATCTCCCCCTATTTGGATATAAATTATGCTTAAGTGTTTTTGATCAGTTATGAGTGAGCTAATGACTTCTGCTCATACTGAATGTACTAGAAAGTAAATAAGGACACTGAAATAATAAAAACATCATCTTATTACTATTATTACAAGTCCTAACAAAACTATACATAGTACTGGGATAGTGGTGTTGGCGGATTCAGTCAAACTTATACCCTAAGGCTTCAAGCTTTGGCTTTTTGGACTCAAGCTCATGCTGATCAGGATGCTCTTGTATCTTTGTCCTCAGGTCTTGGCAGAACCTCACATTTTCAGGACTCTTGATTGGGGAGGCCATCATGAGGTAACCCAGCATTGTTCTAATTCCAGCTTTATCAATATCACTCCATCTTTGAAATGCTGGGTCGCCAAAAGCATCAGTGAAGAACAAACCTCTTTCAGGTTGTTCGATGACCAAGTTGTTCTTGAATTGAACTCCTTCAAGGAGGGTTCTGTCGCAGTCAAGACCAGGGATCTTGATCTCAGGCTCAGCTTCAATCTTCTTTCTCTTTCTTGAGGAAGACTGAGAGGGAGCAGGTTGTTCAGCTGAAGCAGGAAGAGGAGAGGGAATACCAAGTTCCTGAGGTGTTGCTGCCAGTTTCTCATACCTCAGACTCAGGGACTTCAACAGACTAGGGACCACAACATTTGACTTTTTCGCTATAATTGGACCCAATTCATCCAATTCAGTGATCCCGAAGTCAGCGAATCTGAAGGGGTTATGAACCTCAAAGGTTCTCTTGTCAGCACTTCTGTAGACAGTAATAATGGCAGGTTTGGTGTTTCGGTGAATCTTGACATCAAGGATGGGTTTAGGTTTCAATCTGTTTGTCATGACCCACTGATATCTTTCAATCCTGTTCTGCCTGATCTCCTCAGTCCTTTTCAACCTTTCTTCCCTTTTCATCCTGAGAGCAACCATCTCAGCATTCTGAGCATCCACAAAGCTCTTACCACCCTTTCTTCCAGCAAGTTCTTTAGGCTCAAGACCTATCTTCTCAGCCTCTTCATGGACCACCTAAATAAGAGCAGCCTTGCTCGCCCTTTCTTCTTCGGCTGCCTTCTTCATTGCCTCCTCTTTCTCCATATGAGCTTGAACTTCCTCATTAGTAAGAAGTTTAATCACTCCATTGACCTCATAAGGGACCCTGACTGGCTCATCAGGGTCTTGCCTTCTTTCAGAGGAGGCAGGCACCAAGATTGTAGACTCAGGCTCAGTGGTTGTAAGAATGCCTTTGCCTTTGTCTTGGCGGGATGAAGATGGGTTGGTCTCAGGAATCTCCCCCTCAGTGTGAGAAGGAGGTTGCTCTTCAGTCTCTTTAGTGACTGGAGGTTGTTCTTCAGTGACATTCTCCTCCTCAACTGTTGCTGGAACCATGGTGAGAGCAAAAGTTGGTGCACTCACTAAAGTTGAGGGAGCATCCTGACCCTTGAAGGCCTGATAAATCTCAGTCATCATTGACTTGATGTCTGAGGTGTCCTTTTGAAGAGTTGAGACCTTAGCCTCAAGAGAAGCCTGAGAAACCTCCATTGCAGTCATCCTTGGCTCAAGATTCCAAGCCAAGGAAGAAGAATTCGCCAAAGATGCCATGTGGGACTCCATAAGACCCAAGGAAGACCTGATGGAGTCCACTTTAGAGCTGAATCCCTGAAGATTTGAGGAGGTCAGCATGTTTACCAGCTCAGCCACCTGAGTAGATTGTTGCTAGTAGGTCTCAGAAGCCTGAAGAATTTTCCTGTTAAGCGCAGGGTCATCTTTCATTGACTCTTGAATAGTTTCAACGCTCTTTTGTAAGTTGGTGAGAGACTCGTTGAACATTTTAAGATTGTAATCAAGATTTGTCAGGGAGAAGGAGATAGATGACTTGTGCTCATTTACATCATCATGATAGGATTCCACTGATTCCTTCAGATCGACGTAATGAACAACAGCTTCAGTGTGGTGGTAAAAAATTTCTTCAGTTAGCCCAGTGAAGAGAGCATTGTTGGCCTTTTGTAGGAACTTGACCAATTGCCTCTCAGTAAGAGGAAGAATGTTGTCATACTTCTTGAGTTCCTGAGGGCATGATGATTCAGAATCTGAAGAATGATCAGCCTGAGATTCAGATTCTTCACCATGTGGAGAAGACTGATGCGATTGCTCAGTTGGTTGTACATCAGTCTCCATGTCATCACCAGCCTCAAAAATTTCCTCCTCACTCTCTTCCTTGAGCTCATCTTCAGAATCAAGAAGAGCCTGAATATCCCCCATAGACTCAATCTCAAAAAGCGGCTCCTCTTTATAAAAAGACTTGCCTTGGTTTTGGCCAGGTCCTGACCCAGCCATAAAAACTGATTTGGTTTTATCAGCCTGGCTAGTCATAATAACTGATTGCTCAGCCTGACTTTTGGGGGCAGTTCCTGAGAGAATGGATCCGCCTGAGGTGGTTGTGGGTTCCGTATCAGCGGGTGGTTTATATCCCTCTGAGTCTTTGTCCCCCTGAGCGCCTTCAAGTTCTGACGGGTGTTTTTCAGAACTATCATGAGGCACTGATTGTGATGGTTGATGGTCCCCCTTCCCATCAGGGTTGTACTGCCCTTTTGGGGATTCAGGGACCTTTACTCCCTGAGACCCTGAGTGTGATTGCTCAGGGACGTTAACAGGATGTGATTGTTTGTGGGTCCCCTTCCCAGTTGAGTAGTGCTGCCCAACCGAGGATTCAGGACCCTTTTCTCCCTCAGGCCCTGATTGTGATTTGTCAGTGCCTTCATCGAGATGTAAGTGGGTGGAGGTTCCTGACCCTAGTGACTTTTTTATGTCAATAGAGTCTTGAGGAAGAGGGGGTTTGCCCGAGGACACTGAGGATGATTTCTCAGTGACATCCGTTGGCGTTTATTTTTGGGCCAAGATGGTCTCAGTGAGGGGTGTCTCATAGGTCTCGGTCACATTTAACCCTTGTTTAGGGTTGTTTGAGGCATCAGTCTCAGTGGCGAGTGGTTTGGGTCTAACCACCTTACTGGACTGACCCTTCTTTGTCTTCTTCACCTTCTTTGTAGGTGAAGGCACTGGTGAGACAGCTTCAGTCCCCTGAATAACCGATTGCATATAGGTTGTCAGGGCGACTGGTGTAACCTCGGTAATGCCGCTTGAGTAGTTGGACTTGTGTAAGACGTCAGGATTTGATCCTCGGACGTCAGGCCTAACATAATCAGCGCCAAGTAGGTCCTGAAGCACAGAGGAAATAAACCAAGGATAGGACATGTGTTTTTGCCTATGTTTTCCTGATAGCTTAGCCACGAGGTCTCGGAAGATTATTCCTCCGATATCAATTTTTCTACCCTTCAGGAGACTGAACACCATCAATTGTTGTGATGAGTTCACTTGCTCCGTGGAGGATTTATTGCCCCCAAGGACCTGAATGAAAAAGGTCATCAGGATCCTCCAGACAGGATGGAACCAGGTTTTGACTATTGAAGCCTTGTCCAATAAGGCTCCAGCGGCCATTTCAGGACGCTTAGGGTCATGAGGCACTAGGAAAAGCAATTCGGCTTTTACCTCTTGGTCAGTAGGGTTGGGCACAAAGGCCTCAGCGTAATCAAGACCAGTGGCCTTGATGAAGTTTTTGCAATCCAGGGAGCGGGTTCTTCTCCCATTCATCACTGTGAATGTGATGATGGATTCTTTGGTGTCAGCAGGGCTAGTTGCCACTGCAGTACACCAGAATTCCCTGAAATAGTCATGGTAGATGACTGAGGGGGTCTTAGTAAACGCCGTAGCAAGAAAGTAGTTTTGTAGGTATTTTACCACATTCTCGTACGCCCAAAACCTTTGGAGGTAGGCAAAGTTTCCTACCACGTTGTTCTTGGTCATGTCTACGCCCTCAATGAGGAATTCCACATTAGGGGCGTATGTAATAGCATTAGAAGAAGCCATTTTTGTTGGAAAAGTCTGGGTAAACAACAAATGGTTTTTGGTTTCTAGATGCTAAGAACACACACATATTTTTTGCTTTTTAAAAAAAAGGGTAAAGTTTTGCTTAAGATTTCTAAAAAACGTGTATGTGTTTTTTTGTTTGTGGGGTATTTATAGGGAAGTGAAGTGGAGGGTATTTTAGGCACTTAGGCGGTTATTATCTCAAAAGATATTATTTTGAAAAACGTTTTGAATAAAACGTTTGAGATTCGCATTAAATGCCCAACCACCCCACTATCCCTGTATTGTGCGACTATCAAGGCAAACAGTTGCGCCGTCTGCAAAAAGTGTAATTTGCAGAGCTGAGTCATCACATATATGTTATGTGATTGGAGAGGCATTTAATGCCAAGTGGGAATGTGGTGGCCCATGAGGTGTATGCCAGAAAGGCAAAATAACAAATATTCTTATTATTAAATAAGAATTCAGTTACAAACCTCGGACATTTACTAACTAGATACTTAGAGCATTTAAGTTAGTATTTAATGTCTCTTGAGGGCCCTGAATGACTTTTCATTCAGTGAACCTGATTGTCAGGACTTGGGTTTAGTCACTGATGGTTCTAGTGTTCAGGAATTTGGGTTTAATTCCTAAGGTTCAAGGGTTCAGGAACTTGGGTTTAGTTCCTGAAGTCCAACATTTCAGGAACTTGGGCTTAGTTCCTAAGGTTTCAGTGATTCTTTTCACTGAAGTACACATTGAGTCAGGGACCTGGGTTTTCAGAATTTATACTTATTTGGATGGAATCAATCAGTGGACTGATTCTCAATATCCAACATTCCAAGTTCAGCTTTCAGTCTTGTGAAAGTTGGTTCATCCAATGGCTTGGTGAATATATCAGCTAGCTGATATTCAGTAGGAATGAAGTGTAATTCTATGTCACCATTCATGACATGGTCCCTGATGAAATGATATCTAATATCAATGTGTTTTGTTCTTTGATGAAGAACAGGGCTGTTTGAGATGGCAATTGCACTTGTGTTATCACAAAAGATAGGAACCATCTTGTACAGAATTCCATAGTCACTGAGTTGACTTTTCATCCAGAGTATATTTGCACAACAACTTGCTGCTGCAACATATTCAGCTTCAGCTGAGGACATGGCAACTGATTGTTGCTTCTTAGCACTCCAACAGACTAGTTTTCCACCAAGAATTTGGCAGGAGCCTGAGGTGCTTTTCCTGTCCATGTTGCATCCAGCATAGTCAGAGTCTGAGTATCCTTTAAGATCAAGGCCTGAACATTTTGGATAATATAATCCAAGGTTTGGAGTACCTTTCAGGTACCTGAATATCCTTTTCACAGCAGTGATATGAGTTTCTCTTGGGTCAGATTGATATCTGGCACATAAGCAGACTGAGAATTGGATATCAGGCCTTGATGCAAGTAAATACATTAGTGATCCTATCATTCCTCTAAATAGAGTTTGATTTACTGGTTTTCCAGTAAGATCAGGACCAAGGTTGTTTGGGGTTACCATGGGAGTCTTGACTGAGGCACAGTCACTGAGCTCATACTTCTTTAGTAGGCTTCTGACATACTTCTCTTGACTAATAGAGGTTCCTTTATCAGTCTGCTTGATTTGTAGACCAAGGAAGTAAGTCAGTTCTCCCATCATGCTCATTTCAAATTTCTTTGCCATCAGTTTTTCAAACTGTTTGCAAAGTTTATAACTTGTTGAGCCAAAGATGATGTCATCAACATACACTTGTACAAGTATGACATCATTATTTGTCTTATAGATAAACAATGTGTTGTCTATCTTACCTCTGACAAATTTGTTTTGGATCAGGAAGGCTGAAAGAGTTTCATACCATGCTCTGGGAGCCTGCTTCAGTCCATAAAGAGCTTTGTTAAGCTTACAGACATAGTCAGAAAACTCATGGCTTTCAAATCCAGGAGGTTGCTGAACATAAACTTCTTCTTTCAGTGAGCCATTTAAGAATGCACTTTTAACATCCATTTAGTACACCTTGAAGTTCTTGTATGTAGCAAAAGCAAGGAAGATCCTGATGGCTTCCATCCTTGCTACTGGTGCAAATGTTTCTTCATAGTCAATGCCTTCTTGTTGATTATAGCCTTTGGCTACAAGTCTGGCTTTGTTTTTAATGACTATGCCATTTTCATCAGATTTGTTTTTAAATACCCATTTCATGC
Organism: Artemisia tridentata subsp. tridentata; assembly: GCA_021014915.2. NCBI lineage: Eukaryota > Viridiplantae > Streptophyta > Magnoliopsida > Asterales > Asteraceae > Artemisia > Artemisia tridentata. Next base: position 293,643,256 of record CP139506.1, read on the forward strand.
CAATGACTGAAACATCTTCAGGACATTTGACCAAGGTCATTACCTTGTTTCTGTCAAATTGTTCCAGTTCATCATTCATGGCTTGAACCCAACTTGGATGATTAAGTGCTTCCTTAACACTTTTAGGTTCAATTGTGGAAATGAAGTCCACAAATAGGCATTCATTGGCTGAGGCTGCTCTCAGTTCAGCAGCCATGCTTCTTGTGAGCATGCCTTCAGTAGGCTCACCAATTATATTGACAAGTTCTATATCCTGAGACCTAGTGCAACTGTCCTGAGGTCTTGGAAACTGATTAGAACTTGTAGAGGCCTGATGGGTAGGATCAGGATCAGACACATGATGATCTTCAGTATCTTGAGTGTCTGAGTGGGTTGACTCATCACTGTGATTGTTTGTTTCCTGAGTATTTTGTACTGACTGAATGATTTCATCTGTACTTTGTGCTTCAACAAACTCAGTGATGGTTGGGTAAGGAAGGTTATGGGGAATGATGTAATAGGAGATGTCAGCATTTGCTTGGTACTGAGTGGAAGGACCATTTTCAGGATGATGTTCATCAGGAGGATATCTTGATGATTCATCAATACCTTTCTCTTCCATTGAGTTGTTAGAGACACTGATAGCATCAGTGCTCTCATCAAAGGTAACATGAAATGTTTCCTCAGTATATTGTCTCCTAGTGTTGAACACCCTGAAGGCCTTTGAGACAAGGGAGTATCTAAGGAAGTATCCATCATCAGCTTTGGCATCAAATTTTCCTAAGTGATCCTTGTGATTATGAATAAACACAGGACACCCAAAGACATGAAAGTAGATGATGTCAGGGATCCTTCCCTTGAATAACTCATAAGGAGTTTTGCTATGTCTCTTGACAATGATGGATCTGTTTTGTGTGTAACAGGCAGTCTTTACTGCTTCAGTCCAAAAGTGTTTAGAAAGGACTGATCCATTTAGCATTGTTCTGGCTGCTTCAATGAGAGTTCTATTTTTCCTTTCACCCACACCATTTTGTTCAGGTGTGTATGGTGAGGAAAATTTTTGGGAAATTCCTTTCTCATCACAGAAACATTCAAGTTCATAATTTTTGAACTATGTTCCATTGTCAGTCCTAATCTGTTTGACCTTGATGTCATTTTGATTTTCAATGTTCCTAACAAAGGACATTATTGTTTCAGCTGCCTGACTCTTTTTGATCAAGAAGTATACCCAAGTGTATCTTGAGTATTCATCTACAATGACCAGAGTATATTTCTCTTGGTTAATGGATCTAGGACTTATTGGTCGAAATAGATCCATATGGAGAAGATGTAGGCAGTTCCTGATGGAAAAGTTGGTTTTGGTTTTAAAGGATGCTCTGTGATGTTTACCTTTTTCACAAGCTGAGCATGGTTTATCCTTTAAAAACACAAGAGATGGTAAGCCAAGGACCTTGTTTTGTTTAACAAGGTTGTTTATGTTTTTGAAATTCAGGTGGGAGAGTCTCTTATACCAATGCCAATTGAGAGTATCAGTGGCCTTGGTAAAGAGACAAGTTCCATTCTGAGTCAGACTGGTCATGTCCAACACATAAACATCATGTCTTCTTGGTGCAATAAGGACAACTTCCTTATTAGCATTGAAGATGATTCCTTGTTTATCATCAAACTGAACTATGTATTTAGCATCACATAGTTGACTGACACTGATCAAATTGTATTTAAGACCATTTACATAAGCTATCCTAGTAAAGACTATACCATTGCAGTTTACTGAACCATAACCTTCAGTGAGACATGATGAGTTATCAGCAAATATCACTTTGGGTCCTGATTCATCAACATACTTGTGCAGATACTCCTTCACACTAGTCATGCTCCTTGAACATCCACTATCTAGATGCCAAACAGGATCCTTGGCATGTTTCTGCACAAATAGTAAACTGGGTTAGTTCTTTCTAGGACTCCATTTCTTAGAGGGCTTAGCTTTGGGGGTCTTTTTAATATTTACAATTGATTTATGATCAGTGATGTAGTGGACTGAGCTACCACAAATTATGCATTTGATTGCAGATGTAGACTCAGTAGACTGAGAGGCTGACTTTGTCATACCTCTTTTGGCCTGAATGGCCTTATCACCTCCTGAGGTGTCATGAGTGGAACTTTCACTATTTTCACAACAATTGTCAATTTGACAATCCTTAGGATGGTGATCATTGAACCCACAGTAAGGGCAAGGTGCAAAAGGTTTTGCCTTTTGTTTCTGTTTCTGTTTAGAATTAGAAGGGTAGTTTAAAGACTGAGCTTTAAGGCTTGCCATCTTTGATGTGACTGAGTGTGTTTTATGATCAGAGGTCCTGTGATCATCTTTTTTGCAAATCATGCAATAAAGAATTCTATAGCAATCATCAGTGATATGATTGGTATAGTTACACAGTTCACATCTTTTCAGGGGTTTTGAGGGTTTGGGTTTGGTCTTTGAGGAAGCTGGTTTTTGTTCCTTCTTGGATTGAGAAGGTTTCTCAGAAGATGCAATCTTCTCACCCAGCTTCCTGACCATTTCAGCCAACTGATCAAATTTTGAGTCAGGGCTTTGGGTTATTACTTCAGAAGGGACTGAAGAAGATGAGTCATCAGTATTTACTGAGACTTCAAATGTTGGTCTTTTCAGGATTGTATTTCCCAATCCTGACCTCTCCTTTGGAGAGTGTTGAGAGTAGACCATTGGTGGGAGGCCTAAGTTGGGTGCAGCACCCTGAAGGGCATTCAGTGGTCGGAGTGGTGGATATGATTCTGATTCAGACTCATTCACTGACTCAGTATTACTGAGTTGTTCAGTGAGTTCAAGCTTACTGAGTTGTTCACTAAGTCCAAGCATATTTTTCAAAGCCCGACTTTCAAGAAGCAAGATCTTTCCAGTCTCAAAGTTTGGTAACTTACTGACTGGGTTGTCCCTGACAATCCAGTCATTTGACTTGGGAAGCATTTCTTGCTCAAATGATATGCCAGCTGGAACAAAGGTCAATTCACTGGGACTTACATAGGGGTTAACCATGTGATGGTCAATTCCTATTGTTTTCCTAGGGATTAAACCCACAGTATCAAAGACCTTGGGGTTCTTTTTGGTCCAGCCTTGGATGACAGCTTTTTCTTTGTTAAGTTCAGTTTGTAGGGCTTGGTTTTGTTTCAAAATTTCAGTGTTCTGAATTTGTAGAGTAATTGTTTCTAATTTGGCTTGCTTCTGACACTATGTTGTTATATTTTGAAAACATGTTAAGCCTTTGTTCCTCAACAAATTTAAGATCTACACAAATATAATTCATGTAAGACTGCCAATCAGAATCATCATCCATAGAAAGTAAAGTGTTTACCTTCTTCATGGTGATGTTTACCCACTCTCCATTCCTTGCATGGCTTTTCCCAACAGCCACTTGATCACCTTCAGAGAGTGCCATCAGTGCACTCACTCTAATTTCCTCATCTGAGGATACCTCTTCTTCATCCCAATCATAAGCTTCAGCTACTAAAACCTTGTTCTTTGCCTGAACAGGTTTGGATGTTTGAGCAGCCTGAGACATAGAGTGATTAGGATTGGATCAGGAAGCACGTGTGGATCAGTGTGTCCCAACTTTGCTACCATTTCGCTACAATCATGGCTTGTTATAGTGTTAGCAATTGGACTGAAGAAAGTAGCATCTGCTTGTGCGGTTTCATAAGCCAACGTAGCTTTAAAGCAGAACCTATATTTGGTAATAGGCATAATCAGGTTTGCATACTTTTTTAATATGCATAATCAGGACTGGGTAGCATAGGTAATCATTTAAATTTATTTTGAATCTTACATGTGTTTGGGATCTTGGTTCAGAGGTCCATGATTATGGCATACATAAGTCTCGTCTGTATCTGTTAACTTTATTGAGCACTCTGGACAACCCATGTAAAACCAAGCAATTGTTTTGCATATATCAACTACTATTGTTGCTTCCTTAGTATTGCTTCCTTAGTAAACTTATCTATCTGCAATGGTAATATAATAGGTGAGAAACCGAAATATAAAACATTGGGAAAACAAAAGAGTGTATCATTGTTTATTAAAGATAAGTTATGCACCTTGTTTCTTTTGGATCTTGGTGAAGTAACGTGATAAACGGATATCGATTCCTCATCTTCTCTAGCTTCACATCATTGAAAGGTTGTTTCTGTGTGGTCAAGGGTGGGCTCGTATCATACTTTGCTTGGTATCTGTACTGATTAAGTGTTAGAAATAAAATTCAGAAGCCATAATCTCATAAATTAAGTTCCAAGTTAACTAAGGGTTACTTATACATTGATTGTTCCAATTCTTGGTATTTTTTTTACTCTTATACATGCTTGTTAGTACCAAAATTAATGACACAAAAACATTACAACTATTTTCACTCAACCTTATTAGCATTGACAAATTTGTTAACATTTAAAAACAATATTTGAATAAGATTACCTGAAGATTGAGACATGTTTTGTTGCTTTGTAAAGTCTGCAACGACATCAAGAATAATAATAAGACAATTATACTAATGAGTAATGACAATAGATGACGAACACAATATGGCTTTCACCATCTTTGAGCAACAAATATCCAATTACTGAATCAAAAACTAATGGAAAAAATACAACAAAAAACATACCTTGTTACAATTGGTTGTCCTTTTCTATCATATTTACAAAATCGAATTCGGGTTAGATCAATAGAATAAGAAACATTTAATTATCAATGAAAAGATTGTCAAAATTTATGAGAGTTTGGTTTCTTAAAAACATTACCTCCCAATATTGTTGATTTGTGGATTCCTGAAACTAAATGCGCCACATCTCATACGTGCACTAGAAACACAATTTTTGGTTAATAACAGAAAAGGGATAACGTTGAAAAGTTTAATTACCATACCTTTGTATGTTGCTGAATAAGGTATACCTTTGTCATAAACACCACAATCGATTCGATCACTTGCATGCCGCTTCACCCATGCATGGTTGCCAACATGAACTTCATTCACCAAAGAAGCAAACTGGTGTGGTGGCTAGGGTTTTACAAAACTCTACATAAATTCGATACTCTTGGAGAATAAGAATTATACAAGATATGTGATTTGAGGTTGCTTAGGGTTTGTGATATGATGTTGGAATATTTGGATCCGTGATTTAGAAGACTGATTATCGTCAACTGATTATATGCATAATCTATTCCTTAAATATAGCTTAACAATATCAATTATTTAAGCATGACTTAGTTATTTTGTATTGTAAATCACAAAAATTAGCTTGGTCTAGTGGTTGAAGCATTTGTATGTGGATTAAATGACTCAGGTTCGAATCTTGCAAAGGATAATTTTTTAGACAAATTTTAATCCGAATTTTAACCAAAATTGCCAACATGGACAAAACCGATGACATGAAATAAAATGTGCTTATGTGGTATTATGAGGTGGCATTAAATTTGATGATGTGGTTTTAAAATGGTCAAACGCCTCCGCTTAAGACCTAATTTGACAATTAATAACCACCGCTTATATATATATATATATAAACCACCGCTTAAGACATAATTTGACAATTAATAAAACATTGCAATCATCTGCAATAAGGATAATCATATGTAATGGTAGCAGGACCGGCCTCCACTTATTTTAACAGAAACCATAAGTTCATAAGCAGAGGCGGACCCAGGATTTTTCAAGGCGGGGGGCAAAAATATTTTTTTTTTGATAAAATTCGTGATGCATGTTAATAAAAATGTCATAATTTTTTTTTTTTCACACTAAAAACTAAGGTTTTTATATTTTTGGCTTCAAGGTGGGGGGCAATTTGATTTTTTGGAAGGGTGCACTTTAATAAAAAGGTCCAAAAATTTTTTTTTTACGCTAAAATCTTAACTTTTTCGGCGAGTCGTGAAGGGCACCGCCCCCCATAGTCAAAGCTTGGGTCCGCCTCTGTTCATAAGCATACATGTCAATGACATACTTTATTTGGCTTTGTTTACTCATGTATAAGTTTTTTAACATACAATAAAACACGTTTAATAAAATTAACACGCCACCACCATGGTCTTCACACGAACTGTAATAGATAAATCAGCACCAACTTGTGGTAATTAAACTTAATCCTTAATCTTAAACTTCCACACTGTACCTACGACTTTCATCGAATACGGCTTTCCGCATAATTCTATATCTATATATGAGATCAAGTATGGAATTCTGTTTACTCACTTGAAATTGAGTATCCGTTTCCCTCCTTTTTCCTTCTAGGATTGGAAATCTTGTACTTTACATATCCATATGATTGAGTCCTTGGGTTTCCGAAATAGTGTAAAGATGCATTAACCTTTGAACTTTACAATGTTGTCTATTTGAGAGTATGAACTTCTATGTGTGATTGATCTTGATTCAACATTATTAACTGGCTGAATTAGAATACTAAGATTAGACGAACGTGTAAAATGTAAATACATATATGTATGTAAACTACTAAATTCATAAACCCCCAAAATTTCACACACCAGCTTCACTTAGGCATTGTTACAAACACGTAGAGCACATAACAGATCCAATACCATAACATATATTTACTTTTATCTGTTTTGCAATACCTTGATTGAAAAAACACTCATAAATATCGAAACTTTATCCAACATTAACGGTAATTCAAGAAACTATTAAAGGGTTTGTTCAATCCATAAACTGTTAATCGTTTTATGTAATTTTTTTTTTATATAAATTTTGGAAAAATTTATTACCTTCGGATCGGCATACCTTTGATTGATATAAAGAAGATTGAGGATATGATTTGAGTGGGAGTCTATTATTTTGTTTGGTAGAATAAGAGTTGATATCAGGGCTTTTCCTTTGAATGTGCGTATAAATGGAGATGGATGAAGTCACAGCGTGATTTTTCAGTTTTCGCTATTCAGTCAACCCCAAAAGTTATACAGTACTAGTAAATATATATATATATTTTTTTAAGGTGACTTTTTTTTTTTTTTTTTTTTTTTTTTTAGTCACAACATGTCATTTTGACAGGCCCTCATCCACCACATGCTCAAATTATGTTGTTTGAATCGGATACACGCTGGGCATAGTGGGGACTACAAACGGCATCCGCCCGAAAATCGTACCGCCTTCACACGACTTCCTCGCTGGAGTAACGGCCAGATGAAAACCGGGGCGGCTCATATTTGAACCTGCGCAATATTGGCTTACAGGCTCTCCTCTTCCTCCACACGACTTCCTCGCTGGAGTAACGGCCGGAAGAAAACCGGGGGCGGCTCGGATTTGAACCTGCGCAACATTAGCTTACTGACTCTCCTCTTCCTCCACACGACTTCCTCGCTGGAGTAACGGCCGGATGAAAACCGGGGGCGGCTCGGATTTGAACCTGCGCAACATTAGCTTACAGGCTCTCCTCTTCATTGCCTAATACCAACAGAGCTTTTGGTCCACAAGTGAGGACTTCCCGGTAAGTCACCCACCCGATACTACTCTCACCCATGGCTCGCTTAACTAACTAAGCTTCAACCACTAGACCACAAAGGTGTTAGTTAGCACTAGTAAATATTTAGCCCGCTAATTTGTAAGTTTTTTACTTACTAATTTTGACACATGTATTTTTTTATTTTATTTTATTTTATTTATTTATTTATTTATTTATTATTTTATTTTTACCGATTTTATTTTAAAGAGCGTTGCTATAACGAGATTTATATAATGTTGACCAATTTTTAATTTTGACTTTTATTTGTCAATTAAAATGCTTGATTTTGCAACCGAGCTCTTTTATTATTTAATAAAAGAATTAGTTTACTGATTTTGTATTTTCTTTTATCATATAAAAAAATGTGTCAGCTTTGTTAAAAAAAACTAAAAATGAGATGGTAATTAATAAAACTTTAGTTGTTAGATTTTAAATAAATTAATATTTCAGTTCACATATTTTTTAACAACTTTATAAATTTAATAAATACATTCAGACTTTATACCTTATATACTTTATATTTAATAAAAAGAGTAAATTACATGGTTGGTCCCTGTGGTTTGTCCAAAATAACAACTTTAGTCCCTCGAAGTTTAAAGTTGCATGGTTGGTCCCTAAGTAGGTAAACAAATAACACCACAGGTCCCTTGGTTAAACTGGTGTTAACTAGGTTAGTTAAAATTTACAGGTTAGCCCCTTTTGGTTAAATAGCGCTGCATCGTTAATCCTTTTACTTAACGGCCGTTTGCAAGGCTTACACAAATGGTCCTTGAGTCCGTTTTTCTTCCGTTTTCGTCCGTTTTTCTTACGTTTTTTCCGTTTTTCTTACGTTTTTGTCCGTTTAACTTACGTTTTTGTCCGTTTTTCTTACGTTTTTTCCGTTTTCATACGTTTTTGTCCGTTTTTCTTACGTTTTTTTCCGTTTTTGTCCGTTTTTCTTACGTTTTTGCCCGTTTTTTACGTTTTTGTCCGTTTTTTTTACGTTTTGTCCGTTTTCTTACGTTTTTGTCCGTTTTTCTTATGTTTTTTACGTTTTTGTCCGTTTTTCTTACGTTTTGTCCGTTTTTCTTACGTTTTTGTCCGTTTTTTTTACGTTTTTGTCCGTTTTTCTTACGTTTTGTCCGTTTTTCTTACGTTTTTGTCCGTTTTTCTTATGTTTTTTACGTTTTTGTCCGTTTTTCTTACGTTTTTTCTGTATTTGTCCGTTTTTCTTACGTTTTGTCCGTTTTTCTTACGTTTTTGTACGTTTTTCTTACGTTTTGTCCGTTTTTCTTACGTTTTTGTCCGTTTTTCTTATGTTTTTTACGTTTTTGTCCGTTTTTCTTACGTTTTTTCTTTATTTGTCCATTTTTCTTACGTTTTTTCCGTTTTCATACGTTTTTGTCCGTTTTTCTTACGTTTTTTCTGTATTTGTCCGTTTTTCTTACGTTTTGTCCGTTTTTCTTACGTTTTTGTCCGTTTTTTCTTACGTTTTGTCCGTTTTTCTTACGTTTTTGTCCCTTTTTTTTAAAAAAATAAAAAAATTCAAAATAATAAAAAAAAAATTGTCCGAATTTTTTAAAAAAATCAAAAAAAATCAAAAATTTTTTTGTCCGAATATTTAAAAAAAAATAAAAAAAATTCAAAATTTTTTTTTGTCTGAATTTAAAGAAAAAAACGTAAGAAAACGGACAAAACGTAAGAAAAACGGAAAACAAAAACGTAAAAAAACGGACAAAAACGTAAGAAAAACGGACACAAAAAACGTAAAAAGAAAAACGGAACAAAAAAGTAAGAAAAACTACAAAATCGTAAAAAAAAACGGACAAAAACGAAAAAAAACGTAATGAAAACGGACAAAACGTAAAGAAAAAATAGAACACAAAAACGTAAAAAAACAATAAGAAAAAAAAAAAAAAAAAAAAAAAAAAAAAAAAAAAAAAAAAAACGGAAAAAAAAGTAAGAAAAACGGACAAAAACATAAGAAAAACGGACAAAAACGTAAGAAAAACGGACAAAACGTAAGAAAAAAAGACAAAAAAAACGTAAAAAACGGACAAAAAAGTAAGAAAAACGGACAAAAACGAAAAAAATAAGAAAAAACGGACAAAAAACAGAAAAAAAAAAACGTAAGAAAAACGGACAAAACGTAAGAAAAACGGACAAAAACGTAAGAAAAACGACAAAAACGAAAAAAAAAGAAAACGACAAAAACGTAAGAAAAACGGACAAAAACGTAAAAAAACATAAGAAAAACGGACAAAAACGTAAAAAAACGGACAAAACGTAAGAAAAACGGACAAAAACGAAAAAACATAAGAAAAACGTACAAAAACGTAAGAAAACGACAAAACGTAAGAAAAACGGACAAAAACGTAAAAAAAGGGGCAAAAATGTAAGAAAAACGGACAAAAACGTAAAAAACATAAGAAAAACTGGACAAAAACGTAAGAAAAACGGACAAAACGTAAGAAAAACGGACAAAAACGTAAAAGAAAAACGTAAAAAAACAAAAACAAGTAAGAAAAACGGACAAAAACGTAGAAAAACGGACAAAACGTAAGAAAAACGGACAAAAACGTAAGAAAAAAACGGACAAAAGTATTAAGAAAAACAAAAAAACGAAAAAGGTAAGAAAACGGACAAAAAGTAAAAAGAAAAAACGGACAAAAACGTAAAAGACAACTAAAAACGGACAAAACGTAAAAAACTAGGACAAAAACGTAAGAAAAACGGACAAAACGTAAAAAACAATAAGAAAAACGGACAAAAACGTATAAAAAGGCAAAAAGCAAGTAAAAAAACGGAAAAAACGGAAAAAAGTAGAAAACGACGAAACGTATGAAAACGAAAAAAACGACTCAGAAACCAAAGCTAGTAAAGATAACGAGACTATTAACAAGGGGAACGTAAATTTAACTAACCTAGTTAACACCAGTTTAACCAAGGGACCTTGGTGTTATTTGTTTACCTACTTAGGGACCAACATGCAACTTTAAACTTCAGGGACTAAAGTTTTATTTTGGACAAACACATGGACCAACCATGTAATTTATCTCTAATAAAAAATTACAACACATATCTTGTTGTTATTTATAAATATTATTATCAGCATATATTAATTAGGGTATATGCACGAAATTATAAAGATCAAAATGAAAGCACGAGTAACAGTAATATGGGTATATAAGCCGAAAGTTGATGCTTATATATTTATAAAGCTGTTTGGCGAATTAGTTGGAGTTGAAGCTTATTAATGTAAAATCACATAAAAATACATCAAATAAAATTCATATATATTTTCAGCTTTTACGTGATAATTCATTAAATTTTTAAGGGTATTTAAGTAATTTAACTATTCATAAGCCCCATTTTAAGGGCTTGGGCTTATGGAGGCTTGTGGCTTATTTTATAAGCCACTAGCCTCCATAAGCATGTGTGACAAACGAGACTTATTGAGAGGATTTAAAACACTTATGATGTTACTCCTTTAGGATGCGTTTAAGATACTTTGAAGTTATACTGTTAAGTATGCGGAATCTACTTAACAATACTTTAGAAGGTTTTTGGTTGATGTAACAGTAATGCAATATGAACAATGAACACAATGTTTAACTCCAAACGATTCAATATTATTCAAGAATAATACGAGTGATCTCAATATCAATAGGGTTACAGTGACCTTGAATCTTAACAAAACTTGTATGACTCGTACATAAGCATCTAACCTAGGATATCCTTTTATAGACTTAAGGAGTCATTTACAAGATAAGTATTCTACCGTATATTTCTAACTAATTATGATATACAAAAGATCTATTCCATACTTATCCTCTACAATATCTTCTAAAGCAGTTATCCATGCAGCAGTACCTTCATTAGTATACTAGCAGTACTAACTTATAGTTTGTACTGTTAGTTATTCTTCAGCAGTTGTTCAGTTATATACTAACAGTTTGTACTGTTAGTGTATTCTTCCAGCAGTACTAATTCAGAAACATTTAATTCCCAACAATCCTCCCCTAAACTTGTGATTTAACCCAAATCATCAAGTTTCTCTGAATTAAATGCATACCTTTGAGGATTGTGAGGACTCTTCCAAACACTATCTTCTGGACTTTGTATCTTCTGCCTGCTGATAGATCTTCCTTACTAACTTCCTTGCCATTTCTGAGTCTTCATCTACTCTGAGTTTGGCAGCTAGCATAACAATCAAGATACCTGCTCTCAGTGGATAGTCCTTCTCCACTAGCATATAAACTTCTACTCCTGCTTTTGTAGAAACCTGATGAACACCGCAGTTATCAAATAACCTCCAAGTAGTAGCCAAATCATGAGCTTGGAATCTCCACAGTGGATCATTAGCATCTGGCTCATATAACCTTTTCAGCTCCACCCATAGCTCTCTATCCTTATCATCTATAGGATCAGCAGATCTAAACCTTTCTTGAACTAAGCTCCACAACTTATCCAAATCTTCTCTGTCAAAGGCTTTGATCAGATCTTCAAAGAACTTATGAACTTCAAATTTTCCTCCTACCCTGATGATCTTCCATCCCTTAATCATTCCATCTGAATAAACTTCCCAATCAATAATGGGATGCTTAGCTTGAATAGAATCAACATTAAGAGCTTCTGGAATTACCACTAACATTCCATGGATCTGTTCATCAGTTAATAACTCTTCCTCCTCCTCAGCTGAACTTCTTCAACTGGTTCTACCTGAACTAATTTTCCTTCAGTTTTCTGTTTCTTAGACTCTTCTAGTTCCAACTGTTCTGTTGCTCTTTTTACACCCTTGCTAGACTCAGTCTCAACTGTTGCACTTTCATCTCTTAAGGACTTCTAGATTCTTGTTTGAGCACTGATGTATAATTCCTCTATTTCTTCATAAGACTTTCCTATGAACCATTTTTCCTTCCAGTAATCCTGATGTTTCAAATAATTTTTCATATACCTCAGTTGTTCACTTCTTGAAGGGGGTTTCTTCTGATAAGCTTTCTTTTTGCTTTGGCTCTTTCTGATCTCCTGCAATAGGTTATCAATTCCTGACTCTTGCTCTTCTCTAGTAAACTGTGACCTTTCTTCTTCTTGTAATTTTGCAGCCAATTCACTATCAGTAAGAATCTGAGCATCTATCTGTTCTTCTTCAGTTTGATACTTGTGCTCAACCATGAATGTTTCTAACCTTTCTTCATCAGGTACCCTTGCTAACTCTTCTTTATGATATTTCTAAGCTAGTTCCTCATCTAGAGCAATCTGGGCTTGTTCCTTCTTGGATAACTTCTGAGAATATGGTTCTTCTTCCATCATGATCCCCTTACCTTTGTCTATTCTTGCATTCTTTGGTCTTCTGGTATATACTGCACCAGCAGTACCTTGATCCGGAATACTAGCAGTACCTTGATCTGCACTACCAGTACCTTCTGTAAAACCACCAGTACCTTGATCTGTTTGCTGTTCCTGCCTCCCCTGAGTATCAAATTCTTCTTAGACCAAAGAAATGTTAGTATCTTGATCTAACTGGGCAATCTTCCTCCCCTGTTTGGAAGATTCCTCACCTTGATCTGCTCCTTGATCATCTGATGAACTGGATGAAGAAGATGATTCAGTAAACACTACCATTTGAGCTGATCTCTTTCCTTTAAGTGTCTTGACCTGGTGCTCCAATTTCTTGACTTTGAGCACCAGCTTTGCATACACCTTGCCAAAAACCTTCTTGTGAGAGATCAGATCAGCTTCCAAAGTAGCAACTTTCTTAGACAATTTTGTACAAGTTTTCATCAATTCCTTAAGTGTCTGTCTGCCCTCAGCACTTCCTGATGTGTTACCTTTAGGGAGAGGTGCATCATGGGGCAAAGACTCATAGTCCAACATATGGTGAGCTTCTGAGCCACCCAAATTTTCATGTTGGCTTGAGATTCCACCAATAGTACTGGGTTCATAGGAACTTGGTACTGTTGGTGTTGCCATGGATTGGGTCTTAGCAATGGTACTTCTTTCCTGCCCAGCTTCTAAGCCTGAGAAAGTAGAAGCAGCCCTTTTCATACTGACAAAGTCAGCCTCATCTGCTACATTGGGAGGGGTAGGAACTCTGTGCTGAGGTACATCAGAGTCCTGTCTGGATAATGACCTATCTGGTGATGAGGTTGGTTGTGAAGGTGATTGTTCTGATGTTGTGGGTGTGTGATGGGAGTCAACTGGGCTTGTTGATCCTTCACCCTGGACCTGTAGCATCGAATCAAAAAGTGGAACTTCTTCCCCACTATACACTTTTGAGGCCATTTTCATATTACTAAAAAGCTTTTGGGTAAGTTTGGGTGTTGGATAAACATTTTTGTGTGGAAGAAGTTGATGTTTTCTCATGTTCAAAATTGTTTGGATGAACCTGGGATACATCAAAAATTTTGATTTGCTGTCAACATTTTTAACCATTCCTTCAAAAATGAGTTTTGAAAAATTAAAAGTTCTGTCAGTAGCTAAGCAAATGAGAGCAGTTGCAATATTGCTATTGAACTGTTCTCATGAAGTTTTCTTAGGACTGAGACAGTGAAGGATGGTGTGTATCAAAAACCTCCATTGTGGGGCAAAACAACCTTTTTGAAAAGTTAAAGATTGTGTTTGGATGTTGTACCCCATCCTGGTTAAAGTTTCAAATATTTCAGTGTTAGGCATAGCACTAATACCATTGTCATCATTCAGATGGAGATGTCTTCTGAGTGATGATTCAGTAATAGTGATGGATTTACCATCCACTATTGCATTTAACTCTGTGTCACCATTGTCAAATGTTTTGGTAGTTTCAGTATGCCAAAACTCTTTGATTTGGGAGACGTAGATAGTGGGATTTATAGATAAAGAATACCTTATGTGGGAACCATTTAGAAATTCCACTATCTGATGGAATTTTGTATCATCCTCTGGTTTTTCCAAATAAGCGACCATGTTGTGCTTGTCAACAAAGGATAAAGAAGCCATTACTCTTTATTTAATTATTTTTTTTAAGTAAAAAATGATTTGACTGCTGTGAATAGTGTAAATTTAGGTTAGGAAGTAGATGTAGAAAGTGAATTGAGATATTTTGATTGACTTATTAGGGTTTCTATTGGACCAAATTCAATAAAAAGATAACTTTGATTAAAGATAAGGTTAATAAAATAGATTAAAAGTAAAAATATCCAAATAGAAAAACCCTGAAAATAAGGAATTGAGCAGTAAAAATCTCAACTAACTCTCAACGGCTTTTTTCAAAAAGCTGTTATTTCGCACTAGTACTAACGTCTATCCAGCAGTACAAACTTAAGTCTACCAGTACTAACTTTAAGCCTGGCAGTACAAACTTTTTGGAAAAAAAAAATTGACTCAGTAGTATGAACTCAATTTTGATTAAAAACCATACTGCTAACAAACATTTTGAAGGGATTAAATGTAAGGACAAACACTTAATCATAGTTTCGGTTTAAAGCAACCTCTGGTTGTGTGAGAACCAATGATTTCAGTTATAAATAACTGCCTGTGATCAGACAAACTCATTCAAAGAGCTTTCTTGACAGGGTTTCCAGCTCGTGGCAGTTGTTGCCTCTAACACAATTGTATTAGATTCACGTTTGCTCGCTGTTCTCTCTACCAGATGTCTTAGACTAACTCATTATACAATAGTATAAAATTGTAGAAAGTAAGTTATGTCAGTTACTGTCTGACTAACTAAGCCATCAATTCCTATTCAAAACATCATAATAAGATCTCAAGAGAGAAGTTTTAAAGAATTAGTTAACTTAGGTATAAAACCTTTGTTAATGTATTCCCAAACTCTATCCATCATCAACCTATTATGTCAGCAACTGAGCCACCATTTGATGCTCACACAATGCACTAGTAATTCCTTTGTGCTTTAACATCCATATCTGCAATTGTTAGTCCAAAACAAAGAAAACAAAGTGCAAAGAACTTGCTTCATAACAGTATAAACATATGACTAACAGTTCTAACAAACAATGCAATTTTGTATTAGCAGTACAAATTATATAAAAACAGTACTAATGACAAGTCTAGCAGTACAAATCCAATTTAATGTACAAAAACACACATATTAAAATTTTTAAGGATTAAGCATTCCAATACTTGCTACAAAGTATTGAAAGCTTCATACATCAAAGGCTTTTATGAGAAGATCTGCAAAGTTTTGAGCAGTATCAATTTTAACCACTTGAACTAACTTTTTCTCATTGCAGTCTCTAATGAAATGATGCCTAATTTCTATGTGTTTTGTTTTAGAATGCTGCACTGGATTTTTAATAATGCATATTGTACTGCTATTGTCAATATATATCACGGTGTTCATAAAATTATACCCATAGTCAAGCAGTTGATTTTGAATCCAAAGCACTTGACCACAGCAACTTGCAGCAGCTACATACTCGGCTTCAGTTGTAGAAGTTGCCACAATTGTCTGCTTCTTACACTGCCATGATATAAGTCTGCAACCAAGGAACTGACATCCACCAGTTGTTTATTTCATGTCCAGGCTTGCACCAGCATAATCACTATCTGAATATGCTACCAAGTCAAAAGGTGATTCCCTAGGATACCACAGACCCAACCTAGGTTGACCCTTAAGATATATAAAGATTCTATTGACAACAGTTAAATGAGAAGCCTTGGGAGTTACTTGAAACCTTGCACAGGCACATACAACAAACATGATATCTGGTCTTGATGAAGTTAGGTACATCAAGGACCCTATCATTGATCTGTAGGTGTGTACATCAACATATTCTCCATCAGCATCTTTAAGTAAAGGTTTCTCTGGATCAACTGGTGTGCTTGCCACTTTAAAATCAGTAAACTGAAACTTCCTTAGTATCTCTGCCACATATTTATCTTGACTGATAAATATGCCTTCAGTTGACTGCTTCACTTGCAACCCTAAAAAGAAGGTAAGTTCCCCCATGGAACTCATCTTAAACTTATCATGCATAAGTTTCTCAAATTCTACACACATTTCCTTCCTTGTGGATCCAAAAATAATATCATCCACATACACAAGTACCAGCAAGATATCCTTCTTTTTCTTTTTTATGAATAAAGTCTGATCAATCTTGCCCTTTTGAAATCCATTCTCTAATAGATAAGAAGCCAAAGTCTCATACCATGCCTTTGGAGCTTGATGTTGTCCATAAAGAGCTTTCACAACCTTGTACACCTTGTCAGGATGTTCTGGATCAACAAAACCTGGAGGTTGTGAGACATACACCTCCTCTTCAATAGTACCATACAGAAAGGCACTCTTTGACATCCATCTGGTAAATAGTGAAGCCCATGAAAGAAGCATAGGCTAAGAATAGTCTGATTGCTTCAATCCTAGCTACTGGTGCAAAAACTTCTTCATAATCTATTCCCTCTTCTTGTGTATACCCATGGGCTACAAGTCTAGCCTTGTTTCTGATCACAATACCCCTTTCATCCATCTTGTTTCTAAAAACCCATTTGGTGCCAATTACCCTCATACTCTTGGGTAAATCAACTAGTACCCAAACCTTCTGAATCTTGAATTGGAGAAGCTCATCTTGCATTGCTTCTACCCAGCTTGAGTCTTCTAAGGCTTTGAGAACATTTTTGGGTTCAGATTGTGAGAGGAAACATACAAACAAGCATGTGTTGGCATCTTCATGCTTCTTTTCTTCATAAACAGCACTAAGAAACCCTTGTTGGTCTAAAGTCATAGTCTATCTTTTTGTCTTCACACCAGAATGTATGTCCCCAATCACATTGTCTAGGGAGTGATCTCTGTGTATCCTTGTGTGTGGAGTAGAGAGAATTGGATAGGTTAGTGGTAGATTATTGATATCCACCTCTTCTTCTGAGAAATCATCTGTATTAGTATCTGATGGGCAAGTAGTATGAATATGTTGACCAACAGTACTAACTTAGGGCTCAACAGTACAATCTTCATTTGTACTGTTATCTTGATTCTCATGATCTTCAGTTCCAACTGCATTGTTTTCATCTTCAATACCTTCCTTGGCTTCATCAGTAGAAGGTTCACCATTCTTTGAAGATGAATCCACACTGTTCCATATTGGCATCAACAAATGATCTTGATCTTTCTCCTTTCCCGAGCCTGCTTCATTTGTTGCAACATCAGCTTCTGAACCTGCAAAATCATTAGAAAAAGTTCCAGCAACAACTGGCACATAATTCATTGATTGGGTTAGAGTATCAAGGTCAAATAGCCATTTTGGACCTTCAACTGCAACATTAGACTTATTTTCTAGAAATTGAACATGCAGGTTCTCCTCAACTT
Organism: Artemisia tridentata subsp. tridentata; assembly: GCA_021014915.2. Taxonomy (NCBI): domain Eukaryota; kingdom Viridiplantae; phylum Streptophyta; class Magnoliopsida; order Asterales; family Asteraceae; genus Artemisia; species Artemisia tridentata. The sequence continues at coordinate 293,661,023 of CP139506.1, forward strand.
TTCTTGTTCTTGTGTTGTATACTCTAAAGGCCTTGCTATGTAGTGAGTACCCAACCAAGAATCCTTCATCTGATTTACCATCAAATTTGCCTAGATGGTCTAAGGTATTTAGAATAGTTACATGACACCCAAAAGGTCATAGAAATCCTAATGCAGGAGTTCTACCCCTAAAAAGCTCATATGGTGTCTTGTTGTGAGGTTTAACTACCAAACATGTTCTGCACATAGCAAGCAGTATTAACTGCTTCAGCCAAAAAAGTGATGGACAACTTAGAGTCAGCTAACATGGTTCTAGCAGCTTCTATTAGTGTTCTATTTCTCCTTTCAGCAACCCCATTCTGCTGAGGAGTTCTAGCAGCACTAAACTCTCTTCTAATACCTTTTTCCTTACATAACTCATCCATAACTCTATTCTTGAACTCTGTCCCATTGTCACACCAAATGACTTTTACTTTCTGTGGAAACCGTAGAGGGGGTGAATACGTTTCCATTTAAAAACTTAAAACTTTTGTATCAAACACCCGATCAAGTGTGACGTAATATGAAAGGTGTCAACAATGATCATATATCATCTAGGGATGAATAAATTAAACTACAACACAAGCACAATCGATCATGACACATACATAACATAAGCAACTAGCCACACAAGCATAAACACAATGCAAATATAAACATAAAGCGATAAAGAATAAAATGAAAGTAAAGAGATAAGTTAGAAGGCGCAAACCGGACACGGTGATTTATAGTGGTTCGGTCACGAAGCTCCTCTTCGCCCTACTCCACTCCCCGAGTACCCAACTCGAGAGTTACTTCACTAATCAACAAACTCCCTTCAGGCGGAGAAAACCGTACACGTCGCTTAACTTGTTTTCCGACACTAAGCTAGATGTCGAGTGCTAATCTTAGCTAGCACCAATCTACCACGATCTACCCGATCTACACCATACACATTGCTTATCCTATTTCCGACACTAAGCTAGATGTCGAGTGCTAATCTTAGCTAGCACCAATCTACCACGATCTACCCGATCTACCCTTGATCCACATGATCAATCACACAAGCCCAATGGCTTCAAGAGATCTTCACTATCTCTTAAGATCACAATGATCTTGACTCACTCTCTCACAAAAGAAAAATAATCTTGATGTATGCTATGATACAATCAAGATTGTAACAAATGTTACAAGACCTAACAACTCCAACACTTTGTATCTACTTGGATACTTTGTGTTCTTCTCTTGCTAACAAGAGGGATGACAACACTTTGTATCTACTTGGATACTTTGTGTTCTTCTCTTGCTAATCAAGAGGGATGACAACACTATGTATCTAGGATACTTTGTATTCTTCTCTTGCTAATCAAGAGGGATGACAACACTTTGTATCTAGGATACTTTGTGTTCTTCTCTTGCTAATCAAGAGGAATGAAGAGGATCACTTGAGTGGATGATTGGATCACTCTTAAACAACCTAACACTCTCCAAATGATCAAAGAAAGTTATCTAAGTGAAGAGGGATAAGACCAGAGAAAAAGGACTGGAAAAATCAAGTTGGAAGTGTGGAATGGTCCACTATTTATAGGCAAAGGAAAATCTGACCGTTACAGACCCACGGCTCCACTAAATACCCGACGGCTCCACTAAATTTAGTGGAGCCGTCCATACTTAAAGGTGCCGTTGGACGCTCCATTTTTTGTCTTTAGTGGGGAAGGTTTATTTGGGGAAGTTGGAGCAGTTTTGGGGGGAAAAATGGCTGTTGGGAGTTTTCAAATTTATTTTTCAAAATAAAACATTTCTTTTTAATTCAAAAATAATTTGTAAAATATATTTTTGAAAAAATGTTTTGTCACATTAAAAGTGTGAAGTTTAGAAAAATATAATCCTTTGATCATTTGTCAAGTAGTAGATTTGTTTGTCCATACCTTGAGTGATTTATGTCGGGATGGAAATCTATGACTTCGTTGAAGCATACTTGAGACGTCGGGAGGTGTTGATGAAGTATGCATTGATGATTTGTGTTTACAAGTAACTTGCACATTTTACGTTATGTATTATAAGTTACATGTTTGTCATCATTAAAACCGAAGAAACCGTTTAGTTTAAATATCGTAATATTTGCACTAACAATCTCCCCCTTTTTGATGATGACAAATATGTAAACCGTAACACATAGTAAAATGTAAAAGTTACCTGTTTACACTCCCCTTCTCCCCCTTTTGTCGAATCAAAAAGGTAGTTGCCTCGAGCGCTCCCTTGAATTCATTCCCTACTCCCCTTTATTGAACTACATTCCTTTCTTCCTAGAAAGGCGAGTTTGCATCATCCTAGTGAAGCCTTCTATCATCACTTGTGAAGATGACTCCATGCTATGTATTCAAATACTCCTGAGCTCCCTCTAGCTCAATGCTCCCCTATGGTGACTTAATCCCCTTGTTTATTTAACTTAGTATCTAGCGGATCCATGGATCAAATTCTTACAAAGGCTTTTCCTACATCAAGGGTTAGCTTCGTGCAGCATAATATATAACAGTATAGGAGCAACATTATAGGGATAGAATACACATAGCAAGACATGCATGGGTTAAACTATGTTAACACGTAAGTGTCACAACCCGACCGAAAACCTAAGGTGTAATTGTTCACTCAATCACACTAATCAAGAACGAGATTCGTTCATTGACTGACGCACTAAATGACTTCTTCCAAGTTGTCATTGGGAAGGAAAGTTCTAACAAACCTTTTGAACAACATAATCATCTACCTAAGATGATTGATGTTAAGGATAGTTTGTTGACAAGTCGTGCCATCAAGTAGACTCGATAGAGGTTATACCTAAATGATTCCATAAGGTGGGAGAGTGTTGGTTGTGGTGACAACAAGGACAACTTGGGTTATGTGGTTGTAGGGGATAAATAATGGGATGACCCATTAGTGGTTGTGGTGATGGTGATAGTGATAAGGATGATGTGTTGGTGCCAAGTCCAAAGAGGTTTGATGGTGATAGGGTTAGTGTGATAGCTAAAGGTTGTGGTGGACTTGGTGGAGGTGAGGGTGTAGGAATCCTAAAGGATGATGATGATGTGGTTGGTGATGTTGGTTTTGCCCTTTGAGGAAAGGTGGGAAAGGATGGTTTAGGTTAATATATCGTTTGCACTGACAATGAGATGCATGATATATTTCAAAAGGGAAAAAGAAAAGGTGTATGTGATCCTAACAGGATTGTTGGTGGATATCTCTAACGGGGTTAAGGTAACGAAGTTCTAGGTTTCTAGGTTGGATGATCCTAGTTGTGTGTTAGAGATAATTTGGTGCATGAAGGGTTTCATGTGTTTGTGAGGATTGAAGGTTGTTGTAAGGTTTGAGTGTGATGAGTTGAGGGTTATAAGGTTTGAGTGTAATGATATATAGGTTGAAGGTTCTTAGACTAACTATCACTGTCAAGAGTGAAGTGTAGCTATGAGGGTTGAGTGTGATGATGCAAGATAAGCTTGCAATAGTGAGGCCTTCTATAGGCAAGGGTTGTGGGATTCAAACTAAAAGTTGGTGGTAGAGTCCTATGGTGTAGTGAAAGAATCCTAAGGTGTATGTGAGTTTGCAAAATTTTGCAGGTTTGAGGTTAGGGATGCAGGGATCAGGAGGGAACAATGAAAATTCGTCAAAAATAGGCACGGTACCACTAAATACCACACGGTACCGTTAAATTTAATGGTACCGTGGCCTATTTAACAGTACCGTGACCTGGAAGTCACGAATTTTCCTGTGTAGCCTAGTTCTGGGCAGCTAAAGGGAAGTTTCCTAGGGAATAAGAACCACATTTGTGTGTTCTTGAGAGTGTTTGGTGAAGGACTATATGAGTGTGTTTTCGCTCCCCCTTAATCTATGACCATCCGGACAAGATGTAAGAGATAAAGAGGAAGACAAACGTTGACGAAAGCGATGAGCTTAGTAACGTCATGACAAGTGGTGGATAGCATGCGATAAACTTCACCTTTGAAGTCACGTAGCTCTTCTCAATCATTGTGAATATTCATAGAATATTTATATGATGAGGCATGTGATTACTAGGAGATATCCTAAGGGTTAAGAAGATAAAATCTTCAGAGTTGTGAGGTTGGTGACAAGGTTCTAGTGGGGTTAACTCAACTTATCCTAGCGGTTCTTCGCTTGAGGTGTGTGGAAGGTGAGTGGGATGCGGAAGCATTGGTAGTGCTTAGTACCATGCAGAAGTGTGAGGGAAAAGGCTAAGGAATCAAATGATAGATGCAATCTATTCTGATAGGAGATGGTTTTAGGTTCAAGACTACATCGAGTGGGTTTTGATGGAGTTAGTGAGAATTGAAAGCAAGATTTTTGACAAAGAAATTTCACATATGTTGTGATTTTTCTGGACTTTAGATTAAAAGAATTTATGCCGAATAAATTCTTTTATGAATGAATCCAACGGGATTCGATGAACATTGATCGAGAATGAGAGATGACATTTAATTGCATTTCGCAAATTAAATACACTTTAAATATTTCGGATGAAATATTTAAGTAGTCATCGGAGTTTAAGATGATTTTTCGAATAGATCTCGCTGATTTAGTGAGACTTTTCGACACGAGGCGAGAATTTATACCTAATAAATTCTTCGAAAGGTACTAGACGAGAAGAAATGACTTTTATATTTCCAAGGAAATACATAGGTAGTCATTAGAGCGATGTGAAGGATGACTTAATATTTTCAGTGAAATATTTAAAAAGTCATCAGACGAGACACAGGATATGACTTGACATTTCCAGTGAAATATCTAACAGTCATGGGACGAGATCGAGGGAATGACTTGATATTTCCAGTGAAATATCTAAAAGTCATGACACGAAATAGAATAGATGATCTTAATATTTCCAGTGAAATATTCAAGTAATCATAAGAGGGGTACGAGAGATGACTTTAATATTTCCAGTGAAATATTTAAATAGTCATAAGTTTTATGGAAAATGTTCCATCATTCCTAGACCTAGACGGAGATGGTAAGGGGATTCTCGGTTGAGAGGTTTGGTTGATTTAAGGGTTTCTATGTGCTTCGCACGTGAGTGTTTCATGGGGTTTTGAAAGATGTAAAGCTAGGCCTATGGTGCTGATTTGCAGCAGGGTTTGGGATCTTAAGACGTGTATATTCACACGAGGATGAAAGGAACTACTAATTACTTATATAGTAACTCGTGAGTCCTTTGGATGAGCGTTTTAACATATGTTGTTAAAAGGCTTGAGTATGATGTTTCGGATATGACATTTAACAATTGCGATCGCAAGTTAAACTTACTTGAATATTTCGGATGAAATATTTAAGTTGTCAACCCTACTCCGAGTTCTACTAGGTTTGTTCCTAACCTTCCCATGACAAAAAGGTGTATTACTTGGAAGAAGGCGAAGAGATGACTGGGGAATTAGGATAACTTCGCGACTACTTTGACTTATGGGTTTTGACACTAGTGTATGGCTCTATGACTTCTAAGGGTTCATAGTGATGGGCATACCTAATTCCTAATGTGTCAAAAAGGACATAGTGTGGGTGCAAACTTTACAAGTAAATCATGTAAAATGCACATAAGGAATAAATGCAAGGATCATGTAAAATATGATAATCATTTAGCATTTAAGATCATGAAGACATTTAACCATATCTTACGAGAACATGTTATCATTTTGAAACACGTATGTAGGATGCAAGCAATCTAGGTTTGCTAAGGCAGATCCTAATTACTACTTGTTCAAGATGACATCCTAATGGGAGATAAAGTTCACCGATGTAAACTATCTCTAGTCAAATGTAGGAATGAAAGTTTTTCAAGTTAGAGAATGAGTATGAGACTATCACTAGTGGTGCTCAATTAAGGCTAAACACGACCATTTTTACGGGTTATACACGAACCCAACTTCTCTCATGGAAGCAATTCAACTGTTAGGTCAAATTGAATTTCTAGTGCGATAGGTTCTCCAGTAGTCATTCTCATGTTAGAAAAATTCGAATTCCTATATTTTCCTATTGAAGTGTAGCAAAGATGATATTAGCTTACTTCGCTAATACATGGCCTAATATGACTCAATTAACCATACTTTGAAAGTCGGTTAAGAGAATGACATGTCTTACACAACTCCTAACAAAGGCAAGCGAAATGTTTTAATTTCGTGTTTGAGATTCAGAGGTTATTTGATGAAGGTGGTGTATTTTATAATCTCTTGGACATCATCTTTGTTTGTTGAGTTGTTACATGTTATTTTAACATTATTTGGTTTCCTAGAACCAAGAGACACTCTAATGTTATACAATGTAGAGCCTACTACATTGTGTGTGTTTCAAGAATGCTCCTTTGCATAACTTGAGGAAAGAATCTAGTAGAGGTTACTTACCTCAATAGATTTTGTGAGTGTTTTATTTAAAATGAGACATACTGTTTATTTCAACAAGTATGCTTTTCTAAGAGGAAACTTATCACTCTTAAGAATGCTTTGTGAAACAAGTATTTTAGTGTATGACCAATTTTACTTGTTTATGAAATGACACATGTCATATTAGGTTATTATTCAACTCTAATATCCTATATTTGTTAACAGGATGCAATGTATTCTCTTGTAACATAACCATTCATGTCACAAAGAAAATAAGATGCATAGGATATAAGTTATCCTTTGTCAATCTTTTGATAAGAGAAATACATGTGATATTCTCAAAGATTGATTACTTACATAATAGTTAATAACATATTGTGTATGACACTTTTACTAGACATGTGACTTTTATTGTTGAGTTGTTCATGAGCAAAGTTTACATATGTTGTTTGTTTGCTCTTGTTTGGTTTTTCGGAAAGACACATTTACTAATTGCACTGCAATGTAAATTACTTGTATATTTCGGATGAAACATCCAAGTTGTCACTCCTACTTAGTTGTGTATTTTATGCATCTTTTAAACATATTAGTTTAATGTTTGGAACATAACTATTGGACAACAAGACTCAATATGGCATCTTCAACACAAGTGTGAATTATGATCCGATGCATATTATTTTTGTCTTGAGAGGACGTCATTATTTTCATAACAATCGAGTGTGATTGAGTATGTAGATTCAAGATAATATGTTTCATCATGTTTGATGTTATCTTGAAACAAAACAAATAATGACTCCAATTTCATGTCCACACTCGAAAACTTGTCAATTAGATTCGATGATGATATCAATCATAATTTGAATAATGAATTGATATGTACTCGAAATCTTTCTTGACCCTCACGATCACTCCTTTTTAAAAAGAAAATAAAAATTTAAGGAGTGTGTTCCATTTATTCTAATACTAGTTGTATGTGTGAGGTTAATGACATATTAAGTTACTACTTTGATATTGTCATTTATTTTTATTTGAGAAAAACTATTTATATTATTAAGTATAATACTTTTAGTTTTTCGACACCTCATTAGTATAAAAATAATTATCTTAACTATTTTTATACAACATACGTAAAATACTAAATGTCTAAAACATTTTGTATGTGTGTTAGATCAATTCAAGTTTAATACATTTTCCTTTACTTAAGTACTAATGTATTAGATTGACCTTTTATCTTGTTTAGACAACCCATGGTCAAACAAGACAAAATGATGTAATGTTTTAAAGATCATGTTATGCATTTTATGAAAGTGTTAAGTGTTTTGGGGTGATATACTTTTTACACTTAAACCTTTGGAAAAATAATTGTGTAAGACAATATCTTTCTACACACATGATCTACCAACTTAGTTTCTATTCCTAAGAAAGTTACTAAACCATTTTAAGAACTTGCAACAAATGCAAGACAAATGGTTGATGCCTATATGCAATGCAAACTAATTACTTAATATAGTGCAAGTGATTTAGCATGAGCCTTATAAATGCATAAACCGAAAAACTATAATAAGCAAATAGCAATTTAGCTTAACACACAAAAATACTTATCGTCATTTTGTGTATTATGTATAACAATGTATACTAAGCTTGATTTTATTTGACAATGAATTTGTTTCCTCCCCATTTCAAAGATTTTTGATCAAGTTCAACACTTTGAAATCATGAATGCATCAACGTGTGATGTTCACTTTGTGATTTGACAAAAAATTTGTGCAATCGGCATGACCGGAAAAGACTCTTTGTTACGAATTAAAGACATCCGTAAATTTCACTTTAAAATCACTTTCTAAAAATATTTTTAAGTGAAAGTAGACTCAATTACGTTTAAAATGATAGGTGGCACGACTCCTACGGACTTACGGTTGATTTTATACGAATTTTTGAAAATTACCGAATTCTGAAAAACAGACGAAGGTACCGTTAAATTTAGCGGTACCGTCCATATTTAATGGAGCCGTCCGTTATATATAACGGTGCCGTACGTCTGACATCAGTTTCTGAACAGAACTAACTTTTATCAATTTAAGAAAACCTTCAAGTTAGTATGACAACATATACTTAACAACAAAACTTGTAAGTATTAAGTAACTAAATACTTTTCATATTTTTATCACCTTCATGGGTAATTTGATACATGGATCGTACTCAATTTTGAAAACCATTTGTTTTAAAAATTTGAGCGACGTGGCTCTGGTACCAATTGTGGAAACCGTAGAGGGGGGGGGGTGAATACGTTTCCATTTAAAAACTTAAAACTTTTGTATCAAACACCCGATCAAGTGTGACGTAATATGAAAAGTGTCAACAATGATCATATATCATCTAGGGATGAATAAATTAAACTACAACACAAGCACAATCGATCATGACACATACATAACATAAGCAACTAGCCACACAAGCATAAACACAATGCAAATATAAACATAAAGCGATAAAGAATAAAATGAAAGTAAAGAGATAAGTTAGAAGGTGCAAACCGGACACGGTGATTTATAGTGGTTCGGTCACGAAGCTCCTCTTCGCCCTACTCCACTCCCCGAGTACCCAACTCGAGAGTTACTTCACTAATCAACAAACTCCCTTCAGGCGGAGAAAACCGTACACGTCGCTTAACATGTTTTCTGACACTAAGCTAGATGTCGATTGCTAATCTTAGCTAGCACCAATCTACCATGATCTACCCGATCTACACCATACACATTGCTTATCCTATTTCCGACACTAAGCTAGATGTCGAGTGCTAATCTTAGCTAGCACCAATCTACCACGATCTACCCGATCTACCCTTGATCCACATGATCAATCACACAAGCCCAATGGCTTCAAGAGATCTTCACTATCTCTTAAGATCACAATGATCTTGACTCACTCTCTCACAAAAGAAAAATAATCTTGATGTATGCTATGATACAATCAAGATTGTAACAAATGTTACAAGACGTAACAACTCCAACACTTTGTATCTACTTGGATACTTTGTGTTCTTCTCTTGCTAATCAAGAGGGATGACAACACTTTGTATCTACTTGGATACTTTGTGTTCTTCTCTTGCTAATCAAGAGGGATGACAACACTTTGTATCTAGGATACTTTGTGTTCTTCTCTTGCTAATCAAGAGGGATGACAACACTTTGTATCTAGGATACTTTGTGTTCATCTCTTGCTAATCAAGAGGAATGAAGAGGATCACTTGAGTGGATGATTGGATCACTCTTAAACAACCTAACACTCTCCAAATGATTAAAGAAAGTTATCTAAGTGAAGAGGGATAAGACCAGAGAAAAAGGACTGGAAAAATCAAGTTGGAAGTGTGGAATGGTCCACTATTTATAGGCAAAGGAAAATCTGACCGTTACAGACCCACGGCTCCACTAAATACCCGACGGCTCCACTAAATTTAGTGGAGCCGTCCATACTTAAAGGTGCCGTTGGACGCTCCCTTTTTTGTCTTTAGTGGGGAAGGTTTATTTGGGGAAGTTGGAGCTGTTTTTGGGGGAAAAATGGCTGTTGGGAGTTTCAAATTTATTTTTCAAATAAAATTATTTTTATCAAAAATAATGAAAATATATTTAAAAATTTTTGTACATAAAATGAAGTTTAGAAAAATATATTTTGATCATTTGTCAATAGTGATTTGAATTTGTCTATTGAGTGATTTTGATTATGTCCGTACCTTGAGTAGAATTTATGTCGGGATGGAAAACTAGATTCGTTGAAGCATACTTGAGACGTCGGGAGGTGTTGATGAAGTATGCATTGATGATTTGTGTTTACAAGTAACTTGCACATTTTACGTTATGTATTATAAGTTACATGTTTGTCATCATTAAAACCGAAGAAACCGTTTAGTTTAAATATCGTAATATTTGCACTAACACTTTCTTATCCACTAAGTTTTCTATCTCAGTAATGAATGTTTTAAGAATGCTAGGTGTCTCATCCTTAGAACCCAAAAAGAAAACCCATGTGAATCTACTATAGTCATCAGTAACTACAAGACAGTACCTTTTATGCATAATACTACTCACAGATGTAGGGCTAAACAAATCCATATGTAACATAAACAAAGGTTGATAAATAGAGTTGTGGGTCTTGGGCTTACAAGAAGCCTTGTGTTGTTTGCCTTTGAGACAGGCATCACATGTCTGGTCATTTTCAAATTGTTTCTGAGGCAAGCCTCTTACCAAACCATCTTTAACAATTTTATTAATGGTTTTAAAATTTATATGACCAAGTCTTCTATGCCATAACATAGACTCATCCAATGTGGCCTTTGCAATAAGACAAGTAATGGCCTCTTTAGGAACAATCTTCTTCATATCAACACACTGTACATGTTGCCCTTTCTTAGAACTTTAAGTAGAACCTGACTTTCCTCAGGAAGCTTAAAGTCTGGAGAAAGCACAAGACATTCAGTGTCAGTAAAAAGAACCTTGTTCTTTTTGTCACACATTTGTGAGACACTAAACAGGTTATACTTAAGCTCTTGCACAAAGTACACATCTTCAAAATCTAATTTATCGGTTTTCAATGTGCCTTTACCAGTAATTCTTCCTCCTATTCCTCCCCCAAAGGTAACATATCCTCCATCCATTGGTTGAAAGTCTGAAAGATAGGACATGTTGCCTGTCATGTGCCTGGAACATCTACTGTCTGCATAACCTTGATCTTCATTTTCATCTTGTGAATGTCCCTGCACATAAAATAAGGAAATTAGTTTCCTTGGGGTACCCAAGCCATCACTGACTTGGGTTTTCCTCGTGCATCAATATAGTCAAATATTTTCAATACAATTGATCCACCATTGGGTTTGATTGGTTTCCATACCCAACATGCTGAGGCCTTAACAACATTAGCCCTCTTATCTCTAGCAGTGTTTTTAGAGTTACCAATACTAACTGCTTGGGTAGCAGTACTAACTGCTGGCTGTACAGTTTTATCCTTTGGTTTCCAAAATTGTTTTTGAACCACTGCTTTCTTATGAAAATGCCTTTTAACAGTTTGTTGTGCATATTTGAAAGTTGGTTTTGCACTTGAAACTGTTGGACTAGGGTAAACAGTTTTAAAAGGTCTGGCAATACTAACTGCTGGTCGAGCAGTACTAATTGGTTTGAGGCCAGACATTAATAAAAGTGCCCTAGGTGTCATTCTATTAGCATTGGGGTGAGTTTGAGACCTGTTTGAGTTCACCCTATGGTTTGTGTTCCCAGTTACCCTGTTGTTCCCAGTAACCATCTTTCTTCCCTGATGGTTATAACAAAAAGCCTCTAGGTAGTCAAAGCTACCACAAGCAAAACAAGCCTTTTTGTACATGACAAAGTCACTTCCTAGCTGATGTGACTTGAGGTCATTCCAGTTCCTCTGGTTACCTCTTGGCTTGTCTGTGGACCTATACATCTCACAGTACTTAACTGTTTTCCTAACTGGTTTAACATTAGATGTAGACTTAACAGTTTCATTACTATCCACCTTAGGAACATTGGTTCCTTCTACTTTAACCATATCAGGTTTAACCATAACCTGATCTTCATCATCATCAGATGTCCAGTCCTCAATAGTTGGAGCATCTGAATTCCTATCAGTGGACACCTTATCCTTAGCAAGAGAGGTGTCACTTGCACTCTCAAAAGTCTCATTATTTTCTACAGGTTTATCAGCAATTACATTTTCTTTTGGCTTACAACCATACTCTAACTTAGATTGTTGAAACTCAGGTAAACCTGTATGCTCTAGGTCAATTCCTGGTGGTGCAGGAATTCCTCTGTGAGGAGGTGGACATGTTTTATACCCCAACCCAGACTTAGCCTTATTAACTATTTGACACTCTATAATTTTGTTTATACCTTTTGATACATACTCCAAAGTGTCTACAGTTAATTGTATATTGTCTTTTGCCTTAGTGATTCTATCTAATTCAACTTTTAGAAAATTAATTTTAGAATTCTTAAGTGACAAATCTCTCTTAAGAACAGCTATATCCTCCGCAAAAGTAGACTCATTGTTCTTGTAATGCACTATTTTTTCTTCTAGGACTGCTAAACCTCTTTTATGATTAGACAAATTGTAATTTGTTTGGTTTAATTCAATCCCCTGCTCATCATAATGTTTCTTTAAAATTTCATATTCTTTTAGAGCAGTACATGTTTTAGAACAACTTTTAGTAGATAGTACCTTAGAGTCAGACAAGGCCATAAGAGCCATCTCAGCAGGTGCTTCCTCATCATCTGCCATAAAACTCCAATCATAGCCTAAGTCATCAATAGCCACCATAGCCTTTGAAGAAGTCTCTGGCTCTTCCACTGCTTTAGGCTTGCTTCCATAACCCTTGTTCCTGCTATCTTATTGCTTGGGTCTCCTGCATTCCCTTGAAAAATGCCCCAACTTGTGACAGTTATAGCATTCAACTTTAGATTTGTCAAAACCAACAGTATCATTACTGCTGATGTTGATCTTCTTACCAGTTCTTTGGTAGAATTTCTTAGCCCTCATGCTAAGAATTGAAATCTGCCACTTGAGATCCATCTCCTCCAGATCATCATCATTTATCTCCTGGAGATCTTCATGTGTCAGCATTGACCCATCATTCTGGCTTGTCAGGAAGGCACAATAGGTTGTATCATTCAGAATACCAGTAGTACTACTTGATGAGCTAGCAGTACTAACACTAGGGTTAGCAGTACTAACTCCTACAGCAACTTTCACTTCATCAGGACTTGAATTACTGGGAGATGACTCAAAAGCCATGTTCCCAGTACTTGAACTAGTACCTCCATCCTTCTTAACATCCTGCTCAACAATCTTGAAGTTGTCGTAGAGATCATTGAGGCTCACAGAATCAATGTCTGGTTTATTCTTCCAGACCACCACATGCATAGCCCACTCTGCAGGTAAACTCCTTAAGAACTTGGAGTTCAAATCATCCTGAGGTATATCAATCCCAAGAACAGCAAGTTGGCTAACAATCTTTTGCAGTCTATTGAACATGTGATCCAAAGACTCATTACTGGTTACACTAAAGTTTTCAAAGTTTTGCTTTAGTAGAGTCTTTTGGGTCTTCTTGGTGGCCTCATTCCCACCATACCTAGTAGTGATAGCCTCAAATAGGGATTTTGCATCCTTGTACTTGTTGAAGTTTAAGAGTTGATCATTGGGAATTGTCATCATCAGCAAACTTCTAGCCTTGACATCATTTTTCTTTTGCAGCTTCTCTTCTGCAGTCACTGGAGAGGTTTGAACAGCAGTCACTTCTTTGCAATCAACTATTGATATAGATGTGGAAGGTTTAAAAGAGTTGCCTTGTTCAATGATTTCCCAGAGTGCATAGTCTTGCACCTGGAAGTACTGTTCTATTCACAGCCTGCACATCTCAAAGTCGTTTTGCTTCAACATAGGCAGTTTAGCAGCCATGTTAGTCTGTGTAGTCTCCATGTCTATAATCTTTAAAAAGAGTTCTTCTAAAACCAAAGTATCAAACCTGGCTCTGATACCACTTGAGAGGATTTAAAACACTTAGGATGTTACTCCTTTATGATGTTTTTAAGATACTTTGAAGTTATACTGTTAAGTATGCGGAATCTACTTAACAATACTTTAGAAGGTTTTTGGTTGATGTAACAGTAATGCAATATGAACAATGAACACAATGTTTAACTCCAAACGATTCAATATTATTCAAGAATAATACGAGTGATCTCAATATCACTAGGGTTATAGCGACCTTGAATCTTAACAAAACTTGTATAACTCGTACATAAACATCTAACCTAGGATATCCTTTTATAGACTTAAGGAGTCCTTTACAAGATAAGTATTCTACCGTATATTTCTAACTAATTATGATATACAAAAGATCTATTCCATACTTATCCTCTACAGTATCTTCTAAAGCAGTTATCTATGCCGCAATACCTTCATTAGTATACTAGCAGTACTAACTTATAGTTTGTACTGTTAGTTATTTTTCAGCAGTTCTTCAGTTATATACTAACAGTTTGTACTGTTAGTGTATTTTTCCAGCAGTACTAATTCAGAAACATTTAATTCCCAACACTTATTGTATAAGTCGGCTTATTTTAAAAGCACAAGCCCCGATAAGCCCCCATAAGCCTCTTGCCAAACATAGCTTATGTAAATTAATACACTAGATTAAACATATCGAACGACTCATATTATTTTTCCAAAGGTTGTTATGTGCTACTAAAGACACATAATGTCTAGAACACGATATCAATTGTTATTTCTGAACAACATCAACCTAATTACCTAAATGCCATGTCAGTTAAACAAAGTCAACTCTTTCGTGTAACAAATATCTATACAAATTATTAAGACAAAAATACACAATTGGTCCCTAAACTTTCCCAAAAGCATCGCCTGGGCCCCAAACTTGGGAAAATCTTCGCCGTGAGTCCAAAAGTTGGGTTTTTGAGGCCGATTGTGTCCCTTGACCTATAATGCTGAGGTCAACGCACGTTTTGTGTTATATTTTCAAGGGCATAATAGTCCAACCACATTTGTAACTATAATCTAACCCAAGCTAAACCCGACACTCAACTTGAGGGACCAACTATGAAATAATATATTTTTTAACTATGCAACTTGACCGTATCTTCTTTGATACGCCTATTAATGTTTGCGCAGGAACCAATAAACCCACAACCAACCATTGACACTTGAGTAAGACCCGATCATCTATCACACACATCGTCACATACAACCTCTACTGAAAGCAACCCTCAACAAGCTACCCATATTTGTCCTAAAACAAAAACCAAAAAAACTCTAACAATGGCAGACAAGGACCTTAGTATGATAGCAATGACGGATAATATAGTAGAGTATGTGAAGGCTAAATATGGGGATACTTGGTTACAAAGAGATGAAATGTCTGATTAGATGTTTGGAGATTTATGCAGATTTGCCAAAGAAGCCGAAGTGATGAAAAATTAGTGATGAACTCAAATAAGTACATTTTATCATCATCATTTATCCTATTTATTTGACTTGTTTTATTATATTATATATGAGAATTGATACGTTAATGTTTACTTTTGTAATTCTCAGGTAAAAACAAGTATTATGTGAAACTTGGCGATTTTGAAATAATTATGGAGCAAAACAAGCAAGATGTTTAGAGTCTACTGAAATGTACAAGATCAAGATCATTCTGCTCTAGATACGCCGCAACCTACTTTTTACATACGGCGCATCACTATCAAGATTTCACAAGCTACGATCCAAGACAGCAAGGACATGCGCCGCATAGAGAAATGGAGTTACGCCGCATCTTAAGGCGGTGTACGAATATTCCTGAATATATTAATCTTGGACCCCACACGAATTTAAGTCAATGCGCCGCATCTACTTATCCTATGCGCCGCATCTAACCCTCAGACAGAAACTATAAATACCCCAAGGCCAGACGAATTTCAGAATCCTACACACTAAGCTTTCGAAGACAGAAGAACTCTAGGAGACGAATTCAGACGTATTAGCAGCACAAGACACACCCTAAACTAAGATACAAGAGCTTTAAGAAGGTCCAGCATGTATTCAATTCATTAAGTAGTTTTGTTTTATTGTATTAGTACACTTTAATTCATCAGGATTGATGGGCCGATTCCATGTGACTACGGAAAACCATGGGCACCCCTTAAAATTGCTTTCCCATTAATTAAAGTTTATATGTTGATGTCTTTGGTGACTTTTATTAGTGCATTGATAACCTCTGTGTCTAGCTGAGCATTGCTTGGGTCGCCATGCCCCTTCCTCGCCTATTTATTCTATCGTTTCTAGGATAGTGGGATAGACATAAGTGATCATTAAGGGTTTACTCGCCGATAAGATTAGAGCCAACGAGAAAGGGTTAATTACATACACTTCATATAAAACTAGCAATAAAACAAGTGACAAGCTACTTAATTATCAGGACAGGTCTTCTTATTGTCTCATGTATCTATCTGTGTACGTGTGTGCTAATCGCTGATTCGTGCTCATTAGTTTAGTTTATATTTAATCATAACCAAACCGCGTCAGTCTCTCAGGCTGACCCCCCTTGCGTTAGATTAGATTGTATAGCTAACTTAGGATATTAAAATACTGATTAGAATAACTAGATAATACGTTCCACTCTTAGTGATCGACACTCTACTTACCATTATATTCATACTGACCGGGTACACTGCTCGTTAAAGTGTGTGTTTTATTGATAAGTCGGCTAAATATAAATTTAAAACTTGAGTAGGCATTAATACTGCTAAAACCACAACGACCTCACGCGCGCACCAAGTCTTTGGGGCCGCTACCGTGGATATAAAAGAATTAGAGCAATACACATCAAGTTTTTGTCGCCGTTGCCGGGGAGTGAATTGTTATTATCTGTTAATTTGATTAGTATTTTAATTAGGTTTTTCTTTTTAATTTTTAGATTCTAACCGCTAACTCTGTTATAGATTAGTTAAGTTGCATTCATTGTATTATTTGCACATTTTCTGTTTTGTGTGTTTTTATTTTCTTTAATTTTTGTTTCTTTTTGTTTGTTTTTATTTTTTTTTAATTTTTTTTTTCTTTTTATTTTTCTGCATTCTGCTATCGTTGTACTGTGCTAATACAAACGATACAGCGCATCTATTTTCATAGATACGGCGTATTGTGTTTAAATTTTATAAAATACAACGCGTTTACTAAATTCGATACGACGCATCTTTCCCCAAGATACGGCGTATTCTGTTTTTAATAAGAAATTTTTCTAAACCCTAACGCCATACGACGCATCTGTTTTTGCAGATACGGCGTATTGATTATTTTAATTAAAAATGGTTTTTCGAATTATTAAACAGATACGACGCATCGATTTTTATCGATACGGCGCATCTACTAAATCAAAAATCTTGTATTTTGAAACGTAACGAAAATACGGCGCATTAGCTTCTGTTAATACGACGCATTTAATTTTAATTAATATAAACGATTTTTGATAATTAAAATTGATACGGCGCATTCTAAAATTCTAAGCGGCGTATCTATTTTCTGAATAAAAGTCTGTTTAAATTTTAACGATTATAAGATACGGCGTATCTAACTTTTTGGATACGGCGCATCATCTGCAGATATCAATTATTTTTGTATCCGTTTCTAAATTCATTAATTTCTCTTCTAGCGAACAAATCCTACTGACGATTTTACCTATGATGACAGGTTTTGCTATGGAAGACATGTCAGTGAACGGATATCTTGCTAGGGAACTCTTACTTTCGGATTCATTCGAAGTGGAAGTTTTTGATGATGTTAACTTCAATGTGCTCATGATTGATGCCGATTTATTTTCTTGGGAAACTCTTCTTGAAGCTACTTATAAGGAATTCAAACGCTTATGCAATATTGAAGATGGGATATTCTCTTATGATTTACTAATGAGCTACACTGAAGATGAATTGTTACTCTTATGGCCCATCATTGAATTTAAAGGATTAACTTGGACTACTATCGAAGAAAAAGATGGGAAATTCCATATTGAATACATGAACTCAGCAAATGCAGTCAACAAATCGAGAAACAAAAGCTATGAAGTCCAACCTTTACAAACTTCTTATATGCCTTATTCCGAACAGTATTGGGGATTAGATAAAAGCTATCTGGATAACGAAAGAATTTATGCTGAATCGGAGATACTATTTCATGGAAAGTTGGTAAGGTTGATGGATATCTCTTTAGAAGAGTGGCTTGAACTTAAATACGGCAATCCCAAATTTGCTCCCATGAATGAAGTCAAACGGATTGTGACCTCATGGTTGACACGAAGTTTTAAAGGACAATTTAATGAGTTCATGAAGATAAGAAGGAACATGATTGGTAACACTAGCTTTGACGTTAACCATGATCCTAACAATGCTGATTTTTCAAATTGGTTAGCTAGTAAGTTCAATAACCATAAGAGCATGGACCGTGCTACTAAAAATGTGTT
This sequence comes from Artemisia tridentata subsp. tridentata, assembly GCA_021014915.2. NCBI lineage: Eukaryota > Viridiplantae > Streptophyta > Magnoliopsida > Asterales > Asteraceae > Artemisia > Artemisia tridentata. Next base: position 293,679,419 of record CP139506.1, read on the forward strand.
ATGGGTATATTGGATGAGAGGGGAAGATGAGGAAGTAGAAAGCAACAATGGAACATCACATGACGATTCAACGATCGAGGAAAGCATTGAAGAATTGTTCAACATAGACATTGATGTGTTCAATTATGATACACCCACTACTAGAAAAAGGGCTATCCTTGACTCGCTTTTTATGACGCACGCTTTAAGATGACTCGCAAAAATGTGAGTCATAAAAAAACTGTCATAACTTCTCAAATGTGAAGGCTGGATGACACGCAATTTTAAAAGTCATAAAATAGTAACACGGGATACACTTTCTCCCTCATATCTATTGAAACCCACCCTCTTATCTCATTACCACATCCTCACTTCTCAAATCTCATTACCACCACCTCCTGGTCACTTCTCAGATCTCAATCCACCACCACCTCATGATCACTTCTCAGACGTCAATCGATTCACCACCACCACATCGTCAATCGATCCACCACCACCACAACGCTACTCGCTCACCAACGTCGCTAAATCGAAGCAGATTGTGTTGGGTATCAATGGTTCCAGGTTCGTTTCTTCTATTCTTTTGCCATAATCGGATCTGAAACTCGCTAAATCGATTTGCCCTAATTTTGTCTCACAATCGATTTGCCCTAATTTCTGAAACTCGCTAAATTTTCTTCAAATTAATTTTACTTCTCATGTGCCTTATTCAGCTCTATGGTGGCATGTAGGTGCTTATGGTGACCTTTTGGTTAGTCTTTCAGATTGGATTTTGATTTGGAAGTAGTAGATGGATGCATCATGAATTGAGCTTCATTTGATTTTGAAGAACGACTGGTAATGTGACTATGCTTTTCTTTTCTTCATTTGTGTATTTGATTTTTCGTAAACTAATATTTTTACTGAAAATTTTTACTGAAAATTAGTAATGAAAATTAGTAATGAGTAATGAGTAAAGATTTTTGGTCTATGCTATAAGTAACCAGTGGAAAAAATTAGTAATGAGTAACCAGTGGAAAAGATTTTTGGTCTATGCTATGAGTAATGAGTAAAGATTTTTGGTCTATGCTATTAGTAATGAGTAATTAGTAATGAAAATTACTGAAAATATTTGGTCTATGCTATAAGTAACCAGTGGAAAAAAAACTGATATTTGCTGGTTTTTCTTCAATACTCATGATCATTTTCTTTCTAGCATTAGCAGTTCTCTGCGTCTCTATTTTGATCAGATATTTTTGTTATGCTCTCTTGTTCATAGGGGCAGATTGTGCAGATTTTTATCACTTGTCTTGAAAAATTGCTTTTAACATATTTTAAGCTCTTCAGTTCTTAAAATAGTGAATGAACCAACCCACATATTCTGGTGCATAGTGAATTGTTGATGACTTGATGTGGTTTTATATACCTCATCTGTGATTGCTGATTACTTTTCTGGCATTTCAGGAAGATAAGAATGTTGCGCACCTGACACATGTGAGTGAAATGGAAAAGAAGATAGAAACTTTAGCAAGGATCACTACCATATTGAAAGATGTTATTCAGAATAAGGTAATGCAGCTTAGTGCCTTCTCAAAATTTTGATTAAGCATTTTGTTGTCTCGTTAGGCATCTGCAAATGTGAGCCTAAACTCCATTCGTTAGAAGCTATTGAGCTCAGTTACCTGGTGAAGTTGTAATTTTCTGATAAATTAAGTAAAGCCCATAAGAATTTTTCTTAGACAAGTTTTATTGGCTGTTGTGTTATATGTTAATTCTAAAATCAGATCACTGTAAAACCAACTGGCTGCAGTTATCGTGATATTTGGGTTTGTAGCTTCTTCATTATTCTTCTTTTGACTTGCAGGACAGAATTATAGCACGACTTCAACAGCCATATTCATTAGACTGTATTCCTGTAGAAGCAGAATATCAGGTTAGTTGTCAGAATTGCAGATAGCAAATCAGATATTTTGTTATGCATTTCTCTTGATCAGATAGTTTTGTTATAAGGATACACTGGATTCATCGCAGGCCTACACAAGTGAATATGATTGGCTTGGTTTTTTCCTGCAAATCATTAACTGGTTTTCTCTTAGCAATTGGTCATCTTATTATCTGATCTTTTGACATCCCTTGTGTGTAAGCTGCATGACATTATGTTTTGTATGTAGGTCTTGCGTGGTTTCGAACATGCTAGCCTAAGCATCATTACTGAAAATATGATTCAACCTTCTTTGCTGGCGGACCCATAAAACTGGCATTTGTTCTCTGTTCTTGCCATTAGTCTGTTCGTTATCTTTTTTATTTTTCCATTGTGTGTAAGCTTGCATGACATGATTATGTTCTGTTTGTAGGTTTGTGTAGTGTCAAACATCCCTGTCCAATCAAGTTTACCGTCTGCTGGTTTCTCTAGATTTCTTGTGCTTCTATTTAACTTTTTCATCATTTGTTTTCCCATCTATTGTGATGACTACTTTGAGTCACCGCGTGATAGCTTAGAGTCACCGCGTGATAGCTTAGACCAGCATCATATTGAATGAGTTCTATTTTGTCGCAACACCTTCTTTATATGTTCTTATTCTTTACGCAGTCTCCATTGCAGCTTATTAATTAAGAAGGTGTCTCTTGTGTAGGTTTGTTATTGCCAAATGAGGTGTTCGTGATGACATGCATGCTTGGTTATTGTCCGACTCTTTATGATCATTTTTTTTGCAATATGATTAGTATCATTGTTTTTTAACTCACTTGCTCAGTCCCGCTAGATACTTTGGTATAAAAATGTGTTCCTAATGGTTATAAACGGGTCCTCCGAAAAGGCAATAGTTGGTTTGACCCTTGCAGTAATGCGTCATGTCTTAGGTCCTGTTATTTCTGTATGTGTGTTTGTTGGCCAACTTCTGTTTTCTTCTTGAATTATGTGGACTGTTATGTCTGTAAGTTCGTTGTTAGCTGAGCACTTGTCTTGGCCTCTAAATGACATCTGCTGCTTCTCCCAAAATTTTAGCCTTTCATGACTTGGTAGTGTTGAACGCGTTTATTTATTCTTTTCTTTTATGTGGATCAGATGCATACTTATATGTTCTTGTTGCCACATGTTTAAGTATGAGAGACCTGCTGCTTTGGTGCCACCGGTACCATCAGGCCCACCTCAGCAAGGAAATAACTTGCCTCAGTCTTATCAGGGTGCTCGTATGGACCAATCACAGGGCTACCAGTATCCACATCAACAACCGATGCATCACATGGGGTATCAGCCGATTATGCCTCAACAGAGGCCACCAAATGTCATGCAGCAGCCGCAACATTATACTCGGGTAGTCTTGTTGTATAGGCAAAGTTAGAGATGGTGTATAGCGGGTTTTTAACATAGGCAAAGTTAGGTTGATTTTTTAGTTCTAGCAGCAACAAGGAAAATATTTGTGTTTTTAATTTTGTATTATCAGGTTTTTAATATATGAAATGCGTTATTTTGATATTTGTGTTTTTAATTTTGTATTATCAGGTTTTTAATTGTCATTTAATAGAAAATTAGGAACTGAAAAAATTAATTTAAAAAAAAAAAAAAATAGGTTATGACTCGCAAAAAGGAGAGTCATAAAACGTGGGTCATAAGTGCGCGTCATAGAGGGATGACGCACAAATGCGAGTTTTGAAGCTTTATGACGGGTCCATCCTTGACTCGCATTTGCGGGTCATAAAGCCTCTTCTTGACTCGCATTTGGAGTCAAGAATAGCTGTTTTTCTAGTAGTGACCTTTGTGCAAGCAATTCAAAGAATTTAATTACCTTCTTCAAATCGACGCTGATGTGCTAACTGGAGATCTAGCAGGGATCAAAACTTATGATGAGTTCAAAAACACCTGGTACTATGAATGGAATGACCAAATACCATGGGTTTGGGATAAACCATGGGAATTTGAGCATATTAATCACACTTGTAAACCTTTCTGTTTCAAGGATGGAAGTAGTGAATGGCCAACCTGTGATTATAAGAATGATGGAACCTGTAATGGGGGAAGTATAATTGGAATGAAACGGGTTGGAAACGATGTATACTTTGAAGACGATGATTGGTATGAAAAATTTGAAGACTGCCCACGTAAAGCAGAGGCTTTACAAGAAAAAGGTAGAATCAACTACTTAAAAGAACTTAAGGGAGCATCGGACACTACTTTCTGGGAATGGGTGCATGGACAATTTGATGATTACACTAAGCTTAGTCGACGCTTACAATGGGAATTGAAAAGATAGTGGGATGAGATTCAAGATTATTATCAATCCTTTAACGTGGTTAGTTATGATCCCTATGATAATAACGATGAGTCGCATGGAGAATTGATTGATGAACTTGATGACTATTTGAACGAGGATCCTTATTTGAAGTTTGTTGATAAAGACGAAGAAGAATTCATCAAGAGGAAGTGTTGACTACTTGGGATCCCTTATAATAAGCCACCCATGATTATTTCTGAAAAAATTAAAGTCATCAAATACTCTTTGGGACCTGATGAGGAATATGTTGCGACGAAGACCAAAGCATATATTAGATTAAGTCGAATGGAAGAAAATGTTGCGAAGCTATACGGGAACATCTTTCGGATGATAGAAGAAGGATGGCACGTAACAAGAACAAAATAAGGAGTTGAACGTGAGTCTAACTTGAAGACTCTGGAATAAAGACAAGTGCTGACCGGGAGACAACCCGGAGAAAATTTTTACTATTCTGTTCTGTGTCGAGTCTGTCAGACCTGCAGAGGATACGGCGCATCTCAATCCTAAGATGCGACGCATCTCCTGCACTGGTCATATCTTATTTAATTTTCTGCATTTTTATTTTTGACTTTAAAACTTTCTGTCAGTTTATTTTAATGCGGCGCATCCCTGGTTAAGGATGCGACGCATCTTTTATTCTGATTCGTATTTTATTCCAGGCTCGATACGGCGTATCTTCTTCCATAAGATACGGCGTATCGACTGACCTGATGATTTTCAATTTAATTTTTTAAGTTTTATTTTTATTAACTACTAATGTATTATGCAAGTTTGAACTTTCTTAACTCAGGTGTGTTAAAGTCTTAATGGTATTATAGATTCCTGCATTTCTGTGGATACATCATCTATGAAGCTTAAACGTCCTAATCCACAAGAAAGTTGATTTTTGCTCTTATACGAATAATGGAGGATCATACCGAGCAAATCTCAGGGGAGTTTTTCTGTTTTAATTCTTTTATTTTCCAGTTTTTAACCTTTGACACAAACAACGAGGACGTTGTTTAACTTAAGTGGGGGGATTGGAGAATTAGAACACTTACTTGTCCTAAACTTTTTCAAAATATGCTTAAAATGCGCTTAATATATCAAAATTTAAATTTTTTAGCATGTTTTTGTTTAAAGTCTAAATTACATAGCTGCACACATAACATTATTTTCAAAAATTGTGAACTTTTCAAAATTCACAAATCTATGAGTGTGCCGGTGACTTGTAAACTTTAGAACTTGGCTTATATACTATTCGAGACCACCATAATAAGTATTATTTTTATAATTGGAATGACTTGTCTAAATTGGTAAATTTCTAGGATTACACCCAAATAGCCTTTATATGTTATGTGATATTAACTAACTACATTGGTTAGTTAACCCCCGTATAAACCCTTTTGTTACTCTCACTTTTAGAGTAAGATACCCCTAGAAAAACAATCAGAGCCATTCCTTTCGTTTCTTACACCTTTGTTATAATGTTTCGATACACCCTTACACCTTAGCCTACCCTGTAGATTAAAATCCGTGGTTAATTGCTTTAGGCAAAGTGTGTTTCCTTACATTACCTGTGTTCGCGTGCGTAATTCATTATCTTTGGTTGAGTCAGGAAATTGCACAATGCAATTGGTATGAAAGTAAATATTGTATATCTTTGAGTTTATTTTTCGTGTGTTTACTACTTTCGCTATTACAGTTATTTCTGAAAGTATGAAGAGTATGAAAAAACTATCAGGAAAAATAGTGATAGAAAAGTTGTGAAATTTTACACATTAAAAAAAAAAAAAAATCGAAAAAAATAGAAAAGAAAAAGAAAAAGAAAAAGTTTGAAGTTTGTTTTAACCAACTTATGTAAAGTTTTGTATTAAGTGGTCGATATCAACACTAGTTGTCGTATATTATATATATGGATTGAATGGGAGTTGGTCGTTATGGGAACGCCAACTAGGGTTATTCTTTGATTGAGATTTTGTTGAGTATAATTCGTGTCTACCTAAAGCGTGTGTTTCAAGTGTTAAAGCGTGAGTTATTCAATGTTATGAGTCTTATTCATGGGATGGTTGGGAAAGTAATTTACCACGCTTAGGATTTTAATTTATCTGTTTTGTTTATTTTTCATTTTACACCAATTTGTATCCCAAATATTATCCATACCTTACATCATTCTTTATCCAAACCTTTGATTTATTGAGATTAGGGATTTGAGCAATCTTAAGTATCGTAGTCGTGGATTCGGCTATGTATTTATGATTTTTTCCCCTTTTTGATATAATATTATTGGTGAAGATTACTTGGTCCTAACTTTAGCCCATTCGAGTTAAGGATTTGAGCAATTGCAAGTATCGTGGTCGTGGATTCGATCATGTATTTGTGATTTTGTCACCTTTTCTGGAATTTGAGATCGATAGAGATTCAAAAGAATGATCAACCCTTAACCAACAAACCCTTTTTACCGCTTTAGACTTGTTATTCCTTGGCTTTAGTGGGGGAGATGCGTATACTTGCCAAGCTTATGATAGAATATTCGTCACGACTGGACAGTTAAATGATTAGATTTGCTTTTATCGAAGTATTTTATTTTATCTCTAATTCATTAAGTGTTTGGTTGTGCAATTATGACAAAAACGAATGCATTCTTAAATATAAAAATAAATCCTAATTTCTTTTAGGATACATTTTCATAAGATTATTTCTAAGGTTTACTTGGGGACAAGTAAAGTTCAAGTGGGGGGATATTTGATGAACTCAAATAAGTACATTTTATCATCATAATTTATCCTATTTATTTGACTTGTTTTATTATATTATATATGAGAATTGATACGTTAATGTTTACTTTTGTAATTCTCAGGTAAAAACAAGTATTATGTGAAACTTGGCGATTTTGGACTAATTATGGAGCAAAACAAGCAAGATGTTTAGAGTCTACTGAAATGTACAAGATCAAGATCATTCTGCTCCAGATACGCCGCAACCTACTTCTTACATACGGCGTATCACTATCAAGATTTCACAAGCTACGATCCAAGACAGCAAGGACATGCGCCGCACAGAGAAATGGAGTTACGCCGCATCTTAAGGCGGTGTACGAATATTCCTGAATATATTAATCTTGGACCCCACGCGAAGTTAAGTCAATGCGCCGCATCTACTTATCCTATGCGCCGCATCTAACCCTCAGACAGAAACTATAAATACCCCAAGGCCAGACGAATTTCGGAATCCTACACACTAAGCTTTCGAAGACAGAAGAACTCTAGGAGACGAATTCAGACGTGTTAGTAGCGCAAGACACGCCCTAAATGAAGATACAAGAGCTTTAAGAAGGTCCTGCATGTATTCAATTCATTAAGTAGTTTTGTTTTATTGTATTAGTACACTTTAATTCATCAGGATTGATGGGCCGATTCCATGTGACTACGGAAAACCATGGGCACCCCTTAAAATTGCTTTCCCATTAATTAAAGTTTATATGTTGATGTCTTTGGTGACTTTTATTAGTGCATTGATAACCTCTGTGTCTAGCTGAGCATTGCTTGGGTCGCCATGCCCCTTCCTCGCCTTTTTATTCTATCGTTTCTAGGATAGTGGGATAGACATAAGTGATCATTAAGGGTTTACTCACCGATAAGATTAGAGCCAACGAGAAAGGGTTAATTACATACACTTCATATAAAACTAGCAATAAAACAAGTGACAAGCTACTTAATTATCAGGACAGGTCTTCTTATTGTCTCAAGTATCTATCTTTGTACGTGTGTGCTAATCGCTGATTCGTGCTCATTAGTTTAGTTTATATTTAATCATTACCAAACCGTGCCAGTCTCTCAGGCTGACCCCCCTTGCGTTAGATTAGATTGTATAGCTAACTTAGGATATTAAGATACTGATCAGAATAACTAGATAATACGTTCCACTCTTAGTGATCCACACTCTACTTACCATTATATTCATACTGACCGGGTACACTGCTCTTTAAAGTGTGTGTTTTATTGATAAGTCGGCTAAATATAAATTTAAAACTTGAGTAGGCATTAATACTGCTAAAACCACAACAACGTCACGCGCGCACCAACTCTTTGGGGCCGCTACCGTGGATATAAAAGAATTAGAGCAATACACACGCACACATCAATTAGTTCATTTTTCTGTATTTGTGTGATTGAAATATTAAGCTTAGTAGTCAATTGCGTCCCTAAATAACCCTATTTTATTTGCAAGAAATACAAGTAATGGCAGATTCTCCAAAAAAAAAAAAAAAAAAAAAAAAAAAAAAAAAAGGATTTTAGCAAACTAAAAGTCTCCGACGATATGATTGACTATGTCATTGCTACTTATGGGAATAAGTGGGATATAGAAGATGAAATTGCTGATTTGATACTTGAAGACTTGTGGAAAAAATATAGGAATAAGGAGGTTGCGAAAGGTTAGACTTAATGATTAAAAAGTAGGATAGGAGTAATGGCTAAACTCTGTTGTCTTTCTGTTTTTGCTATCTTTCCAGATACCAACTCTAAAGGAAAAGAGGTTGATGTTATCATTATTTCAGACACATCTGATGATGATTTTGGGTTGTTGTCTTCTAAGAATACTACTTCCACATCAAGGGGTAGAAAGGGAAAGTCTTCCACCTTGAAAGGTTCCACTCCCCAAGCTTCCAAGGCTTCCACTCCCAATGCTTCCAATACACAACTTGTTAGCACCCTTGTTCATAAAAGTCCAAAACCAAGGGAAATGGTTACAAATGTTGTACTTGGTCTTGTTGCGGTTGTGGGAAGCTACAGCAGAAAGAGGAAAGAGTGGTATTTGCCTCCCCCTAAGGAGCTCAAGTCTCCCCCAACGAATATGAAGTCTCCTATCAAAAAGTTCACCTATTATTTTTAGTTTTTTATGTAATGAAGATGTTAATTTTTTTGGATGATGATGGCTACTCAAAATGATGGTTATTAAGATGTATATTTTGCTGTATATGTTATAACTAGTTGCTGATGTATGTATGTTTTGGTTTTGTTGTTTCTATTTTATCAGTTTGCATTTGCATATGTAGTTTAGGGGGCTGTTTAGAATAACCAATTTTGACTTATAAAGTTAACATATACCAAAAAATTATAAACTAAAGTGTATTATTATAATCTTTTAAAACATCCTTTGTTTGCATTTCTAGTTTTGCTTTTGCTGTTTACATTTTTCAGTTTGCAATTGCATATGCAGTATAGTGGATTGTTTGGAATAACCAAATTTGACTTTTAAAGTCAACAGATACAAAAATAAAGTAGTAACCAAACCGCATTGTTATAACATATGAATTACAACATATCAGTTAAGTTACATTTACACTGAAAGACAACATAGCATTTCTTGCAGGTGATTCACTTGGTTAATTGACTAGCAGGTGAATCACTTGGTTTATGACTTGCAGGTTCATCACTTGGTGTTTGACTAGCAGGTTCTTCACTTGGTGTTTGACTTGGGCGTACTCCACTTGGTGTTTGAGTTGCAGTTGGTTCAGTTTCTTCATCACCACTGCCCAAGTAAGCACCAACTCTAGTAGATGCAGTAATATGTAAGCCAACTACATATCCACTACTATCTTTTTTAGTTGTGTTTTCCCTTGTAACACCACCTCTACCAGTATAAGATGTGTTTCCCCTTCTGTCAAGGCACACTGGACAAACATACCACATGAAATTTGTATAAGGGGGATGCCTTACAAAAAAGCTCAATCCAGCCCTGTTTTCACTTTGAACCCAACAGTCAATGCATACCATTTGACAACCACTTTGTGCATCCATGGTGAAAAACATTTGATATGATAAAGAATTGATGATAAGTGGGGTATTATATAATGCAGGAAAAAAAAGGATTTAAGATTGTACAATGTGATTGTTGAACAACTAGATGGGATTAAAGACAACATAAATGCTTACAATGGAGCCAAAACATTGAGATTTTGAAATTTTGACTATTGCATCCTAGGACCATTTAGGACAACCATTTTTTTTGCAAGAACTAACACCATTTAGGACAACCATTTTTTTGCAAGAAACATTGTGTAATCTATATTGAGCCCAAAGTCTTTCCAATAATCTGCCTCTTCCCTTGCTTCCATTTCTGCTTCTTTTCTTGCTCTTTCCTCTTCAAATTTTTTGAACATTCTCTCCTCTTTCAAAAACTGCTGGAATGCTTCTTCATCCATCCTTGTCTGCTCTTCTTCTTGATCCAACCTTCTATGTTCTTCTTCTTGAAAAAAAGAGCTTCAAGAAACTCTTGTTCCATAGTCTGCCTTATCTCATCTTCATCCATCCACTGCAAAAAAGTAATAGATGCATACATCAACTCCAATGTAAACACACAAGATCCTCAGTGATTCATATGATAAATATATGCATACCTATTGCCTTCTACCATCACAATGCATTTTTCTTCCTCGTATGTTACTTTCCTTTGGTGCTTTTGGAACTTGTTCCTTGTGACACTTACTCTTATTATGTCCAATGGTATGATAATTAGAGCATTTGATCTGTTTACAAGATCTAGATTTACCCATTCTTAAGCAATTTCAGTGAAAAAAGACTTTAGTGTTTTTGAATTTGAATTTGGGGATAATTGTGGTAAAAAAACACTCGTACTTATAAATGCATTCCTACACTTTATGGTAACTTGACCAAATGATATGGGACGAAAATAGTAACCTTGTATGTATACACTGTTTCAGCAATGACCAAACATCTAACAACAATTAATATAACCAAGACAAGCTATAAAAAAAATGCAGAATAATATAAAGAGATCTTCATTCATTCCATAAAATATTACTATACATGATGATAGATGATTTAGTAAAATACAATTTCATAAAGCCTCAAAAGACAACAAACGTTAAACACTTCATGTGCTTCCATTACTGCTTAACAACAAAATCAGGTAGTCCTAAGAACATCAAGGAAGTTATTCCTGTCCAACACCTGAGCATGGGTTTCAGAAATCAACTTCTTAATTTCCAAAACCTTGAGCACATTTTTCTTTTGAACCTTGTGAAGATCCTGTGCAACCTTGTACGTCATAGTCGATGGACGATATTCTTCAAGTTCAGTTATGAACTCTTATGTTTCTTTTATAATACCAACCAAATCAACATATGAATTTTGGAGCCCCTTGACAAAATGATCCTTGTCGTTCTCCCTTTGATAGTAAATAGCAATTGAATCAAACATGCAGTAAGAATCTGCAGCGGCGGCTAGTTCTTGTAGACGTGGGAAATTGGACATTTTGTTGTTTTTTTAGGGTTGGGAACTCTCTTGAATGTGTTTTGGGTATGCAAATGATTTATGGTATGGTCCCTTAAATAGAAAAGGCAAAGATGACCATACGAATTCGGGGACCAAATGTGACATAAGTCGATCATAAAGAGTAAAGTTATTAAATGGAGGGAAATTTAAGTATAAAAACGGCAAGATTGGCAAGGTTGGGGACCAACTATGAAATTATGAAAACTTCCCCAATACGCTTAACTTATTTATTTTGGGTGCTACCCAATAAACCCGACCCACTAAACCCTCAAAAGATCAAAATACCCGATTCAGAGGAAACCAACGTCATTCCACATTGTGAGTTACACACACACACACCAACTCATAGCACAACTCATTCGCAAAATGGAAATGAGCATATTTGTGGCAACGTTTAATGATATAGAACCAGAAGAAGAAGGAGAAGTGTTGTTTCAGATTCACGCAAACGGGATATTTGAATATACCCCACTCATGTATGAAGGAGGATCCCATATTTGTGTTAGTGCTTTTAGCTGTGATAGGGATATCTTTAGTTCAACCCTTGATAATCTTTTATCAGAGATTAAGGAACCAAAATGGGTGCTGTTTTTCTGTGATCCAAAAAAATCCCTAGAAAATGGTTTGCAATTGATTAATAGGGATGAGAATGTTCTTAAGCTGTATGAGTTGGCGGAAACACATGAGTCAGTTGATATCTTTGTTGCTCATAAGCCCCAAATGTTAGCAGTATTTTACTTGAAAAACATTGGTTTTGAGATTGTAGGTTGGGTAGAGGAAGATGCTAACTTTAGAATGTCAAGTGGAAGACCTTTAGGACTCGACGTAAATGGAAGGGGATAGATAAGATCAAAATGCAAGCGAGTGTAACCAAAATGCAAACAGGGCAAGGTGGTGTTGTTATCAAAGAGGAAAATGTGTTTTTCATGACAAAAGGGAAAATATTAAGGGAAAAGGAAAGCTGCTTCAGGAAGAGGAAGTTTTGCAACAGGAAAAGGGTGAGGAAGTTGTAAAAACTTATAAGCGAGGTTTTGATGGGAAGGGGAAGGCCATAATGGTTGAGTATCCTGGTTTTGATAGTGAAAACATGGCTGCTGGTGATCGTGTTGAAAACAATGCTGGTGGTCTTGTGCCTAGTAGTGTTAAAAAACCTTTTAAAAGTATTGAAAGGATTACCAACTGCGTACTTGCCCTTTTTCCAACAAGCAATCCTAGGTAAGGTTTCAATGTTGAATTGCATGGCTTGTGTTTTATATTTTGTAACTTCAATTATACCTTATCTAACTTGAATATTTGGTGTTTTGATACTTGTTTTTCCAGACACAGTTGCAGTTTGAGCATCAGTGTAAGGTTCAATGTTTTGTTTGTTGATCATCCAGTTCCAGTATGTAGCATCATTAGAAGGTTCATCTGGTGAAGGTTGTTCAGTGGAAGCTGCATCATATTTTCCATTTTTGTGAATTATCAGTAGAACCTTGTATCAAACAATGAATCTATATTTTAAGTCATTTTCATGTTGTATCAGACAATGTTTCCCCAGTTGACTACTATAAGTCAACTTGCTAAATGGTTGGTTATGTTACAATATGTGTTTGTTTGTCTTATAGGTTATATTCTGTGTGTACATATTAGTTTGTCAGTAGATGATGAACTCAAATAAGTACATTTTATTACCGTCATTTATCCTATTTATTTGACTTGTTTTATTATATTATCTGTGAGAATTGATACGTTAATGTTTACTTTTGTAATTCTCAGGTAAAAACAAGCATTTGGTGAAACTTGGCCATTTTGGACTAATTATGGAGCAAAACAAACAAGAAGTTAAGAGTCTACTAAAATGTACAAGATCAAGACTATTCTGCTCCAGATACGCCGCATCTTGCTTATTACATACGGCGCATCACTATCCAGATTTCACAAGATACGATCCAAGATACAAGAGGACATGCGCCGCATCTATAAATGGAGTTACGCCGCATCTTCTGGCGGTGTACGAATATTCCTGAATATATTAATCTTGGACCCCACGCGAAGTTAAGTCAATGCGCCGCATCTACTTATTAGATGCGCCGCATCTTACCTCAGACAGAAACTATAAATACCCCAATGTCAGACGAGAAAAAGAGACTTTTGGTACGTACGATATTCAAAGGACAGAAGCCCTAGGCCGAATTCAGTCGTGATAGCAGCACAAGACACACCTAGAACGAAGATACGAGAGCTGTAAGAAGGTCCTGCATGTATTCAATTCATTAAGTAGTTTTGTTTTATTGTATTAGTACACTTTAATTGATCAGGATTGATGGGCTTGTGATCATGGATTTAACCATGCACTTCGACTCCCCTTAAAATTGCTTTCCCATTAATTAAAGTTTATATGTTGATGTCTTTGGTGAATTTTATTAGTGCATTGATAACCTCTGTGTCTAGCTGAGCATTGCTTGGGTCGCCATGCCCCTTCCTCGCTTATTTATTAGATCGCCTATGCATTCTATCGTCTGTAGAAAAGTAGGAAGAAAGATAAATGGGATAGTCATAAGTAATCATTAAGGGTTTACTCGCCGATAAGATTAGAACCAACGAGAAAGGACTTAATCTCGGTGCGTTGCATCGAACTATACACTTCGTATAAAACTAGCAATAAAACAAGTGACAAGCTACTTAACTATCAGGACAGGTCTTCTTATTGTCTCGAGTATTTATCTGTGTACGTGTGTGCTATTCGCTGATTCGTGCCTATTAGTTAGTTTATTATTTAATTGCAACCAAACCGTGCCAGTCTCTCAGGCTGAACCCCCTTGCGTTAAATTAGGTTGTATAGCTAACTTAAGATATTAAAATACTGATTAGAATAACTAGATAATACGTTCCACTCTTAGTGATCGACACTCTACTTACCATTATATACATACTGACCGGGTACACTGCTCGTTAAAGTGTGTGTGTTATTGATAAGTCGGCTAAATATAAATTTAAAACTTGAATACTGCTAAAACCACAACGACATACCGTGGGTATAAATTAGAGCACTCGCACGCACGCATCAAGTTTTTGGCGCCGTTGCCGGGGAGTGAATTGTTATTATCTGTTAATTTGATTAGTATTTTAATTAGGTTTTTCTTTTTAATTTTTAATCTAACCGCTGACTGTGTTGTATATTAGGTTAATTTGCATTCATTGTATTATTTGCATTTTTTTTGTTTTGTGTGTTATTTGTTTTCTTTTATTTTTGTTTGCTTTTGGTTTGTTTTTATTTGTTTTTTATTTTTCGTATTTTCTGTGTTCTGCTATCGTTGTACTGAGCTTATTCAAACGATACGGCGCATCTGATTTCTCAGATACGGCGTATTGCGTTTAATTTTTATAATACAACGCGTTTAATTAATTCGATACGACGCATCTTTTCCCCAAGATAAGGCGTATCTGTTTTTGATAAATTTTTTTTTTCTAAACGTTACGCGATACGACGCATCTATTTTAGCCGATACGGCGCATCTATTATTTTAATTTAAAACAGTTTTCGAATTATTAAACAGATACGACGCATCGATCTCCGTCGATACGGCGTATCTTCTGAATCAAAAATCTTGTATTTTGAAATGTAACGAAAATACGGCGCATTAACTTTTATTAATACGACGAATATAATTTGATAAATATAGTTGATTTTTGATATTTACCTTGATCGGTCCGCTACTCTCGTGCACAGGTTCTTTATTTTCAGGATAAATGATGACTCAAGCATCACCATGAAAGATTACATTCTGAACCAAACAGAGAGACGCTAGCTGGAGTGATCGAACTTAAGACGACTTGAGTGGGAAAAACTCGGTACTGGTAACATTGAACGTCTTAAATTCTTGAAATATAATTCCAGGTAAACTCTTCGATAATTCAACCAGCCCAAAGGAAAGTTCTCTACAATATAATCTCAGTTTTATTATCCATATTATACGTCTGATTCAAATTGTAATCTTAATTTTGTATGCTTAATAACGATATTTGTTCCTAACCTCGGAATAAATCCTTATCCACTAAACAATAAGATTACAATTATTAATAAAATGTTTATGCCTATTGCTCTTATTTTGAATTCATTTATATCATATGGTATGACCGTTTAACCCCAATTTGATGTATAAAGAATTGTGTTGCGGAGGCCAAGGTACGTTCCTCATTTAAATTTCGTTCACTAACATAGCGATACGGCGGATCTAAATATCCCAAGCGCTGTATCTCTGACCAACTAGGACTCATTGACTAGTCAACGAGATTAAATAGATACGGCGCATTCCAATTTTTCAATACGGCGCATCGTTTTGCCCTATAAATACGACGGGAATGCGCTGGATCTAAAATTTTTACCACAAAATCCTCACACAGTTAAGAACATACACGCAGTAAAATTATACTCTAATTCCGAGCATTTTTCTAAAATCCACCCTCTAATCCGATCTATTATCCTTCACCTAATCATACAATTAAGGTAATTATTCTATTTCGATTTAATCCTGTTTAATATGAAAATTAGGGTTTATGTGATTAATTCGATTAGGGCATAAATGATATAGAGATATGATTAGGACTTGTATTAGATGATCTCCCCCGTATTTAATTTGCATAAATCATCGAATTTCTAGCCTAGTTTGATTTGAATGTAAATTAGGGTTTTGAACTCGATTTTGAATTTTAGTGGGAAAATGGATTAGTAGTGGTGTAATGAGCTCTTAGAACTTTTATAATGGGTAAATGAAACTGTGATATTAAGTGGGAGTTTACGTCACGGATACGGATTCTTGGAAAGCATGCCTGACCCCCTTTATTTTATACTGATATGCTTTTAGATGCGGCGCAATTAGGTTAATTGAAGCGGCGTAACGACCTATTTCCAAATTAATAAAATTCTAGATACGCCGTATTACTTAATATAGATACGGTGCATCTCCATACGCCGTATCTCATTTCTTGCTCCGCATCTCTTATATTTTGTGCAGATACGCCGCATTGATTAAAACAGATGCGCTGTATCTACCTTACTTGCAGACTGTTTACTAACTTTGAAAATTTATTTCAGATGGCATTACCAGAGGCTGCACAAAGACATCAGTGGCTACGTTTCGAGAATATGGGACTGACTCCTGGCACTTTGGATGATTACTTGCGGAGACTAGAATCGATTTACTTTAAGAGAATATTTAGGGTCTAGGTTTTGGATTTTGCTGATGTGGGATTGATTGGGGGAGGGCATGCTGCTGAGAGTTTACGACGTAGGATGGAGATGGTAGTTACTGGTGATGATGAGGAGGTGGTGTTCAGATCTTTTGCTTGGGAGAGATTGTTCAGGATTGACGAGCCCTTGGTAAAGGAGCTCATGATGGAGTTTTTCAGTACGGTCTACTACAGAGAGACGGATACTGGATTGGATATTGATGACACCCTTGTGTTTAGACTGGGTGGGGTGCCGAGGCAGATGTTTATGAGACAGTTCAGTTTGGCTATGGGTTTGCACACGGTTGAGGAGCTTGAGTCAGATGGGTTTGCCAGATATTGGGATGATAGTTTGAGGGTGGTCCCTGACAGGGCATTATTCGGTGACTACTGGGATAGGATTTCTTCGGTGGGTGACATCGTTACTTCTACCCCCTCTTACACTTTGATCAGGGAGCCCATGAGGAGGCTGTGCCACCGTCTGATAGCACTTACCATAGCTGGGAGAGGTCAGTCACCTGAGAAGGTGACCACTCTGGACCTCTTCCTCTTGAGGAGCATGGATGAGGGGTTGTCGGTGAACATCCCCCACTTTTTGGCACATTACCTCCACTGGTCAGCTGCAGGGAGAGATAGGAGGAGTCATATGACTGGCGGGCATTTTGTTTCTAGGCTGGCCCGCCATTTTGGAGTGATTGGAGAGGAGATTCCAGCAGGGCTGGAGGTTGTGGTGACCCATCTCCCGGTTATTGACAGGGATTATTTGGTTAGACTTGGGATCTGTCAGTTGGCTATGGGAGATTACGTTTGGGTAGAATTGGGGCCCGCTAGAGCTGCAGGGCCAGAGGCGGAGCAGGGAGGTCCCCAGGGAGCTCCGGCTGCTGCTCCAGCCCATCAGGAGGAGCCACAGGCACCAGTACCCCCATCAGTACCTGTACGCACGGTGAGTCAGAGAGTTGAGGCAGTCGAGGGAGAGCTGAGAGCCTTGAGAGGCGTTGTAGATGGTATGAGGAGGGACTCAGAGTGGCTGGTTACGAGTGTGAGCCTACTTTTGGAGCAGCAGGGTATTACCCACACTCGTCCGGATGGTACTCATGTTGCAGGAGTGACACTTGCATACACTCGTAGAGTCCGGGCTAGGACTGATGATGCCAGCACTTCGGGGACCCACCCACACGACCACACTGACCCTTGATCTCTTGATTCTACGTGTTTATTGATATTGTTCCATGCATATTATTATTATTCTTTTTGGATTGTATTAATCGATATTATCATTTATGCATTTGATGTTTTAGTTTATATTTCTTAATATGCTTGACAAAGACTGGCATTAAGTTCAGCATGAGAGTACGAGAGGACGTGATAGATGAACCATGGAATGAGCCATATTACAACAGACTGTTAGCAGTCTGGCTGGTGAACACATGCGCCGCATCTCGTAAACAGATGCGACGCATCCTATCCTTTATTTCGTTTTATTTTATTTTTATTTCAGGCCGCAGAGGATACGGCGCATCTCAATCCTGAGATGCGACGCATCTCCTGCACTGGTCATATCTTACTTTATTTTTCTGCATTTTTTACTTTTCGACTTTAAAACTTTTTATCAGTTTATTTTAATGCGGCGCATCCCTGGTTAAGGATGCGGCGCATCTTCTATTCTGATTCGTAATTATTCCAGGATCGATACGGCGTATCTTCTTCCATAAGATACGGCGCATCGACTGACCTGATGATTTTCAGTTTTAATTTTTTATGTTTTATTTTTCCTAACTACTAATGTATTATGCAAGTTTGAACTTTCTTAACTTAGGTGTGTTTAAAGTCTTGGTGGTATTATAGATTCCTGCATTTCTTGTGGATACATCGATTATAAAGCTTATACGTTCTCATCCACAAGAAAGATGATTTTTGCTCTTATACTAATGGAGGATCATACCGAGCAAATCTCAGGGGAGTTTTTCTGTTCTAATTCTTTTATTTTCCAGTTTTTAACCTTTGATACAAACAACGAGGACGTTGTTTAACTTAAGTGGGGGGATTGGAGAATTAGAACACTTAACACTTACTTGTCCTAAACTTTTCAAAATATGCTTAAAATGTGCTTAATATATCAAAATTAAAAATTTTTAGCATGTTTTTGTTTGAGATCTAAGTTGCATAGCTGCACACATGACGTTATTTTCAAAAATTGTGATTTTTCAAAATTCACAAATCTATGAGTGTGCCGGTGACTTGTAAACTTTAGAACTTGGCTTGTATACTATTCGAGACCACCATAATAAGTATTATTTTATATAATTGGAATGACTTGTCTAAATTGGTAAATTTCTAGGATTACACCCAAATAGCCTTTATATGTTATGTGTTATTAGCTAACTACACTGGTTAGTTAACCCCCCGTATAAACCCTTTTGTTACTCTCACTTTTAGAGTAAGATACCCCTAGAAAAACACTCAGAGCCATTCCTTTCGTTTCTTACACCTTTGTTAAAATGTTTCGTTACACCCTTACACCTTAGCCTACCCTGTAGATTAAAATCCGTGGTTGGTTAATTGCTTCAGGCAAAGTGTGTTTCCTTACATTACCTGTGTTCGCGTGCGTAATTCATTATCTATGGTTAGGTCGGGAAATTGCACAATGCAATTGGAGTGAAAGTAAATATTGTATATCTTTGAGTCTTGTTTTTCGTGTGTTTACTACTTTCACTATTACCGTGATTTCTGAAGTTATGAAAAGTATGGAAAAATTATCCAGAATTATCATTATAGTGATGTGGTGAAATTTTACACATCCATGTTTATTTCAAGTCAAAAAAAAAAAAAAAAAAAAAAAAAAAAAAAAAAAAAATCGAAAAAAAAATTGAAAAGAAAAAGAAAAAGGAAGAGTTGGAAGTTTGTTTTAACCAACTTATGTAAAGTTGTGTATTAAGTGGTCGATATCACCACTAGTTGTTATATATTATATCTATGGATTGAATGGGAGTTGAACGTTATGGGAACGCCAACTAAAGGTTATTCTTTGATTAAGATCTTGTTGAGTATAATTCGTGTCTACCTAAAGCGTGTGTATCAAGTGTTAAAGCGTGAGTTATTCTATGATATGAGTCTTATTCATGGGATGGTTGGGATAGTGATTAACCACACTTAGGATTTTAATTTATTTGTTTTGTTTATTTTTCATTTTACACCAAATTGTATCCCAAATATTATCCATACCCTATATTATTCTTTATCCAAACCTTTGATTTATTGAGATTAGGGATTTGAGCAATCTTAAGTATCGTAGTCATGGATTCGACTATGTATTTATGATTTTGTCGCCCTTTTTGATATAATATTATTGGTGAAGATTACTTGGTCCTATCTTTAGCCTATTCGAGTTAAGGATTTGAGCAATTGCAAGTATCGTGTTCGTGGATTCGATCATGTATTTGTGATTTTGTTGCCTTTTCTGGAATTTGAGATCGATAGAGATTAAGGAGAATGATTAACCCTTAACCTATAAACCCTTTTTACCGCTTTAGACTTGTTATTCCTTGGCTTTAGTGGGGGAGATGTGTATACTTGCCAAGCTTATGATAGAATATTCGTCACGACTGGACAGTTAAACGATTAGATTTGCTTTTATCGAAATTATTTTATTTTACTTCTAATTCGTTAAGTGTTTGGTTGTGTGATTATGACAAAAATGAATACATGCTTAAATATAAAAATAAATCCTAATATCTTTTAGGATACATTTTCATAAGATTAATTCTAAGGTTTACTTAGGGACAAGTAAAGTTCAAGTGGGGGGATATTTGATGAACTCAAATAAGTACATTTTATTACCGTCATTTATACTATTTATTTGACTTGTTTTATTATATTATCTGTGAGAATTGATACGTTAATGTTTACTTTTGTAATTCTCAGGTAAAAACAAGCATTTGGTGAAACTTGGCGATTTTGGACTAATTATGGAGCAAAACAAGCAAGAAGTTAAAAGTCTACTGAAATGTAAAAGATCAAGACTATTCTGCTCCAGATACGCCGCATCTTGCTTATTACATACGGCGCATCACTATCCAGATTTCACAAGATACGATCCAAGATACAAGAGGACATGCGCCGCATCTATAAATGGAGTTACGCCGCATCTTCTGGCGGTGTACGAATATTCCTGAATATATTAATCTTGGACCCCACGCGAAGTTAAGTCAATGCGCCGCATCTACTTATTAGATGCGCCGCATCTTACCTCAGACAGAAACTATAAATACCCCAATGTCAGACGAGAAAAAGAGACTTTTGGTACGTACGATATTCAAAGGACAGAAGCCCTAGGCCAAATTCAGTCGTGATAGCAGCACAAGACACACCTAGAATGAAGATACGAGAGCTGTAAGAAGGTCCTGCATGTATTCAATTCATTAAGTAGTTTTGTTTTATTGTATTAGTACACTTTAATTGATCAGGATTGATGGGCTTGTGATCATGGATTTAACCATGCACTTCGACTCCCCTTAAAATTGCTTTCCCATTAATTAAAGTTTATATGTTGATGTCTTTGGTGACTTTTATTAGTGCATTGATAACCTCTGTGTCTAGTTGAGCATTGCTTGGGTCGCCATGCCCCTTCCTCGCCTATTTATTAGATCGCCTATGCATTCTATCGTCTGTAGAAAAGTAGGAAGAAAGATAAATGGGATAGTCATAAGTAATCATTAAGGGTTTACTCGCCGATAAGATTAGAACCAATGAGAAAGGACTTAATCTCGGTGCGTTGCATCGAACTATACACTTCATATAAAACTAGCAATAAAACAAGTGACAAGCTACTTAACTATCAGGACAGGTCTTCTTATTGTCTCGAGTATTTATCTGTGTACGTGTGTGCTATTCGCTGATTCGTGCCTATTAGTTAGTTTATTATTTAATTGCAACCAAACCGTGCCAGTCTCTCAGGCTGAACCCCCTTGCGTTAAATTAGGTTGTATAGCTAACTTAAGATATTAAAATACTGATTAGAATAACTAGATAATACGTTCCACTCTTAGTGATCGACACTCTACTTACCATTATATACATACTGACCGGGTACACTACTCGTTAAAGTGTGTATGTTATTGATAAGTCGGCTAAATATAAATTTAAAACTTGAATACTGCTAAAACCACAACGACATACCGTGGGTATAAATTAGAGCACTCGCACGCACGTATCAGTAGACATTTATAAAGTCAAACTAACCCAATGCTAAATGACATGGTATAATCACCACAAACGATCACCCTTTTGTATCAGCAAAACCAAACACAGTGGGCACTTAACATCTGATGCATGGAACATATGTTCAAACCATACCGAGTAATTGTAAAGGTTACATGTGTTCAAAATGCAAATGCTTTAGATATTTTGACATCAATTCCAAAATGCAAATGCTAATCCAAACACCCACTATATTACAAAAGGCAAATCGTTTAGTGACTTACACATCTAATAGTCAAACTACCAAATTGACTTGTAAAAGTCAAAGTAACCAATTACCAACAACAAGCAAACTTTTGATTACCAAATACTATCAGTTAGTAAAAACCCAAATTTTTATTGATCGGTTTCATGTTGACAACCATTACAAATTTCCTATCATCTAAGCATACAATTAGCTAGAACCACAACTTTTAGTGTCATCCCGTTCCTTTTTTTCCTTCATTTCCCTTACACTATGTTCTCAAGATTTTTTTTTTGAAATGAAAGGGAGTGAAATGGAGTGAAACAAAATAATGTTGTGTTCTTGAGTTTTTTTTTTCAATGAAGGAAAGAAAGTGGAGTGAAGAGGAAAGGTATGAAAGTCTTTGTATTTTTTATCTATAATGTTTTATTCCATAAGTGGAATGAAAGTTGAGGACCCACCACTTTTTATCACTTTCTTTACTTTTCTTTACCTTACTTTCTTTACTTTAGTTTCTCTTCAAAAAACAAACTTGAGAACATACTATTAGAACTTTATACACAGCTCCAAGATTCTTAATCATTGTTTCCAAATCAGAAACCTTTGATAACCCGATGTCAGCAGCCTCTTCCTTCTCCTTTTTAACACCCAAACAGTCTTCATTGGAGCAATCCTCTTTCCTCAACCCACTGTACAAAACCTTCCCCTTATCATTTTGTGTCATTGTTAGTGATTTGGGTTGAATGTGTGTTGCTGGTAATTAGGGTTTTATAGAATTTAAGCAAGAGGGAAACAATACTACGGTACAACTTTGGGTTAGATTTAACTAACATATAGTTACAATTGTGGTTGGACTATTATGCCCTTGAAAATATAACGCAAAACGTGCGTTGACCTCAGCATTACGGGTCAAGGGACGCAATCGGCCTCAAAAACCCAACTTTTGGACTCACGGCGATGATTTTCCCAAGTTTGAGGCCCAGGCGATGCTTTTGGAAAAGTTTAGAGACCAACAGTGTATTTTTGTCAATTATTAATCAATATTTACTACCTATATAAAACAAGGTTTTGAAAAGCAATCTCATTCTCAAAATATTTTAAAACTTGCCACCTGTAAATTCAACCTCATCCGACGGTCCTGGATCAATATTATAACTAAAGTATAAATATGGCATACTATTCACCATAGACCTTTAGGGGTCCATTTGGTTTAGGTAAGCCCAAACCCGAAATAAGCGGTTTGGGCCCCGTCCGGATCCGAGGTAGTATACCATACCTCCCTCTCTCATTCAACGCCGCTCTGACTAAAACTCACCACCGATACAAAACCGTCCGGCCAAGACCGACCCGCTCCGAAACCGAAGGATCTATAGTGTTTTTTGTGAGTAAATCTACAGTAGAATCTACTGTACATCAATATTAAAATGAGGGCACAGTGTTTTGTGAGAGGAATGAAAAGCGTGGTTGTGTGATTGCATTTGTTACCATCTACAGTTGCTTGGTTTTTTATCGCCACATCCTTTTTTAAGTGGTTTAGATAGATGAAGCTGCTTCTGGATTCTTCATAAGCACACACACCAACCAAAATAAGAGATTGGTTTTTGGTGATTTTTGGTGGTTTTTTATTTCGTTAATGGTTTTGTGAGGTTGTTGATGATTAAGGATATCTTGAACACTGGAATAAATTTAGGTAATTATTATGATTTATTTTATCTATTTTGCTTCAATGGATTTGCACTCACGTATACCTTTTTTTTGTGATGTTGTTGGGTGGTCATTAAGAGTTTGGAATATGCATGTAATGTGTTGGAATTTCATGAGTTTCGGTTTAGTTGTGTTTAATTTTGGGGGTTTTGAAATTTAGGGTTTCAGTTGGGGAAAATTGTTGTTATGATTTTCATTTTTTTTCCTAGTATGAGGTGGTGAAAACTAATGAATTAGGGGAAAATGATGAGGCTGTGGAAGAAATAAAAAACCAATTTGAAACAGAAAGATGGAGTCAAGGTCAGGTAAGACTTATGTCTTATGAATAAGCCATAAGCTTATCTAAGTTACCTTATAATCCTTTTGGATTGAAAACAAAAACTCAAAAATAAGGTTTTGGTACCCATCCGGCTGCTGGTCTTCCAACTGCTGTATGTTTGCGTTTTCTTTCTTTCTAAGACTACATAATTTAATAGATATTTGTGATACTAAAGTAAGAGCTGTATAGATTGTATATCGATTTCCGTTGCTTATTTGAGAATGCTTTTCCGCTCATGTGGAAATATGGTTGCATTAAGAATCCAAATTTAGCATTAATTGTTGTACTTATGAAGTTTCTCTTTGAACTGCTATCATAACAGGGTTTTTTCTATGATGCTTTATGTCGTGAAGTCGGCTAGACTGGTCAAGCCGCCCCGCTTGCTTGAAAGATCTTCTGGGATGAATGATGGTTTGAAAAAGAATTGGTCAATTTGAGCTACTCCTGATATTATGAGGTAAGCATTAGAACATTGACGTAGAATGACCGGAAACAAAATCCGAATGAACTTTTTTGGACATAGAATGACCTCCAACAAAAGCCAAATGAACCTTTTTTGGCTTTTGAGGTTGACAAAAATTTCATGCTTGCGCTATGATTAGGTTATGTGGTTTGGGGTGTTCATCGTGGCAGATGTATTACTAATATCGAAAGCATTTCCAATGTGGTATAGTTTTGACGGCGACACAGAAGCTAATAGGGATAAATAAATTGGATCGAAAGTATTGTTGCACCTTTATTTTGAAGGTACAAGTTGAAAATATTGATAATCGTGTCATCCTTTTTGCAGGTTACTAACGGAGCACTTGAGGCAGTCTCAAGATGGACGAGGTAGTTTAAGAGATTACCAAGAAGTTTATTTGATGGTATCTTTTTTTGTTCTTGCAATGCATCTAAAAGTGTGTATCTGAGATTATGGGTTTGCGGTGATTGGAAGAGCTAATGAGTAGGTAATATCATCTCTGTCTTTACTCTTTTATAAGGATTAGTTATTATAATAAAATCCCGATGCTGTGACTTTGAAGGAGTTGCTGTTGCAACCAACGTCTATGGCTAATGTTTATTGGTTTGTGAATATTTGCAGGTACATGGGTTCATTTTTTGAATTGTTAAACATCTTAGAAGATCACTCTATGTTTTGCTGTTGATATCTGTTTATAACGGGAGGACTTTAGGTGCGTTGTGTTTGCTAACATATTTTACTTAAGTATTACTGGTCTGTGTTTGCATACTTGCATCTTATGCGGCTTCTGTGAAATAAAATGATCTTTGACAAGGTTCAGAATGTTAAATGACGGTTCTTGATCGAATGGGGGAAAAACCATTTGTGGGGTGATTGGGTAAGCTTATTTGAAGGGTTTAATAGCTTATTGTACTTTCAAACACCCCATTCGATCATGAACACGTTATTTCAGTAACAAGTTTTAGGGGGTATTTTAAAAACCTTTGGAGGATCTTCGGGATATACAAACTCAAGTTGCTCTGTTCAGCGTCTATTTTACTAACATGCATACTAATGAATGAGGTGATTTGGGTCATAATTTAATTCAAACGGGTCACAAACATGTCTTTTCAGTTACAAAAGAAAATTGGCCCAGCTGGTCAAAACTTATACCAGCTAAAATTCGGTTTTATTATGGAGAGCATAAAAATCTCCCAAGTCGCGTCGGGGGTTTTTCCGTTAGATTTTGGCGTAAATATCAGTAGATGGTTCCCTGGGTATACTTTTCTTGATTTTTATTTCAGTTTCATTTCAGTGCTTTGCCTTTTTATATTTGTTTTAGCTGAATATATTCAATTATGTTTGTGGAAAGCATGTTAACGTGGTGTACGATTAAGCAACATTTTCGGTTTCACTTATAGAAGATTAAGAATTAAAGGTATGCTAATTTGTTTCAAAGTGTATTAAATTCTCAAATTTTGCCTGTTTTGATTCATTTGTTGGTAATATGTGTTTCACGCCTTTATATTTATATTGATTTGCTGCTAATACGTTTCAGGTTGCGGTTTGCACTATGACCTTTTATGCGTTTGAAAGAGTATGACCCTTTTGCTGCCCTTTATATTGCTTTAGAACTTTGTTGTTTCTTTTTTTATTTTTCAATTACGCAATTGCGGTTTGTTGCTCTTTGTTGGATATTTTGATTGTTTTCATTTATATGAATGAGATGGTAGCCTTTAAGCATAGGAATAGGATTTAGGCTAGACGTTAGGCTTTTGAATTGTTATCTAAAAACTTGGCTCTCTGACTATCAGAGGTATCAACTTGGTTTGGTCGTGTGCTTTATAAGTTGCTAGAACATAATGTACTCCTGGAAGAAGTGTTTGGATTTGCTTATTTTCAAAAAAAATTAACCGATCCACCAAAATGGGTGAACTCTAAAGTAAATGGTATTCATAAGTTGTTTTTTCGTCTCATAGTTAAGTTGCTATGTACAGGTTGGTTACAGATTAATTTTCCTTTTGTAAACTAATTTCGGCCAGATTTAGGTTAAAGCGGTTTCATTTCCTAAATGCAGTGCTTATTTACACGCTCACGCGCCCTGCACGGATTCTTAGCTATATGTTTTTGCGGTTTGGTTATGATAATGTCATGCATTATATGTCTTGAGTTTTCTTGACTGTGTATGAAAGTCGGATTTATAATTTGCTTATCTACTTCAGCCTCCAACACAATGCATAGACTCAATATAATAAGCAGAAAAATGTGAATTTATATTAGCTTTTACACATCTTAAGCTGATGGGCTCAGAAAATAAGACACGCTCATAAAGTAAGCTAACACAAACACCCCTTTACTACACTAGTTTTTATTTATGTTAAGGGAATCTTTGGGATTCATTATTTTTTTTTCTTAAAAATAAGTATTTCTTAGATAGTGTTTGCAATTTTATACTGAAAAGCATGTACAATCCTTTCAATCATTTGAAGTGTCTACTTATGCACACGACTTCTAAATTCGTTATTTCTATTAAACTATTTACTATGGAATACTTTTATTTTGACAAGCTAGTGGTTTTAACCATCTTTTTGAAAATTTAAACTGATAAAAGTGTTTGTGGATTGACCCAAATTGATGCGATCCGCATTAAAAGCACAGGTTTTCACTTCCAACTATTCTTCCATGTTTAGTGTTCAATGATGCATCATAGAAGACTAGAATCTATGTTGAGAGAGTTCCACTGTAAAATAGTCTGGCCGGTAAATTGTGTCATAGGAAGAATATGATGAAATGCCTTTTGTTAGTATACTCGATTAGACCATTTAAGTTGAGGCTGTTAGTAGTAGGGAGATAAGGAAAAAACTGAGACAGATGGCTACCAATTTCAGCAGGGTACTGGATGATGTGTCCATTACAGGTCTTACTTTTGGGTGGAAATTTGTTGCTGCAATTGAAGGCAAGCAAGTGGCTGCACAGGAAAAGCGGACCAACTTCGGTGTAGAGAAAGCTGAGCAAGACACACTAAGTGTCATCATCAGGTCAGACTTTTACATGTTTAAGTTAAATTTTGTGACTAGAGGTGGCAAACATGGGTGGGTCAGGATGGTTTCTCAAACACGAAATTGCATGTACTCCCTCCGTCCCAAAATATAAGTCCATTTTGACTTTTTCAATGTCTTTTTATTACAACTTTGACCTTAATTATTTTTTTTCGTGTTATATAATATATGATGCAAAATATATAAATGGACTTGTATTTTAAATACATTTTCATTGGTATATTTTTCATCAAGTATTATATAATACGAAAAAAAATAATTAAGGTCAAAGTCGGAAAGAAAAAACTTTGAAAAATCAGAAATGGACTTATATTTTGGGACGGAGGGAGTATTTGGCAAGTTAAAAATATCAGGCCCGGTTAACAAACATTATTTGGTTTCCTGAGTTCTTCATGGAAGGCCTTCAACCTCAGAAAGCTATGCTTTATCTTGACTTAATCACCAGGTGTACCTGACAAAGAACGAGCTCGCTCCATCTGTCGCTTCTTAACCGAGTAAATTCATTTCTGTAACCATTACTTTCAAACTTCATTGTGGTTGAAAGAGCTTATATAATTAAGAAAAAATGATAAAAGATCAAAGAGCTTATATTTACATTTAATGGGATCCGAGATAATCTAGATGAGACGCGTGGAAACCAAATAATCTTTAGTTGACTGATCTTTGGCTGTGATCTGCTACAAGCATCTTATTGTGTTTTATATTTCTGGATTTTGATCCGTATGAAGAGAATCTTGGGCTTGCTTCATTTAATGAGCTATAAGCTTAGATTGTGCGGAAGCTCTGAATGTCATTTGACTCATGCATTTAGGTCAATGCTCAGTCTAGAATGTAGGTAATCATCACATCCTTCCTTTTCTGAAATAAGTGTCATTAGTCACTCATATAGAGAGAAGCAGTTAGGAATGTGGAAGCTCTGAATGTCATTACACTTGCTTATAATCATATAGTCACTCATATAGAGAGAAACAGTTGGGAAAACTGAGCCCAAACATGTTTAATGAAATAAGTGTGGGTCAAATAACTTACTAGTTGTAGCATGATTAAGAGTGAACAAATATGTACTTGAAGTACGTCTTTACTAGTGCAGGTTTGGGATGATCAGCCACAAAGTGAATCACAAGTATTAAAGGAATATGAATGGATATCATGCATTAGCTTATGAACAACACTGAAATATTCTGACAGAGTTGTAAATTGGCGAATTGCTTATTGACGGTCACAATGGTCGAATGTGTATATTTAGTTGATTTACTAGATGACATGGTATAGGACTCGATTAAGGAAAAAACCGAGTTTTTTACAATGTTCTGAGGCTGGAATGAGTATGTAATGGAATTGCTTTTTAGGATGGTTATGTTAATGTTTCAGTTACCACTTGAATTGGTTCTTATATTACTTTTGACAGTTTCATCCTCAAATGTATAACAACTTTGTATTGAAAAATTAGTTTACTTTGCATAGCCTGTATACATAATGCAGAATAATATTACGGAAAATGCCCTGCAGCAACGCACGGACAAGTCCCCTCTTTGTTTTCTAAAAAGTAAATGCAACGATTTTGGGCGGAATCAATTTGGGCGGCATCATTTGGTATCACTTCATTGAAAAAAAAAAAGAACGCACTCAATCCTCTCCCTCTCAACATCCCTTTCTTCAAACCCTAACTGAAGCCCTTCAAACTATCACCTCCCCCGAATCAGTTAATCGCTAATTTTTGCCTACAAAACATTTATCAATAAAATAAACTAATCATTTAATCCCTACTGATAAAGTGATAAGAATTGATTTTGTTTCCAATACCAACAGATATCCCCATCAAGTAAACCAACTATGATTCAGAAATTCTCAAACAAAACGACGCATTTTTATTTTATTTTAAAGTTTTACATGTTTTGATTATCAAAGAAAATGATTTGGATGTTGAAGTTTTGTGATTGATTATGCAAAAATGACGTCATGATAGATCTGTGGCGGCTACATCTAACATATTTAGTTTTGTTTTATTAATTAAATTGGTTCTCATCTTTTTTATTTTAATGGATTTATGAATGTTTGATGAAGGTGTTCACCAAGTGTTTGATGAAATGTCTAAGAGAAGAATATAAAAAGACCTATTTCTTCTCCAGGTTGTTTCAGGTAGATTGATAAACGCTTATTCTACAAATTATTGGATGCTTGGAGTAACCTTTCGGTTATGAACTTATATATGATGAAATGCTAATTAGTGAATTTTTGTTTTAACACAAGAACCTGATAATGAGAAGCATGCGGTTATACCTACAAGTTTATTTGAGCTATCTATCATAATGTTTCATTGGTATTTTTATATATACTCATGAATGGGTTGGTTTGGTAATTGGATATTCTTAACAGGTAAAGAAATGGCATTCACAAAAAACATTTCAAACATGTTTAAAGTCAATTAAATTTTTTGTTATCATTATCTATAGGCTTCAGAATTGGTTTATTTGAGGAAAATGGATTATTAGTGTAATTACATTTTGTTGTCATCATATTTGCAGGACGAAAATTGAAGGGTTACCTGGGAAATCCTTGACTTAGTTAAACCATTCTAGATAAAAATAATTCCTCATGCGATCTCTTGGTTTACGGGTGAAGCTGTTCAACAAGATTCGTTTGAAGGTCTTGAAGAAGATGAGTATGATGATCATATTGAAGATGATGAGAAAGATGACGAGAATGATTATGACGAAGATAAAGAGGATACTAAAGGGTCAGCAAAAAGAAGGTACAAAATTTTCACCAAGTTTTATTAAATTATGGCCTAATTGCATATAACAATAACAAGCTACCATTATAGTATATGAAAATTAAAGTTGTTTGTTGCTAATATTTTCAATTGATTCAATTATCAGTCACAATCATATTTTGATTAATAAAGTAGTATATTGATAATTAAATTAAGTAGTTTGATCCCAATCATGTTTTGTGTGCTATATTAAAAATTGTCACGTTAATAATAACGAACTTTTAAATGTACACTTTAAGTTTATATATATATATATATATATATATATATATATATATATATATATATATATATATATATATATATATATATATATATATATATATATATATATATATATATATATATATATATATGGCAAATTGTCTCATTCTTTTTACTATTTGAGCGGTGTTTGGATGCATGTTTTGATTGTTTTGGTTCTTTTACTTCGGAATGCTTCATATGTTACGAATTACAGTTTTGACAATTCTGAATCTATGCATTCCACAATATGAATTTTCATAACGAGCGGTGATAGTTTTGACCCGTTTACTTCTACATTGGTCAATTTGCGTTGTGTTTCAACCGTTTTGACATGTTATACCAAATTCCCTCATTTTGCCACTTCTATTCTTATTTATCATAGGTGACATGAAATTTTATTGGCTTGACCCGAAAGACTTTTGACCCAAAGATCTAAAATGTATTTAATAATTAGTGTGAATGTGTCTCTGAGTACAACAACTGTGTTATTGCAGTAATGATCTACTCTTTATTTTACTAAAACAATTGAGGAGGCTGTTTGTATTGAAAATATATATTTTAGGCTACTTTGGACCCATTTGACTAAATATAAATTTTTGTTGCTAAGATTCCCATGCAAGCAATTGCACAAGCTCTGTATGGTCAAGAATCAGAAAAGTCTTAGGAAGCTTTAAGGGTTCTCGACATTATTCTCAGACAACACACAGCTAAGCAGTAAGTTATCTACTTATTCAAACTGAAAATGAGATATATGTATTTATTTGGGCTAACTTTGATTTAATCCATATTGCAGGATTAGACTGTCTGCTTGTGCTCCAATCGTTCTTCCACAATGATGTGAAGAACTTTGCTGATGTTTGATTGATTTCGAATTTTCGTGGGAGCATTCAAGAATGGGAGCACTACAAGAATGGGAGAACAACAAATACTAATGAGTAAGTTTGGCTAAACTATAATTTTTTTAATTATGTTTGAGTAACTTTGCATAAAAAATTATAATTCTTTAATATAAATTAGATTATTATTCCACTGTGTTGCTTTATCATCATATTTTTACACTTGCTAATATAACATTATTAAAAATAGTTTACGGATCACCAATACCAAGTAATATCAACCAATTTCAACATATGATAAAAAATGTAGCCTTTTTTTTGGGTATCTACGCCTCTATGGTTTTGAGAGAGTTAAATCCAACCATATATGCTACCGAGCTTAAATTGATAATCATAAATACTATTTGTATAAACACTCTAAACTAATGACTAATTGGGTGAGATTCACTCTTTTTGACATTAGATAATCATAATTTGTCGATTCTTCAAGGAGAGGGTCTTTTTTCTTCCAGTGATCATTAAAGAAATATACTTATTTCATATCCAGTAGGTGGTAATCAACTCTTTTTGGTCCACACTTGTGGGCTGGAAGGATGTGTGATGAATAATGTAAAGAGCGTTTTTGGCATAAAAATGTTAAAGGACTAAAAATATTTGCGGATGAAAGCCAAGGGGGTGGTGGGTTGGTAATAATTTGATGATATCCTGTTATTTCATTTTCTAAAATAACATAGATCTTCAGTATATACAGAACAACAAACTACCCTTCTTTTATGGCACCAAAATTACACTTTATTCATTACTATATGACATTCCTTATATGTGGCTGAATACGTGAAACTGGTCGCAGATACTTACTACCTTTTACTGACGAACTCATGTCCCAAATTTCAGATATTGGCTTTGTCAGAAGTGCTTTGCAGAACTCTGGAATTGTAAGTTGTTTACATGAGACTCCATCAGTTTCTGGGTGCAATCAATGTGTGCTCCAACCTTTTGCAAGGCCAATCCTTCCATAAAATCGTGCTGGTGTAGCAGTGCTTCCCTTTGGTGAAGACACGCAAGTTAATTAACGTTTAATTGATTTTTAGTTCCTAAAGTGGCCTATAGTAAATTCACAATTGCTATGAGGAAATAAGTAAACATTAAATTTGTTTAATAAAGTGGCCTATAGTAAATTCACAATTACTATGAGGAAATAAGCAAACATTAAATTTGTTTAATGTTATTTGATCAAGCATTTTACTATTTCTTTTATCTTATAAACAAATTCTAAAAACTAGCCGCCTGTCGGGCGGGCCTTGAAGCTAGTTGATACAACTTGTGTGTGCACAAGTATCAAAACTATATAACTATAAGTATAAAAGATTTAATATAATTTGATAAAAAAATCTTAAACTTTACAAAACCACGGATTTTGTGAGTATTCACTATATTAACTTTAAAACAAAACCAAATTACCAAAACAAACACTTCTTCTTCTTAATTACAAAAATAAAAACTTTCATATTATTTTACCAAAATCTACCAAGCGAGCAACCGGAAGGGTGAGGAGGCTTTGCTCGCTCAAACAAGGTCCTACTAGCGAGAATGTGTTTTTAATATCTGGGAACTAAAACTAGCGAGCAAAGAAGGGCGAGAATATGTTTTGCTTGCTCAAATTAATTTAGTTGGGTGAAAATGAGAGGAGGTCCTACTATATCTTTTTTGAAGTTTAGAATACAACAATTATCATTTGATATGTACTACAAGAATACGTTTTAATATATGTACAACATTTAATCCAAATTTGTTTTATGTAAACTGGCCCAAAGTTGTGCAATTTTCAGATAAAGCCCAATCACTATCCAATAAACACCCTAATTTTTTGCAATATAAAGCACTAAACTCACACTTTAACCCTAAACCTAATATTTCTAACTTACAATGTGTATGTGCAGTCACACTTTCTTTCCTCTCTCAACAAAATACACAGCCACCATTAAAAGTTTTTTCTTATCTTTTGATGATACACACAACTCCATTAAAGTCAGAACACACTCATTAACAACACACACCAACTCCATAATGTTAAAAAGTGAAAAGAAGGGAAAAAAGAAGAAGAAAAGGGATAACGCAAAAAAGAACGAGAAAACGTGAGGCTCGGTACCGTCCCCTCTTATTGTGGATCAATTGGTGGTGCTAGAAGACAAATGGTGGTGCTAGAAGACAACCAAGAGAGCGAGCAAAGCATCCTCGCCCTTCCGTTTGCTCGCCAACTTTCAAAAGACATGGTGCTCCATCGGTGTGGATCGGCCAAATCCCGTGAGGGGGTAAGTTTGACTTCTTGTCAAATTTGTATACTTAAGGGACAATTACATAGAATCCCAGTTGCAGCAATAACCTTCTTATTGAAGGTTGGGGATCTATTGCAAAGTGGGATAAAATTAAAAAGTATAGAAATCCATTCATAGTGTGACACGTGTCCCCTACTCTAAATTATACATAAAATCCGCCCAGGGTAATATGGTCTTTTGACCCGCTTTTTCTTTTCTACCTTAAATTTCAAACGCACATATCTCTGAAACGACAAACTTTTAGAAAAAACCGATTTCACCATAATTTTTAAAATTTAATCCTCTTTAATTTGGTATAAATCTTGTTAAATATTTTGAGATTTTTTTTTACATATCAAATGAGTCTTTGTTTTCTTATTTTTTGGCATTTTCGGCCCTATTTTTACCCTCATAAATGCCGAATCGTGAAAAATTTAAAATGTGAAAGTTATAGATTTTCATTCACTCTTTACCCAGAAATTTGAATCACTCAAATCCGAAATGATATGAGTGCGATATTACACGTTAAAGATAGCGTTTAGTTATATTTGTTGCACACAAAGTATTTGATGAAATATCTAGCTTAGATTGCGGCTCTTAGTCAGGAGATTGTTAACAAGGTTCTTCCTGTTCAATGATTTTTTAAGGTTTTTGTTGTATGAATTTGGAATGCAATAACAATTACTTGTTTATAAATTTGGATCACTCGAATTCAGGTTATATGTGTAATGATGAAGTTGTTAATTTTGTGACATAATATGTCTATGTTTTTTTTGCTTGAGTTGTTAAGGAGTTGAGGTAAGAGTTTAGTTGTAGTTGCTAATTAGGATTTTAAAAGTGTATAAGGTTTTGGGTCATGACTCGTCTAGTAAACAGGTAGTGTTAGGGGGAGTTCAGGTCAAGGCTGTTAAGATCGTGATCCCGCGTGGGATCATTTTTGTCTTTGGAAGATCGAGATCGTAGGATCGGATCGCGATCCTACGATCCTACCAATTTGTCATAGTTTGTAAACAAAAGATAAACGAGTCAAACTATTTTACATTTCTACTCAACATCAAAGATAAATTCATATAATATCCTCTTGAAAATGACAAAGTTCAAATTTCAAACACCAAAGTAATAGTAAAACACAAAAAAATCAAGTTTCAATCGTTACATTAACGATTTAGCGGAATAATATTACATAACATGCGTCCTAAACGTCTCAAAACATACGAGCCATCTACATGATTTCAAGGAAACAAACGTTTCATTAGTGGCATACCCTTTCATTAGTTTAATCACAATGAAGTAAAGTAAATTGAATTATTGAACACTTTTAGACTATAACCTATTTAGAAAAGTAGAAAACTAGGTATAAGCTATAATCTATTTAGAAAATGAAACAACAGTGGTTTACTTATTAGACATTAGTAAAACACTTTTGTTTTTTGGCCTAAGCAAGTGAGATGGACTTAAAAGATAGAAAAAGTAAAAAAAAAAAATGAAAAAAAAAAAGAAAAGAAAGAAAAAGTGAACTCGGATCGCGTGACAATCTTACGATCTTACGTGCGATCCTACGATCTTACTTACGATCCTATGTAACACCCCCAAAATCTGGATTTGCGGAAGCATACATGTTTGGTTGCTACTAAATCGGTAATCACAACACAAAGATATAGAGAACGGTTTTGAAAATCCGTTTTAAAAATAGTTTACATTTCCAAATTTAGATGTCATACATCAAGTTCAGTTTATATAAAACAAGGCCCATTTAACATGACTGTCCCAATCAGAGTTTAATTCACGTGTAAAAACACTTCTGGTAGTTATGACCGATGCCATGCCCTGCCTTCATCAAATACATACCCAAACACCTGAGAAAACACGATAAAAGTCAGCTAACGCTGGCGAGTTCATAGGTTTAATGTAAATAACCACATATGGACAATAGCAAATAATTCAACAGGCACACACTAACCGCATGCTATCACTAAGCTCATCCAACCGAAACTACGACAAACAATATGCCAAAACGGCATAGAAAACAAGGGTGCCCGTGAGTGTTTATCCCCAGACACTCGGCAAAATCCGACATGGTATACGTTCGCGTTGACCTGCTGGGCCAACCGAACGGGGGAGTCACCCCCAATAGATCTATTTATATCATACGCGCTTCTCGTAGAAATTGACGGTTGATGATATTGGGCGCAGTGGGATCATACATACTTAGGTTATCCGCATACTAGTGTGTAAAAACAAAAGTTCAATTTTTGGTCAATGAAAACAGTTTTGCATGTTTCTCACCCAAAGGTTTATAAAATAATTCATAAAAATGGGGCTATAAACTCACCGTAATAATAGCAATCTGCTAGTCAACAAATAACACAGTGCAACCGCTCTGAAACGCGACCTAGATCAGTATGGTAAGTCTTAGCGCACAATTCGTATTTTAAACATTTTAACTCATTTGAAAGGTTTACGTGTGTCAAGTGCTCGTGTATTTCTTGCTTGCTGTATGGTAAGGTACATTTAAAAAAGTGGTTTATCGTAAAATATTCTTTGGTGATTGATCATGGCTAAAGTGTACGGTGAAAATACGTGTGACGAAAACATCCGTGCTTAGTACTCGTCGTCAGAAAATACACAGGTAATATATATATATATATATATATAATCGTATATATATATATATATATATATATATATATATATATATATATATATATATATATATATATATATATATATATATATATATATATATATATATAGAATCGTATATATATATATATTAAATAAGGTTTAATAATTAAATATTTAATTAATTAGGGATTATAAATAACTAAATAGATATTGAAAAATTAATATAATAATGGTGATAGTGGGGTATTATTATATTATAAATATTATAATTATTTATAATATAATGATAATTATAAAAGGAATTTATAAGTATTTAATTTAGAAAAATTAAATAAAGTGTAAGTGTACAAATATATAAAAATATATTTATAAGTCTTAAGAAGTTTAAAAATATTAATTTGGAAAAATTAATATTTTTAATAAAGAAAATAGTATATTTCGTCTTTTAGTCGGTTTTTATCCGAAAATATTCTAAGTGTTGAAATTTTAGAAAAATCGGGCATGACCCGTTTGTTTAGTCAAGCTTTTCCATTTTTCCCAAGTGTTGCAATTTACTCAAATAGTCCCTTACGTTAACAATATTTGCAAAACTAGTCCAAAAGTATATATTTAACGTTATAACTATATATATTGTTACGTTTACATTTTAATTATAAGTTTCGTTGTAAAAGTCAACAATAGTCAACAAAACATTGTATTGGGCCAAAAAGTCCATTAAGGGGATAACTTGGGCTTAAAATGTGCAACAAGTCCAAAAAGGGTTTTTAGTCGATATATAACGTTTTATTATGAAAAACTGATTATGGCGAGTTGAAAAATGTTCCAAAACTCATTTTTGTCACCCGAAACCATTATTGGGCTGAAAAGTCCATCACAAGCCCAATACACTAAAACCTTTATAAATTAATAATGTTGGGACCGAGATATTTTATTAATTTAATGAGATATTATTATATCGATAAATTAATAATTTATTAGTTTAAAGATGTTTTACGTATTGCCTTTAAATTTTCAAGTCCAATATACTAGTTACAATGTATACTAGTTATAGATGAAAAATAAATTAGAAAAACAAATTACAATTAACATTTTATGAATTAACATTCACAAATTAATTGAATTTGTCATGTTCATTGTTTTCGAATATGTAAAAAGTTAGTTTCGTTGGGACAAGTTCCAATTATGTATGACATTAATTGAATTAATTGAATTTGTACAAGTTCATATTAGGTATGGCCTTTATATATATATAAAATATTTTAGTAATTATTAATTTATATTTTCGTTGGGACCAATATATATACACTAGGGTTTCAAAAAAATTATTATCTTATTATTTTATCGATTGGGGTCCAAATTTGTACTGGTACCAAGTTGACACTAGAAAAATTATTAATTTTATCGAGGTTATTAATTTATCGAGTATTAATTTATATAGGTTTTACTGTAGTCTAATTTTTAGTCCAAAACCAATTTAAACCTTTTAAGTCACGTTATATATATCGTTAAGTTTTAAATAATCAAATAAACACTTTAATTAAACCACGAGGTCAAAAAGTCAATGTAGGCCGAATATGGGTTGGGCTCGGCCCAATTCGTACCTTACAAAACATAGGCCCAAAAACAAGTTTAAATCGTTAAGCCCTTTTAGTCCGAATAGCTTATGTAACGATATTTAAATTAGACAATTAAGTACTTATATATAAGCAAAGTGGTCAAAAAGTAAACCATGGTCAAAATTCAGTGGGGTCGACCTATTTTGAACCGTACAACCCTTTTGGACCCAAAACAAGTCAAAACGCAATAAGCTATAGCTTATTCAATAAGCTATTCTAAATAAGCCATTAAGAACTAATTTCACCATTTCACCACTAGAGCCAAAATTTTATGTTTTTCAAAATCCCAATTTTTATTTTTGTCCAAAATGTAGCCGATTAGTGTGTGTAACCAAATAAGTGTATATTTCGTTTTAACTCGCGTAATTAACATTAATCACATTTGTATCATCAAACTAGCACCACAAGCAACGAGATTTACCACACAAGCAAGAAATAACCTAATTTTTATGTAAACTCAAAAAGTCGAGCAAACATAATTATATACCAAACCCTAGCTTTTTCAATTTAACAAAACGTAAACATTTAGCACTTGGTAACACTTTTAGACATCATAAGAACATGTAATGAACAAGATTAAAAAAGTTTTTAAGAGTTCTTAAAAACGGTGTGTTTGTACGAGACCAAGAAGACAAAGAAAAGACCCAAATTGCTTCCAAATTATCTACAATATGTTCCTATTAACACAAAACTCTTGAAAGTACAACCCGATTCACTTGAACTTCAAAGGATTTTTGTAGATCTTGATTTTTTTTATGGTTCGAATGGAAGAGTTTAGAGAAAATGTTTAGGAAAGTTTTGGATCAAAGAATGAGTGTGTGAAGTAGTATGTGTAGTGTTTTGAACAAAACAAGATTATATGATGTAATAATAAGACAAAGATTTTGATCTCCTCTTGTTGTGTTGTGGTAGTGGACGAAAAAAGACAAAAAGAGAGAGGAGGGAAAACATTTTTTATTCTCGTTGGTGTATCGTGTGTAGGTGTGAGCTTAAATGTTACCGTAAAGTCCCGGTTTGACGTTTTTGGATACGTACACGCAAAAATAAAGTTTTTTTTTTATCGAAGTTTGTTGATCCCAAACACTTGAGCTTGTATTAGAAACTTTGAATGATATCAAAGAGTATGCGGAATCTATTCTCCAATATTTGGAAGAATTATAATATAACAGTAAACAATGAAACAGTAAACTATGTTATATTAACAAGAATAATTCATCAAAACACTTCAATATTATTAGCTTAATAATTCGAGTACTCTTGCTTAGTACTAGGGTTTACAACCTTGAAGCTTTATAAAAACGTATTCTAGAGATATGTGAGAGATGTGTTCTGAGATGTTAACCTAGGACCTCCTTTTATAGGCACAAGGATTCCTTTATATATGTGGTAAACTAGAAGGGGGGTTGAATAATTTTTACTGTTTTAAAATTTAATTTGCTTTGAGACATATTGTGATTTCAAGTTAATGCATACACACAATCAATATAAGTAATGTAATTAAGGAAAAAAACAATCAAACTACAACACAGAGATTTATAGTGGTTCGGCTACAAGGACTCTATTCCCTGCCCTACTCCACTCCTCGAGCCTCTAACTCGAGAGTTTTTCTTCACTAAGAAACAAGCTCCCTTCTTGGTGGAGAAAACCTTTATACACGTTGCTTACACATTTTTCCGGTATTAAGCTACATACCGGGTTCTAGTTCAAGGTAGAACCAACCTGACGTTGCCTATACAATTTCCGATACTAAGCTAGATGTCGAGTTCTTTACAAGGGTTCAACTACTCCCGATACTCTATGTGTTTTGAGGACTAAAACACTAACCGATCACTACTGAATGAATGGTATAACAATGATGTGTAAACAACTAACAAATCACACAGTAACTATACTAACAGGATTGCAAAAGTTTATTGATCCTTGATGCTTGATCTCTTTGCTACAAAAGAAAGATCACTAAGAATGAAATGAATGAGTTAGTAATGTATAAATGAGTGGATATGTACTTTATGCTATGTAAGTGATAATTGTGCCTGAATGCTCAGCTTGTTATTTATAGGCAAAACTGAGCAGACGAGTGGTGGATCCGGCGGACCCAAAATATGGGTTCCGCCCATATATTGGTTTGGTTCCGCTGGGGCATGCCAGCTAAGATCTTACAATATCTTTCCATATTTTGTCAAGTCTTGTCAAGATCTTCCAAAGTCAACTCTTTAGCTTCAAGATCTTTCCAAAATATATTGTAAAGTCAACTAAGATATGTAGATGATGCATGCCATGATGTCATGTATATTTCTATTTTTAAGAAATAAAAATAAACATGTAAATGTATATAATGTAATTCCTAGTGATCATGTAATGTGTAAAATGTGTTTTAAAAGACTTGTTACTATAAATGTAAAAGACTTTAACTTATTTTATGCTTTGCTAAATATAAACCTTATAATTGTCATTAACAAAATAAAGCAAAGATCTTAAAATATAAATAACGTTTTTAGGACGATATTTGTATTAACAATCTCCCCCTTTTTGTTGATGACAAAACATAAGGTTTATTTTTAAGCAATGTAATAAGTAAAGTGAAAGTCTTTTAAAAATATAGATTAAGTTAGTTTTATGCAAGTTTTGAAAACTATTTTAAGCATAAAAACATGTACTGAGATGTTAACAGTGATGTATGAACTTAATCCTTTCTCCCCCTTTTTGTCGAAACAAAAAGAAGATATGCGTAGCGGAATGTGGTGAATGGTTCTTGGTTATAACTCCCCCTAATGTGGAGTACCAAGTATGATAATGCAATGATTTTGAGAACTTAAAAGCTCCCCCTTGGATAATACTCCCCCTAATTGGAGTTCCAAGTTCATGATGCATGAAATGATCCTATAAAACAAAAGTTAGTGTATGATATGCTCCCCCTTGATCAATACTCCCCGTTGCGAGGGTACCAACGTATGTGATTCAAGGTTTATGAATGCTACAAAGCAAAGTTAGTTGTATGTAAATCAATCCAACCAAGTAGCATAATGCTCATGTAAAGGTGTAATCAATCATGAAGTTCAACCTGTTAAAAAAAGTCAACTAAATAAAATTTGTTCAAACCAATCACAAAGTTCTAGCAATGTCAATACTATAACCAACCATATAATGTTAGTGAATCAACCAAAGTATAATGCATATGTAGTGATCACCCACAAGCATAAATGTAACATCCTTCCATTAGAAAATTGTTTATGATCAAAGTCATAAACCTAGGTGTTACGAAATGAGAATATTCTAGAAAGTCCTAAGAAGTCTTATAAAAAGAGACAAAGGAGAGGTTCCTAGCATCTATTGTGGAGGGTTGGTTGGATTTGATGAAGATATGATGGAGGCAAGCCATATAGATTCTAAATCCTTAGTGTTATGTAAGTGAGAATCCATCATGTTTGAAGAGGTGTAGAGAGGATCAAGTTCCTCATAGCCTTGAGTGTTTGGTTGGTTGAGCCACATTGATTCATCAATGGCTTGGAGTGTGGCAAATATATCATTGGGTTGAAGTTTGGGTGAATGATGAGGTGATGATGATTTTCTCACTTGAGATGGTGCGGATGGTGGTGTGGTAGTCACTGGTTTTATGGTAGGTGATGGTGATCTTGGTTGAGATAGAGTAGGTGATGGTGATGGTGATCTTGGTTGGGATGAAGTAGGTGATGGTATGTTAACCACTGGAGTTATGATTGGTGTTGTAGTAGTAGCGGTTATGGTAGGGAAGTTTACATGAGGAGTGGGATTTATTAACCAGTATGGTTTGACACTTATTCGTGTTGTCCTTCTGTGTGGTCTAGACATGTAGGAGTTGTTTGATTTATGCATTGTGAGAGGGTTGTTTAGGAATGCAGAATTAATGCTTAGAGATGTTGGTGAAGGTATGAGATGTGACTATCTAAGGCTTCTAATTTATAGTCTTTAAGATTTATGGAAATTGGTGTTTGGATTTGATGTGTTGGTTTCCAATGACTTGGAGCAAGATAAAGTGGTTCGTCATTTTATCAAAGTCAATCCTTTAGTGTTTGGAGGAATGGGTGCAAAATCTCGATAGATACGAGTAATAAGCATCCCGTAAGGCATGGCAGTGGTGCCTAAAACTAGAATATCAGCCATTCTTTTGGCGATATAGTAGGCTAAGTTGAATTGTTGGTGGGTGGATACACGATAGAGCATGTAGCATAGGCTTGCATTCACATGATCCCTATTTCCTATGGTGCTAATGACGTTGGCTCTAAGAATCTCTTCTAGCTTCTTAAATTGGGGTCTAAGCTCATTGAGCTCCATTCCAAAAGGATCCCTATCTACTTCCTGACCTCGACTCATCCTAGTTTGGTTGTTTCTAAGGTTAAAGAGATGTTCACGGATGGTTTCTTTAGGAGTTAGTGGTGTGTCGTATAGATGCATACGATCAATGTTGGGCTATAAAATCAAAGTACTGCTGGAAGTCAAAGTACTGCTGAAAGATACAAGTCAAAGTACTGCTGCTCGTTGATAAAAGTCAAAGTACTGCAAAAGTTAAAGGACTGATATGCAAATACGTTTAAGGATTAATGTGTAATTCTAGAATGTTCTTAGAGTTATTATTAGATTAGATTTAGAATTGCTTGTCGTTCAAGTATTGTAAACCGACTAGGGTTTTCCTTGTGCCTATAAAAGGACCCCTAGGTTGGCATTAGAGATACGATTAGAGATACAAGTTCATAAGAAGTTTTAGAGAAAAGTATTAGTCGATTATTAGAGTTTGTTTAGTGAATCTGTGTAAAAGAGCAGGTTCAATATTTTAATAATATTCAAAGTTGTTTATTAATTCTTCTTAGCTTTGTTAAAGTAGATTCCGCATACTTAACAAAGTATATCAGCGTTTCACCATTAACAGTTTTGGATTTATCCAAGGTTGTTAAACCGTAGACAAGCTACAAGTTAGTTTGGTCAGAGTATATCGATCCAACAAGTGGTATCAGAGCTTGTGTGGAGACTCTGATTAAGAAGAAACCCTTAAAACCGATTTAACAACAAACCCTAAACGATGACGACAGAAGTTGCACCAATCCCATCCATCACCTCACTTAGAATTCCTATCATCAAGAAGGGAGAATATGATCTCTGGAGCATGAAGATGAGACAGTACCTTGCTATTACAGACCATGCTCTATGGGATGTGATTGTCAATGGTAATGTTGTTCTTGAAGAACCTGTAGCAGTTGAAGGACAACCTAAACCACCTCAACCAACCTTGCCAGCAGCTACAAAAAGAAATCAAGATAAGGCTCTCAACATACTGTTGTCTGCTATTCCTGATGGTCACCTGCTAAAGTTTCATGATGCTAAGGATGCAAAGCAATTGTGGGCTGCGATCAAGACAAGATTTGGAGGTAATGATGCTTCCAAGAAGATGCATAGAAACTTATTGAAGCAGCAGTTTGAAACTTTCACTGTTGGTGAAAGAGAAGGTCATGATGCTGCCTATAACAGATTCTAAAATTTACTTAGTATGCTAGAGTTGTATAGAGCAGAGGTAACCGTTGAAGATGCAAATTTGAAGTTCTTAAGGAGTTTGCCATCTGTCTGGCATGTGGTTGCTACCATGATTAGAGGACAACATGGATTGGAATCTATGGACTTTAATGATCTCTACAACAATTTGAAGGTGTACGAGCAAGAGATGAATGGTCATAGTTCTCAGAAAACTCACAACATAGCTTTTGTGTCTTCTGAAAATAGAAGCAGTACTTCCACTAAAAGTACTGCTTATCCTTCTCAAAGTACTGTTGGTGATACACATCATGTTTGCACAACCACTACTATCCCCAACCCATCACCAACAAACAACACCAACTCTGATGATGTTGTATGTTCCTTCTTTGCTCAACAAGCCACTCTACCTGTTACCTATCAAGAAGACTTGTTGCAGATTGAAAAAGATGCTTTAGAGGAGATTCATATAAGATGGCAAGTTGCCATGATCACTGCAAGGATCAAGAAGTTCATAAACAAGACAGGAAGGGGAATTGATTTCAAAGCCAAACAGGGTATCACTTTTGACAAATCCAAGATTGAATGTTTCAATTGTCAAAAGCTTGGACACTTTGCAAGGGAATGCAAGTTTGCAAAATATCAAGCAAACAGAATGATTGAACAACCCAAGGTTGAAAGAAAAGAGGTTCCTATTACTGAATCACAACCAAAAGCTTTGG
This sequence comes from Artemisia tridentata subsp. tridentata, assembly GCA_021014915.2. NCBI lineage: Eukaryota > Viridiplantae > Streptophyta > Magnoliopsida > Asterales > Asteraceae > Artemisia > Artemisia tridentata. The sequence continues at coordinate 293,723,732 of CP139506.1, forward strand.
TGGCTCAAGAAAATCTAGCTGAGATTGACTGGAGCAGTGAATTTGATGATGAACCTGTAACCTATTCTATGGTTGCAATGGAAGATTTTGATTGGAGCACAGCTTTTGATGAGGAACCAGGATATGCTGCTTTGGAATCAAGAGATGGTCTTGGAAGCTTCGACTGGAGCATGGAGGATGAAGATGAACCTGTTCAGATTGCTATGGTAGCTACTTCACCAAGTTCATCCAATGTCTCTGAGGTATGCTCTAAGTGTAATGATGTGTATCAAAAGTTGCTTAAAGAATATGTGACTGAAAGAGATAATTGTAGAACAGCTAGGTCTGAGGTAGCTGGTTATCAATTAACTTTAGAGTCAATGGAAGCCAAAATATTAACACATGAAAATAATGAAATGGCTTGGGCAGAAAAATATGAGCAACAAGACTATCAATTAAAATTAAGTGAATGGAAGTTAGGATGTAAGGTGTCTGAATTAGAAAAGATTACTAAGGAAAGAGATGCTTTGTTAGAAAAACTTGCTAGTATTAAACAGGCTGGTCTATCACATGTTCAATTTGTTGAAAAACAAAGAAGAATAAACAGTAGAGCTGGACTAGGTTATGGTGAGGATAGTAGTTCAGATGAGACCCCACCTAGTGATAAGGAAGAGACTCCACCTAGTGATAAGGAAGAGATCTCACCTAGTGATGATGAACTTACTAGCTCAGAAGAAAACACATCTAGGAATGAGGAACCAATTAGTGAAACACCTCCTGAATTTAAGAAAGATAAGGGGTACCACTCAGTTCCTCCACCCACTAGTAGGTTTCAACCACTTAGGACAGATGTTTCTCGTTATGGTGTAGACAACCTAGAGTTTAGGAAGAAGCTTACTGGTCAATCTAGTTCTGAGAAACCCAAGGATGATTTTCAAAGGGGTAATGATCAAAAGTTTCCTACAGCCTTTCAAAAACAAGCAGTACCTCCAAAATCTTTTCAAAGTACTGATAGACATTCAGCAGTACCTCCAAGAGAAACTTTTCAAAATACTGCTCACTATAGGAAACCTTTTAATCATAGAAGAGGATTTGGGAATATTGAGCGAAAATTATGTTATGTATGCTTTAGTCCTGATCATTTGATTAAGCACTGTGACTTACACTCAGAATATTTAAGTCAGTTCCCAAAGAATAGACATGCCAACAATAAGCCAAGAGAGACTAGACCAGTTTGGAATCACACAAATAGGGTTAACCATAGTAATTTCTCTAAAGACTATAAGTACCCTCACCAGAAAAGACCTTTCTCCAAACCATCAGTACCCTTAAGTACTGATAAGTCTAAGGTTTCTCAAGCAGTACCCTCTAAAAGTACTTCTAAGTTTTCACCCAATCACGGTACTGCTAACACTCTTTCACATAGAAGACCTAAGAGATTCACTTCATATAAAAGGTCTTACACCTCAAGCAGAGTACCTAGATCAGAGAAACCTAAAGTCAAACGAAATTGGGTTAAGAAAGAAAGTATTGATGGGGAACAAGCAGTACTTTCATCAGATAAGGGTGAAACAGGGAGTGTTGTTGATTATACAACACAGGACATGGGACCAAAGCAAATAATCATTGACCATGCCTTCAAAACCAGTGGAGATTACATACTGAAGGAATTCAAGTATGTCACTCCACAAGGGGAACACAAGTCAGTAATGGCTTGGGTTCCTAAAAGAAACTAACCCTTTCTTTTACTGTGCAGAGCAACCCAGAGGAGGAGCTTAAAGATCATATTATTGTTGATAGTGGTTGCTCTAGCAGCATGACAGGGGACAAGGAGATCCTGTCAGATTTTAAAGCATATTATGGAGGAAGAGTTGCATTTGGTAATGATCCTGATGGAGGAAGAATCACTGGCAAAGGAACCATCAAGGCTGGATGTATTGATTTTGAGAATGTTCGATATGTGAAGGAGCTCAAGTTCAATCTTTTGTCAGTATCTCAGATTTGTGACAAGAAGTACCCAATTCTGTTCACTGATACAGAATGTCTTATTCTCTCTCCTGAGTTTAAGTTTGTTGATGATCACTTGGTAACATTGAAAGTACCAAGAACCAATGATGTGTACAATTTAGACTTAAAGAGTCTCAATTCTGCTAGAAGAGCAACATGTTTAGTAGCCAAGGCATCATTAGAAGAAGCACATCTATGGCACAGAAGACTAGGTCATGTTAATTTCAAGAACATCAACAAGCTGGTGAAAGGCAATTTAGTTAGAGGTTTACCTTCCAAAACATTAAAGACTGATCATTCATGTTTGGCTTGCAAGAAGGGTAAACAACATAAAGCTTCATGTAAGAAGCTTGAGGAAAGAGTTATTAAAGAACCTTTGGAGTTGCTACACATGGATCTGTTTGGACCAGTTTCAGTAGAAAGTTTAAATAAGAAGAAGTACTGCTTGGTTGTGACAGATGATTGTAGCAGATTTAGTTGGGTCTTTTTCTTGGGATTCAAAGATGAAACCTTTGATGCTATCCATGACCTGATAGTATCCCTTGAAAATCAATTGAGACTCAAAGTAAGAGGTATTAGATGTGATAATGGGACAGAATTCAAGAACAAGCATATGGATGAATTCTGTGCCAAGAAAGGGATCAAGAGAGAGTTTAGCATTGCTAGAACTCCACAGCAGAATGGTGTTGCAGAAAGAAAGAACAGGACATTGATTGAAGCAGCTAGAATAATGCTTGCAGATTCATAATTACCTATTCTCTTTTGGGCTCAAGCTATAAGTACTGCCTGCTATGTTTTAAATAGAGTATCAGTTACTAAACCTCCGATGAAGACACCATATGAGCTGCTTATGGGAAAGAAACCAAACATTCGTTTTCTAAAACCTTTTGGCTGTCCTCTGACTATTCTAAATACCATTGATTCTCTAGGAAAATTTGATTGTAAGTCAGATGAAGGTTATCTATTGGGTTACTGTACAAATAGCAAAGGTTTTAGAGTTTATAACAGGAATACCAAAAAGGTTCAGGATTGTCTTCATGTTGAATTTTTTGAAGATAAAGAAACTCAGAAAGGAAAAGGTCCTGATTGGATGTTTGATCTTGATCTCAAGTTCACTCCATCTATGAATTATGTGCCTATTAGAGAAGAAAATCAAGCTAATCACAAAGAAGATGATTCACAGTACATTGTTCATGGAGTCAATGTTAGACCAGAAGATGTTCCTGATAAAGAACCTGCAGTTATTAATAAGGAACAAAGTACTGCTCAACCAACTGATACAGTATCTGATGAAGATCAAGCCATACAAGATGAACTTAATAGGATGCTTTTTCAAGAAACTATAGCAAAATCCTATGAAGATGAACAAAGGAGGGCTTATGATGCTGCAAAGAAAAAGGGTAAATCCCAAGATACTGCTCACAGTACTTTTGATCAAAGTACTGATGATCCTTTTGACAGTACTTCTGGTGAGATAGAACCATCAAATTGGAGCAATGATGATGATTCCAATGTTGATGATGAAGAATTGGATAATGCTAACATTCCTGGGTTAGAAGAAATTGATAATGAGCTTAATCAAGAAGGTATTTTCTCAACCAATGAAGAACCTGATGTTACTAATTTGGAATCTGATCTTCCAGTTCCACCAACTCCTACATTGAGAGTTCATAAAGCTCATCCTCAAAGCAATATTATTGGATCACCCTCTTCAGGAGCGGTTACAAGAAACAAAGTTAAAGGTCTTTCTAAGCAACATACTGCTTTACTTAGCTTTGTTTACAAACAAAATAGGATGAATCACAAGGATCAACAAACATGCCTGTTTGCTTGTTTTCTATCTCAAGATGAACCCAAGAAGGTAGCTCAAGCTTTAAATGATGAAAGTTGGGTTGAAGCTATGCAGGAAGAACTTCTACAATTCAAACTTCAAGAAGTCTGGGTATTATGTGATCTACCAGATGGCAAGAGAGTCATTGGTACAAGATGGGTTTTCAGAATCAAAAGAGATGAAAGAGGGAATGTTATCAAAAATAAAGCTAGATTGGTTGCACAAGGATATCGCCAAGAAAAAAGAGTAGACTATGATGAAGTTTTTGCTCCTGTTGCAAGAATAGAGGCAATAAGGTTATTTATTGCCTTTGCATCATACATGGGATTTCCTGTCTACCAAATGGATGTGAAAAGTGCCTTTCTTTATGGCATAATTTCTGAGGAAGTTTATGTTAAACAACCTCCTGGTTTTGAAGATCCTGCACATCCAGACAAAGTCTACAAGGTAATCAAGGCACTATATGGCCTTCATCAAGCTCCCAGAGCTTGGTATGAGAGACTCTCTAATTTTCTATTACAACATGGTTACCGGAGAGGAGCAATTTATAAGACTTTGTTTATTAAAAGGGATAAGAAAGACATTATGTTAGTCCAAGTCTATGTGGATGATATTATCTTTGGAGCCACAAAGAAGTCTATGGTGAAAGAATTTGAAGAACTTATACAGCGGGAGTTTCAAATGAGTTCTATGGGAGAATTAACTTTCTTTTTGGGGCTTCAAGTTAGACAAACAAGAGATGAAATCTTCATTAATCAAGAAAAGTATGTTGCAGACATACTTAAAAGATTTGACCTTCCAAATCTCAGGCCTGCCACCACACCCATTGATAACAATAAACCATTAGGCAAGGATGAAGATGGACAAGTTGTGGATGTCAAGCTTTACAGATCAATGATTGGTTGTCTTATGTACTTGACTGCATCAAGACCTGACATCATGTTTGCTGTATGCTTATGTGCAAGATATCAGGTTACACCCAAGGTTTCTCATATGCATGCAGTTAAGAGGATTTTTCGATATCTCAAGCATCAACCAAAGTTAGGATTATGGTATCCTAAGGAGTCACCTTTTCACTTGGAAGCTTTTTAAGATAGTGATTATGCAGGAGATAACTATGATAGAAGATCAACCACTGGAGGATGTCAATATCTTGGAAGAAGATTAGTCTCATGGCAATGTAAAAAGCAAATAATTGCAGCAACCTCCTCTACTGAAGCAGAATATGTTACTGCTGCAAGCTGTTGTGGGCAAGTTTTATGGATGTAGAATCAACTCTTGGATTATGGATTCAACTTCAAAAACACTCCCATCAACATTGATAATAAGAGTACCATCTGTATTGTGAAGAATCCAATTTATCACTCCAAGACCAAGCATATTCAGATTAGGCATCACTTCATTCGAGATTGTTATGAGCACAGGCTTATAAATGTGGTCAAGGTTCACACAGATGACAATGTAGCTGATCTACTCACAAAGGGATTTGATGTTTCAAGGTTCAACCACTTAGTTGTGAGCATTGGGATGATTAACTACTAGGCTACATTTGAGGGGAGGCTTTAGTATTAGTTAGTATACTTTCTTTCAGTTCTTAATAAAAGTATTGGATTTTTAGTTTTAGTACCTATGTTGTATTTAAGGGGAGGCAACATAGTTATTAGTTAGAAGGTTGTGGATAAGAAGATGGAAATTACTGGTTTTCTATACAACGTACTGGTTCTGCAAAGTACTGCTTCAACGTACTGCTTTGAAGAGTACTGGTTAGGTAGACGTACTGCTTACGTGGAAGTACTGTTCCAACGGTCAAAACTGTGGGGCTACGGTTATTTAATTCATTCGGGTGGGGGTAAAAAGCCAAATACAACGGTAACACTATTAATTAGGCTTTGATTTTTTAAATCTTACCCATATTTATCCTATCCCATTATACCGATTTTCACTCTTCACTTTATTCTTATCCAACCATTTATTCATTCGGTATCTACGATTCTAATCGCTAATTACCTTCGTTTACCACTCTTCACACTCAATGGCTAATCGTGATTTCTGTTCTAAGCATAACATGGTCGCGAACTTAGATAAAACGGAAAAGAATGTTGATTTTCATGCGATAATTGACTTCTTGACTGGGTCATCAATTAATTATGCTATTTTAGTAAACCCTGATGTCATTGGACCATGGATTCAACAGTTTTGGTCTACTGCAAAGTATGATGAACAAGATGGTGTTCCTTTTATTCGTGCTAAGGTTGCTGGTCGAGCAATTAGGGTTACTGAATCTTCAATTAGGGAAGATTTACAATTTAATGATGAAGGGATTGTTATTCGTTTTGCAAGACAAGAGATTTGGGATACACTCAGGGATATTGGGTATGAAGGTGATCTCACCATACTTACTTTTCAGAAGCCATTATTTAGTCCTCATTGGAAATATCTTATACATGTTCTACTTCACTGCTTGAGTCCTAAGAGCACTTCATGGGAGCAGTTTGGTCAGAACATTGCTTCTGCATTGGTGGGCTTAGTTACAAATCACCCTTTCAACTTTTCAAGGATGATTCTTGATGGAATGCTCTCACACATCACCAATGGTTCACCACTCATGATATACCCAAGGTTTATTCAGGTTTTCTTAAACAAACAACTTGAGGGGATTTCTAAACCACAAAGTTTTCTACCTACTGTCACTCTTCCACCAAAGGTGTTTACATTCATTGCTAAGAAGAGTATTAAGTTCTCTGGAAGAAATACACCTTTGTCAGCTCATATATTGGAAGTTGCACAAGCAGTTAGGGATGCAGAGCTAGGGCCTGACCAAGAGCAAGAGGAATCCTCTGCATCAGCCATTAGAGAGCAACCAGCTTCAAGAGAAGAGAGTGCTTCTCCACATACTGCTTCTCATCATACTGTTTCGTCTTCACAAAGTGCTGCTCAGGAGCATTCACCTCAAGATAGGCATCAAACATATGAGGAAGATGAGGAAGTGGTTGAGGATGTCTTGACCAACTATGAACTTTCAAGGGAATTAAGGAGGCTCAAGAAGGTTACTGATGATCAAGCTGATCAGATATTGGATTTGGCAAGAAAATTCAGACAATTAAAGAGGTTTGTTTGGCCATTAGTAAAGCAACACAGGTTATGGGTAAAGTCTCAGAGGAGGAGTGGTCAGAAAACTCAGAAGGCTTCTCAATCAAAGACAAGAAGGTCTAAGAAGCATTCTTCATTCCAATTGGGGAGGAATTTAGAGAATTTGAATGAAGATTTTGAGTTCAATGAAGATACTGAGTTCAATGAAGATACTGAGTTCAATCAAGATACTGGGCTTTATGATGATACACCACTAGAAGAAATTCCTCATGAAGATACTGTTGAGAGGAAAAGTGATGAAACAGAGCAAATAAACATTGATGATGCTACTGTTGAAGTAAAAAGTGGTGATACTGAGGAATTGGATTTGGAAGGTACTGATGTTGAAAGTACTGCTCTTCAAGGTACTGCTCATCAAGGAACTATTACACCAAGGACTTTGGATTTTGAGGAAGATGTTGGACCTTCAAGTCAAGTTCAAAAGGAAGTTGGCCCTTCCAATCTAGTTCAACTGGAAGAAGAAGTTAGAAAACATACTGAAAGTGATGATGAGACCATTGCTGACATCATATTGAATATGTCTAGACCAAGAGGCATAAGTATTGTTGATGTTGAACAACAACCTCATACTGCTTCTCAACCTACCCAGGAGTTAGATCCAAAAGGCAAAGGTAAAAGGATCATGGTAGAAACTAAGAAGAAGAAGCTTACTTTGAAAGAACTAAGAGCTATTCAGGATGCTAAAAATGAGGAAGCTGCAAGGAAATTACAGGCTGAGATAGATGCTGAAGAGTCAAGGAAAGTTATCAAACCTAGAAGGCCACAAAGTAAAGCTCAAGAAAGAAATTCTATGATGGCTTATCTCAAAGGAAGAGGATATACAGGTTTGATGAAATTGACACATACAGAGATGAAGGATCTGTATGATGCTGTTAGGGATGCTATAGAAAAAGATCTTGCAAGCATTATTTCTTTTGAAGATAAGGAGTTTGAAGATAGCAGAAAGGAAAGAGTTGTTACAGGGAGCTCAAAGAGGAAAAGAACAACAACTGATGAAAAGTCATCAAAGAAGCTCAAGGATTCTATTGAATTAAGAGTAGACACAGCTGATGAGCTAAGAAATTATTTGAGAGTTGTTGATTTTGAGCATCCAAAATCAGAAGATGTTACAGATAAGAAGTCCAAGATTTCTACATTCTCAGTTTGTAGAATCACAAGAAGGGGACTATTTGATATTTCATAGACAAGATGGAAGCTTTAGAGTATTCAATTCGTTATGGGATATACTACATCTGATAGATAGAGAAGATCTGCTTCAACTATATCTACAAGTGCAAACTTATTTTGAACATATTCCACCACAAGGAGTGGGTTTGGTTCTGGTAGGAGATCTCACAACCATCTGGGAAACAGAGGAAACAAAGGATAGTACTTTGTGGGAAAATCAAGAAAACTAGGAGATTAACAGATGGAGATTCTTTGAATCAGTTGGAATACATGTTATGGAGTTAGAGGATGGTACTATGATTCATATGCTAGCAGAACAAGGATATCCACTCACAAGAGATCTGATGATCAGAATGCTTGAGCATGGCATGGAAGTGGAACAAGAAAATGAAGTAGCATTGATGGTTATAAAATTGTTCATCAAGTGGACAACTGAAGCTGAAGATTGATGCATAACTACTGGTATGGTATTTATAATATAAATCTTTTGAAAAATAAGTGCTTTATTTAAAGTACTTCTAGTCAAACAGTACTTTCTCAAAGTACTGCTTGCAGCATGAAACCAGTAAAGTCTTTTGCTTAATAAATAAGTGATTTTTGAAAAAGTGCAAAAACATTTTGAAGTACAAAGATTAAACAGCAACAAATGGTTTTGAAAGCAACAACATGGTGTTAGTACTTGTACTACACAACAAATGGTAATCAACTCACCATGTTTAATAAACAAGAAAGAGTTTGACTCATCATGAGGGTACGGCTCTGATGTGATTATCAAATCCGTTTTTAGTTGACAATTTACTAAAAATTGTATGGTTTTCAACTCACCATATCTATGTTAGTGAAGAGTTGGCTAGCCTACAAGATAATGGCTTGTAGTAAAGGCTGTGGAAAACCATTGTATGGTAATTAGTTCACCATGGTAGTGATTGTACTAAAAGAACTAGCTAGTCCAAAAGCAAACGGCTATTTGGTAAAGACTAATCAAATCCGTTGATAGCTGATGATTTGCTAAAAATCATATGGTTATCAATGTACCATGGTTCTTAAACCTAAACATTGGCTACTCCAGAGTTAATGGCTTTGGTAAAGAGACATCAAAATCCATTAAGTTTTCAATGATTCACCTCTCACACGAGTTAACACACCTGGAAGTGATGAGAATAGTATGAAACTTTTAAGATCTGATGTACCTATTGCCAATATGATGCTGAGTTGCTGAAAAGATGAGTTGCTGAAAAGGATTGTTGCTGATAAAGATTGCAGATACTGATTACATTGATGATAACAAAACAACAACGAGACAGACTTCAAAATTACAACCTTTCCTTGAAGATAAAGATGATTGATATTCAGAGATTACAAAGGAACTTGAAATCAAGCAAGTGGAATTCAAGTTAGGGGAGGATTGTTGGGCTATAAAATCAAAGTACTGTTGGAAGTCAAAGTACTGCTGAAAGATACAAGTCAAAGTACTGCTGCTCGTTGATAAAAGTCAAAGTACTGCAAAAGTTAAAGGATTGATATGCAAATACGTTTAAGGATTAATGTGTAATTCTAGAATGTTCTTAGAGTTATTATTAGATTAGATTTAGAATTGCTTGTCGTTCAAGTATTGTAAACCGACTAGGGTTTTCCTTGTGCCTATAAAAGGACCCCTAGGTTGGCATTAGAGATACAAGTTTATAAGAAGTTTTAGAGAAAAGTATTAGTCGATTATTAGAGTTTGTTTAGTGAATCTGTGTAAAAGAGCAGGTTCAAGGTTTTAATAATATTCAAAGTTGTTTATTAATTCTTCTTAGCTTTGTTAAAGTAGATTCCGCATACTTAACAAAGTATATCAGCGTTTCACCATTAACAGTTTTGGATTTATCCAAGGTTGTTAAACCGTAGACAAGCTACAAGTTAGTTTGGTCAGAGTATATCGATCCAACAATCAAGGTTGGAATCTAGAATGGACAATGACCATTTGTCCGAATAAAAGCAAGTTCCTTGACCCAGGATTCCTAAGACATCCGAAAATTGGTTTAAAGGAAAGGTGAATTCATGGTTTTTAGCTTTGAAGTGAATGCTCATGAGGCCATAGTCGTTTGAACTAAGAACAACGCTAGCATAGAATTCTAGCACGAAGGTAGGAATTATTGGTTCATCTATATCTAGAAGACAATCAAAGTGGATGGCAGCTAGTTGTTCACGGATATTGGTTCCTTCTAAGAATGAGGAATCTACGATTCTACCTTCGTGAACATAACGCTTTTCTAAAGCCTTAAAGATTTTGATTTGAGCTTCGGTGAGACCTTTGGTTTTGTGTTGTTGAGGTAGGTATTTGCGGGTATCTTTGTGATCATAGTATGTCGCGGGAGGCATGATTATCCTAGACACGAAAATTACATAGTTTAGTTAAAACTATCGAAAATACTTATAGTAATTTCTAGTGTGTGCCTACATGGGGACAATGTGGAGGTGCGGTTATCTCGACTCCTTTTGATGCATGAAAATTTTGTTAATGCAAGTTTTATAGCAAAATTAGAGATAACCCAAACGCTCCTATTTCAATGTATCTACGATTGAATGTACCCGAAAATACATATTAATTTCGTATTCCCTTTAGCATTCAAGAGATATTATGCAAGTGATATTTAAAAACATAACGTTTTTGTATTCGTATGAACAATGTTCAAAAACCGTTTTTCCTAGTCGTGAGAAGATTTTGATAAAAAATTTTCATGGGGTTTTTGATGAATTATGATAATGCCATATGATATGCAATTTCTAATTGAGGAAAATATGATTTGTTATGTAAATTAGTAAGTATGCTTCATGATTATACTAAAAATATGCATAAACCCCAAGTTTTGATTTTGTGCATGAAATAGAAATCCTAGACTCAAATCAGGAATGTAGATGTGATTGGGATACTTACAGAGATGATTAGAGCACAAATTGGTGGAAGGAGATGACCTAAATTGTGATTTTGGTTGATTTTGAATCGAGTTTTAGTAGGTGGTATGTTTTTGGGAGTTGTGATATACTATACAGGGTGTTTGTTTAATGAACCAGAAAACTAGCCTGGAGACTCATGGATCCGGCGGAACCCAAACAAGGGGTCCGTCCTTGTTGTCGTTTGGTTCTACAGAATCAGACTCAAATTTTTAGTTATTGTTGTGTTTGGTTAATCTAAGGTTCAAGCTAAGGTTTTATCTACTCACTAGGTTCCATTAGTCCTAAACCAAGTCTAAGAAAGTTAAAGGGTGCTCTCTTAAGAGGTTTAGTGAGAATGTCGACAATGTTGTCTTCTGAGGAAACTTTCTCTATTGAGATGTTTCCCTTCTGAACATTGTCGCGTTGAAAATGGTGACGTATTTCTATATTTTTGGTTCTAGCGTGTTGGATTGGATTTTTACTAAGGTCGATAGCTCCTTTGTTGTCGTAAAGAATGGGAATGTCATTGAGTTCAATTCCATAGTCGACGAGAGCTTGTTTCATCCACAGTGCTTGTTGACACGCCTTTCCTGCAGACACGTACTCGGCTTCAGTTGTTGATATTGCTAGGGCCGTTTGTTTCTTGGCAAACCATGAGGTGAGACAATGCCTAACAAAAGTACAAATACCACTTGTACTTTTTCTATCGACGTAGTCACCGGCATGGTCTGAGTCGGCATACACTATGGTTTTCATTCCCATTCCTTTGTGATACCATAATCCTAAATGTGTAGTACCTTTAATATATCTAAAGATTCGTTTAATGGCTTAAAGATGGGTTGTTTTGGGATCTTCTTGAAAGCGTGCACATAGAAAAACACTAAACATAATGTCCGGTCTACTAGCCATGAGGTAGAGTAAACTACCAATCATTCCTCTATATTTAGTGCTATCTACGGATTCACTTTCGTCATCCTTGGTGAGTTTGGTTTCGGAAAACATTGGTGTTTTCATAGGTTTGGAGTCTTCAAGACCAAATTTCTTAAGCATATCCCTTATATACTTAGATTGGTTGAAGAATATCACATCTTCTAATTGTTTTATTTGGAGACCTAAGAAAAAGTTTAGTTCCCCCATCATACTCATTTCAAACTCATCATGCATGATTTTTGAGAATTCGTCGCATAACTCTTGACAAGTTGAACCGAATATAATGTCATCCACATATATCTGAACTATGATAATATGTGATCCCTTTTTCTTAGTGAAAAGAGTGTTGTCTACTAGGCCCATGGTATACTTATGGTCAACTAGGAAAGTCTTAAGTCGATCATACCAAGCTTTTGGTGCTTGCTTAAGTCCGTATAATGTTTTCTTAAGTTTGTAGACATGATTAGGTTTTTCAAAATTGGCAAAGCCGGGAGGTTGTGCAACGTACACTTCCTCATTAATAAAACCATTTAGAAAAGCACTTTTAACATCCATTTGGAATAATTTAAAGTCGTGTGCACATGCATATGCAAGTAATATTCTAATTGACTCAAGCCTAGCGACGGGTGCAAATGTCTCGTCATAATCTATACCTTCTTGTTGATTGTAGCCTTGAGCTACTAGCCTAGCTTTGTTTCTAGACACTACTCCATTTTCATCCATTTTATTCCTAAATACCCATTTAGTTCCAATTATGGTTTGATTTTGAGGTTGAGGGACTAATGTCCAAACATCATTTCTAACAAATTGGTTTAATTCTTTTTGCATTGCTACGACCCAAGATTCATCTTTTATCGCTTCATTAACATTTTTAGGTTCAATGGTTGAAACAAAACAAAAGAAATTACTTTGGTTTTGTACTTTTGACCTTAAGGTTCTTTCGTTAATTTTTCCTATGACGTTATCTAATGGGTGACTTTTAGATTCTTTTATATTGACTATTTCTCTTTTTACTGGTTCGTCTTCTTTGTCATTTTCTATGTTTTCTTCATTTTCAACCATTTGACTTTCAACTAAGTCATCATATACCAAAGGTGATGTCTTAGAGGGAGGTGGACTTTCGTCGAATGTTACGTTCAACGATTCCTCGACTCTTGAGGTTTCTTTGTTCAAAACTATGTAGGCTTTACTATTTTGCGAATACCCAAGAAATACACCTTCATACGACTTTGGGTCGAACTTGGTGAGATAGTCCTTAGTGTTTAAAATGAAGCACTTGCTTCCAAAAACTCTAAAATATCCTAAAGTAGGCTTTTTGCCTCTATATAACTCGTATGGAGTCTTTTTTAAAAATGGTCTAATTAATACTCTATTTAAGATGTATGTGGATGTATCTACGGCGTGACACCAAAACTTTTGTGGTATGTTTTGTTCATTTAACATAGTTCTACTAATTTCTTGAATTTTCCTTTTTTTTGCGTTCTACTACACCGTTAGATTGAGGAGTTCGAGGAGCCAAGAAATTATGTGTTATGCCATTAGCATCACAAAAAGCTCCGAATTGGGTTTCGTTATCAAATTCATGACCATGGTCGGTTCTAATAGACACAATGTTAGTTCCTATTTGATTTTGAATTTTCTTACTTAGAATTTCAAATTTATCAAATGCCTCATTTTTAGTTTTCAAAAACTTAGTCCAAGTATAACTAGAGTAATCATCTACTATTACCAAAGTATAGAAGTTTCCCCCGTAACTTTGTATAGTGGATGGACCAAACAAATCCATATGTAACAATTCTAGACACCTAGATGTAGACACCATGTTTTTAGCCTTATGGCTATTATGGAATTGTTTCCCAATTTTGCAAGCATCACAAAAGTGTTGGTCGTATTTCAACTTGGGTAGGTTCCTAACGAGTTCTTTAGATGATAAGGATTGGATTAGCCTCATATTGGCGTGACCTAAGCGTCTATGCCATAGAGTTGAGTTTTCGTCCAGAGAGGTGAGACAAAGTTTATCTTTAGGTGTTTTGTCTAATTTCATAACGTAAACGTTATTCTTCAAAACACCTTTTCCTACGGTTATGCCATCTTTAAGTATTTTACTTCCATTTTCACTAAAAAGGACGTTACACTTTTTGCGGCATAATTGACTAATACTAAGCAAGTTAAATCCTAAGTTATCTACATGAGCAACATCATCAATAGTGAGAGAGTCATGAGAGATTGTACATTTTCCGATGATTTTACTTTTAAGCTTGCTACCAAATGTGACATTACCTCCGTCGTACACTTGGTAGGTTGAGAAAAGGTTTTTGTTTCCTTTCATGTGTCTTGAACACCCACTATCTTTGATCCACTCGTCCGGTTCTAACCCGACTTTCAAGCACACCTAAGTTAAAGAAAAACTCAAGCGTTTGGTCTCTAATATCTCATGGGTCCATTTGGGTTAAACATTACATTATCATGGTTCATGTATGGAAATGGTGGCCAAGTGTTCCATGGTATGTAGTTAGGACCTTGATAGTTCCTAGACATGTTTTGGTTCTAACTATTTTGATGATGATGCTGTGAATTAAAGTTACTCTTAGGAAAGGGGTGTTTGGGAAAACTAGTTTTAGGTCTCTGTTGAAATGTTTTAATCCTAAACTCATTATTAACTTGACCATTTCCTATAGTAACTGCTTGTTTTTGTTTGTAAATAGTTGTACTAGTGCTGGGTTTTCTTGTGACCTTAACGAACTTAGTACGATCCGAAGTACAAACCTTCTGTTCAGCAACAGTACCCGCGGACCCTTTGGTCACTACTGGCAGAACCAAATTTTTGGATCCGCCAGATCTGTGGGTGTCTGACTTTGTTGGAACAGTTTCTTGTACTTTCACAGTTTGTTTCTCAAAGTTATCAAGTTTCATAAAATCTAGCTTGGCCATATCAAGATCCAACTTTTAAGCTTTCATTATATCATCCATACAACTAATGTGTTTATCAAACCTTTTAAATTTAGAATTTAGTTTGATAAGTTTTTCCTGTGTGGATTTAAGTGTTTCTATTTCTAGTTTAAGTTCCTGACATGAGACACATGTTTCCTTAACATCTTTGCCCTTTTCTAATCTTAAAGCTTTTTCTTTTAACCAATATACTTCATTTTCCAAAAACTCTTTTTTGGTTTTTAAGAACTTGTTTTTGTTTATGATTTTAAGGGTGATTTCACACAGTTTGTTATATTCTATTTCTACTGTGTCATCATCAATAGAGGAGTAGAATGAGCCAGATAGTACCTCGTTAGAGTCATTAGCCATAAGAGCAACTTCGTCATTCTTAGGCTCGTCGTCATCACCTTCACTGTCACTCCAAGCTCCACTAACAAATGCTCTTTGAGACTTGTTCTTTAGAGGCTTTGGACATTCTCCTATTAGGTGACTGGAATCCCCGCACCTAAAACACTTCCTATCTGCTTTTCCTTTCCTATCATCACGGTATTTTCAGAAGATTTTCTTTTCTTCACGAGGTTGTCTGCGATAACTAATTGCGATAGCAGCCCAGAATTGCGATAGATTCCAACAATTGCGATAGAAGTCTAGAATTGCGATAGATTCCAAAAATTGCGATAGTTTTCACAATTTCGATAGCTTATCGAATTTCTTTACAAGAAATCGAATTTCGATAGAAGAGGGTTTATCGAAATTACTTATACAAGCAATTTCGATAGAAACTTTCCGATGACTTTTTCGGCCAAAAATTCCGACCAACCTTCTTCCGACGACTTTTTACTAGTTTTTGACACAGAATCAGGTCGAAATAAGCTTTGAAAGAAGCTGTTATTACTAACACTAATAGATCTGGACAAAAAGTATAATTAATGAGACTGTTATGGAAAAAAATTGATAGATCTGGACAGGTTGGAAAAAAAAAGGTAAGCACTTAAAAACTGATAAATCTATTGTTGGACCACAATAAGGACTTAAAAAACAGTAATAAACTTCTAATAATATGAAGTGCTATAAAAACAGTAATAAGCTTTTGATAAGACTCAATAAGCACAAAATAAGCAAAAAATAAGCAGTGACGTGAACAGTAAAAACGTGAACAGTAACAGTAGATTAAAAAACACAAAAAAAAAAGCTTCTACATCATCTTCTAGCTCTTGATACCACTTGTAGGTTACCCTTTCTAGATCAAATCACACCTATGTTATATGTTTAGAGAGAGAAAGATGATGTTAGAGAGAGAAAGAGCTAGAGAGAATAAGAGAGGAATTTCTCTTACACTTCACAATCCACACCTCTCAAATGAGAGGTTTACATATATATAGTCCTCCATGATATGAGATAAGGGAAGTGTGCCGTCTTTACATATTTCACTAATTCAACATTAACGTAAATACTATGACTAAACTAGACGACACACTTCTACTATCATGTAGACTATATTTTTACAATTCTAACGAGCTATTACATGACCATATTACAAGACTCATTGACTCGATAATGATCGTCACTTTAAGCATTCCCAACAAGACAATTAACAAAGGGTTTAACAGATATGTTGTAACAGTAATGCACTAAAAATGAGTGCATACAAGGTAGGCTAAGGCGATTTGGGTGTACATTTGGGGGTGGATTGTAAACAATGTTCTTCATTAATATTTCGGAATCCACCGAAATATCACGAGAACCGCGAAAAATATAGGCTATGAGGGGTGTACTAGGGGTATCGTGTTCTAAAGATGAGTACATCGCAAAGGTATGGGAAGATTACTTAAACAATGAAGCCAACGTAATTATAATACAGGTTTAAAACAAGGGTTATCCTAATGCCTCTTATCATTTAGTGAATCCTAACTACACGAATGTAGTCTCACTAGCGGTCTCGGGATGCATCACAAATGTAAGTTCTAGAATCTATATACTACCGGTACACTCATAAGCATTAAAGGTGAATGCTTTTTCCTATATATCTAAAGGCGAACCTTACATTTTTGGGGTGAAAATTTTTGAGTGGAAGGGTTTTTGTACCAGCTATATAATTCCTATCCATGAGACGCTTATTAAGACTAAAGTTTCACTCCTATATGTTGTAAAAAAATTTAAATTTGGTGCTAAATTTTCCCTAACAAATATCTTTCTTAGTTTTATTACACATTTACTCTAAGACAAAACAAATATCAAGCGAAGTTATAGTTTCTAAGGTATCCCATTTTACCCCCTACACTTAAATTGAACATTATCCCCAATGTTCTTAAAAATTATCAAAGTTATGATAACGGAAAAATAAAATAGAGAAAGAAACTAATACTCCCCTGATTTGCTCGGCATGGATGATGTTAAAACATGGTTAGATCTTCCTCCAAGAAAATAAACATGATAAGCTTCACTTCCAATGTATACTTTCGTCTTTTTGTCCAATATAACCTGTAATTCACTAAGAAAAAGAAACACAAAACCTCGCATAAAATCGGCGATAAACCCTATATATACTAGAACTAAACTAGAAATCAAAGTAAGATATAATGCTTGCAAAATAAATGTCTACAGATTCCTTGAAATTTAAAATTCTTAAAATTTTTCAAAAATTTAAATTCTAGCAGAAAAACAAAAATCTGGAAAACTGTGCTACTACAGTGTCTGACACTGTCGGGTTGTAAAGCCTGACGCCGTCAGGTATGACCTGACAGTATTTTTACGTTTTGTTTCTTGAAAATTTCTGAAAAATTTTGAGTATTAAAACCTGGAAAAACTGCAGAACATTCATTGTGACTCGATACAAGCATTTGACTCAAAACAAACATATAAATATATGCTAATCATTACTTGTTATCTTTCATGTTCGAATTCGTTCTTTTAAACAAATATGATCTTCCCTACACTTATCTTTTTGTAAAATACCTTTATATGTAGTTAAGACGAGGTTAAAAACAACATAAAGCATTTTCACAAATATATTCGAAACATGAAATATAAATAAATAAAGATGAAGCATATATATGAAATCAAACAAAATAAAAACAAACAAACAAATAATTAAAAAGCTTGGGTTGCCTCCCAAGAAGCGCTTTTCTTTATTAATGAGTCTCGTAGCTAGACTCAAAGTCATGCTCTATTACGTGACTCCATCCTCTGTCACGTTCACAAGGTCATCTTCTATCTTGGTTTTGTACTCCGGAACTAATTGTAAGCATTCTTTATAAAAACCAAATATCTTTCTCATCACATGGTCTACTCCTCTTTTCCTATCCTCATCATTCCTATAGTAGACCGATTGCTTAAGTTCCCTTTCTAGGTTTGGCAAAAGACGAAATTGCTCAATCTTATATGGCATTTGGTAGGCAATCTCGTCGGCTTCATCCGTAAATCTAACTATCCCTAAGGTTGGGTCATAAGTCATTTTAGAAACTTCCACAAATGGTTTTCCAAATACTA
Source organism: Artemisia tridentata subsp. tridentata (assembly GCA_021014915.2). Classification (NCBI taxonomy): domain Eukaryota; kingdom Viridiplantae; phylum Streptophyta; class Magnoliopsida; order Asterales; family Asteraceae; genus Artemisia; species Artemisia tridentata. The sequence goes on from CP139506.1 coordinate 293,742,135, forward strand.
CGTAAGATAAACAACTATCAATCGCCAGCCGAATATCTTCAACAATCATGAAATCCGTAACATATGTGAAGTTTCCTACATGTACGTGCATTCCCTTAACTCTCCCTACAAAATTATTCACCCTACCCGTGTCGGGATCTTTCCTAGGCCCAAGTTGCTTTTTCGTTATCCAATTGTGGTGGATCCTAGTCAAGATGTTTATTGGGGATCTAAGGTCAATGTAAGCCTTCCACACATGCACTTTCCCGATGTTACATGGTATGTTTATGTTAGATGAGTCACCCATCTTTAGGATTGGTGAACTTATGTAATACGGTGTCTTAGGATCCTCAAATAAATACTTATGATATGCGCATTCATCCTTTGTAGGAAACTTTTTGAAGTGATCTTCATCTACTTCTTCCACTTCCTTCTCATCATCATTCTTAATTTCCTCCTTAAGATCACTTTTGTTCTCAATGACATCCTTGTCTTCTTCCTCACTACTCCTATTTGGTGGCACTAGGGTAATGGCATTAACAAAGTGAACATGATTAGATGATGAAGGATCCTTAATCTCGCTACCCCCACTTTTGTTTCTAGAAACTCTACTTGATGGGGTCATCACTTGGTTATTGAGTGCCTTCAACAAAATGTCAATCTTATTGGTCATCTCGCTTTGTTGTTGTTTGAAATCGGCTTCAAATTTAGACAAACAAGCTTCTTGAGATGCCATAAAATTGGACATTAGTCCTTCACAATTATTGGAATTGTTAGAAGGATTATCGTTGAAGGTACGGTTCGAGGACGAATTGTTCGATTGGAAACTGATGAACTCAAATAAGTACATTTTATTACCATCATTTATCCTATTTATTTGACTTGTTTTATTATATTATCTGTGAGAATTGATACGTTAATGTTTACTTTTGTAATTCTCAGGTAAAAACAAGTACTATGTGAAACTTGGCGATTTCGGACTAATTATGGAGGCAAACAAGCAAGATATTAAGAGTCTACTTAAATGTACAAGATCAAGATCATTCTGCTCCAGATACGCCGCATCCTACGTCAAACATACGGTGCATCACTATCAAGATTTCACAAGTTATAATCCAAGATGGCAAAGGACATGCGCCGCATAGATAAATGGAGTTACGCCGCATCTTAAGGCGGCGTACGAATATTCCTGAATATATTAATCTTGGACCCCACGCGAAGTTAAGTCAATGCGCCGCATCTACTTATTCAATGCGCCGCATCTAACCCTCAGACAGAAACTATAAATACCCCAAAGTCAGACGAATTTTGTGTGCAATATACCAAGTACGAGACTTAGCAAAAGACAGAAGAAACCCTAGGACGAAGTCAGACGATTAGCAGCACAAGACACGCCCTAAACGAAGATACAAGAGCTGTAAGAAGGTCCTGCATGTATTCAATTCATTAAGTAGTTTTATTTTATTGTATTAGTACACTTTAATTCATCAGGGTTGATGGGCCGATTCCATGTGACTACGGAAAACCATGGGCACCCCTTAAAATTGCTTTTCCATTAATTAAAGTTTATATGTTGATGTCTTTGGTGACTTTTATTAGTGCATTGATAACCTCTGTGTCTAGCTGAGCATTGCTTGGGTCGCCATGCCCCTTCCTCGCCTATTTATTCTATCGTTTTAGGATAGTGGGATAGACATAAGTAATCATTAAGGGTTTACTCGCCGATAAGATTTGAGCCAACGAGAAAGGTTTAACTCTCGGTGCGTCGCATCGAACTATACACTTCATATAAAACTAGCAATAAAACAAGTGACAAGCTACTTAATTATCAGGACAGGTCTTCTTATTGTCTCAAGTATTTATCTGTGTACGTGTGTGCTAATCGCTGATTCGTGCTAATTAGTTTAGTTTATTATTTAATTATAACTAAACCGTGCCAGTCTTTGAGGCTGAACCCCCTTGCGTTAGATTAATTTGTATAGCTAACTTAAGATATTAAAATACTGATTAGAATAACTAGATAATACGTTCCACTCTTAGTGATCGACACTCTACTTACCATTATATTCATACTGACCGGGTACACTACTCGTTAAAGTGTGTGTTATTGATAAGTCGGCTAAATATAAATTTAAAACTTGAATACTGCTAAAACCACAACGACATACCGTGGGTATAAATTAGAGCAATACACACGCACACATCAAGTTTTTGGCGCCGCTGCCGGGGAGTGAATTGTTATTATCTGTTAATTTGATTAGTATTTTAATTAGGTTTTCTTTTTAATTTTTTGATTCTAACCGCTAACTCTGTTATATATTAGTTAAATTGCATTCATTGTATTATTTGCATATTTTTTTGTCTTTGTGTGTTTTTTATTTTTGTTTGTTTTTATTTTTGTTTTTCTTTTTCTATTTTCTTGCATTCTGCTATCGTTGTACTGAGCTGATTCAAATGATACGGCGCATCTATTTTCTTAGATACGGCGTATTGCGTTTAATTTTTATAAAATACAACGCGTTTAATAAGAAATTTTTCTAAACCGTAACGCCATACGACGCATCTGTTTTAACAGATACGGCGTATTATCTATTTTAATTAAAAACAGTTTTTTGAATTATTAAACAGATACGACGCATCGATTTTTTATCGATACGGCGCATCTTCTGAATCAAAAATCTTGTATTTTGAAACGTAACGAAAATACGGCGCATTAGCTTCTGTTAATACGACGCATTTAATTTTAATAAGTATAATCGATTTTTGATAATCCAAAACTGATACGACGCATTCTAATTCTAAGCGGCGTATCTACTTTCTGAATAAAAGTCTGATTAAATTTTAAAGATTATAAGATACGGCGTATCCAACTTTTTGGATACGGCGCATCGTCTGCAGATATCAGTAACTTTTATTTTTCGTATTCCGTTTTCGTTGTTGATTTTCTGATATATTACTTTCTTGAACATACCCTACTGATGCTTTTGTGATAGTTTCAGGAAGTGCATGACCAGGAGTTCAACTAAGAACTTGATTACACCTTTCGAAGATCCTGAATGAACCCAACATTCACTTAAAAGGCTTTTCAACACAAAAAGCTTTGAAATTTCAAGTTCATTCGAGCTTGATTATTTTTCTGAAGAGAAAGAGGAAGAAGAAACAGAAACAATGGCGGAAAACACTACTATGGAGGAATACATGAACAAAACCCGTGCTGATTACACTTCAGGAGTTGCTAGACCAAAGTTTGATGAAAAGTCTAAGTTTGAGTTGAAGGGTCAGTTTCTCAAGGAGCTAAGAGAAAATGCTTTCAGTGGAACAGAACATGAAGATGCTAATGAACATGTTGAAAAAGTCCTCGAGATTGCAGATTTGTTTACTACAAAAGGAGTTTCTAACGATCGATTTATGCTAAGAATCTTTCCAATTTCGCTTAAAGGAGCTGCTAATAAGTGGCTAAGGAATGAACCTGCTAGTTCAATCACAACGTGGGAAGATTTGAAGAGCAAATTCCTGAAAAGATATTGTCCACCTGCTAAAACTGCTAAAAAGATGGAGGCTATCAACGGTTTCAAGCAAGAGCCTGATGAAACTCTTTATCAAGCTTGGGAAAGATTTAAAGACTTGTTGATGAAATGCCCTCAACATTATCTAAGTGAAATGCAGGAGATAATATTGTTCTATCAAGGATTGGACATGCCTACTAGACAAATCTTGGATGCTAAGGGAGCTGTGCCTCAAATGAGTGCAGCCAATGCTAGAAAAGCTATCCAGGAAGCTGCTGATCATTCTCAAAAATGGCACGATGGAACCTCTACTAGATCTAAGAGCAGCACTAATTTTGACGGGTTTGCTGCAATTCAAGCTCAATTGGATAAAATTAGTAGAGAGATGAAGAAGCGCGATGAGAAAGTGTATGCTGCCCAAGTTGGATGTGAAAAATGCGAAGGACCTCACTACACTAAGGATTGCCCTAATAAGAATGAAAGTGAGACTTTTGAAGAAGCATACTACACACAATTTGGACAACCATTCCGACCTTCAGGGAGATTTAGGGAAGCTACTCCGGGATACTATCAAAAGAACAACTTTAATCCCACTTATCAAGAAAGGAGGCAGACTTTGGATGACACTCTTAAGCAAATTATGGCCGATGCTGCTAAAATACATGAAGAGAACACTGCTATGACCAAGGAAATCCGAGCCTCAACGGATACTATCACAAGAAATCAAGGAGCTTCAATCAAAGCATTGGAACAACAAATTGGACAAATGAGCAAAGTTCTTCAAGAAAGGGGATATGGAAGTTTACCTAGCTCAACCGAAACCAACCCAAGAGATCATGTCAAGGCCATAAGCACAACCGAGGAAGTCACGCCTAACGTACCTAGAAGATTGATGAATGGTAATGATGGTGCAAAGCCCGAATTTTTCTTTAATTCTTCAATCAGTTTAAGGAGGCTACTCAAAGAAAAGACAAAGATTGAAGAGGAGATCAAGGCTACAATGAAAAAAGAGAGCTCTGCAACCGACTTACATGCCTTGCCTCATAAAGAAAAAGACCCAGGAAGTTTTACTTTACCTTGTTCAATTAATGATATATCTTTCAATAATGTGTTAGCTGACTTAGGAGCTAGTGTTAGTGTTATGCCCCTTAAGACATTCACTACCCTAGGACTAGGAAAATTAGCACCAACTAAGTTGCTTATTGAATTGGCTGATAAAACGGTAAAACAACCTGAAGGGATTGCTAAAAATGTGCTAGTTAAGATTGAGAAGTTTGTTTTCCCTGTAGACTTTGTTATATTAGATATGCCCGAGGATGTTAAGATTCCTTTAATCCTTGGAAGACCTTTCTTGTCTACCGCCCATGCTAAGATTGATGTGTTTAAAAGGAAAATCTCATTAAAGGTAGGGAATAATAAACTAGTCTATAAGTGCCAAAATCCTGTTAAAAGCATAATTAGAGGCGTCTATGTGCTAGGATTAAGAGAACGTATGGACCTCGATCTAGAAGCTAGGCTTATGGGAGAAACATTGATTCAAAACAACTCAACTAATCCTAATAATCAGAACTTCGAGGAATTTATTGACCTTAATGTACCTACCGAACTTAGGCGCGATATTGTTAATGATTCTGATGATGAGTGGTATGATTGCGTAGTGATTAACAAACGTAGGAGAATAGTTGAAAATACGAATTTGAATAATGATGTGTTTATTGAACTACCACCCCACCTTACATATTTATGCCTATATAATAATAAGAATTTCCCGTCTATCATTTTGTCATCTCTGGCCGAAAGGGACAGAACTTTGTTTATACAGATATTAAAGAAGAATGGCGTGGAAATTAAGGACGAGCAAGGAGTGTTCAATATTACTGGACTGGCGATGAGGGAGCGCGACGCTTCCGACTCTTTCAGTGACCGGTATTAAGGAGCTGAACGTGAGTCTAACTTGAAGACTCTGGAATAAAGACAAGTGCTGACAGGGAGACAACCCGGAAAATTTTTACATTCTGTTCTGTGTCGAGTCTGTCAGGCCCGCAGAAGATACGGCGCATCTCAATCTTAAGATGCGACGCATCGCCTGCAATGGTCATATCTTACTTTATTTTCTGCATTTTTACTTTTGACTTTAAAACTTTCTGTCAGTATTTTAATGCGGCGCATCCCTGGTTAAGGATGCAACGCATCTTCTATTCTGATTCGTATTTATTCCAGGCTCGATATGGCGTATCTTCTTCCATAAGATACGGCGTATCGACTGACCTGATGATTTTCAGTTTAATTTTTAAGATTTAGTTTTACTAACTACTAATGTATTATGCAAGTTTGAAACTTCTTAATTCAGGTGTGTTTAAGTCTTGATGGTATTATAGATTCCTGCATTTCTTGTGGATACATCATCTATGAAGCTTAAACGTTCTCATCCACAAGAAAGATGATTTTTGGTCTTATACGAATAATGGAGGATCATACCAAGCAAATCTCAGGGGAGTTTTTTTTGTTCTAATTCTTTTATTTTCCTTTTTTTAATCTTTAATACAAACAACGAGGACGTTGTTTAACTTAAGTGGGGGGATTGGAGAATTATAACACTTACTTGTCCTAAACTTTTAAAATATGCTTAAAATGTGCTTAATATATCAAAATTTAAAATTTTTAGCATGTTTTTGTTTAAAGTCTAAATTACATAGCTGCACACATAACCTTATTTTCAAAAATTGTGAACTTTTCAAAATTCACAAATCTATGAGTGTGCCGGTGACTTGTAAACTTTAGAACTTGGCTTGTATACTATTCGAGACCACCATAATAATTATTATCTACATAATTGGAATGACTTGTCTAAATTGGTAAATTTCTAGGATTACACCCAAATAGCCTTTATATGTTATGTGATATTAACTAACTACACTGGTTAGTTAACCCCCGTATAAACCATTTTGTTACTCTCACTTTTAGAGTAAGATACCCCTAGAAAAACACTCAGAGCCATTCCTTTCGTTTCTTACACCTTTGTTATAATGTTTCGTTACACCCTTACACCTTAGCCTACCCTGTAGATTAAAATCCGTGGTTGGTTAATTGCTTTAGGCAAAGTGTGTTTCCTTACATTACCTGTGTTCGCGTGCGTAATTTATTATCTTTGGTTGAGTCAGGAAATTGCACAATGCAATTAGTATGAAAGTAAATATTGTATATCTTTGAGTTTATTTTTCGTGTGTTTACTACTTTCACTATTACCGTTATTTCTGAAGTCATGAAAAGTATGGAAAAATTATCCAGAGTTATCATTATAGTAATGTGGTGAAATTTTACACATCTATGTTTATGTTTGTGATGTCAAAAAAAAATAAAAAAAAAATAAAAATAAAAAAATGAAAAAATAGAAAAGAAAAAGAAAAAGAAAAAAGTTGGAAGTTTGTTTTAACCAACTCATGTAAAGTTTTGTATTAAGTGGTCGATATCACCACTATTTGTTATATATTATATTTATGGATTGAATGGGAGTTGGCCGTTATGGGAACGCCAACTAAGGTTATTCTTTGATTGAGATCTTGTTGAGTATAATTCGTGTCTACCAAAAGTGTGTGTTTCAAGTGTTAAAGCGTGAGTTATTCATGGGATGGTTGGGAAAGTAATTTACCACACTTAGGATTTTAATTTATCTATTTTGTTTATTTTTCATTTTACACCAATTCGTATCCCAAATGTTATCCATACCCTATATCATTCTTTATCCAAACCTTTGATTTATTGAGATTAGGGATTTGAGCAATCTTAAGTATCGTAGTCGTGGATTCGGCTATGTATTTATGATTTTGTCGCCCTTTTTGATATAATATTATTGGTGAAGATTACTTGGTCCTATCTTTAGCCTATTCGAGTTAAGGATTTGAGCAATTGCAAGTATCGTGTTCGTGGATTCGATCATGTATTTGTGATTTTGTCGCCTTTTCTGGAATATGAGATCGATAGAGATTAAGAAGAATGATTAACCCTTAACCTACAAACCCTCTTTACCGCTTTAGACTTGTTATTCCTTGGCTTCAGTGGGGGAGATGCGTATACTTGCCAAGCTTATGATAGAATATTCGTCACGACTGGACAGTTAAACGATTAGATTTGCTTTTATCAAAATATTTTATTTTATTTCTAATTCGTTAAGTGTTTGGTTGTGTGATTATGAAAAAACGAATACATGCTTAAATATAAAAATAAATCCTAATATCTTTTAGGATACATTTTCATAAGATTTATTCTAAGGTTTACTTGGGGACAAGTAAAGTTCAAGTGGGGGGATATTTGATGAACTCAAATAAGTACATTTTATTACCATCATTTATCCTATTTATTTGACTTGTTTTATTATATTATCTGTGAGAATTGATACGTTAATGTTTACTTTTGTAATTCTCAGGTAAAAACAAGTACTATATGAAACTTGGCGATTTTGGACTAATTATGGAGCAAAACAAGCAAGATATTAAGAGTCTACTGAAATGTACAAGATCAAGATCATTTTGCACCAGATACGCCGCATCCTACTTCTAACATACGGCGCATCACTATCAAGATTTCACAAGTTATAATCCAAGACGGCAAAGGACATGCGCCGCATAGATAAATGGAGTTACGCCGCATCTTAAGGCGGTGTACGAATATTCCTGAATATATTAATCTTGGACCCCACGCGAAGTTAAGTCAATGCGCCGCATCTACTTATTCAATGCGCTGCATCTAACCCTCAGACAGAAACTATAAATACCCCAAAGTCAGATGAATTTTGTGTACAATATACCAAGTACGAGACTTAGCAAAAGACAGAAGAAACCCTAGGATGAAGTCAGACGATTAGCAGCACAAGACACGCCCTAAACGAAGATACAAGAGCTGTAAGAAGGTCCTGCATGTATTCAATTCATTAAGTAGTTTTGTTTTATTGTATTAGTACACTTTAATTCATCAGGATTGATGGGCCGATTCCATGTGACTACGGAAAACCATGGGCACCCCTTAAAATTGCTTTCCCATTAATTAAAGTTTATATGTTGATGTCTTTGGTGACTTTTATTAGTGCATTGATAACCTCTGTGTCTAGCTGAGCATTGCTTGGGTCGCCATGCCCCTTCCTCGCCTATTTATTCTATCATTTTAGGATAGTGGGATAGACATAAGTAATCATTAAGGGTTTACTCGCCGATAAGATTAGAGCCAACGAGAAAGGTTTAACTCTCGGTGCATCGCATCGAACTATACACTTCATATAAAACTAGCAATAAAACAAGTGACAAGCTACTTAATTATCAGGACAGGTCTTCTTATTGTCTCAAGTATTTATCTATGTACGTGTGTGCTAATCGCTGATTCGTGCTAATTAGTTTAGTTTATTATTTAATTATAACCAAACCGTGCCAGTCTCTCAGGCTGAACCCCCTTGCGTTAGATTAGGTTGTATAGCTAACTTAAGATATTAAAATACTGATTAGAATAATTAGATAATACGTTCCACTCTTAGTGATCGACACTCTACTTACCATTATATTCATACTGACCGGGTACACTGCTCGTTAAAGTGTGTGTTATTGATAAGTCGGCTAAATATAAATTTAAAACTTGAATACTGCTAAAACCACAATGACATACCGTGGGTATAAATTAGAGCAATAACACGCACACATCAGAAACGATTAGGTGGATTTGAAAAAATGTTTTGAGAAGAATTTTAGTTTTGTTTCCACCTAAAGTTCGGATGATTCTTCCACGATGTGTTGTATGAATCCCCATAGGTGTTTTGCTCGGGTTTGAAAGTGAACCACTTGTCTCCCGCTCCGTCGGTACGCGAGGATGCATAATCCACAAAAGCTTGTTCGGGGAGTTCCATGCAATCACGAGTGTCATGGGGACCACTACATAACTCACATGAAGAAGTGATTTTGTTCACTTGACTTGAAGGTTTAGGAGCTTCGTAGGATTTCATGAGAAACTTGACTTGGTCTTCGAGTTCCATGATCCTACAATTAGGAATGCTTGAGTTATTTGAAGGCAAGGATATTGCCTTGACCGTTTTGCTCAACTCGCGGGGGTCATTCCAACATTCGTTGTCATAGAGAGCAAGATCTTCTATGATTCCCCACGATTCTTCCGCATTCTTGTCACGTAGCTTACCACCGGCCACTTGGTCAATGGTTTGCCTTGTGGATTGATTGACATGATTGTAAAAAATTTGGACTTGAAGCCAAAGATCAATGCCGTGATGAGGGACTTTTTTGAGTAAGTCCTTGAAACGAGTCCAAGCCTCACAAAGAGTTTCACCTTGACGTTTTTGGAACATCAAGATGTCGTTCCTTAATTTGGTAGTTCTCCCCGGTGGGAAGAATTGAGCAAGGAAACAAGAGGTGAGATCATCCCAAGATGTGATGAATCCCGCGGGTAAACGCTAAAGCCATTGACTAGCTTGGTCACGTAGAGAGAATTGGAAGAGACACAAGTGTGTCGTCTCTTGAGTTGCAACATCAAGGTCTATGGAATCTACGATTTCGAGGAAATCCTTGAGATGTTGATTTGGATCTTCGGAACGAAGTCCATGGAATGCACATCCGCTTTGCACCAACCGGATGGTGTCAGATCGGAAGGGAGACACATTGGCTCTTTGGGGGAGCTCAATGGTGTTTCGATGGCCTTGGTGGCTAGGTCAGGAATACTCACCTAGAGTACGGGCTCGAGGTGGGTCTTGCTTAATTGGTGGAGCTTGGTGTGGTTGTTGTTGGTTTGTTGGAGCTTGGTGTTGTTGGTTGATAGGTTCAAAGATGGCTTCACCTACCATGATGGTGAATGAAGGGATACGAATCAAAGGGAACAAAGAAAAGATAGACTAAAGAAAGCTAATAAAAAGAAAATAAAAATCTCACTTGATAGGAATCTAGTGAGTAGACCTAAACGAGATAGAAATTGAAACTAAACAATAACTATTCCCCGGCAGCGGTGCCAAAACCTTGATGCGAGGATTGCGTCCATGCAAAAGGTTTTACTTCTCAAGGGATCTTGAGAAGCTTGCAATCCTCCAGTCAGTATACCTGATCGTTGCAGTGTAACATAGGTATGTCCGGAGGATTGATCTTTCTCTAGGGGAATAGTGTCGTTAGGTCAAGATGTATGACGAGATAGGTCTAGAGGTGAGGGATGATTCTTTTTATATTTTTATATTTTTTAGAAATGATGCGTGGTTTTGCAACCTTACAACAGGTTTTACCTCTCAAGGGATCTTGAGAAGTTTGCAATCCCCACCAGGCAGTGTACCTGACCGTTGTAGTATAGTGAAGTGGCAAGTACCGGGGATTGATCGTTCAACTCAAAGAATAGTGTTCGTTAGGATTGAAATTAATCTAACTAGGTCTAAAGGTGAGGGATGATTCTTTTTGTATTTTTATATTTTATGGAAAGCAAGTAAAAATCTCTGGTTTTGGAAGAAGGGGCGGAATTAGTTGCTAATCAACTAACCCAAAAGCTACTAATTAAACTAATATGCAAGAAAAGTAAACTAGGGTTCTACAAGGGAAATGAAGCATGTCTACCTATGATATGTTACTCCTTGCTAGCTATCCAATTCTACCTATTGAATTGTCACACCTTGTTTTAATTGACGGGTTGTATTCCTTAATACCAATCGTGGGGTGGCGTACGTACTTCCCCAACTCTATAAGCTCCTACTTCACTCCTATGTCGAGCCGGCTAAGAAGCTCCTAACATGGGATCACTAGAATTCGCTCATGCATTAAATACAACCAAATAAACCTAGTACGCATTGGTTCATGTTTCTTAAGACGTTCAAGCAAGTTACCTTATAGGAGGTTAGCCAGTTTTCTTAAGCCTAACATCGATATCACCCAATCAAACAAGAGACAATAGGAAACAAGAATTATAAACTAAACCAACTAGATCAATTGAAGTTGTCACGCCCTAATTGATGGAGATGGACACACACATCAACAAGAAATCAATAAGATCTAATTAGTTATACACAAGTTTCACACAATCATAAGTAGACACAAGGTGATTTAGCCAAGCATAATTAATGAAGAGCAATCAACAATAATCATAATTGAAGACATAACATAAGATTGAATCGATAAACAAACCATTACAAGATGTTTATGGCATGATTAGGACCCTCTAAGTGGCTGGAAAAACACCTACCTAAACCCTAAAATCGGACTTAGGGTTTAGGGCTTACAAATAATGAAGTTATGATGTTGTATTTATAGGCAGTTTACTGTCCGAGGGGTTCTGACGGCGTCAGACTTACACGTGACGCCGTCACATCCAATTTTTCACAAAATTGTAGATCTTTTCGTCCCGATCGCGTGGCCTTTTGAATCACCTAAATCCGAGTTCGTATGAGGATTTTATGGCCAAAACAGTAACAGCTACCACGCGCGCAAGTTGTGACTAGATAACACGTGATGGCCTTCTTGACGCCGTCTCCCTTTAAACCTCCAAAATCCGTTCTGGCCTATCAGAAGCTGACGCCGTCAGAATAAAGGCATGACGCCGTCCCTCTTTAAATTAAGCCGTGACGACCTTGATCACTCCAAAGGGTGACGCCGTCAGAATTCCCATGCAAATTTCTCTGGCTTATCATGAGTAATTTTCATATCCACCTTTTTCTTGCCAAGCCATGACGCCGTCTGGGGACATTTCTGACGCCGTCAAAGGCACTTTTCAGCCGATTTTGAGACTTTGTCGTTTTCTTCACTTTTATGCTCCAAAAACGTCCAAAATGCTTCCTTTTCCAGATTTCTTCTCCAAAGTACCTAAAATGACAAAAGAAACGATTTAGGGCAATATTTGATCAAATAAATACGATTTAGGGCTTAAATGACCCCCTAAAAGCGGTACATTTTTCGCTTCATCAAATACCCTTACACTTGAGATTTGCTTGTCCTCAAGCAAATGTGTTTTTATTCTAATCAAAATACAAGTTAGGGTCATTTAATACTAATATAAAAGTAATTGCAACAAATAGTCGTTCCACTTTAATCATAATAAGCACGGAGATTACAAACTAGCACCTCACAAGTAGTGTTTAGATACTCACATCTCTCAAGTGTCATCAAAATAAATCTCATAAATGAAAACGGATAATATCTCTCACTACCTGTCATAGCAAATAGATTACCATAGGCTTGGGAAAGGATCGAAAACCTCCTCCACTAGGCGTAAGCACCTAAGATAAACTATCAAAGAGGGCTTTTAAATGGGTTATAATGTTAGGTGTAGGGAAAAGGAAAACACGGTTTTGTTGGATAAAGGATATTTTACTGGTGGCGAGTTAAAGATCTTGATCAATTACATGTACTATACAATGTTGCTAAGCCAAGACTCGACTCAATCTTAAGCTAATGAAAGAAAATAACACAAACATAAAACAAACATAAAATGAAACGGGATGGTAGTCCGTATGTTTTTTCTACTTTTCTTTTTCTCTTTTTTTTTGTATTTTTCTTGATTTTTTTTTTTTTTTTTTTTTTTTTTTTTTTTTTTTTTTTTTTTTTTTTTGCATACACTTTTGCCCTACCATCCAAAATAATACATCATAGGGGCATTGCATTCCCCTTACACCTGAACTTTTACATAACTTTACAATTACTATTCTAATGACTCGAATTAAGATAATTGAAAAACTTGGAGTACTTTTAAAATATTTAGCACATATGGGGGTAATAAATGATATTCTTCCCCATTACTCCATTACACTAGTACTTTACCCATGAGTCCCAATCGTCCCAAAATAATATGTACAAGGATATGACTCGACTTAGCAACCATGTAATCAACTAGATAATTAACTTGGGTTTAAACAAATGTTGTCACAATAATGCACTAAAAAATGAGTGCATACAAGGTAGGCTAAGGCGATTTGGGTGTACATTTAAGTGGGGTGTAAACAAATTCTTCCTTTAAGTAAAATGCTTAAAGGTCGAAACGAAAAGATAGGCTCTGAGGGGTGTACTAGGGGTATCGTGTACTAAAAATGAGTACAACGCAAAGGGTGTGGGAGAATTACTTGACCAATGTAGCCAATGTAATTATAACAAAAACACAGGTGTAAAACAATGGGTTAATCCTAATGCCTCTTATCATGTAGTAAATCTAACTACACGAATGTAGTCTCACTTGTGGCCTTGGAATGGTCCTAACGCAAGTTCTAGAATCTAAGTGCTACCGGTACACACATCATAGCAAAATGCTTTTCCTACCAATTCTAGGGGCGAACCTCACATATTTGGGGGTGGAAAATTTTTTAGTGGTACGGTTTTTTGTGCTAGTCATATAACTCCTATCCGTGAGACGCTCATTAAGATCAAAGTTTCACTCCTATATGTTGTAAAAAATTTTAAATTTGGCACTAAAATTGCCCTAACAGGTATTTCTCTCAGTTTTATTACACATCTACTATTAAACAAACAAAAATCAAGCGTAATAGCATTCTCTAAAATCGTACTTTTACCCTCCCCTTACACTTAAGATGAACATTGTCCCCAATGTTCAAATAACAAGATGTAAAAGAAAAAAAATAAAAGAATGAAATCAAATACTCCCCTGATTCGTTCGGTGGGTAATGAAGTTACACGGTTAGATCTTCCTCCAAGGTAATGTTGAAGCTCCATGACTAATGCATCGCCAAAAGCTTGATTCAAAACATTTCCTTGTCCAAAATAACCTGTTAAACCTGAGAAAACAAACAAGAAAAACCAAAGCATCAAACCGAACAAAGACAACTCACAACTAGGTGTAATTCCAGACTTAGAAATAAAACAATTAAAGATATAATGCTTGCGGAATGAATGTTTTTCAGATTCCTGGAGTTTATAAGTTAGAGATTTAATAAAAACTTTTTATGATTCCGGTAGAAAAACAAAACTTTCAAAAATTTCAGAAAATTAAAACCTGACGCCGTCAGAAATGATCTGACAGAATTCTCATGTTAAGTTTCCGGAAAATTTCTGGAAAAACCTATACCTTACTTCCTGGAATTCCTGCAAAACTTCATTATGACTCGATACAAGCATTTGACTCAAACAAATACTAATATGCATGCTTATATCTCATTGTTATCGTTCATGTTCAATCTTGTTCTTAAAAACAAATTTGGATTTCCCTTACACTTATCTTTTGCAAAATACCTTTATATGTAGTTAAGACGAAGTTAAAAACAAAATAAAGCATTTTCACAATTTATATTTGAGACATGAACAGTAAACAAAAAGAATAAGAAATGCATACGGAAACAAATAAAATTAAATAAACAAACAATCAAACAAATAAAGCAAATAAAACAAATAAAGCTTGGGTTGCCTCCCAAGAAGCGCTTTTCTTTATTAACGAGTCTTGTAGCTAGACTCAAAGTCACGCTACCCTATGTAAGTAAGCTCGTCATCGAGGACGTCTTTAGGGTTAAGCTTGGATTGAAGTTTCCTATTGGTCCGCTTAGTACGATATGTCTTTTCAAACTTCTCTCCATCCGGGTCATACAATGTCATCTTGATATGCCATGACCCATCTCCATCATTGGGTGGTTTATCCCAATTCCACTTATGATCATCTTCCTCACAAATCCACTTATTCATTCCTAGGTTAATTGGCAAAACTCCTAGGAAATCAATCATCCTTCTAAAAACTAGAGGGTCTTCAAATGGATCCAATTCGGTGTCCCTAGCCAAGAGTTGCTCTACCGAATGCGTTCGGTTCACAAAGTCCTCTTCTAGGTAAAATGGGCGTTGGGGTCCTATGAAGTCTCTATCGATCCAAGGTCCATATCTAGATGGTCTCCTATTTAATTCTAACCAATGGGGTGTCGGTTCCTCACTAGTATCATAGGCATGTTTCTTAACATCATAGACTGACCAAGTATCCCCTTCTCCTACCGCTATCTTGGATTCCTTACAATCAATCATAGCACTAGCGGTCGCTAAAAATCCTCTACCTATCAACAAGGGGCATGTAGGGTCGCTAACCATATCAAGGACGTGGAAATCGGCTAAAATGGTTAGCTTTCCAATGTGTACTAACACGTCCTTAACTACTCCAACCGGGTAAGCAACACTTCCATCCGCTAAGCCTATTATCACCTCGGTTTCTTCAAGTTTTCCAAGTTTTAGAGAGGTGTAGAGAGGTAACGGGAGTAGGTTAAGGCTTGAACCAAGATCGGCTAATGTATCATAAGCCTCCGAATCACCGATCTTGCAAGGTAGAACAAATAAGCCCGGATCATCTAACTTCTTAGGCAGCTTGTTTTGAACAAAGGCGGTCCCTTTTTTCGCCTAACTTGAGCTTCTTCTCATCCAACACATCAACAACCGGACTTTCAAGGTGGAGCTCCTTGAATTCTTCGTCAAGGTTTTGAGTGGGAGGTGTTTCAACTATGTTGTTGACCAATTTGGATGTCATAACTTCTTGGTCACTTGGAACGATTTGGGTTTGTTTGAAACACGTGCTCATGGAATTGACCGAATAATATTGTGGACAAGAACTAGGGGACGAAACCGATGAAATAGCGTTGACGTTTAGTTTCGGGTTCTTGACCGTGTTGCTAGGGAGTGCTCCCATTTCTCGGTCATTGAGGGCTTTCAACAAGGTGTCAATCTTGTCGGTCATCTCGCTTTGTTTTTGTTTGAAATCGGCTTCAAACTTGGCTAAACGAGCTTCTTGAGATGCCATAAATTGAGACATCAATCCTTCAAAGTTATTGGTACTACCATTGCCGGAAGGATTGTTGTTGAAAGTACGGTTCGAGTTGGAACCGATTGATTGGAAACGATTAGGTGGGTTGGAAGAATTGGGTTGTTGTGAGTTTTGGTTTTGTTTCCACCTAAGGTTCGGGTGATTTTTCCATGAGGGGTTGTATGAATCACCATAATGGTTTGGCTCGGGCTTGAAAGTGTACCACTTGTCTCCCGCTCCGTCGGTACGCGAGGATGCGTAGTCCACAAAAGCTTGTTCGGGGAGTTCCATGCAATCACGAGTGTCGTGGGGACCACTACATAATTCACATGAAGAAGTGATTTTGTTCACTTGGCTTGAAGGTTTAGGAGCCTCGTAGGATTTCATGAGAAACTTGACTTGGTCTTCAAGTTCTACGATCCTACGGTCGGAAGTGCTTGAATTGTTCAAAGGCAAAGATATTGCCTTGACCGTTTTATTCAAATCACGGGGATCACTCCAACTTTCGTTGTCATAAAGAGCAAGATCCTCTAGGAGAGCCCATGATTGTTCCGCACTTAGATCACGTAGCTTGCCACCGGCCGATTGGTCAATGGTTTGCCTCGTGGAAAGATTGATATGGTCATAGAAGATTTGGACTTGGAGCCAAAGTTCTATGCCATGGTGAGGGACTTTTTGGAGTAAGTCCTTGAATCGAGTCCATGCCTCGTAGAGAGTTTCGCCTTGACGTTGTTGGAACATCAAGATATCATTCCTTAGCTTGGTAGTTCTTCCCGGTGGGAAAAACTGAGCAAGGAAACGAGTGGTGAGATCATCCCAAGAGGTGATGGATCCTGCGGGTTGACGTTCTAGCCACTGACTAGCTTGGTCCCGCAGAGAGAATTGGAAGAGACGCAATCGGGTCGTCTCTCGAGTGGCAACATCAAGGTCTATAGAATCAACGATTTTAAGAAAGTCCTTGAGATGTTGATTAGGATCTTCAGAACGAAGTCCATGGAATGCGCATCCGCTTTGCACCAACCGGATGGTGTCGGATCGCAAGGGTGTGATATTGGCTCCTTGAGTGAGCTCAATGGTGTTTCGATAGCCATGGTGGCTAGGACGGGAATACTCTCCTAAAGTACGGGCTCTAGGAGGTGGTGGTGGTTGTTGTGGTGGTGGGTTGTGGGGGTTAAGGATATTACCATCTTCCATGATGTCGGACGGTAATGGTTACGAACAAAGACACGAAGAAAATAGATAGACTAAAGAAAACCTAGAAAAATAAAATAAAAATCTCACTAGAAAGGAATCTAGTGAGTAGACCTAATAGAAATAAAAATTCAACCTAAACAATAACTATTCCCCGGCAGCGGCGCCAAAAACTTGATGCGTGGTTTTGCAACCTTACAACAGGTTTTACCTCTCAAGGGATCTTGAGAAGTTTGCAATCCCCACCAGGCAGTGTACCTGACCGTTGTAGTATAGTGAAGTGGCAAGTACCGGGGATTGATCGTTCAACTCAAAGAATAGTGTTCGTTAGGATTGAAATTAATCTAACTAGGTCTAAAGGTGAGGGATGATTCTTTTTGTATTTTTATATTTTATGGAAAGCAAGTAAAAATCTCTGGTTTTGGAAGAAGGGGCGGAATTAGTTGCTAATCAACTAACCCAAAAGCTACTAATTAAACTAATATGCAAGAAAAGTAAACTAGGGTTCTACAAGGGAAATGAAGCATGTCTACCTATGATATGTTACTCCTTGCTAGCTATCCAATTCTACCTATTGAATTGTCACACCTTGTTTTAATTGACGGGTTGTATTCCTTAATACCAATCGTGGGGTGGCGTACGTACTTCCCCAACTCTATAAGCTCCTACTTCACTCCTATGTCGAGCCGGCTAAGAAGCTCCTAACATGGGATCACTAGAATTCGCTCATGCATTAAATACAACCAAATAAACCTAGTACGCATTGGTTCATGTTTCTTAAGACGTTCAAGCAAGTTACCGTATAGGAGGTTAGCCAGTTTTCTTAAGCCTAACATCGATATCACCCAATCAAACAAGAGACAATAGGAAACAAGAATTATAAACTAAACCAACTAGATCAATTGAAGTTGTCACGCCCTAATTGATGGAGATGGACACACACATCAACAAGAAATCAATAAGATCTAATTAGTTATACACAAGTTTCACACAATCATAAGTAGACACAAGGTGATTTAGCCAAGCATAATTAATGAAGAGCAATCAACAATAATCATAATTGAAGACATAACATAAGATTGAATCGATAAACAAACCATTACAAGATGTTTATGGCATGATTAGGACCCTCTAAGTGGCTGGAAAAACACCTACCTAAACCCTAAAATCGGACTTAGGGTTTAGGGCTTACAAATAATGAAGTTATGATGTTGTATTTATAGGCAGTTTACTGTCCGAGGGGTTCTGACGGCGTCAGACTTACACGTGACGCCGTCACATCCAATTTTTCACAAAATTGTAGATCTTTTCGTCCCGATCGCGTGGCCTTTTGAATCACCTAAATCCGAGTTCGTATGAGGATTTTATGGCCAAAACAGTATCAGCTACCACGCGCGCAAGTTGTGACTAGATAACACGTGATGGCCTTCTTGACGCCGTCTCCCTTTAAACCTCCAAAATCCGTTCTGGCCTATCAGAAGCTGACGCCGTCAGAATAAAGGCATGACGCCGTCCCTCTTTAAATTAAGCCGTGACGACCTTGATCACTCCAAAGGGTGACGCCGTCAGAATTCCCATGCAAATTTCTCTGGCTTATCATGAGTAATTTTCATATCCACCTTTTTCTTGCCAAGCCATGACGCCGTCTGGGGACATTTCTGACGCCGTCAAAGGCACTTTTCAGCCGATTTTGAGACTTTGTCGTTTTCTTCACTTTTATGCTCCAAAAACGTCCAAAATGCTTCCTTTTCCAGATTTCTTCTCCAAAGTACCTAAAATGACAAAAGAAACGATTTAGGGCAATATTTGATCAAATAAATACGATTTAGGGCTTAAATGACCCCCTAAAAGCGGTACATTTTTCGCTTCATCAAGAAAGCAAGTAAAATCTCGGTTTTGAAGGATTGGGCGGAATTAGTTGTTAATCAACTTACCCAAAAACTAATTATAAAACTAAAATTAAACTAATAAAAAGAAAAAGTTAATTGGTGAACTTCTTATGATAGGAAAAGCGTGTTTACTTAGATTTAATTACTTCCTAGTTATCTCTTATTGATTCGTTGAATTTTCACATCCTTGTTTTAGTTGAAGCGTCGTATTCCTTATTATTGGTTGCGGGGAGGTGTCGAAGTCCCCAACTCTATGAATATTAGTCTCCCCTAAATCCCTTAACATCCATTAAGTTTTCTAGGATATACAAGCCGCAATTCACACAATAAATACAACGAACAAAACCAATAGTGCACTCTACGTTTGCGGTTTTAAGACGTTCAAGCTAGTTAAATATAAGAGGTCAGCCAGTTTTCTTAACCTAACGCGACAACACTCAACCAAAACAAGACACAACAAATCAATATTCAATAACTAGGTTTCATTAGATCTAAGCAAACACAAAAAAACTTAAGCTAGCATAATAGATAGAAGAAAAGATAAACAATTAATCAAACAACACATAGACATATTGAATGATTAAACGAATAACTTATCTTCAATAAATCATAAAGTTCAAGGGTTGAAAAACCCTTACAAAGCTGCCTAAATTTGACTAGGGTTTATTCTCCAAAAAGGTCCCCCCCCCTTTACAATAAAAACATTCAAAAATATATATTGGAATACAGTTCTGACGGTGTCAAGTTATAGCCTTTGACGCCGTCAACTCGTCGTGTTTTAGGGTTTCGTCGGTGTAATCGCCGCTCTGACGGCGTCAGAAAGTGATCTGAGGCCGTCACTTGTAAAATCCTTCTGAGCCGTCTCTTGTTAACTTAAAGCGTGACGTCCATCTTCTTTTAACACCTGACGGCGTCAAGTTATAAAGTCTTCAAAACTCTCTAAGGCGTCACTTGTTAGCTTAACACTAGAAAATCCATCTTAAATTGCAAGGGACGGCGTCACGTTGTAGCATGTGACACCGTCAGACACTGTTGTCTGACAGGTTTTTCGCGACTTCGAAGTGCTGATTTCGAAAATTCTTGTCCTAAGTACCTAAAATACGAAAAGAAACGATTTGAGGCAATATTTGATCACATTTACTCGATTTTAGACTTAAATTACCCTTTAAAAATGTACCAAATAAATCCTTATCACTTCAAAATGTACGTACAAATACATGAATACAAGTTTGAATACTAGCCTTTATCTAGTTTCATGCATTGTGATTGTGAGCTGCAATGTCTTGTTATGCAATTTCAGTGTTATAAATGTACAATTGTACCATATTGTGCCTAAAGGAAATATGCATGATGTTCATTAGTGTGCAAACAACGCCATCACAACCGTTACTCATAGGAATGCCGATGGGTCACACCAGTGCATAGTAAACAGAGAAGTTGGTAGTGAGAAAAGGGTGACAAAATGAAATGGAAATGAGAAAATGAGAATATGGTAATATTCTCATAAAGGGGTAAAGTCATAATTATTTAGGGTATATATTTATCACGAAAAATATTATTAAATATAAAAATTCAAAACCACAAACCTTTAGGGTATGTGTGGATCGGCCAAATCCCGTGAGGGGATAAGTTTGACTTCTTGTTAAATTTGTATACTTAAAGGACAATTACATAAAATCCCAGTTGCATCAAGAATGTTCTTATTGAAGGTTGGAGATCTATTGCAAAGTAGGATAAAATTAAAAAGTGTAGAAAGCCATTCATAGGGTGACACGTGTTCCCTACTCTAAATTATACATAAAATCTGCCCAGGGGTAATATGGTTTTTTGACCCGCTTTTTCTTTTCCACCTCAAATTTCAAACGCACATATCTCTTAAACGACAAACTTTTAGAAAAAACCGATTTCACCATAATTTTTAAAATTTAATCCTCTTTAATTTGGTATAAATCTTGTTAAATATTTTGATTTTTTTTACATATCAAATGAGTCTTTGTTTTCTTTATTTTTTTGGCATTTTCGGCCCTATTTTTACCCTCATAAATGCCGAATCGTGAAAAACTTAAAACATGAAAGTTATAGATTTTCATTCACTCTTTACCCAGAAATTTGAATAACTCAAATCCGAAATGATATGAGTGAGATATTACACGTTAAAGATAGCATTTAGTTGTATTTGTTGCACACAAAGTGTTTGATAAAATGTCTAGCTTAGATTGCGGCTCTTAGTCAGGAGATTGTTAAAAAGGTTCTTCCTGTTCAATGATTTTTTAAGGTTTTTGTTGTATGAATTTGGAATGCAATAACAATTACTTGTTTATAAATTTGGATCATTCGAATTCGGGTTATATGTGTAATGATGAAGCTGTTAATTTTGTGACATAATATGTCTGTTTTTTTGCTTGACTTGTTAAGGAGTTGAGGTAAGAGTTTAGTTGTAGTTGCTAATTAGGAATTTATAGGTGTATAAAGTTTTGGGTCATGACCCGTCTAGTAAACAGGTAGTATTAGGGGGAGTTCAGGTTATGTGGTTTAACCTGCAAATCAGATGAATCTTTGAGAAAGAAATGATTTGATAACGGATTGATAAATTGTCAATCTGATTAACTCACTAACCCATTTATATAAACATGTTATGAACCTAACCCAAATTAGAACAAATCTCAGTTTAGTTTTAGCAAAAGAAGTAGTTTTTGGTACCATCTGTAATTCTGCAGCAGAACAATATTGGGTGCTTCAATGTGCAAAGTAACTGAGATTGTATACAAAATATATACCACTTTAAAAATATTATAATCCCAATTGTCAAAATGGTTTACATTCTGGAATCAAAATGGCTCGTGACTACATTTTTATAATTATCGTCACCAACAGACTAAAGATGCAAAGATGATCTATAACTTGAGTAGTCAGAATCCAGTATAAACACATAACAAGCAACATTATTTTAAAGAATAACCTGTTGGATAACCAAAACCTCCCATATAATAACAAAACGAGTTTGATAAGTACACATTGCCACATCCGTTACAGTTGGAGCCACTACTTGACTTACACGTCTTTGCATCATCACTTGGAAAGAGTCGGCCAAGTCTTACAGTAGACTTGAGCACACGATCATTTCCCTTTGCCCGACCTTCTTGTCTTTGGTCTTTAAGTAATCCTTTCATTGTGCAACCCCAATTGGATTTAATTTTCTTATTAGAATTAAGATCTCTTCGTCATTCATTGACTTCATTTTTGACAATATTTTGCTTGTTTCTCACATCTCCACACAAATCCAATTTGCTTGATGACCTAATGATAGAAATGAGTTCATCCATTCTTTTACAATTGGATCTCATGACTATAAATTAAATCTTGTTACTTTGATACAAAGCTTACCCCTCAGGTTAGTTAGAGCTAGACGTGAAAAACCCGGATCTTTCCCCTGTAACTATGTAGATGGGCATATGTCTAACAAACGGAAGCTGTATAATGAAAACATACACCTTTTAGTAGAAGATCATATAATCTAGCTAAAGCACAATTCAGTTACAAACACTGAGCTGGTCACCACCCTTGATCCCAAAACGTCTAATAGGATCATTATCACGAAGGAGCTTCATATGCTCAAAGCATAAGCAAAAGTTACCTCATACATGTGGCCTACAAATACGCTCTCTTTATCTTCCGATGTAAGCCTTGGTGAATATGTTATCATCAAAGGATTAGCTTCTTTTACACCTATAGAACATGATGAATAATAAAAAACTATTACCGAACTTAACAATTTTTGATGATAAAAAACTGATGAACAAAAACAATAACTAAAAGTAACCGATGAACAAAGAAAAACTAATACTGAAGAAAATTACCTGGTGAACAAAAAAAATATTGATGAACAATTATTCTAAATTTGCTCTTTCTTTTTATATACTAATGAACATACTTATATGAACAAAAAATTTGTGTAACAATATCTGATGAATAAAACAATGACTGATGAATAAAGTAACCTAACACTTGAAAATAATTGATGAAGAAGAATATGATGATCAGTAACTGACTAAATGATGAACAAAACCATTTAATACTAAATCAATAACTGATGAACAAAACCACCTAATACTAAATATATAACTGATGAAAAAAAAACCACACAATACTAAATCAATAACTGATGAACAAATCAATAACTGATGAACAAAACAACCTAATACTAAACAATAACAAATCAATAACTGATGAACATAATTCTGATGAACAAAACCATATAATACTAAATCAATAACTGATGAACAAAACAACCTAATGCTAAATCAATAATTGATGAACAAAACCACCTAATACTAAATCAATAACTGATGAACAAAATCACCTAATACTAAATCAGTAACTAATGAACAAAGCAACCTAATACTAAATCAATAACTGATGAACAAAACCACCTAAAACTAAATCAATAACTAATGAACAAAACAACCTAATACTAAACAATATCAAATCAATAGCTGATGAACATAATTTTGCATGTTTAAAATTAGTGATGAACACCATGGTTTTATACCTTTTTTTGCAGCACGATCTTTAAATCTTTTCGATCTTCTTTCCGCAGCCGCAATATTTTCTAAAAATGTATATAAAATATAGTAAAAATTAGATTATATAACAATGATAAACTAAAAAGTAAACTAAAAATTTGAGTAACAATAACTGATGAACAAAACAATGACTGATGAATAAAGTAACCTGACACTTGAAAATAACTTATCATGAAAAATTTGATGATCAATAACTGACTAAATAATGAACACAATAACCTACTACTTAACAATAAATGATGAACACAATCAATAACTGGTGAACACGACAACATCATACTAAACAATAACTGATCAGCACAATATTATGATAAAAAATGACTAAATGATGAACAACTCACACTAGCTGATCACAAAACAACCTAATATTAAACAATAACTGATGAACGAAACATGATGAACAGTAATAACTAACACTAACTGATGAACATACTTCTGCATGTATAAATTAGTGATGAACACCATGGTTTTCCTACAAATCTATCAATTCACCTGGATTCATCATAAATATACAAAAAGTTTTAAATAAAAATAAAAACTTTTTAATAAAAATCAAACTTTTTATCAATTTGACAAAAAGAAAATAAAAATATAAACTTTTTATCAATTTGACAAAAAAAAATAACAAAAGTAATAAAAATCACAACTTTTATCAATTTGACAAAAAAAAATGAAAATAAAAACAATTTTAATAAAAATCAAAACTTTTTATCAATTTGACAAAAAACAAATGAAAGTAAAAACAATTTTAATAAAAATAGAAAGTTTTATCAATTTGACAAAAAAAAAATAAGAATCAAAACTTTTTATCAATTTGACAAAAAAAAATCAAAACTTTTTATCAATTTGACAAAAAAAAATCAAAATAAAAACTTTTTAATAAAAATCAATTTTTTTGGTTAAACTCTACTTTTTGATGAATAAAGTAAGTGTAAATCGAGTAATTGACAGATAATCGAAGAACTTACAATTAGGATTTATCATTTCGAGTAGATTATCGGAGATTTTGAACGGAAATTAGGATTATCAGAGATTTTGACCGAAACCCAAAAATTTTCCCCAATTTTTTAGTGAGAGAATTGAGAGAGAATGAGTTTTTTTATGAGTGAATAATGGTGGAATCAAGTGGATAAACTCGTAAGCCCACAAAATTGAGCTTATGAGCTTATCAAACTTTCAGTAAGCTCAAAAGCCCATCACAAACACCTAAAGTACATTTCATGGATGAAGGAATTAAGTCGAGGTACAATTCAATATACACACACTCTAATATCGATTGATCTTTAATCCTTAATGTCAATATGTTGTCTCATTTATAATGTTAGTTTGTTAGTATCTTTAGATGGTTTTTACGGTACTTTTTTACACATGGGTATAGTGGTATATCCGTATATCTTTGTGCTAAAACATCATGTATATGAGTATGCTATGATTTTTTTAAACAGTACAAGTCTTAAACCATAAGGTACAAACTTTAAAGCAGAAGGTGCAACATAAATTTGAAGAGGTTGATGATTCAGTAACTAATACTAATGGCCAAATATCTGAACCATAATATCAGGAAAGAGTAACTGAGAATTTAATAAGAAGTTTTGAAACAAGAACAGAATTCAATAGAATGTACATCTCAGAACATAAAATGTACATCTAGTAAGTGTCATTACGATGTACAACTCAGAACTTAATAACAAGAAGAGAATTCAATATGAAGACAACTAAGAATTCAAGGCAACTGACTCGATGGTCACATGAAGCTCAGACTTGACCCTTGTCTTTGTACATGCACAACACAAAAAACCAGAACACTTTTATTCCAGATATTTTGTACAAATATAGTCAACATATGTAAGTTAAATATATCTAAAGAGGATATATATATTTTTTACAATAATCATCTAACCATCTGCATAAAGTGGTCTAGTAGGTTTGCAAGTTCCAACCAGTTATGTCTATATTTTTGCTAAGAAAAGTTTAGTATACCCCCCATGACCTGTTAAGATATAAAACGTAACCCAAATCTCGACCCATGAATAACTAAATGGGTCAAAAAGGAAAACTACAACTGAAATCCGCCAAATCATGACTTAAACTAGGAAAAAACACAATAACATAAAATGGGGAATTATAAAGTAATAAGATGTTCAGTAATAATATAACATGTTCAACAGCAAAAAGCTTACTTTGACTGTATGTCTACTTTGACTTTTTTGTGACGATAAAATCCCTTTATCTCTACCATGAGATACATGCCATCGACATAAAAGGTTGGATCAATAGTTGTGGGAGGGTCATAGTTTCCTTTTGAAAGCTCGAATTGGGGTGAAAGCTCTTTGATCTTGGTAAAAAAACCAGTAATCTTTCACGCAAAGTGCACTGACCCGCAAAGTGGTGTTGTTTTCAATCCAAGCTTTCACATAATCTTCTATTACACCTTTCATCCTAAAGCAAATCACGAACTCGTCATGGGTGGTATTCTTCTTAAGTATAATGCCCCTCTCTTTGTACAACTGATAAAGCTTCTTGAGTATCCTAAAACCAAACTTAATCGCGTTGTAAGTGCCAAAGAATGTCACTAGCACTGAAAACGGATATAATTACACTCAAATTTACAAAACTTAGACAATTCAAATCTTGACCTACAATTAAAATCAGCAAAATGAAGTAAAAAACAATTCTGTAAAACACCAAATCGCAGACGATCAACTAAATGGTGAGGATCAAACTAGCAGGTTGATTGATTGATGCTTACTTGTTCTTAATGTTAAAACTTTAATGTATCAGTGAGTCCTAAACACAGATCTTGTTGAGCTTGTTTGCAACTTTGTTGCACACCAAAAAGTATGCGGAATCTACTTTTTAGTGGTTAGAAGAAAATAAACAATGTAGTATGATCAATGAAACAATAATTTATGAAACAGTTATAACCAAAACGATTCAATATTATTAAGCAAATAATACGAGTGATCTTAATATCACTAGGGTTTACAACCTTGAATCTTACCAAAAACACATACGGCTAAAGATATCCAACACCTTAACCAGGTTCCTCCTTTTATAGGCACAAGGAGTCCTTTACAAGATAACTATTCATATACAATATATATATCTTCTAATCTTATAAGATATATACTAAATCTATTCTATACTTATCACAAAACGTGTCTTCTTTAGCAGTATCATCTTCATAAGCAGTCTTCAGTATACTAGTAGTATAAACTTTTATACTAGCAGTACTAACTCAGTTAGTACTGTTAGTTTATCTTGAGAAGTTCAATCTTTATACCTGGCAGTACAAACTGTTAGTGAAATAATTCTCAACAATCCTCCCCTAAACTTGTGATTTACCTCCAAATCAACAAGTTTCATGAATTATCTTTGTCTTGTGAGGATTCTTCCAAACACTCTATCTTCTTTGTCTTCCATCCTTCATCTCTCTTTCACATTGAGTGTAGATCTTCTGTAGTAATTCACTCACCATCTTAGACACTTCCTCCACATGTAGTTTCTCAGAAATCATCACAGTGAGAGTACCACTAGACAAAAGATAGTCTTTCTCCACTAACATGTATATATTTTTCCCAGCCCTTGTAGAAACATGATGGACTGCACAAGAACTGTACAATGTCCATTTGAAGCCTTGATTACCTGTTTGAAATCTCCATATGCTATATTCTTCAACAGGTTCAAACATCCTCTTCAAATCTACCCAAAGAGCTTTCTCCTTGTTGTCTGTTGGTGTTGAAGACTTGAACCTTTCCTTGACTAATTCCTACAATTTCACCAGGTCTTCTCTATCAAAAGCTTTGAGCATATCTTCCATGAATTGATATACCTCAATATGATTTCCTACCCTGATGATCTTCCAGCTCTTTATCCTTCCATCCTTTTGAACTTCCCAATCAATGATAGGATATTTAGTCTGAATGGGTTCAATATTCATCCCTTCATCTTGAACTACAATCACCATCTTTTGAAGTTGTTCATCTGACAATACAACCTTTTCTTCTTCTTCTTCTTCTTCTTCTTCTTCTTCTTCTTCTTCTTCTTCTTCTTCTTCTTCTTCTGCTGTAGGTACGTCTTCCCTAACTTTTTGTCTCTTAGAAGATTCAGACTCTAAAGAAGTTCTAACTCTTTTTCTTCTAGACTCTTCTTCTTCTGTATCCATTGAAATGAATTGTTGAATTTTCTGATAAGCCCTGATATACAATCTTTCAAGATCTTCATAAGTTCTTACTTTATGCTGAGCAACAGTGTAAGAATCCTGGTTCTTCAAGTAAGAAATCATGAACTTCTTCTTCTCAGCTTTTGTAGGAGACTTGTTCCTTCTTGCAGCAGCTCTTTTTGCACTTTGACTTTTCCTTATTTCTTCAAGTAGATCATTAATAGCATTTTCTTGCTCTTCTATTGCAAAAGATGCTCTTTCTTCATCTTGTATCTTTAGTGCCAGTTCTTTTTCTTCTTGTTCTTGAGCTATCCTCTCATCTTCATCACTTTTGAGTTTCTGTTCAACCAAGAATTTTGCAATTCTTTCTTCTTCTTGTATTCTAGCTTGCTCTTCAGCTTGTACCCTTTGTGCAACTTTATGATCATAATCAATTTGAGCTTGAACCCTCTTGATAACCTTCTTATATGGCTCAGACTCAATCATAATACCTTTACCTTTATCTGCACTTCTTCTTCTAGCATACACAACTCTGGCAGTTCCCATTTAATCACCAGCAGTACTAATTTGTTCTTGAGCAGTACCTTCACCTATTTCGCCCATATCTGTACCTTGCCTCCCCTGAGTCTCTACTTCCTCTTGTGTTAATGAAATATTTGAATCTTCATCTATCTTGGCAATTTTCCTCCCCTGTTTGGAAGAATCTTCACCCATATCATCATCTGAGTCACCTTCAGAACTTGAAGAATCCACAATATGAGCTTTCCTCTTTCCTTTGAGAGACTTGACCTGTTTCTGCAACTTTTTCACCTTCAAAATAAGCTTTGTATAAATACCTCCAAAGAGCTTCTTTGTTTCCTTTAGATGATCCTCCAGGCTAGTCACCTTTTCAGTCAACATGGTACAAAGTTCCATCAATTCCTTAATTTTCAGACTGCCCTCATCACTTCCAGGTGTGTTACCTCCTGGGAGAGGTGAATCATGGGGCATTGACTCAGGCTCAACCAAAGGATGAGTATCTAATCCCCCCATAGTTTCCTATTGGCTGGGGATTCCACCAACTGTATCAGGACCATGAGGACTTGACACAGTAGGTGTTGCCATAGCTTGGGTCTTATGTATGTTACCACTGGCCTGCCCAGGTTCTATGCCTGATGTAGTAGTGGTAGCCCTTATTACACTGTCTAGGACAATCTCATCTGCAACTTGGGAAAAAGTATGAGAACTAGGCTGAGATACCTCAGTTTCCTGTCTAGATGAACTCCTAGTGGGTGATGAAGTTGGTTGTGAGGCTAACGGAGTACTAGATGATTCTGTGGGTGTGTGATAGGACTAAACAGGGCTTGTTGATCCTTCACCCTGTACCTATAACATAATATCAAAAGGAGGAACTGCTATCCCATTAAATCCCTTAGAAACCATGCTCATGTTACTAAAAAGTTTTTAAGTTAGGCAGGGAGTTGGATAAACATTTTTATGGGATAGCAACAAACTTTTCCTCAAAATCATTTGGATAAACCTTGGATACACTAAAAACTTATACTTGTTATCCACATTTTTCACCATACTTTCAAAAATCAGTTTGGAAAAATTGTAAGTCCTGTTTGTTGATAAACAAATGAGAGTAGTTGCAATATTGCTTCTGAATTGCTCCCATGAGGTTTTCTTGGGACTTAAAAAATGAAGGATAGTATGGATAAAGAATCTCCATTGTGGGGCAAAACAGCCTTTTTGAAAAGTTAGTGTTTGAGAAGTTGTATCATACCCAATGTTGCAAAAATCGTGAATCGGTAGTCGGGCGGTCGACCACCCTGCAGCGATTAATCGGTTAAGGCGGGATTAATCGGTGATTAATCGGATTGACATTTCCTTCAAGTTTTGTGTATTTCTAGAGACCAAACTGAAGATCTTAACTGATTCCAAGCCTACTATGTTTCCAAACCTCAATAAAAGGCTCAAATTCTGATTATGAGGCCCATTGTGCGTTATAAGTGAAATAAACGATCCCCAAATTAAGTAGAATGCCTAAATTATTATTCTTTTTAAGTTGACCGATTTTTGACTGATTTGGCCGATTTTTGACCGATTCGGCCGATTTTTGACTGATTAGTGGCCGATTTTTGCCTAGGCTGATTTTTTCCACCGATTTTCAAAAATCAACAAGGTATAAGGCCGATTACCGATTAATAATCGGCCGATTTTTGCAACATTGGTCATACCCCATTCTGGAAAAGTTTTGAAATTTTTTAGTGTTAGGCAAAACACTAATACCATTGTCATCTGCTAAATGGAGATGTCTCCTAACAGATGACTCAGTAATAGTAATTGTTTTGCCATCAACTGTTGCAATTAACTCTCTGTCTCCATTCTCAATTGTATTGACAGTAACAGTCTGCCAAAACTGTTTGATTTGAGAGACATAGATAGTAGGGTTGATAGTTAAAGCATACCTGATGTGGGTAGAGTTTAAAAAATCTACTATCTCATGAAAGTCTTTACCTTCCTCTGTTTTCTCCAAGAAAGCAACCATGTCGTGTTTATCGACAAAAGCCAAATTCGCCATTATGATCAATAAAAGATTGATTAGATTGATAAGTTATGATCGTATATGAGTTAATTGAGTTATGGTAAAGCCAATTGAGAATTTATAAAAGTCAGTTTGGGTTTGAGAATATATCGACTTGAATAAATCTTTTCTTGAGAATAAAGAAATTGTGTAAGGAAAGAAAGAGTGTGAATTAGTCAAGTTAGATAAACCCTTAAACAAAGTAACTGACACAAATTTACCCCAACGGCTATATATAAAAAATGGTTATTTCGCAAACAGTACTAACGACTACCCAGCAGTACTAAATTTTATGCTAGCAGTACAAACTTTTACCTAGTAGTACAAACTTTCGGAAAAACGTTTTCTTAACAATATTAACTCAATTTTCTTTTAAAAACCATACTGCCTACAAACTTTTGAAAGGATTAAGTGTAAAGGAAGACACTTAATCAAATTTCGGTTGCATTTAACCTCTGGCTGTGTGAGAACCAATGTTTTCAACATAAATGCTGCCTGTGATAAGATAAACTCATTCAAAAAGCTTTCTTGACAGGGTTTTCAGCTCGTGGCAGGTGTTGCCTCTAACACAAATGTGTTAGATTCACTTTTGCTCGCTGTTCTCAATACCAGATGTCCTTGGACTAACTCAGTATACTAATGAAAGTATGCGGATCTTGTTCTAATACCACTTGTGATTGCGTGGGTTTTGCAACCTTACAACAGGTTTTACCTCTCGAGGGATCTCAAGAGGCTTACAACCCCACCAGGCAGTGTACCTGACCGATGTAGTATAGTGTAGTGGTAAGTACGGGGGATTGATCGTTCTCCACAGGGAATAGTGTTCGTTAGGTGTGAAAGGCTACTCTAATTAGGTCTAAGGGTTGAGGAAGATTCTTTTTATGTTTTTATAATTTTTATAAAAGCAAGTAAAATCTCGGGTTTTGAAGGAGTGGGCGGAATTAGTTGCTAGTCAACTAACCCAAATTACTACAAATGCAAATAAAATAAAATAACAAAAATGAAAAGTGGTGAGAAACTTATGTGTAGAGAAATGTGTTTACTTAGATTTCCTTACTCCCTAACTATCTTTTACCGGTTAATTAGTGTGTATTAGTCGCGTGGATGACGGGTGTATTCCTTAATACCATTCGTGGGGTGGCGTACTTACTTCCCCAAACTCTACAAGCTCCTACTTCACTCCTATGTCGAGCCGGCTAGGAAGCTCCTAACATGGGATCACTAGAATTCGCTTGTGCATTAAATACAACCATAAAAACCTTTAGTACGCGTTTGGTTCATGTTTCTTAAGACGTTCAAGCAAGTTACCGAATAGGAAGTTAGCCAGTTTTCTTAAGCCTAACATAGATAAACAATCATCCAATACAACTAACAACACACTAACAACCAATAATCAATAGCTAGGTTTCATTAGATCTAAGCAAACACAAGATAAAATTAGCCTAACATGTTAAACAAAAGACAAGCATAAGATAGAATCAAACAACACATAGACATATTGAATGATTAATTGATAACTTATCTTTCAATGAAACATGGAAGATCTCAGGGCAAAAAGCCCTGAAAAAGTAGCTAAAATCGTCTTAGGGTTTTATCCCAAAATTCCACACACTAAGCTCTCTCTCAATGACAAAAAATTAGAAAACTATATATAGACTTTGACATCTGACGGCGTCACCTTATGCATTGTGACGCCGTCACCTCGCCGCTTTTAGGGTTCCCGGATGACCATCTTGACGCCGTCCCTCTTTAGCTCTTCAAAAATCCATTCTGGCTTATCAAGGCTTGACGCCGTCGGACCTATAACGTGACGCCGTCCCCTTATGATTTAAGCCGTGACGCCCTTGATTTAGTTAAAGCGTGACGCCGTCAGAATTCTCATGCAAACTCACTGGCCCGTCATGAGTAAATTTCACATCCAACTTTTCTTGCCAAGGCATGACGCCGTCTGGAGTTAATGTTGACGCCGTCAAAGGTGACTTTCAGCACAATTTTGAGACTTTGCCGTTTTCCTCACTTTTATGCTCCAAAAACGTCCAAAATGCCTCCTTTTCCAGATTTCTCCTCAAAAGTACCTAAAATGACAAAAGGAACGATTTAGGGCAATATTTGATCAAATAAATACGATTTCGGGCTTAAATGACCCCT
This sequence comes from Artemisia tridentata subsp. tridentata, assembly GCA_021014915.2. Taxonomy (NCBI): domain Eukaryota; kingdom Viridiplantae; phylum Streptophyta; class Magnoliopsida; order Asterales; family Asteraceae; genus Artemisia; species Artemisia tridentata. Next base: position 293,774,885 of record CP139506.1, read on the forward strand.
TAAAAGCGGTACACTTTTCGCTTCATCAAATACCCTTACACTTGAGATTTGCTTGTCCTCAAGCAAATGTGCTTTTATTCTAATCAAAATACAAGTTAGGGGTCATTTAATGCAAACATAAAAGTAATTACAACAAATAATCGTTCCACTTCAATCATAATAAGCACGGAGATTATAAACTAGCACCTCACAAGTAGTGTTTAGATACTCACATCTCTCAAGTGTCATCAAAATAAATCTCATAAATGAAAACGGATAATATCTCTCACTACCTGTCATAGCAAATAGATTACCATAGGCTTGGGAAAGGATCGAAAACCTCCTCCACTAGGCGTAAGCACCTAAGATAAACTATCAAAGAGGGCTTTTAAATGGGTTATAACGTTAGGTGTAGGGAAAAGGAAAACACGGTTTTGTTGGATAAAAGATATTTTACTGGTGGCGAGTTAAAGATCTTGATTAATTACATGTACTATACAATGTTGCTAAGCCAAGACTCGACTCGATCTTAAGCTAAAAAAATAAAATAACAAAAACATAAGATAAATATAATGAAACGGGATGGTAGTCCGTATGTTTTTTCTATTTTTCTTTTTCTCTTTTTTTTTTTTTTTTTTTTTTTTTTTTTTTTTTTTTCTTGTTTTTTTTCGATTTTTTTTTTTTTTTTTTTTTTTTTTTTTTTTTTTTTTTTTTTTGCATACACTTTTGCCCTACCATCCAAAATAATACATCATAGGGGCATTGCATTCCCCTTACACTTAAACTTTTACATAACTTTACAAATAACTATTCTAATGACTCGAATTAAGATAATTAAAACACTTGGAGTACTTTTAAAATATTTAGCACAAATGGGGGTAATAAATGATGTTCTTCCCCATTACTCCATTACACTAGTACTTTACCCTTGAGTCCCAATCGTCCCAAAACAATATGTACAAGGATATGACTCGACTTAGCAACCATGTAATCAATTAGATAATTAACTTGGGTTTAAACAAATGTAATCACAATAATGCACTAAAAATGAGTGCATACAAGGTAGGCTAAGGCGATTTGGGTGTACATTTAAGTGGGGTGTAACAAATTCTTCCTTTAAGTAAAATGCTTAAAGGTCGAAACGAAAAGATAGGCTCTGAGGGGTGTACTAGGGGTATCGTGTACTAAAAATGAGTACAACGCAAAGGGTGTGGGAGAATTACTTGACCAATGTAGCCAACGTAATTATAACAAAAACACAGGTGTAAAACAATGGGTTAATCCTAATGCCTCTTATCATGTAGTAAATCTAACTACACGAATGTAGTCTCACTTGTGGCCTTGGAATGGTCCTAATGCAAGTTCTAGAATCTAAGTGCTACCGGTACACACATCATAGCATAAATGCTTTTCCTACCAATTCTAGGGGCGAACCTCACATATTTGGGGGTGGAAAATTTTTTAGTGGTACGGTTTTTGTGCTAGTCATATAACTCCTATCCGTGAGACGCTCATTAGAACTAAAGTTTCACTCCTATATGTTGTAAAAAATTTTAAATTTGGCACTAAAATTACCTTAACAAGTATTTCTCTCAGTTTTATTACACATCTACTATTAAACAAACAAAAATCAAGCGCAATTGTATTCTCTAAAATCGTACTTTTACCCTCCCCTTACACTTAAGATGAACATTGTCCTCAATGTTCAAATAACAAGATGTAAAAGAAAAAAGTAAAAGAATGAAGTCAAATACTCCCCTGATTCGCTCGTTGGATAATGAAATTACACGGTTAAATCTTCCTCCAAAGAGAATGTTGAAGCTCCATGACTAATGCATCGCCATAAGCTTGATTCAAAACATTTCCTTGTCCAAAATAACCTGTTGAACCTGAGAAAACAAACACGAAAACCTGCATAACATCGGCGGGATAAAATCTATATATAAGGATATAATGCTTGTGGAATGATAATTTTGCAGATTCCTGGAGATTATAAGTTGGAGATTTTAATAAAAACTTTTTATGAAAACAAAATTTTCAAAAATTTCTGGAAATTAAATATGACGCCGTCAGGTTATAACCCCTGACGCCGTCAGAAATGACCTGACAAAAATTTTCATTTTAAGTTTCCGGAAAATTTCTGGAAAAACCTTTACCTTACTTCCTGGAAATCCTGCAAAACATCATTATGACTCGATACAAGCATTTGACTCAAACAAATACGGATATGTATGTTAATTTATTATTATTACGATTCATGTTCATATGTGTTCTAATAAACCAATTTAGATTTCCCTTACACTTATCTTTTGCAAAATACCTTTATATGTAGTTAAGACGAAGTTAAAAACAAAATAAAGCATTTTCACAAATTACTTTTGAACATGAATCAATAGGAATAAAAATTAAACATACATACGGAAACAAATAAAATCAAACAAACAAATAAATAAACACACAAAGCAAATAAACCATGGGCTGCCTCCCAGGAGCGCTTGTTTTTGTTCGAGTCACGAGCCTGACTCTACCCTTATTTAATGGATAAAGGAGAGGTTTTCCCTACACTTAGGATTAAGTGCGGGTGATAGTAGCGATACACACCAGCTCGGTAGGAGTATGCCACGTGAGGAAAGAGTGGTGGATGAATTATATGCTCAAAGGGGTGTGCTCCTTTCATCATAACCTTGCCTAGTTCACTTTGGTCAGTGGGTGATTTTGAGTTTCCTCCTAAAAAGGGATCATCTTCTATCAACTTCGAGAGACTCCTAGTTGGGAATCCATCTTGACCTAATAAACCCGGTTTAAACCCATAATGTTTCTTGCGGTCAATCATGAATGGGTGATGTAAGTATGTAAGGTCATGGTTCACTCCTATGTTAGCTTCCTCTCTACAAGGCCTAGAGTCTACTTCCTTAATCTTAACATTACCCGGACTACATGGTTTGATGGGTGGATCGGGACCTAATTCAATTCCTAAGTTCACATCTAAGGATGGAAGATTAGGTAACGGTTTTGGTTTAGGCTCCGGTTCATCAAAACTAGGAACTTCCCTAGAACTAAGAGTAAGGTTATCATTATGAGTATTCAAACCTATATGCTCTAGTGGTGCTTGGTCCAAGGGTTCTACCTCAATTGGGGTTCCTAAAGTCTCTTCTACTTCTTCTGAATAAGTCATGGGCGGTGTGTATGCCTCAAATGATGGTAGGACTTGTGGGGTATTTGGCGGGCTTGGATTTTCTACTTTATCATCCATCTTATCAAGATCACCTATATCCTCATCAATTGTTTCATTATAATCCAACCCTAACATCTTAGGTAGTGATGATAACAAACCTAGCGCTTCATCCAACTTATGGTTTATTGCTTCGGCTCTATCCACAATTCCTTGGCAAACTAGGTCGCTTTTCCTATTGGCCTCACTAAGATGAGATCCTAAACATGGAGGTTGTTCATAAGAATCTATCCTAGGTGAAGGCTCATATGATTCATAGGTGTCTCTAAATGAGGTATTTTGAACTTCTTGGTGTTCTAGCCACTCAACCATATTTTGCAATCTTAGAAATTTAAGTGAAAAGTCCATTTGAAGCAAATTACAAACAAAATCACAAAGAAAAGATAGACTACGAGAAAGCTACAAAAATAGAAAGAAAAATCTCACTTGATAGGAATCTTATGAGTAGACCTAATAAAAATAAATTTCAACCTAAGCAATAACTACTCCCCGGCAACGGCGCCAAAAACTTGATTGCGTGGGTTTTGCAACCTTACAACAGGTTTTACCTCTCGAGGGATCTCAAGAGGCTTACAACCCCACCAGGCAGTGTACCTGACCGATGTAGTATAGTGTAGTGGTAAGTACGGGGGATTGATCGTTCTCCACAGGGAATAGTGTTCGTTAGGTGTGAAAGGCTACTCTAATTAGGTCTAAGGGTTGAGGAAGATTCTTTTTATGTTTTTATAATTTTTATAAAAGCAAGTAAAATCTCGGGTTTTGAAGGAGTGGGCGGAATTAGTTGCTAGTCAACTAACCCAAATTACTACAAATGCAAATAAAATAAAATAACAAAAATGAAAAGTGGTGAGAAACTTATGTGTAGAGAAATGTGTTTACTTAGATTTCCTTACTCCCTAACTATCTTTTACCGGTTAATTAGTGTGTATTAGTCGCGTGGATGACGGGTGTATTCCTTAATACCATTCGTGGGTGGCGTACTTACTTCCCCAAACTCTACAAGCTCCTACTTCACTCCTATGTCGAGCCGGCTAGGAAGCTCCTAACATGGGATCACTAGAATTCGCTTGTGCATTAAATACAACCATAAAAACCTTTAGTACGCGTTTGGTTCATGTTTCTTAAGACGTTCAAGCAAGTTACCGAATAGGAAGTTAGCCAGTTTTCTTAAGCCTAACATAGATAAACAATCATCCAATACAACTAACAACACACTAACAACCAATAATCAATAGCTAGGTTTCATTAGATCTAAGCAAACACAAGATAAAATTAGCCTAACATGTTAAACAAAAGACAAGCATAAGATAGAATCAAACAACACATAGACATATTGAATGATTAATTGATAACTTATCTTTCAATGAAACATGGAAGATCTCAGGGCAAAAAGCCCTGAAAAAGTAGCTAAAATCGTCTTAGGGTTTTATCCCAAAATTCCACACACTAAGCTCTCTCTCAATGACAAAAAATTAGAAAACTATATATAGACTTTGACATCTGACGGCGTCACCTTATGCATTGTGACGCCGTCACCTCGCCGCTTTTAGGGTTCCCGGATGACCATCTTGACGCCGTCCCTCTTTAGCTCTTCAAAAATCCATTCTGGCTTATCAAGGCTTGACGCCGTCGGACCTATAACGTGACGCCGTCCCCTTATGATTTAAGCCGTGACGCCCTTGATTTAGTTAAAGCGTGACGCCGTCAGAATTCTCATGCAAACTCACTGGCCCGTCATGAGTAAATTTCACATCCAACTTTTCTTGCCAAGGCATGACGCCGTCTGGAGTTAATGTTGACGCCGTCAAAGGTGACTTTCAGCACAATTTTGAGACTTTGCCGTTTTCCTCACTTTTATGCTCCAAAAACGTCCAAAATGCCTCCTTTTCCAGATTTCTCCTCAAAAGTACCTAAAATGACAAAAGGAACGATTTAGGGCAATATTTGATCAAATAAATACGATTTCGGGCTTAAATGACCCCTTAAAAGCGGTACACTTTTCGGATCTTGTTCTAATACCACTTGTGATTCCTAAACACGGATCTTGCTGAGCTTGTTTGAAACTTTGTTGCACACCAAAAAGTATGCGGAATCTACTTTTTAGTGGTTAGAAGAAAATACACAATGTAGTATGATCAATAAAACAATAATTTATGAAACAGTTATAACCAAAACGATTCAATATTATTAAGCAAATAATACGAGTGATCTGAATATCACTAGGGTTTACAACCTTGAATCTTAACAAAAACACATACGGCTAAAGATATCCAACACCTTAACCTAGGTCCTCCTTTTATAGGCATAAGGAGTCCTTTACAAGATAACTATTTATATACAATATACATATCTTCTAATCTTATAAGATATATACTGAATCTATTCTATACTTATCAGAAAACGTGTCTTCTTTAGCAGTACCATCTTCATAAGCAGTCTTCAGTATACTAACAGTACTAACTCAGTTAGTACTGTTAGTTATATCTTGAGTAGTTCAATCTTTATACCTGGCAGTATAAACTGTTAGTGAAATAATTCCCAACAGTATCATATGAATAAACAGACTCATGTAAACTTTATAGGAGTAACTAAATTTATATGGTTATACCTCAACACCACCAATTAACAAATCTACGTAAATATGTATCATAATATCGTAATCCTTCAAAATAACCAATTAACACAGTGGTGTATCAAGTTACCAACTTATCCTATACTTGAATCAAATTATTACTTTTGAAACCAAAAACATTCAAACTTTACCTACGGCTTTCTTCGTTGAAAAGAAAAATCCCAAATAGTAAAGTTAATATACTATTTCTTTACAATACAATTAATTATAACATAACAATTTATCGCCTAACTAGCGTAGATCGATTCACCAACACAAACATTAAAATTCGTATATACATTTGATCATAAAAGTAATCAGAAAGAGGAAGTTGATTAAACTCACCTTGCATTTTCTCAAATGTAGTTAGGTGCAAGAATTGCAAGGACAAATCAGTTAGAAAGTTTGGAATTAAGGCTAGGAATTTAAGGACCGCATCAAAATAACCTTCATTAACTATAATATTACTAATAACTCCCGCAACTTCCGTATTATCCTCACCAAAAACATCCAAACCTTTAGCACACGAAGTATCACCACATTCGCCGAAAACCGCTACACCTTGAACAGTATCACCACCGAAAACCGCAGCACCTTTAACTCTTCCACCACCGGTAGCCACCACACCATCAACACTCACCGTAACATCACATTCACCGGAAACCGCTCTACCTTTAAAAGTATCACCACCGAAAATATCCGCACCTGAGCTATCACAAGATTCGCCGGAAACCGCTACTCCTTTAAAAGTATTGTTAGTTTTGTAGACATAAAATAATAGTTGTGTGTTAGGATCGAACTCGAGATCACGAGAATGCACACTTTACGTATGAGAACTAAAGATTAATAAGTTTATATCAAACGTTATATTTAATTATTAATTATCACAAAACGTATAACGAACATTAGTATTTAACGGAAGTAACTAACGATCGTTAAATAAGAAAAGGAAATGGAGTAGAATGAATGTAACACCCCAACCCAACAAGGGTAAAGATATCACAACAATGGATTCACATCAGAATAAAACCAAGCATACATTTCCATTAATACAAAGATCTCAAAGGATAACAAATGAAATACTAATTCTATAGGGTTACAAATGAAAACTTCCAAAACATTATATCTAAAGTATAGTATCTTCGGTTCAATTCTAAATCCAGCATAGCTATCCAAGCTTCTAAGTCCAAAGGTACACTATTCTCTCATTCCTAGCTTCCTACTAAAACCTGCCGCAGGAAAAGAAATGCGGCTGAGCTACGAGAGCTCAGTGAACAGATATAACGGTAACAAAACAATAATAGATAATAGTACAAAAGAAATCAGGAATACAGGTCATACCGATAACCCAGGGTGTAAGAATGAGATGTCAGGAATAAATAAGGAATAAGACTAAGGAAAAGAAAAGGAACAAGTAATAGGAAAAATTCAAGAGGTTCAATAAATGAAGAAAACAGAAATCTATCACGAGCCCAGAAACAAGCCATATCATATCATCGCAAATGTAACCAAATAGAGTAGCTAACTCCCAGACGTGTGAAAGACGTGTATCGCACACACCATCAGTCACCAGATAAACATAACAATAAACATATAACATAACATATACAGATAACAGGTCAAATCTAGAGTGCACCCATACGCCCCACAGACAAATCAATAATCATAATTATAATGGCCATAGCAAAATAAATAAGGGACGGAACAGGTCATCACTCTCCTGCCCTAGAGGCATGTCAGAGGTGCGTCAATGACATGGACATGAAACCCTCATGTCTAGTGATTGGCTCGTAATATCAAACTGTAGGTCAAAGGTCAAACGTACTATCAAATAATCAAAAGGTCATATCCTAAGGGTACATGGCAAAAGGTTCATGTCAATCAGTTCTGAATTAGATATCATAGGTTCAATTTAGAATTTATCGGATTTAATTTTATATCAAAGTGTAAATTCAGATTAAAAGGGCTATATCGAATGGTTCAAAAGAGTATAACAAAAGTTTATAATCAAAGTTTCATATCAACAGTTTATCTCTAAAGGTTTCTATTTAAAAGTCCATTTAAACAATCCTTCAAAAATGGTTTTCATAACAACCGATCTTACACAATAGTTTTCTTCAAATGGTCTTCCAAAACTTTTAGCAACTTTCATTAAAAGTGATATTACTTATTTTAAAGTAGCTTTTCTCAAAACGTTTCATATGTAGTTTAAGAACGGTTCAAAACCAATTAGGTTTAAATAAGGATTTAACAGATTAAGGTTTATATCAAAAACCAATTTAGTTTTATAACAAGTATATTAGATTAAGGTTCAAAACAAGATTCACAGATCAGGGTTCAGGACAAGAGATCAAACACAAGGTTCATGAAGGTTCACAAAACAAAAGATCACATGGAAGGTTCACAAACAAGAGATCACATGAAAGGTTCACAAACAGCAGGGAACATAGCAATGGTATAGGGGATCCTAATAAGGAAAACGAGAACTGAAGGAAAGGGAAATGAAAGACCCTTACTGAAAGAGGGCAGAATATCTGTACCTTATTACGAATGCAAGGACACAAAGCTAAAAGCTGACAGGTATTAGATTACTCCTTCCTCGAACCTAAGGAGTAGAAGACAGAAGTCCAAAGGGTCTTTAGTTATATTTCCATTATTAGTAAGTTAATAATATCACAGACATGGTTAAGTCCTCATTAAGATTATTATGGAAGTAAGGTACATTTTATCAAGTTACAAAAGTTTAGAGTTAATTATGACAAGTTTACATAGTTTAGGGTTTTTAATTGTAATCTTATTAAATTCAAAGGGTTAACATGAAAATACTTTAAGTTTTTGAATTAAATACCCATGTTATTCAGAATGAAATTTTAATCTCTTAAGTTTCACAGTTCACAGTTTATACCCCTTTAGTTATATAATTTTCAAAACAAACCCTACATTTCCATAATTCATGTTTTAATCCCTATAATATTTATTTTTACCAAACAAGCACCTTATATTACAAAGTTACAGAACATATCCTCAGAATTACATGTATCATAAATTTGACCCCTCAGAATTCATTAATTACACATTTGGTCCCTTAACTTTACAAAACTTACAATTTAATTCATAATTTATTTATAGTTACATATCAAGCCCATAAATAGTCAAAATTACAAATTACACCCTTTATAACATTATTTACACAAAATAACTTCAAGTTTCTAGAATTTACACTTTTAGTCCCTCTATTTTAATTAATTACAAAACAACCCTTTTAAATACAATTAATTCATTATCTTGCAATATTTACACTTAGGACCCTCAAGTTATATTTTTCCCACATACCTACTGATTCATATAACATCACAAAAATATCCTAGAAGTTTCAAAGTTGGCAAAACACACCCTTCTAGTTTAAAAAGGCCAATCGGATTACTTTTTAAATTGTAAAACCAAACCCTAACTTTACCCAATCATTAACCCATCATGACACAGTAGTTAAATGCATTTATTAATCAGATCCAAACCACAAAACCCTAACCCTAATACGATTTAGGGTTTCTTTCTTATTTCCTTTTATTTTCTATATAATCCGATTACAAACATAATTCATGATCAATTATTCTGAGCTTCTATAAATCAAATGGTTATTTTTCTAGGCTTATATTATCAGTATAGAACATGTAAAAATTATGGTTACACCTCAGAAAATTCATATAGCATGATTTACAAATTAAGTGTGTTTTAACCCTTTTAATTTCGTACGCCTAAATAAACATGCATGATTCATGTTTATTATTTTTATTAGGTCATATTCGACATGTAGATCACTAGAAAAATACTGGATAATTTTTAGAACATAAGAATAAGTTGAAAGAAATTAGTACCTCTCGGATGGAATAAAAACGAACGAACAATTCTCACGATCAAACCTAGCTTCCTAAATTCCAACTCTTATTTTTCTTGGCTCCTTAGGACTCAGATGAACACTAGAAAAATGCTAGATCAGGTCCAGAAATCGTGTGGAAGGGTTGGTCGATTTTTGTTTAGTCGATGGTTAGGGTTTCGGCTATTTAGGGTTTTATAAAATATTATGATTTGTTTTTATATTTAATAGGCCGACTAGGAGGGGGCATGGATCATATTTTCGGCCCTAGAAGTTATCACAATATCACAAATTGATTTTGTGTACAATTTCTTAAATTAGTTTTGCATATATCTTAATTAAAATGATTTACTATATATATTAACTTTAAATATATATATTTTCGGATTACATATATGTATGTATATGTGAGTTAATATTTTTGGACATTCAAAATAACGTAATGTTGTACCGGGAATTAATTTACTTGATATGTAGCTCGTTTTCAGAAGTTTGGAATTGTTTCAGAATTTTATAACTTATTTATTTAGGTTTTATTGTTTCAAGGGTAATTAGGTCATTTGACAAGTTATCTGAATTTCAGGTATTACAACTTCTTCCCCTCTAAAAAAAATTTTCGTCCTCGAAAATTGAGGTGATACGAAATGGAAACACAACTGACCGTGGACAGGAATATGAAAACTTGGTTCTTATGACACTATATTATAGGTTAAAACTTCGGTTTCCTCAAAAGGCAAATCATACCGAATCCAAATCGAAAAAAAGATATATCGAACGTAACGGATGATAATCGGATCTTCTCAAAAAGACGTAGTAAATACGTGGGATTTTGACGGATGGGTCATCCACAGGATTTGATTTAACAAGTCAGAGTAGAACGTATGGAATAGATTATCGATAACATCAATTGGCAGAAGTTCTATAACAGGACCTAAGATTATTACCGAAAATTCTTAGAGGTCAGCAGAATGCGTGACGAGAATCCAGACGTGCAATCCACCTACGGTGAAAGCAGGTTACGCGTACCGTTAGGATGAACTTAAGGTCTCACTAATGCGGATGATCCCAAACAGTTATCGGATTTTCTAAAGTTCTAAGGCACTTCTTGAAATAACTGATGCCCACAACAAGTGCACGTTATATGATGTAAGTATTATCACGTTGGCCAGACGTCATATTACTGGCATCATATAAATATGCCCTCATGATGGTCATACTTGATTTCAAGTCGTGAACAAACTAACTTATCTTAATCCACCTAGTCTTCCTACGGTCTCAGAGGTCATCAAAATTAAACACCCTAACTAAGTGGAGGACGAATCACTAGAAAGAGTTAACGAAAGTCCCAGAATGCCTATCAGAATTTGGTACTTCATCATAAGTATCAAATCATCCATCATTTGCCAAAACCTCTCAAAACAAGGTCATCACCGAACATACCAAAAATTTGAACACGAACAGGAATGCTTCTAGGAACTTAACTCATTCGAGGATCTTATTACGAAACTTAAGTAAGTCAACGGAGTGAAAGTTAGTCGCCAAGGACTTCGGCCTTCATAGAATTAATTTTTCCCCCAACCATAAAGGGTCTTTTCCAAAAACCCGTTCATTTAACAGATCCAATCTCTTCAAGTCCGGTTAATCTGTTTTTATCAGTCCATCAATCAGAAAGTGAAACCAAAATTGGAACTTGTGTTTGGTCCTTCGAGCTTTCTGCCGTTCTTCTTGAAATGTGATGGCGTAATGTGAATTTCTAACATGCTCTTCGAATTTCTTCATCACCCAGACTGCTTCCGCTCTCAATTCATCTTAGTACAACTAAGGTGAATAGGAAGATTTGCTTGCATGTCTTCATCGGTTCCAGGTTTGCCATTTTGACTAAATTTCTCCTTCTGTATCGCCAACACTTCTACCTTATAAGGAATGTCTTCACTCTTCATTGTAGCCGCCATTGATGTCAGCTCCAGGTCAGGCAGCGAAATGATTCTTCTGGCATGCTTCTAGTTGGCTCAACAAATATCAATCTCTTAGACTGCACAATGATCGACGGATTTCCTAACAAAGTGCAAAATGATTCTCACGCTCTTCCTCGTCTCCGAACGTACTATTAAGTCATACAATGACCATTTGTCCCAGTAGTCACGAGAAAACCTAATTACCAATTTTATAAGCAGCTTTAGCTAATACTATTAGCGTTACTAATCGTCATAACAGTCGTTTATGGATTCGGAAGGCGATTTCAAAACTAAAATTAATTAATCTCTCGAAAAGAAACTTCACGCTCTAAAATTAAACAAACATATAATCGCTTAAGGGTGGGGAAAAATTCGCTCCTAACGGTAATACGGTTCAGCTATCTCAAGTCACCATCCTTCTCTATCACGAACGAACTAAAATATTCCCAGAAGATACAATTAAACAAACTTACTTCCCGATCTTCGGTTGTTGCTCTTCTCGGTTGTTTGGACGTATCTGAAAGATACCTTCACTTGGTGACTAGGCAATCTCTCGGTAACTTGTCAATTCCTACTCCACGCTTCGGTGGACAACTTGGTGGTTCAACCAGGAATTATATTCAGAAACTCAGGGTGCCCCATAACTCTCAAGATGAGGTTCGTTCCTCCATGCACGAAATAGGTTCTAGGAAAACTTCGGTACTCGGATTTCTAAGGAGGTATTTTTAATGGATGCCAGAAAACCAAGGCAACCATGAGAAATCAAGTTCTGGCTTTCATAGCCGAATGAGCTCGACAGACTTAGAAGGTTGAGAACCATGATAGACACATACCCACATAATTTATTCCAAAATTTTCTCAAGCCTTATTATTATATATTCGGGAAAACCCACAATCCAATGGAATCCGTATAATATTAATGTCAAAAGAAACCTAAGACAAAAACTTTAACAGTAATAACACACATGACTCGAGCTCTATTTCCATGACTAGACCGTGTTACTTGCAGTGGACTCCAAGTCTGAATCCACTTCATCATCCTCGCTAAGCCATCCGTTTCGGTTTCCTTCGGGCTGTGGCAGTGGTTGTCTCGCAAAACCATCCTCAGGGTTCCTTCCTTCATCTCCTACGTCGTCCACGAATCCATACAAATTGTGAGGCTCTGCCCGCACTACTCCTCCTTCTTCCACGAACTTGGGACACCTTCCCGGGTACTTAGTCACTACTCCGTCTTTATCAGTCACTGTTGTCTCGTGCACATGTACCTCCGTTCCATTTATATTAACCATGGTCAACCTTTCTTCAATTCGGCAGGGACACATGTTAGCAGGGATCAGCATCCTTCTGTTAGTCCATCTCAACTTACCAATCTTTTTCCGACCTGTCGCGAAAACTGTTGTCCAACGATACGTGCTGCGTGCTGGAGGTGCCATGTTGAAAAAGACACAAATGATACTAAGTACTAGAACTCGATAGGAGTCGAAAAACTACTCATCACTGAAAAATTTGAAAACACGTGGGAATACCCCGCTTGAACGATTTCGAAGATAATTAACGAAATATGGAGAATAAGCACGAATGGAACGACAAAACAAAATCCTAGTGTCTACCCAAATCCTCATCGGTCAGAATTTAAGTTACTATAGGAAAGTCCTAAAATAATTTCTCAAAGGTTGTCCTATGAGCACTTACAGTGGAAACTTAGTGGTCCTAACTTACACAGGTCAAGGGTAAATGCATTACGAATCGCAGCCTGTCTTCTCTGATACCATAAATTGTAACACCCCAACCCAACAAGGGTAAAGATATCACAACAATGGATTCACATCAGAATAAAACCAAGCATACATTTCCATTAATACAAAGATCTCAAAGGATAACAAATGAAATACTAATTCTATAGGGTTACAAATGAAAACTTCCAAAACATTATATCTAAAGTATAGTATCTTCGGTTCAATTCTAAATCCAGCATAGCTATCCAAGCTTCTAAGTCCAAAGGTACACTCTTCTCTCATTCCCAGCTTCCTACTAAAACCTGCCGCAGGAAAAGAAATGCGGCTGAGCTACGAGAGCTCAGTGAACAGATATAACGGTAACAAAACAATAATAGATAATAGTACAAAAGAAATCAGGAATACAGGTCATACCGATAACCCAGGGTGTAAGAATGAGATGTCAGGAATAAATAAGGAATAAGACTAAGGAAAAGAAAAGGAACAAGTAATAGGAAAAATTCAAGAGGTTCAATAAATGAAGAAAACAGAAATCTATCACGAGCCCAGAAACAAGCCATATCATATCATCGCAAATGTAACCAAATAGAGTAGCTAACTCCCAGACGTGTGAAAGACGTGTATCGCACACACCATCAGTCACCAGATAAACATAACAATAAACATATAACATAACATATACAGATAACAGGTCAAATCTAGAGTGCACCCATACGCCCCACAGACAAATCAATAATCATAATTATAATGGCCATAGCAAAATAAATAAGGGACGGAACATGTCATTACTCTCCTGCCCTAGAGTCATGTCAGAGGTGCGTCAATGACATGGACATGAAACCCTCATGTCTAGTGATTGGCTCGTAATATCAAACTGTAGGTCAAAGGTCAAACGTACTATCAAATAATCAAAAGGTCATATCCTAAGGGTACATGGCAAAAGGTTCATGTCAATCAGTTCTGAATTAGATATCATAGGTTCAATTTAGAATTTATCGGATTTAATTTTATATCAAAGTGTAAATTCAGATTAAAAGGGCTATATCGAATGGTTCAAAAGAGTATAACAAAAGTTTATAATCAAAGTTTCATATCAACAGTTTATCTCTAAAGGTTTCTATTTAAAAGTCCATTTAAACAATCCTTCAAAAATGGTTTTCATAACAACCGATCTTACACAATAGTTTTCTTCAAATGGTCTTCCAAAACTTTTAGTAACTTTCATTAAAAGTGATATTACTTATTTTAAAGTAGCTTTTCTCAAAACGTTTCATATGTAGTTTAAGAACGGTTCAAAACCAATTAGGTTTAAATAAGGATTTAACAGATTAAGGTTTATATCAAAAACCAATTTAGTTTTATAACAAGTATATTAGATTAAGGTTCAAAAAAAGATTCACAGATCAGGGTTCAGGACAAGAGATCAAACACAAGGTTCATGAAGGTTCACAAAACAAAAGATCACATGGAAGGTTCACAAACAAGAGATCACATGAAAGGTTCACAAACAGCAGGGAGCAATGGTATAGGGGATCCTAATAAGGAAAACGAGAACTGAAGGAAAGGGAAATGAAAGACCCTTACTGAAAGAGGGCTGAATATTTGTACCTTATTACGAATGCAAGGACACAAAGCTAAAAGCTGACAGGGATTAGATTACTCCTTCCTCGAACCTAAGGAGTAGAAGACAGAAGTCCAAAGGGTCTTTAGTTATATTTCCATTATTAGTAAGTTAATAATATCACAGACATGGTTAAGTCCTTATTAAGATTATTATGGAAGTAAGGTACGTTTTATCAAGTTACAAAAGTTTAGGGTTAATTATGACAAGTTTACATAGTTTAGGGTTTTTAATTGTAATCTTATTAAATTCAAAGGGTTAACATGAAAATACTTTAAGTTTCTGAATTAAATACCCATGTTATTCAGAATGACATTTTAATCTCTTAAGTTTCACAATTCACAGTTTATACCCCTTTAGTTATATAATTTTCAAAGAAAACCCTACATTTCCATAATTCATGTTTTAATCCCTATAATATTTATTTTTACCAAACAAGCACCTTATATTACAAAGTTACAGAACATATCCTCAGAATTACATGTAGCATAAATTTGACCCCTCAGAATTCATTAATTACACATTTGGTCCCTTAACTTTACAAAACTTACAATTTAAATCATAATTTATTTATAGTTACATATCAAGCCCATAAATAGTCAAAATTACACATTACACCCTTAATAACATTATTTACACAAAATAACTTCAAGTTTCCAGAATTTACACTTTTAGTCCCTCTATTTTAATTAATTACAAAACAACCCTTTTAAATACAATTAATTCATTATCTTGCAATATTTACACTTAGGACCCTCAAGTTATATTTTTCCCACATACCTACTGACTCATATAACATTACAAAAACATCCCAGAAGTTTCAAAGTTGGCAAAACACACCCTTCTAGTTTAAAAAGGCCAATCAGATTACTTTTTAAATTGTAAAACCAAACCCTAACTTTACCCAATCATTAACCCATCATGACACAGTAGTTAAATGCATTTATTAATCAGATCCAAAACACAAAACCCTAACCCTAATACGATTTAGGGTTTCTTTCTTATTTCCTTTTATTTTCTATATAATCCGATTACAAACATAATTCATGATCAATTATTCTGAGCTTCTATAAATCAAATGGTTATTTTTCTAGGCTTATATTATCAGTATAGAACATGTAAAAATTATGGTTACACCTCAGAAAATTCATATAGCATGATTTACAAATTAAGTGTGTTTTAACCCTTTTAATTTCGTACGCCTAAATAAACATGCATGATTCATGTTTATTATTTTTCTTAGGTCAAATTTGACATGTAGATCACTAGAAAAATACTGGATAATTTTTAGAACGTAAGAATAAGTCGAAAGAAATTAGTACCTCTCGGATGGAATAAAAACGAACGAACAATTCTCACGATCAAACCTAGCTTCCTAAATTCCAACTCTTATTTTTGTTGGCTCCTTAAGACTCAGATGAACACTAGAAAAATGCTAGATCAGGTCCAGAAATCGTGTGGAAGGGTTGGTCGATTTTTGTTTAGTCGATGGTTAGGGTTTCGGCTATTTAGGGTTTTATAAAATATTATAATTTGTTTTTATATTTAATAGGCCGACTAGGAGGGGGCATGGATCAGATTTTCGACCCTAGAAGTTATCACAATATCACAAATTGATTTTGTGTACAATTTCTTAAATTAGTTTTGCATATATCTTAATTAAAATGATTTACTATATATATTAACTTTAAATATATATATTTTCGGATTACATATATGTATGTATATGTGAGTTAATATTTTTGGACATTCAAAATAACGTAATGTTGTCCCGGGAATTAATTTACTTGATATGTAGCTCGTTTTCAGAAGTTTGGAATTGTTTCAGAATTTTATAACTTATTTATTTAGGTTTTTTTGTTTCAAGGGTAATTAGGTCATTTGACAAGTTATCTGAATTTCAGGTATTACAATGAAATTAGAAGTCAAGAATGTTCTAGATCCCCCTATTACCATAGGGCCGATTGGTTTGATATATGGGTTACCTAATCCATATCAAACTTTGACTCTAAGTTTCATTCACTATATAAGCAAACCAAGGTTATAGTTTTTGACATCTCTTGTGCACACAAATTAAATCTAAAAGTTTTCTTCCCTTCACTTGTTCTAGTCGATCGACATAAACCCTTCTATAGGGTCGATCGAATTTTTTGTTTTAAACAAAAAGTTTGGTTTAAGTTTTGTGATTAAATTATTTGCATAACTTTAGTTTGTGTTAGTATGTGTGTACAAGAACGTGATACTTACACACTATTGTAAGTATCTTGGATTGAATTGCAAAAAAAGTAAGGCGAAATTCGTGTAATCCGTTTAAACCTAATTAGGGTTCATCACTCCTATTGCTCGGTTTGATTCTTGTTTTGCTAGAATCATCAAGGTACGCTTACTTTTAAATTCGGTTAATTATTTATGTGTTATGTTTCCTACGCTTTCGCAATGTGTTTTTTGATGTTATTGTTTATATGTGATTGTCATGATATAATAATTCCAACAGTGGCATCACGTGCCGTTATAACATGTATTTAATTACCGAAAAGACATAAAAAAACAAATCTTGATTGTGTTAAACATGTTAGTCAATTTAGGGTTTAAATCCAATCGAACCCTAATTTTAATTTTAGGGCCGATTGCCCTTGATTAATTTTTAGGGGTTATGTTTGGTTATTTAATTTGATTAGAAACCCTAGGTTTAACATGTTTATGTGCTTGTAAGTGATCTTGTGGCTATTTGCTAATTGTTAGGTAGAATCCATGCAAACGTGCATGTTTGGCATGGATTCATTGCTATAATGATTTAATTATTTTTCACATGTAGTTTAATTGATAGATGTCTAATTGGGGAAGACTCCAATTAATTAAGTAATCAATTATGTGCAACGTGGTGTATATTTAATTATGACTAACGCAATCGATACGTCGATGCATGTGGCTCACTTACCATTGTAAGTGATAGTCTTAGTTAAATATATGCATTATTAAACATGGATTGATTATTAATAGGTCTTATCGAATTAGTTTGCACGTGGCTAATTGTTTACATAATTAATTGCTAAGTTATGTGTATTATTTAGTTCTTTATTTTTATTATTACTTGCTTTTGTTTAATGTATGACATGTTTTAAGCAAAAAGGGTAATTTTTGAATAAAATTAAATTGACTAAATAATGGTAAAACTTGATGTAATAAATTATGAATCTTACAAAGTATTATGTGCCGATAGTGGTTCGCTTCACATGGTAATTTGCTCCCAGGCGAGACTAGCAAGGTTATAATTTATAACATGGTTTTTAAGACTAAATTCATAAACTTTTAATTGATTGTTGAGTTTTGTACCAATAGTACGAACGGCTCACCCAATTGTGACAAACTATAAGAGCGGTTTAAGTAGAAACGAGTTTTTAATAAGATTCTCTCTAACCTTTGTTTCTACGCTCCTTTGTGCATCAAATTGGAGCTACCAAGTATGACTATTTATGTACAAAATCACCTTAAGGGTGAATTGACCTCAATTCCACGTGCCACTTTGTGGTAATTATCCGAATAACTTGGGTCTTTTGACTCATGCAGTAGTAGGATATAGTGGGCGATAATTGTAGGTAATTCTTTGATTGGTGAACCCAATACCTCAATTAAAACTTTGTTGATTTAAATCTTAGCTTAAAATTGGTAAATAAAAAGGTTTTGAAAATCTTATGATACGAAGATGTATGCATGCTTCTTCGTACATATTTTGATTGACACATCAAAATTAGTACCCTTTAAAATTAAGTCAATGCCATCTAATTAAAAGAACACTTGAAGTTGTAATTTAGTCATGTGAGAGCTTGGACTAGATTACAATGAAAAGGTAAATTTCATACTTTCATTACTAGCAGATCAACTGATGCAATGGGACTATGATAATTTACAGTTTTTTAATTAGACGACTTAATGGAGTTGTAAGTGAGAGCTTGGACTCAAGGCATAAGATGGGGATAAAACATGCTTATATTGGAAATTGTTTGCCAATATAAATCCCATAGTGATCTAGGAATTGGAAATTGTTTGCCAATTATTGTTCGACAGATTACCTTATTATATACTTTCATTACTAGCAGATCAACTGATGTAATGAAACTATGATAATTTGGATCCTAGTTTTTAAGAAAATACTATGGTTATATGAATATTTCCTTAGGTATTTTATTTTCTTGAAAATTGTATTATCGAAACTACTAATTTTGAACTTTCTTTATCTGTAGAAATGACTCAAAACAATAACACTACTATAAGTTCTGTGTTCAAATCATTCTTTGAACGGGAAAAATTGACTGGCTCTCAGAATTTCAATGATTGGTATCATTCACTCAGGATTGTCCTGCGAGTGACTGATAAACTTGAATGTCTATACAAGCCTTGTTCTACTGAACCTACTGCTGAAACTTCAACTAATGAAGAAAAAGCATTGTGGAAAGCTGAGTTTAAGATGCATAATGATGTGGCCTATTTGATGTTGGGGGCAATGACACCTTCTTTACAAAAGCAGTTTGAGAATGACTTCCCTATGGACATGCTAAACGAACTCAGGAAAATATTTGAAAAACCACAAACCGTTGAGGTCTATGATTTGATGGAATCTCTACACAGTTGTAAGCAGGAAGAAGGTGAACCTGTAAATGCTCATGTGTTGAAAATGAAAGGTTACATGGATCAACTACAAGAACTTGGCAAGGTTTATGAACAAGACATTGCAATCAACTTAATCAATAGATCCCTGACTAAGGAATTTAGTGATTTTGTGCGTAATTTCAATATGCACTGCGTGGGGAAGACAATTTCTGATTTACACGCACTGCTTATTGATTACGAGAAAGGTTTACCACCAAGGGCTCCTACACCCCAGGTACTTGCTATTCAATGTGGTAGAATTTACAAGCCAAATGCGAACTAGAAGGGTAAAGGAAAGGGTAAGGCTGATAAGGGTAAGCAAGTTATGGCTTATCAACCACAACCCAAGAAAAAACCCTCCTAAATAGAAGGATAATCCAAAGAAGGATCAGGCTTGCCACTACTGTCATGTAGTTGGTCACTGGAAGAGGAACTGTTCTCTTTATATCTAACAGTTACGAGAAAGTAAGAACAAGAAGACTGGGAACTTGGGCGCCAGCACTTCAGGTAACTTACTTATGATTGAATTATTTACTCTAAATCATAAAATTAATTCCTGGGTATATGATATTGGATGCGGTATTCACATTTGTAATACGCTACAAGGGTTTAGAGTGGAAAGGAAGCTTGCCTACGGGGACCAATATCTGCATGTGGGAAATGGAGCACCTACAGCTGTTGAAGCCATAGGAGTGTTTAATTTAGTTTTGCCTTCGGGCTTAGTACTGTTATTAAACAATTGTCATTATGCACCTTCAATTGTTAGGGGTGTTGTTTCCTTTTCTTGTTTATTGGATCTTGGTTTTAATCACATTATCAATAGCAATGGAATTTCTGTTTCTTTAAATGGTATTTTTTATTTTAATGCTATTGCTGTTAATGGTGTGTTTGAGATTGACATGAATGATTGTCTATCCAATAATAATAATTCAATGTATAGCATAAGTAAGAGAATTAAGTCAGACTTGAATTCTTTTTACCTTTGGCACTGTAAACTTGCTCATATAGGCAAGACTCACATGAAAAAGCTACAACATGATGGGCTTTTAAAAATATCAATGATGAATCATATGATAAATGTGAGTCTTGTATATCTGGGAAGATGACTAAGAAACCATTTCATAGTAATATGGAAAGGGCTTCTGATCTACTTGGTTTAATACATACTGATGTGTGTGGATCACTTAGACATGTGTCAAGGAAATGTGCTAGCTACTTCTTAACATTTATAGATGATTTCAGCAGATATGGTTATGTTTACTTGCTTAAACATAAACATGAGGTGTTTGAAACATTTAAGGTTTTCAAAGCAGAAGTAGAATTGCAACTAGGAAAGAAGATTAAAGCTCTTCGATCCGATAGAGGCGGTGAATACTTAAGCCAAGATTTTAAAGATTACTTAGCTGAGAATGAAATTGTCTAGAATCTCACATCTCCATATACTCCACAACAAAATGGTGTATTTGAGAGAAGAAATCGTACATTTTTAGACATGGTACGATCAGTGTTTAAAATTAAAACTCTTTCTTTATCTTTTTGGGATTATGCTTTAGAATCTGCGGTTCGTATTTTGAATATGGTTCCCACTATGAAGGTTGATAAGACACCATATGAAATATGGAATGGAAAAGCTCCAAACTTGTCTTATTTAAAGGTCTGGGGTTGCGAGGCGTATATACAACGTAACTCAACAGATAAACTCCAACAGAGATCTGTAAAGTGTATCTTTGTAGGATACCCAAAGGAAACGATGGGTTACTATTTTTACTACCCACCTGAAAACAAAGTAATTGTTGCTAGATATGGAGACTTTTTAGAAAAGGAACTTATATCTCAAGAATTCAGTGGGAGAGTTTATGATCTGGAAGATGATCATGTAGATACATTACCTTCTGAAAACACTAGCGTACTTCCTGTGGAACCTGAAAGTCTGGGTCCTCCACCTGAAGTTGAAATTGTTCCCATTCGCAAGTCTTCAAGACATGTGAAAGCTCCTGAACGTCTATGTCTTAACGTAGAAGTTGAGGAAACTATATTAGGGGATCTTAATGAACCTGCTAATTATAGGGCTGCGATTAAGAGTCCTGAAAAGGATAAATGGGTAGTTGCAATGAATGGGGAAATGCAATCCATGAAAGATAACAATGTTTGGATTGAAGTAGGCATTCCTCCCAGTGCCAAGGTAGTTGGTAGTAAGTGTCTCTTCAAGAAGAAAACTAACATGGATGGCAAGGTACACACCTATAAGGCCCGTTTGGTAGCTAAAGGATTTACTCAAACATGTGGTGTGGACTATGAGGAGACCTTTTCTCCTATAGCTAACATTAGGGCTATTAGGATTCTCATAACTATAGCAGCATACTATGACTATGAGATTTGGCAAATGGATGTCAAAACCGCCTTCTTAAATGGTCGCCTAGATGAAGACATCTATATGGCGCAGCCTGAGGGGTTTGTGAATCCAAAATTTCCAAACCGTGTATGCAAACTTCAAATATCCATTTATGGATTGAAGCAAGCATCAAGGCAATGGAATCAAATATTTGATGAAGAAATTAAAAGGTTTGGATTTACTCAGAATCTTGATGAGCCATGTGTATATCACAAAGCTAGTGGGAGTAATGTAATTTTCCTTATCCTATATATTAATGACATATTGATCATGGGAAAAGACATTCCAAGTTTGCAAAAGGTTAAGGCATATCTTGGAAAGTGCTTTTCTATGAAGGATTTAGGGGAAGCTGCATATATTCTGGGAATCAAGATCTATAGAGATAGATCAAGGCGGTTAATTGGATTAAGTCAAAGTGCTTACATTGACAAAATATTGAAGAGATTCAATATGAAAAATTCCAAGAAAGGATATTTGCCAATGGAAGTGAAACATGGCTTGAGCAGTGAGTTATGTGCTTCAACTCCTGCAGAGGTGGCACGCATGAGCAAAGTTCCTTATGCTTCGGCTGTAGGATCGATTATGTATGCGGTGAGATGCACAAGGCCAGATGTGGCGTTCGCTCAAAATATCACCAGTCAATTTCAACAGAATCCAGGTGAAAAACACTGGATTGCTGTTAAACATATTCTAAAGTATCTTAGGCATACAAAAGATATGTTTCTTTTGTATGGTGGAAATCCAGCTACAGAACTTGGTGTTACAGGTTACTATGATGCGTCCTGGTAATGTGACAAAGATGATGCAAAGTCTCAGACTGGTTATGTCTTTGTTATCAATGGAGGAGCAGTAGACTGGAGGAGCAAGAAGCAGAGTACAATTGCGATGTCTACGATAGAGGCCGAATACATAGCTGCTTCAGAAGCTACAATGAAGGCTGTTTGGATTAGGAAATTCATTTAAGGGCTTGGTGTTATGCCTTCAACTGAATCGCCTATTAATATGTATTGCGAAAATTTTGCTGCAATCATATTTGCCAATGAACCTGGAGTCATGAAGGGCACCAGACATTTTCTACGGAAGTATCACTATGTTCGGGAACAAGTCCGCGAAGGTGAAATTAATCTATTAAAAGTTCACACAGATGATAACTTAGCTGATCCATTCACAAAGGCTTTAGCTAAGGAAAAGCTTACTGAACTTGCCAATGGCATTGGACTTAGATTAGCTAATAGTTTCATGCATAACTGTGTTTAGTATTTGGATAAAGGATATTGTAAACATTTATTATTTTTAATGAAATAAAGTATTGGTTATGTTTACGTTCATTATTTAATATTGTTGTCCTATTTTTGCATGTTTAATCCGTGAATAAATTAGTTATTCTAAACGTCTGTTGCCAGTTAATGATATGGGAATATCATTAAATTAAGACAAATCTGAGTTTTGGTATAATATACTTGAAAGTATATTGATGCATTGTTATACCAAATTCACATGATATTGAATGAATTGAATATAGGACTTATCCCAACTACATGATGTTACTTTATGGATGTTGTGAAGCAAATCATGAATAGTTATCCTCAGACTTGAGATACCAGATAACTGTTATGAATGTAGTGCATTATGTGGAACAATTTAACGCTATACGTAACTGGTAGTCATAAGGATTGTTTTCGGAATTGTTGCAAAGTTCATAAGTTATGCTTGTAATCAAGATAGAATTTGTTCCTTCAAATTTATTTTGAAGTTTAATACTGTTGGGCCCCTCGTAGGGTTGACAAGATGTTTGGGTGGCCATGCCCAAGATCTCCCCTGAATATATTCAGAAGATTTGGTAATCTTGCTCAATCACAAACAACAGGAAATGAAATATTTGAATAAAGATAATATCCATATCTTTATTTAATGTAGTATTAGTAACAAAAGGATAATAATAATGATGAATCATTAAAGGTTTTTCCAGGAGACCTACTTGAGTTGTACAAGAGGCATCGGCGTGTTGCAAGACGCTAACCAATGTGATCACAACTATTAAGATATGTCTAAGTGGGAGCTGTTAGTTTTGTAGACATAAAATAATAGTTGTATGTTAGGATCAAACTCGAGATCACGGGATTGCACACTTTACGTATGAGAACTAAAGATTAATAATTTTATATAAAACGTTATATTTACTTATTAATTATCACAAAACGTATAACGAGTGTTAGTATTTAACAGAAGTGACTAACGATCATTAAATAAGAAAAAGAAAGGGACTAGAATGAAATTAGAAGTCAAGAATGTTTCAGATCCCCCTATTACCATAGGGCCGATCGGTTTGATATATGGGTTACCAAATCCATATCAAACTTGGACTCTAAGTTTCATTCACTATATAAGCAAACCAAGGTTATAGTTTTTGACATCTCTTTTGCACACAAACGAAACATAAAAGTTTTTTTCCCTTCTCTTGTTCTAGTCGATCGACATAAACTCTTCTATAGGGTCGATCGAATTTTTGGTTTTAAACAAAAAGTTTGGCTTAAGTTTTGTGATTAAATTACTTGCATAACTTTAGTTTGTGTTAGTACGTGTGTACAAGAACGTGATACTTACACACTATTGTAAGTATCTTGGATTGAATAACAAAAAAGGTAATGGGCAATTCGTGTAATCCGTTTAAACCCTAATTAGGGTTCATCACTCCTATTGCTCGGTTTGATTCTTGTTTTGCTAGAATCATCAAGGTACGCTTACTTTTAAATTCGGTTAATTATTTATGTGTTATGTTTCCTACGCTTCCGCAATGTGTTCTTTGATGTTATTGTTTATATGTGATTTTCATGATATAATAATTCCAACAAGTATCACCACCGGAACAAGCTGCACCTGAGCTATCACAAGATTCGCCGGAAATTGCTACAACTTGAACAGTATCACCACCGGAAACCACAACACCTTTAACTCTTCCACCACAGGCAACAAAGGTTCGTTGTTCTAGCTTCAACAGACTAAAGTGCGTCACCAATTGGCCTCCAAAGCCTCTTGGCCATTGTGCACGAGCTACGGCTCTGGAACTCGTCATACGAAATCCACCGGAACTCGTCATGATCGAGGTGGTTGCACGACGGATAATTCCTCTACACGCAATCATCGTCATGATTAGTGGTGTGGTTTAGTATCGGCGGTGATTACCGGAAAAAGTGGTGAGTGTGTTTGTTGGATTAGAAGCTTCTAATTATGTTATTACTGTGTGTTTGGTAAGGTAAAACTAGTGCGTGTTTGTTAGACTATTCTGTTATTTGGAAAGTTTTTAAAAATGGGCGGACGTATTTGTTTGGTCCTTTGAGTTTTATACTTGACCTTAATGGTTCTCTTAGTTTATATAAAAAAAATAAAGTCAAGAACGATTGTGTTTTTAAAATCATTAGATGGCTCGTAAGAAATTAAATGTTGTCACAGAAAAATAAGATCCCAAAAACCGTGGTGTAGAGGTGTATAAAACCGGTTTTGACCAAAAACCGGTTCAGGTTTGAAAACCAGACCGATTTTTAGTAAAAGGATGGAAATCGGTTTTGGTCAAAAACCGGTTCGGTTTGGTTTAATTGGGAGGAAAACTCAAACCTATGGTAACCGGTTCGGGTTGAAAAAACCGGTTACAAACCGGTTTTTCGTGAAAAAAATTTGTGAGAAACACGAAGCTAATATTCAAACTTCAACTTTTATTTAATAAACTCATTATACATCAAACATAAAGTTGAAACACGAAGCTAATATTCAAAGATTTGGAAACATAAATTTAATATACATAAAACTTAATTAAGAGCTTCTTCGAGAGTGAGTTCTTGTTCGGAGGCTTCCAACCTAGCCTCGCTAGCAGCTTCATCTAGAGCAATTTCTTCATCGGAAAGTGAGATTGCAAAACCCGCTTCCACCTCGACATCGTGTAATTCGTGTTCGATGTCTAGTTAGCCTTCAAGACTTGAAATGTGTTGCATACGTTCGGCGGCGTCTAAGTGATTCTTCAAGAAAATATACATATCAAAAGATGCCGGTGTGAGTCTTGTTCTTCGTATCGATAATACCCTGCCACTAATAGAAAAAGCGGATTCCGAAGCTACTATGGAAGCTTGTACGGTTTGTAAATCTCGGACTATGGCTGTTAGAACGGGAAATTGAGATTCCCTTCCTTCCCACCAAGCCAAAATATCAAATTTTTCAAATTTTTGGGGTCCCATAGTGGATAAAAAATCGGTTTCAATATATCTCCCAAATTCCTTAGTCGATGGTTGGTCACCCTAGCCAGTTTAGTGTTTTCTTGTCTTAAACTATGATATAAGCTATCCATCGGTGACAAGCTACTATTAATAGAAAAAGATGAAAAAATCGAACTCATTGAAACATTTGTTGAACCACATTATTAAAATAAACTTCAAATAAATCTTTAAAACATTTGTTACAAGAATTTTTTGTATCTCTTGCAAAGAAAATGTTAACGTTATGCAAATCCAAATCAATAGAAATCTTATCAATAAGTAGTTCTACCCCGCTAATGTTCAAGCATGGGTTCAATGCGACGGCACAAGTAATTACCGGTGGAATTTCTTTGAAATATTTTTTAAGTTTTACTTTCATGGGTTCAACTATTTTTCATATAGTCGACCATTTAATTTGTATTCGCCTAATTTTGCACACATTAAATAAGTTTGTTGAGTATCAAATGACTCGCGGGATAATAAACACCCGATAATAAAGTTTTTGCATTTTTAAAAACTTTAAATAATTCGGTTATTTTTTGAATAGTAAACCAATTTTCGGATGAAAATGGTGTAACCAAACGCGCATTGGCCAGTTCATCATGAAAACATTGTAAAGTATTTTTTTTTGGTGTAAACCACATAAAAACATTTTATAATTCGAATTCCATCTTGTAGGAACTTCCCAATTAGGGGTTAAAAAATGGAATACGTCTCTTTACACAATCTCATATACTGTTTATATCTAATTTTACCCAAACAAAACATATCTTGTAACATAGTTTTAAAAGCGATTTTTATCCAACTTATTTCATCTACCGCTTGTCCGTCTTGCACAACCAAGTTTATGATGTGCGCAACACATCGAATATGATTTAAAAAAAAAAGACCATTCAAAGGTGGTTTGTATTTTAGTATTAGTTTTTTTTTTTTTTTTGACGGCGTTTGTATTATTACTCGCGTTATCAAATTAGATTGAAAAAATATTTTCTTCTAATTTATACTCTTGTATTACATCTCGTAACATATGAAATAAATTTTGACCCGTGTGAGGATACTCAAAGTTTTCAAAAGCAATCGTACGCTTCATAATTTGTCACGTTACGGGATCAACCCAATGAACGGTAACACAATGGTACGAACCGGGCAAACCATGAGGAGCCGACCAAACATCGGTTTTTAAGTTTACACTTGTATTTAAATTTCAAAACCTTTTTGTATTTCTTTTTTAGCATTTTTCCATATTTTAATACAATCGCGTCTAAGAGTAGCACGACATACTTGATTATATCGCGGTTGAAGAGTATTTTGAATCACCTTAGTTAATCGAGGGTTGTTGAAGTGGTTGAACGGCTAACCTTCTTGAATCATAAAGCTTGCAAATTCTTGTCAACACTGCTCCGCCTCGTATGCAAAAATACCCCCTCTTGGGACATAGATGCTTGACCCGCTTCTGGAACGGATTTGAGTTCTTCACAATACCTTTCGGTATGCGTCTTCAACTGTTTACAATGAGCCTTAATTTGCCCATTCGAAAACTTCACGAGGTTGAAATTATACCTAATGTTTTTTTTTGGTTGTTTCTAAAACCTCAACAATCGTTGGTGTATTTGTAGAACCAACACCGGCGGAAGTTAAAGAAGATTGAGTTGCCATTTGAGCGTTTAGTATTTTTTATTTATTTTTTTTTTTTTAATTTTAGTTTTGAGAGTTTCAAGTGTGTTTGATTGTTGTGACCACACTAAACTCAACATACCTATTTATAATAAACTTAGGATGGCAAAATGGTAATTAAAAAAATGGTAACAAACTGCAGCTCAACAGGCAAAAAAATATTGGCAAAAAGCTAAAAACCATGTAACGAAAAAAACCGGTTTCAACGGTAATATATTCAAACCAGTTTGAAACCGCCGGTTTTTGGGAAAACCAAACCGGTTTTGGTCAAAAACCGGTGTTGATTGGTTTCGGTTTCGGTTTCGGGTTTTTTGTACACGACTACTGTGGTGTATAAAATGAACAAAATACACCGTTAAACTACTGATATCGTTCATCTAGTTTTGTATCTAGCTGTATTATTTATTAACTCGTTGCTTCTCCATCAAAAATATAATCGGTTCCATTTGTGCTGTAATAATCCGTACGTATTGATAAGCGATCAAAAGGCCAAATGGTATCGAAAAATTTCATTAAAGATATGTTGAATGAAAAAACATAACTATCAAGTACTCGACTATTGAACAACCAGATAGTTTTTCATGATTTTGGTCCTTTGGACAACAAATAAGTTCTAAACATATATTCGCCCAGTTACTTAGAGCAGTAGGTGTCGAATTTGTTGTGGCTCGCCGTGCCTATGTGGCACCTTCGCCGAGCTTTCCCATGACACCGCCTGAATTTGTTGTGGCTCACCGTGAGGCACCTCCTCGTCTGCACGACGAGCTTCATTTCGTCCGTTTTGTCAGATCTAAACGTTACCCAACGTTTTAATTTGAAATTCGACCTTTTTTTTCCTTCTTCTTTTGTTTTTTTTTTAGTTTGTACACATATATACACTATAAATACTACCATATTTTTACACATTCTAAACAACATTTAACACTAAACTCTATAAAATAATAACCCAAAAACATGAGTGAATCATCTCATTCCGGCGAAAGTGATCTTGAAGAGATTTCAGAGCTCGAGATGATTCTTCAAGAATATGAGTATGAGCAATCGTTGCAGCAACAAGAAGCTGAAAGTTCGAAACGACGGGCATACATTCTCCGTGAACGTCAAATTGCTGAAGCACGTCTAATGGCTGATTATTTTGGTAACAACCCAAAATATACGGACGAAAATTTTAGGCGTCGCTATCGTATGAGCCGTAAACTATTTTTAGAAATAGTACAAGGTATTGAAACATATATTGAAACTCATCATCCTCTTCCTAAGCATTTTGCTTTCTTTAGAGTCCGACCCGATGGTAGGGGTGTAATGAGTTTTAGTGTGATTATGAAATGCACAAGCGCCCTACACCAATTGGCGTACGATATAACAGCTGATGCATTAGATGAGTACTTACAAATGGGAGAACATTGTGCACGCGATTGTCTATATAATTTTACTATGTACATAATCCAGTTGTATATGCATGAGTTTTTAAGAAAACCAGACGTGAATGACATTCACAACTTATACAACGCACATAATGCGGTTCATAAGTTACCTGGAATGTTGGGAAGCATTGATTGTATGCACTGGGAATGGAAAAATTGTCCGAAAGAATGGCAAGGCTAATTTCACAGAGGTGATAAAAAGTATCCAATTATAATGCTTGAAACCGTTGCTTCATATGATTTGTGGATTTGGCATGCATTTTTTGGGGTGGCGAGTGCGAATAAAGATCTTACCATTTTGAATAATTCTCCATTATTCGACGACCTGCTTGATGACATCGCCCCCGAGGTTCCATTTGAAGTAAACGGGCGTACATTTAAACAAGGGTATTATCTAGCTGACGGAATTTACCCGGAGTGGTAATCTTTTGTCAAATTATTCACGGTTGCATATACCAAAAAAAATGCCGTATCTAAAGTGAAACAAGAAAGTGCTCGAAAAGATATCGAAAGAGCTTTTGGTGTCCTCCAAGGACGTTGGCATATTATTGCCCAACCGCGCGCGCCAATTTACTGTGGCCAAGCTACGGAGAACCATCTACTCGTGCAGCATATTGCACAACATGATGTTGAAAGATCAACAATTTGCGATATCCGAAATGAGCGAGATGTATATTTGTTCGCGGATAAATTTACAACGGGAATGGGTCAAACAATGCAATGTGAAACAAAAGAAGGGGAGGGAACTATGCGATAAACGCGTACACGCAGTGCTTCAACGAAATCTCATCGAGCATGTTTGGCAATGACATCAATGGGAACAATTTCAACAACAACAACTGTTGGGAATTAAATATTCTGAAGACTAAGTATCGGAAATTTCTCTTAAGTGATTAATTCTGGTTGCTTTAGTGTTAAGTCTGGTGAGTTCCAAAGTTAAGTTTACTGGTTAAGTCTGGTCTTTGATAGTTAAGTCTGGTGGTTAAGTCTAGTGGTTAATTCTGGTGAGTGCCAAAATTAAGTCTGCTCTTCTAAAGTTAATTCTGCTTGCTGGATGGATAAGTATACTAAAGTCAATTATATACGGTAGATAATATCTTACCCCATGTGATCAGTCATTATGTTATATTCTCAGAACAAGTTGTAAACATAGATACATGTTCTATCTTAGTTACTGACTCACATAAGCTAGCAAGTAGTTCGACAAGACTTGACAAGAATTAACAATATTGCAAAGATCTCCTTGGATATAAAAGGAGATCTTAGCTTAGTCATATGTGTGACTTGATTAATAGTGTGTCTTTTATGTGATTAAGTTTTATATGTTGAATAAGAACCTTTGATAAAACTTTCATATTCATAACTGTCAAGAACAAGAACAATCATAAACATTATCAATAATATTGAATCCTTTGGTATTATACTTTCGGTGTTCATTGTTTAAAATACACAAGTATCCCTGTTCCATTTCCATAACCAAATAACCTTCTAAGTGTGATTAAGTAGTTTCCGCATACTTGATCATATTAACTCAATATATCATATACACAAAGTCACAAAGG
Source organism: Artemisia tridentata subsp. tridentata (assembly GCA_021014915.2). Classification (NCBI taxonomy): domain Eukaryota; kingdom Viridiplantae; phylum Streptophyta; class Magnoliopsida; order Asterales; family Asteraceae; genus Artemisia; species Artemisia tridentata. Next base: position 293,805,836 of record CP139506.1, read on the forward strand.
TTTAACCACCTTACAGTGTACCGAATCCTCTCAATTGGTATCAGAGCCAAGCTGATATAGTTGATTTAGAAGAAGAAGAAGAAGAAATGGACGTTGAATCTATTCAAACAAATGTTGCTGCAAAACTACCCATGCTCAAACAGAATGAGTTTGAGATGTGGAGGCTGAGGATAGAGCAATATTTCCAAGTGCAAGACTATGCACTTTGGGAAATCATTGAAGATGGAAACTCTTACCAGCCTACCACCACTACATCAACAGTGGACGGCAAAGTGGTGACAACTCTGCAGACATACCCAACATCTGCAGAAGACAGAATAAAGAAGAAAAATAACTTAAAGGCAAGAAGCATGCTGATGATGACCATTCTCAATGATCAACTTTTAAACTTCAGCAAGTTCAAAGATGCCAAGTCATTATTTGAAGCTATTGTTGCCAGATATGGTGGAAATGAAGCCACCAAGAAAACCCACAAGACACTGCTCAAGCAGCAGTTTGAAAACTTCTCCTCTACCAACAATGAATCTCTTGACGATATGTTTAATAGGCTTTAGAATATTGTGAGCCAACTTGCTATTCTTGGTGTTGAAATACCTCAAGAAGATTTGAACTCAAAATTTCTGAGAAGCTTACCAGAAGAGTGGGCTATACATGTTGTTGTTTGGAAGAATAAGCCAGACCTTGATACAATGGAACTGATAGATTTGTATAGCAACTTTAAGATTGTGGAGCAAGATTTGAAGAGAAGTGGAGGTACTAGTTCTAATACTGGGAACATGGCATTTATGTCAACTCCTAGTACCTCAAAATCAAGTGAAGAAGTGAAAGTTGTTGATGGTGTTGGTGTTGCTAGTTCATCAAGCAGTACCATGGGTATTTTGGATGAGAAGACTTGTTGTGCATATCTTACAAGTCGAAATGATGGGTCCATGCTCACTTATGAAGACCTCCAAGAGATCAATGATGATGATCTGGAGGAAATGGACCTAAAATGGCAAATTTCTCTTCTTAGCATGAGAGCCAAGAAGTTCTATCAAAGGACGGGGAAGAAGCTCTTAATCAGCAACACTGATACTGCTGGTTTTGACAAGTCAAAGATAGAGTGCTATAACTGCCACATGATGGGGCACTTCTCAAGAGAATGTAGAAGGCCAAGGCAGCAGGATAGCAAGAACAAAGGTTTTGGAAGCACATCTAAAACAAGGGAGGTTTCTGAGCCAAACTCAAAAGCTATGGTAGCTATTGATTGGCTAGGTTTTGATTGGAGTTTCATGGCTGATGAAGAAGAAGATTCTTCACAGATGGCACTTATGGCTTTTTCTATTATTGAGGTACAATCTCATAAAGCTTGTTCAAATGCTTGTACTGCTCTTAAAGAATTACAAACTTTAATCAAACATTATGATGAACAAAAGAAAGAGCTAAGCAAAACTCATCAAAACTATATAGACTATAAGTGTAGTTTAGAATCAGTAGAAAAGCAGATCCTATACTACAAAGAAAATGAACTTGCTTTTTCTGATGACAAAGCTCTTCTTAGACAAGTCATATTCTTTAGAGATGCTGAAATTAAGCTTTTAAGAGAGGCTTTTGATAGGGTCAAAAAGGAAAATGAAAACATTCACTTGACTACACAAACACTAGAACATGCTTCTAGAGGTGTAACCAACATGATAGAATGTCAAGTGATCAACAGAGCTAAGTCAGGAGTGGGATATAAGAGTGTCCCACCTCCATACAGAGGTATCCCTAAACCCCCAGGGATTGACCTAGAACACTCAGGCTTACCTGAATTTCAACTACCAAAGTTACAATATGGTGTACAACCAAAAACTAATGTAGTTGTTGATGAGCCTAAGAAGTTAAGTGAGAGTTTATGTAAAACTTCACTTCAAGAAGACAAGGTGTCTTCTATTAGGAAACCAGATGCTATAGTTGTTGAAGACTGGGTATCTGATGATGAAGAAGATGTACAGGTTATGTCTAAACCTGAAGTGGTTAAGAAAGCAGGAACAAGTGTTCCTAAGATAGTCAAACACAATACTGATAGGCCTAAGTCCAATGTAAAACATGTTAGGCAACCAGTTAGATATTGTGAACAATACAGATCCACAAACAAGCCCAGAGGTGACCATAGAAGTTGGAACAACCTCAAGTCTCACCAAAACAGTGATGACTTTGGATTTTATAACAAAGCTTGTTTCACATATGGAAGTTTTGACCATCTTACAGCTTTCTGCAACCAATGGGTATCTGGGTATGAAAACAATAGGGTGAATTTCAAAAGGTAAACTCCTCAAACTCACATTCACTCTAGTTCTAATTTTAATAGAATAAAACCCAAAACAATTTCAATTAAGTCTGGCTTAAAACAAGTTAATTCTGCTAGACCATTTAAGTCTGTTTACCCAAAACCAGCAGTTAAAAATGCAAAATCAACTTTCAAATATGCATTAAAAACTGCTAGAAGGCCCATTCAACCAAAAGCAGTGGTCCAAAAATAAGTTTGGAAAATTAAGGGTACAACTGCAAAGCCAACAGTTAATTCTGCTAGGCAAGTAGTTAATACTGCTTCTTTAAAAAACAGGGCAAATGCTGTTAAGGCCTCAGCATGTTGGATTCTCAAATGCAATGTTGCATCAACTGCTCTTAAGAGATTAAATTTCATTGATGCAAGAGGCAGATCCAAGTCAGTAATAGCTTGGGTCCCCAAAGGAAACTAATACTTCTTTTTACTGTGCAGGAACATTCAATTGATAAACAAGAGGATCAAGGATACTCAGATAGTAGATGTTCAAGGCACATGACAGGCAACAAGTCTTATCTCTCAGATTTTCAATCAATAGATGGAGGCTATGTTACCTTTAGAGGAGGTGTTGGTGGCAAAATTTCTGGTAAAGGTACCATTAAAACTGGAAATTTAGATTTTGAAGATGTTTTCTATGTACAAGAGCTAAATTATAATATTTTTAGTGTCTCACAAATGTGTGATAAAAAGAACAAAGTTCTTTTCTGTGACACTGAATGTCTTGTGCTTTCTCCTGATTTTAAGATGCCTGATGAAAGTCAAGTGCATCTTAAAATTCCTAGAAAGGGCAATATGTACAGTGTTGATATGAAGAACATTGTTCCTAAAAAGGCTTTAACTTGTCTTGTAGCAAAGGCCACATTGGATGAATCAATGTTATGGCATAGGAGGCTTGGTCATATTAATTTCAAAACCATAAATCAGATTGTTAAGAATGGTTTGGTAAGAGGTTTACCTCAAAAATGATTTGAAAATGATCAAACATGCATTGCTTGTCTTAAAGGAAAATAGCACAAAGCCACTTGTAAGCCCAAGATTTTTAACTCTATCAATCAATCATTGTTTAAGCTTCATATGGACTTATTTGGTCCTACAAATGTTAGAAGTTTGCAACATAAGAGATATTGTCTAGTTATTACTGATGACTATAGTAGATTTACATGGGTTTTCTTTTTATGATCTAAGGATGACACACCTAGCATCCTTAAGACTTTCATTACAGAGATAGAAAACCTAGTAGACAAGAAAGTAAAAGTCATTAGATGTGATAATGGGACAGAATTCAAAAATAGAGTTATGGATGAATTCTGCAAAGAAAAAGGTATTAGGAGAGAATTTAGTGTTGCTAGAACTCCTCAACAGAATGAAGTTGGTGAAAGGAAAAATAGAACACTAATTGAAGCTGCTAGAACTATGTTAGCTGACTCTAAGCTACCTATAACATTTTGGGCTGAAGCACTCAACACTGCTTGTTATGTCCAGAATAGAGTTTTAGTTGTCAAGCCTCACAATAAGACATCATATGAACTTTTTAGAGGTAGAACTCCTGTAATAGGATTTCTTAGACCTTTTGGATGTCATGTGACAATTCTGAATACCTTATACCATTTAGGAAAATTTGATGGTAAAGCAGATGAAGGTTTCTTAGTTGGATATTCTCTCAATAGCAAAGCTTTTAAAGTATACAACTTAAGAACTAAGAAAGTAGAGGAAAACCTACACGTTGAATTTTTAGAGCATAAATCCAATGTAGAAGGTCAAGGATCGAATTGGCTATTTGATCTTGAGACTCTAACCCATTCAATGAATTATGTGCCTATTTTTGTAGAAGCTAATGAATTTTCAGTTTCAAAAGCTGATGAAACTTCAGATGAGGCAAGGTTAGAAAAGGAGACAAATCAAGATTATGTGATGATGCCAATATGGTCAAGTACAAGTGTGGATTCAACTTCAATAAATGGTGAATCTTCTTCTGGTAAAGCTAAAGAAGATGTTGAAGATGAACACAAGGAAGATGGAACAAATGATCAAGAAAATAGTTCTGCTGTTGATAATACTAGTGAAACAGACTTAACTGAAAAACTAGAATTAACTACTGAAATAGACTTAACTGAAGAAGCAGAATTAACAAAAGAAGCAGAATTAACAGAAGATGAGGTGGATTTGAGCAATATCCCACCTGATTATCAAGTTCCTTCTACTCCACACACAAGGATTCACAAAGTCCACTCCCTAGAAAATGTGATTGGAGATGTACAATCAGGTGTGAAGACAAGACAACAACTGATGTCTTCAGACCAACAAGGGCTTCTTGATGCCCTTTATGCTTCAAAACAGCATGAGTTTTCAAACTCTTGCTTGTTTGTATGTTTTCTCTCACAAGATGAACCAAAGAACATTCTGAAAGCCTTAGATGATTCAAGCTGGGTAGAGGCTATGCAAGACGAGCTTCTTCAGTTCAAGATTCAGAAGGTATGGGTGCTAGTTGATTTACCTAAGGATGCAAAGGTAATTGGCACTAGATGGGTTTTCAAGAATAAAAGGGATGAAAGGGGAATAGTGATTAGGAATAAGGCTAGATTAGTAGCCCAAGGGTACACACAACAAGAAGGGATAGACTATGATGAGTTTTTTGCTCCAGTAGCAAGACTTGAGGCAATTAGGCTTTTCTTAGCTTATGCTTCATTTTTAGGATTCACAGTTTATCAAATGGATGTCAATAGTGCATTTTTATATGGTACTATTGAAGAAGAGGTTTATGTCTCACAACCTCCTGGTTTCATTGATCCTGACAATCCAGACAAAGTGTACAAAGTTGTGAAAGCTCTATATGGCGTACATCAGGCACCAAGAGCTTGGTATAAAACACTGGCTTCCTACTTAATAGAGAATGGATTTCAAAGAGGAAAGATTGATCAGACACTTTTCATCAAACAGCATAAGAAGGATCTTCTGTTAGTGTAGGTGTATGTGGATGTAAGATGTTCACTAACATATAACACGTATGGATTGAGATCTAGGCCGAATAGCATAAGAGTTCTAGAGAGAGAAAGAGATGTTTGGGAACCTTGAGAGAGAAAGATGTGAATATTAGATTAGAAGTGAAGGAAGGTCTAACCCTCTCCCTAGGTGGAGAGGGGTATATATACTATTACATATTATGCCCCGAGTGAGCTGTGGAATGAGCTGACAGAGGGTAAAGACCCGACCCACTCCACAAGTTCTATATTAACTAATCTACTATTAATATTATTAATAATCCTACGAGCTATTAAGTGTTAATGAGTACTCGGGGTGACCGAGTCTTCAGATGAATATTTATATTCCTAACAATCTCCCCCTAAGGGAGGTCACCCCAGAAATAAAATTTGGAATTATAGCACTCTATCCTCTGAATGTATCTTCATAGTTCGTAGTCTTTGATTCTTCAACTTTGTAGATGTTTGTGCCTTTCAGCAGTGAACTTTTTGATGACTGATCTTTTATCTTGGATGATCTTTGAGTATCCTTGAAGTTATCATCCATCATATGTCTTCACGTCATCTTGCAGCATCGTCTTTATGTGAGGTTGTGATCATAGAGCCTTCTTTGAGATCATCAGCCACCGTAAACCTCTGAGCTCATCCATTGTAGTAAAGCCTCCATGTGATTTGTTGTGACCGTTGGGCTCGCATGCTCACACATTTCTGGATCATGATAGATTTCATTAGAGTTGCAGAAGCAGTGTTGTAGGTCTTTCAACTATTATGATGTCTTTGATAATGAATTAGAAGTGTGAACATGGAGTGTGGATTGACACATTTCTGCTGGAATCTGGAACCACCATCGCCATCTTTATATGAATCTGAACTAAAACAATTAGCAATAAAGTTGGAGAACGAATATGGCTTTGTCAGTTGTTCGATGTGGTGGTTGGATTTAACCTTCGGTTCTGTGAAGACCGACCTGTGATCAGGTAGAATCCCCTTTAAAGAAGATTCTCCTTGACAGGAATTTCCAGCTTGTAGTAATGAGTCTTCCAACAAATTAATGTCAGAATCATCATACTAAGCATGTTCTCATACCGGAATGTCTCAAAGCAGACAGCACAATAGAGTGAATCAGTTAATTAAATACTCACTGATTGACGAGAAATTGATTAGAAAAATCACTAGCGTGTCACTGGATAAACAATTTGTGCAACACGACAAGGGTTTTATAAATTGAATCACATTTGTGTCAAAAATACTTTTGTTTGAAAATTTTCACAATCAATGTGCTTGAAACTTTGTTGGTGAGCACATTAAAAGGTTTTCCAAAAGTATTCGTCAATCCATTTCCTGGAACAAGTTTAATTCAAATTTGAATCGCCCCATCGTTTCTTTCCAGTTGTCACAAGCTTGATCCATGAAGGATCTCACATGTCACCCACCAAGAGCTTGTTTGATGTTGGCTCTAGAAGGATTTCCATCTTCATTGTGAATACTTTACGTATCACTCGGATGTTCTGGCAATACCACAAGGATAATGCGTAGGACTCTTCATATATATTTTCTTGCTTTTCACGGTGTATGAAACAACAAGCATATTGGAAATGTGTCCTAATGGGATTAATTGATGATCTCTTGGCTCTAAACTCAATAGTGCATTTTGATTTAGTGATCGGAGGCTGGAGAGGACTGCCACCTTTTCAATATCATCTAACTCGGAGTGAGATAGACGATAGCCATGTATTGATCTCCGTGACAAATGAAACAAGAATCCTTTGAGGGACCTTAAGTGGCTAGGGAGGGTTGTGCAGCGTATCACTGGGTCTATGATACTTTTTCTTCAATGTCAGCAATCAACTAAGTTATTCTGACAACATATGTATTGACCCGATTTCTGCCTAAAGTGTAAGGAGGGCTTCTTTCTTTTCACCCTTTATCTTTACATTTCTTTTTCATTATTCAACCCCTTCAGCGCTTACTGAGACTTCATTACTAGCACCTTGTTGGGTTTGTTCCAGTACTAGCTCCATCTCAGTCGGCACTTTTCCCTTATTCACTTTTCTCCTTTTTAATCATTCCTAAGGACTTCTATTCTAACTAGAGGATTGTCCCTGGGAAGATCCCTCCGGTTCTGGCTGGATCATGGGAACTAATACCTAACCTTACCATCCTTATAACTCCAATACATAAAGTAAAATGGTCGGTCCTTGGTATTCTTTCACAATAGCCATCACAAATCATTCGCTCCCCCTTAATATGTGCATCGATAAACGAAAAGGTTTAGCACATATGGGAGAGCCTACACTTGAGATTCAAAAGATCACATTTTTTATCAGAATTTCATATTTAAATCACATTCTCTCCCCCGATCAAAAATTTCAAACCATTTGAGATTTGTGATCCCAATTGATTGAAATATGTTTAGAAAATTTTGGAGAAAATGTGTCAGGTTTTAATATACATTCTGATTAGGAAGCATACAATGCTCCCTCTTAAACCACGATAGAGTGTCACTGCTGATGTTGCACAATGCTTAAAAAGGTGTCAGAAATTTGAACAAATACTCTCCCCCTCAATTAATGACCCTTTTTCTATTTAAAGAGCTGTAGTCATTCAATTGAGCGACAAGCATTTGTGAAATTTAAGTCCAGTTACCACCTTGTGAAACACCAAAACTCTCCTGAAGAATCATAGAATGAAAAGAGTTTATGGTGCAAAGAAGACTTCTCTTCTCGTACAAGAAATGATGCACTGAATCGTACATCAGTTCAAAGAAACATGGATATAAAGTAATCCATGCCTAGGTGAACATCACCCAGTTGGAGGAACAGCTGTCTTTTTGGCGACATGCTTTCCCCATTGTAAAGCGCGGGTTGCAGTATGAAGAAATCTGCAAGCCATTTAGACATGTTTAACCAGTTAGTATAACTTCTGCTCGAGCTTCATTTAAAGACCCGTGTCATTATTGAATGACAATTTCTAGGACCGTAAATGTTATCGATAAACAGAAGACATGCCTAGAAAAACTATTTTTGGTATTTTTTTTGTTTTTTGTTTTTTTTTTTTTTTTTTTTTTGGTTTTTGTAGGTTTATATTTTTCTATTTTATTTTTGTTTAAGATATATACAACATATATAAAGGATATGTGAAGCCAATCCTTTACTCCTCCTCTTCTTCTTGAAGACCCTTGAGTGCTTCAGGTGTCAAGCTCTTCATGCCAAGTCGCGGGAGAATAAACTGAAACCGTTCTCTCAGAAGTGCCTTAGTGAAGATGTCAGCCAACTAAAACTCCGTCCTCACAAAGTAGAGTTCGAAAATCCCTTTCTCAACCTGTTCCCTTATGAAGTGATGCCTGATGTCGATGTGCTTCGACCGGGAGTGTTGGACATCGTTACAGCAAAGAGCGATAGCGCTTTTGTTGTCACAATACATGGGAATTTTGTTGTATGACAGCCCATAATCTGAAAGTTGTGATCTCATCCATAGGATTTGAGCACAACAAGCAGACATAGCAATGTACTCGGCCTCTGTAGAAGATATAGACGTGCTCATTTGCTTCTTAGAAGACCAACTAACCAACTTTTCCCCCAAAAACTGAGCTCCCCCCGAAGTACTTCGACTGAGTATCGTGACACCCTGCATGATCCGCATCAGCATAAGCTGTGAGTTCCATTGCAGTGTCTTTTGGATACCAGAGTCCTATGTGAATCATGCCATGAAGATATCTGAAGATTCTTTTCACCGCTTCCAGATGCTTTTTAGTGGGCTTGGTTTGGTACCCAGCGCACATACATACTGCAAACAGAAGATCTGGTCTACTGGCAGTGATATACATCAAGGATCCAATCACACTTCTATACTTTGTTTGATCAACCGGCACCCCAGATAGATCTTCATCCAGCTTTGATCTTTCAATCATGGGAGTGTCAACAGAGTCACTTGAATCGAATCCAAATTTCTTTAGAATTTCGTTTGCATATTTGGATTGATTAATGAAGATGCCTCCAGGACTTTGAGAAATTTGCAATCCTAAGAAGAACGACATTTGTCCCATCATCGACATCTGGAACTTAGAACTCATCTCTTTTGAAAACCGATCACATTCACTGGGATCAGACGAAGCAAAGATAATGTCATCTACATATATCTGAACAAGGAGTAGATGTTTGCCTGCCTTCCTGGTGAACAATGTAGGATCAACAACACCCTTGGAGAATCCATTTGCAAGAAGGAACTTGGACAAGGTGTCATACCATGCCCTAGGTTCCTGCTTCAAGCCATAGAGGGCCTTCTTCAAGCGATAGACATGAGTAGGATGATCACGTCCACAAATCCTTCTGGTTGACTTACATAGACTTCCTCTTTTAAGTCACCATTTAAGAAAGCTGTTTTAACATCCATCTGGTGGACTATCATATTTCGACTAGCAGCATTTGCGAGGAAGATTCTGATGGCTTCAATTCATGCAACAGGAGCAAATGATTCCTCAAAGTTTATGCCCTCTTCTTGTCAATATCCTTTTGCAACTAGCCGTGCCTTGTTCTTAAGAACATCACCTTGCTCATCAAGTTTCACTTTGAAGATCCACTTTAGAGCAATGATCATTGCACACTCTGGAGGAGGTACTAACTCCCATACTTCAAGCCGATCAAATTCATGAATTTCATCTTGCATAGCGTTGAACCAACAGTCTTTGGTCATTTCTTATTTTGCATCTTTTGGTTCGACTTTTGATAGTACAGAGTTGTAGAAACACCACAGGGCATCAGTGGCTAGTTGTTTTCGAGTAGATATTGGACGAGAGAGATTACCAATGATGTTGTCAATTGGATGATCATTGGTCAATTTTCTGAGATGATCGTGGGGTTGAGGGTTTTGAACTGATGTTGCCATATTGTGATCTCCTGAAGTGGATGTGTCTGCTGAAGATTCAGGAGCAAATATGTTTTCAAATGGAACATCATCCACATTAGCAAATGGATTTACTTCAAAAGAATGGTTATCTGCAGATCCTTGCTGCACCGAAGAAGATTGAATATTTGATGATGAGGGTGAAGGACTAGCAGAAGGAGCATCGAGACTGATTGAGACAGATACTGATGGGCCTTCTGAGTCATGTGGAATTTGAGCATCAGCAGCCGGAAGTACAGCTGGAGTATCAATGGTAGTATCAATTGTTGTTGGCTCAAAATATTCATCAAACATCGGATCAAATAACTTCTTCAACTCTTCACTTGTGGGAGGTACATAAGGAACTGCAGGCGTGGGATTCTGTACAAGACCCGAACTAATTGGTTCGGGTGTCAAAAGGTTAAGAGCGGGCCCAGAACTGGATTGTCCAGATGCCAGTTGCTCAGACAGCTCATCGAACATAACGTGAATTATTTCCATGATTTGTCGGGTTCTTTTGTTATAGATTCTGTATCCCTTACGATCTGGTGCGTACCCAACGAAGAAACCTACGTCTTCTTTAGCTTTCAATTTTCCCAGATCTTGACTGTCATTTGTCGGATAACACAGTGCACCGAACACACGAAGAAAGGAGAGATCTGGCTTCTTATTATGAATTAGCTCATAAGGTATCTTGTTGTGAGTAGTATGAATCAGGGATCGGTTTTGGGTGTAACATGCTGTTGCAATTGCTTCTGCCCAAAGAAACATCGGAGCTTTGGAAAATATTAGCATGGTTCTTGCAGCCTCCACCAGAGTACGGTTCCTTCTTTCAACCACACCGTTCTGCTGAGGAGTGCGTGGAACACTTTTCTGGTGTGTTATGCCAATACTTTCATAGAAATGACTAAGTTGTTGGTTGACAAACTCAGTTCCATTGTCTGTACGGATGATTCGGACAGTTTTGTTGAGCCTTACTTGCAGCTGTTTAATTAGTTTGATGATAACCTCTGGAGTTTCATCCTTTGTTCTCAAAAACCTTACCCACGTAAACCGAGAGTAGTCATCGACTACCACAAGAATGTATTTCTTCCCGTTTATACTTTGTACTCTCATTGGACCGCACAGATCCATGTGAAGGGTGTGAAGAACTTCCAGGATGGTGTTGACAGTTTTGGGTTTGTGGGTTTGTTTCTTGCTTTTGCCCAGTTGACATGCAGTACATAGATGATCTTTCTCAAACTTTAGTCTGGGCATGCCTCGTACAAGGTCCTTGCGAGACAAGTCATTTATGGTACCGAAGTTCAAATGATTTAAACGAAGATGCCAAAGCCAAGACTTAGTCTTTGAGGCCTTTGAAAGCAAGCAAATAGGAGAGGACCTCATCATTTCTTCAATGGAGATGGTATATAAATTGGTGCCACGACTGCCTTTGAGGAGATCCACACCATCCAACTCTCTGTAAAAACAAGTGTGTTTCCTGAAGGCCACTTCAAGATCGGAATCACATAATTGACCAACCGAAAACAAGTTATGCCTTAGTCCTTCTACATAGTATACCCGAGAGATTACACTGTCCCCGAACACATAATCTCCATACCCCATAATTGCCCCAAAGTGGTCGTTCCCAAATCTAACTGTCCCGATAAACTTTTTCACGAAGTTCTTGAGCCGTGAGCGATCCCCCGTCATATGTTTTGAGCAGCCTGAGTCCAAATACCAAAGGACGATTTGTACGACCTGCATTTGAAAACAGACAACGATGGATAACTGAAATATGTGGATCCCCACGTGCAGTTGGGGTCCGTTTGGTTAGCACACACAAAATCAGGAGTTACAGGGTTCACATATGTTGTTGTCATTATAGTAGAGGCTACCCTAGATGCAGCAGATGACCTAGTTGGAAGGCATTGTGTTTCTAGAGGCAAAATTCGACCAGTTGGTCTCCATTCCTTAGACTTCACAATCTTATGATTATTCTTTCTAGGTAAGGGACACTGGTTTCCTAAAGTGAACTTCCTTCCAGTGGGTCTCCATTTGTATCCAACATTAGCAAACGTTTTTCCTGTTGCTTTCCAAACTTTCTTACATGTTTCAGTTCTCCTAACATTCATAACATGGGGTTGTTTGGGAGATCTCAAAAATGACATAACACATCTATCGTGATTGCCAGAAATTAAACATTCATTACATGTCTTACAAATAGCAACAGAATTCGAATCAATTACAGTACTTTTAAGACAAATACTAGAATCAACACGATTCTTTTTCATAAAAACAAACTTATTGTTCCTAGGATGGGCTTCTACTTTCTTCTCACTATCACTTTTAGTCGGCGCAGTCCTATCATTCTTGGTATTGCTTTTAAGCTTTGACTTGCTAGCTCTAGTGACTTGTTTTACTCCTGTAAAGCAATAATGGGAACATTAGTTTGTTGTATTGCCATTTGGTTTTCTGGTTTAGATGTGCTAGGAATAGAAGCTTTCCATGTTTCATCAAAAGTTGCATGCTTGCTCTTAATTGTGGATGATGATGCAACAATTCTATCTCTTTTGTTATCGGTCTTTAGGGCCAGTGCCAATGGCATATTCTAACACTTCCTGAATCCTTTTTGTGAGAACACAAGCATACACAACTGTCTTATCAAGTGGCTTTTCTATTCTGTCCTCTTCTACAACCTCACAAAGTGTGTCAAGTCCGTCCCTAAGGTGATGGAGATATATTTGATGGGCATGTCTATTGCTCCTAAAGGGAAATGGAATAGGCCCAACATCAACATCATACATTTTAATGGCAGAAACCTTTGGTGCAACACAATCACAGGTGATACTTGGCATTTTTCCTTTCACCTGAGTCTTAAGATTCTCAATTTCATTTAACAAAGAAGTTATCTTTTCATTATGACTGTTTCGTGTAACTTTAATTGAGTCATATAACTCTTTGTAATGCTGTTTAATCTTAGAATTCTCAGCTCGAAAACACTCATTTTCATAGTGTAACTTATTGATGGTGTCTTGATAGTGAAAATTCTGAGAATCTAAAGACGGAGGTTTATTGGTGCCATGCACATCACACTTGTTTGATTTTAATTAGGCAATTTGAGCCCTCAATAGCCGAATCGTGTTCGTGTAAGCTTGAATTTTCTCATCCCGTTTGCTTAATTCAAAATACGTATCAAACTCAGGAGCATCCAAAGATGTCTTGACATTTGACAGTTTACAATTTTCTTCTAAGTGTTGATATTTTAATTGTAAATTAAGATACTCAACCTCTAGTTTTGAAAAACGTTTAACCATGTTATCATGGTCATCATTTTGAATTTGATCAAGCAATTTCAAATTCTCCCCCTCAAGCTCAACAACACGATTCTGGGTAACATTCAAAGCAATAGAATACTCATGAAATTGACAAGCAGATAATGCAGAATCAGTAGCAGTATAAAATACATCTTGTGCAATACATCTAGCAATCAAATTCTCATTTGTGATGAGAATGTTCTTTCTTTCAATCTCATGAGTCTTAAGTTCTATCACATTTTGAGTTACCTCATTTTCTATATCTTTAAACACTGCTTTCATTTCATTTACTTCTGTTTTAATAGTATTTTGCATTCCTTCAAAATGTTCTTTGAGTAGTTTAAAGAATGGCATGACCTCAGTTAAGTAACACCTTTTTGTATGTTCAAAACACCTTTCTCCCTCAGTTATTCCTGTTGGTGTAATTCTCTTCTTACATGTTTTATCAAAATCAGCAAATAGTTGACAAAGTACATATATGCTAATTAAGGTTTTACATTCAGTGGGAAGAGTCAAAGGAACCAAATGTCTAGGTGTATTGGGAGGATACACCGTCGCAACAGCAATTTTCCTAAGGGATGGGGTTTTGGCTTCAAGCTCATCACCTTTTTTCTTTTCAGTATCATACTTCCAAAATATTTGTTCAGGCGTTAACTTCTTTTGAGGTGCAAACACGGTCAATCGATTTTCCATATTATAATCATGGGGTTTGACTATTATTCGATTGGCTATGCGGATGGGATCCTTCATTTTCTCATTTACTCTTTCTCTTTTCCACACATCTATTTCATCATTCTCTACTGATGATGAGTGGTCAGGTGGGGCATGATCAGGCGTAAACATCACATTAGCATCATACAATGCGGGTTGGGCCATTTTTGCGTTCCTAAGGTACGCAGACTTTGGTTCACCTATGGTATTCTCACTATGCTTATCAGTCAGCTTTCTGTGCTTGTAAATCATTTGAGCAGTCTGTCTGGTTTGGTCCTGTGTGTACAACTTATCTTCAAGCTTATTCTTTAGGGTTTTAAGTCTGGAGAAATCATTTAAGAGTTGTGTTTCTTTATCTTTGAATTCTTGCTTTAGTGTATTTAAATTTTTTTGAGCTTCCTGTTTTTGCTTAACAGTCTGATCCAGCTGACTTTTCAAAGAATTCAACTCTAGTTTTAATGTTTCTTCCCTAACGTTACGGTCAGTTATAAGTGTAGGCATTTGACTTTCCATTTTCTACTCACGCTCTGTTAATTCAAACTTAGCACGCTGTTCATACAAGGCCACTTGTTCTTTATATATGTTTAATCTAGTGGTCAAGGTATCATTAGTGACAAACACAGTGTTTTCATGCGACTCACAAGTATTATCTACAGCACAAGTATTATCTAAGGCACAAACATTATTTACAACACAAGCAATGTTTTTAACAGAAGATGCACCATCTTGTACATCAGACATGTTATTGTGATTCACATATTGTTCATATGGAAAAATATTACTATTTCCCATGTCAACAATATCTGAATCAACCACATCTGTCTGTTGTACTTCGTTGGGAATCTTCTGTGCATCAACCACGTTATATGTGTCATAAAGTTTTAGTACCTCAGAGATCACCGATGTGTTGGAGGAACCAGCTTGTTGAGGTGATGAGACAACAGAGGACAAGTTAGCCATGAAGATCGTTTGAGCAGTTGGTTCTTCATCCACATCAGAGTCGAACGCATCACAATCATCGGCTTTGAAGATGTTCGGATCATTAAGTGCAAGGTCCTGAACTGGTTGTTCGTCCACATCAGCATCAAAATTATTTCCCCCATCGCCAGCAAGAAACAACAGTTCTTCTTCATCCAACACAGCACCACTTTCTTGTGCTTGCATCAATAACATCTTGTCCTTGAAATAGTCAGAGTTTTGAGGACGTTTAGGCTGATTGCAATTCCTAGCAATATGTCCCAATCCACCACAATTGTAGCACTTTGTTTGCCTTCCTTGTCCCTGATTGACATTTCCAACTCTGTTATGAGCATTCCCCCTACCAACATTCCCAACATTCCTTGGATTCCCATTTGGTCTTCCCTGCACAGTTGGAACAATAATTCTTCCATCTTCCACAGTAGCCTGATTGCGTGGGTTAGATGAGTTTTTGAGTTGATTGTTTGTTTGAGCAGCTTTGAATTGTTGCACAAGTAGGGACACTTGATTGGAAAGCTCATCTATCATCTGATCAGTGCGAGAATATCCAGAGTCTAGTTGAGAGTTCATAGTAGGTTGTGGGTGCATGGATGATTGAGCAAACAATGATTGATTCTTTGATGGGATGGGATTTTGATATGATTGATCAAGTTGTGGTTGATTGTATTGCTAAACTTTTGCAACAAAGGCTAGTGGATCACTTGGTGCAGTAGGATTGAGTTTTTCTCTCAACAGACGATCATATGCAGCATGTTTCTCATGTTGTTGCAGGTATGCATACAACTGTTCATAGTTTGTGTCCCTTAGACCTTTGTTGAGTTTCACTGCGGTAACAAATCTGTCCCATTCTGGTGTCATGTTGTTCACAAACTTTGAGTTCAGTTGGATGTTCGGCATAGTCATTCTTATGATTCTCATATCGTTCACCAACTTGTGGAACCTTACATAGTAGTCTGTGATATTCTCTCCTGGGTTCATTTTAAAATGCTCAAACTCATCGTATAGTTGTGACTTACGATCTTCTTTTGTGAGTTCTGATCCAGCTAAAAGCATCTTGACATTGTCCCATACTGCTTTTGCTTCAGTGTTAAAATTTATGAGTTTGTAGACATCTTTAGGCAGACCTTGAATGACAATGTTGGATGCTCTAACGTCAGCATCATACCTCTTCTTTTCCTCTTCAGTCAGATCATTGTAAGTTCGAGGCCTGTCTATTCCAAATGTCACAGTTCCATCTTCACCAGTGGTAACAACGTCTCGGGTAGTACCCATCTGAAATGGTCCTTCATCAACGGATTTGAGGATGTTAAATCCATTTTCTTTACCCAAGCAGTAGAGGCGAATTCTTTGGGCCCATGACTCGTAGTCAGACCTATCTAGCATAGGAGGACGAGTATCGGACCCAGCAGCTTGCATGTCATCAGATGCAATGCTTGTCATGATTAAGACGGGATTTTATAACTCTTGTGATTTAAACAGAGAAATAGATTCTTTCGCGGGATTTTCTAAAATCAACAAGAGAAACCGTAATCCAAGAGTGAATTGCAAAATTGATATTCAAAATTCGAGTTACAAAAATCAAATCTTAATTTGATCAAATCGCAACAAGTCAAGTTACAAATTGTCAAATCGCAACAAGTCAAATCGCAATCAACCAAATCACAATAAGTCAAATCGCAAGTGTTAACTCGCAACGTCAAATCGCAACTGGAACAACTCAAATCGCTAGAGTCAAATCGCAACTCACAACCGGACAAACTGTCACTATCTCGTCAAGTCGCAACCCACAATATGCCAAAACTGTCGCTTTCTAGCGATTTGACTTCTTTTTCCCTTTTGAGTAATAAGTCAAATCGCAAACTCCAAGATATACCAAATCGCAACTACCAATTTCCCAACTGATCAAATCGCAGCGAAGAACTTCTGGGCGCAACTCAAATCGCAACCAAGAACACTTTTGCAAACACCAAACGATTTGACCAAGTACGCCACAAATCGACAGAAACACCCAACCCAGCAACAAAACAACACTTATGTAACAATCTTGAACAAGAAAGTACATGATTTTCACAGATTTAACAACAAACAAGAATCGTACAAATGATTTTCCCTAGAAAAAACTATTCAAACCAAGAAAACTCAAAACAACCAATGAAATCCATGAACATGAACTCATATGAACCTAACCATGGCTCTTGATACCAATTGTAAGATGTTCACTAACATATAACACGTATGGATTGAGATCTAGGCTGAATAGCATAAGAGTTCTAGAGAGAGAAAGAGATGTTTGGGAACCTTGAGAGAGAAAGATGTGAATATTAGATTAGAAGTGAAGGAAGGTCCAACCCTCTCCCTAGGTGGAGAGGGGTATATATACTATTACATATTATGCCCCTAGTGGGCTGTGGAGTGAGCTGACAGAGGGTAAAGACCCGACCCACTCCACAAGTTCTATATTAACTAATCTACTATTAATATTACTAATAATCCTATGAGCTATTAAGTGCTAATGAGTACTCGGGGTGACCGAGTCTTCAGATGAATATTTATATTCCTAACAGTGGATGAGATTATCTTTGGGTCTACAAGGAAGGAGATGTGTTTGGAGTTTGAGAAGCTTATGCATCATAAGTTTCAGATGAGTTCCATGGGGGAACTTACATTCTTTTTGGGTTTGCAAGTTAAACAGTCATATGAAGGCATATTTATTAGTCAAGATAAATATGTTGCTGAGATTCTAAGAAAGTTCAACTTTGCTGATTCAAAAATGGCAAGCACACCAATGGACTCTGAGAAGCCACTTCTTAAAGACTTAGATGGAGAAAATGTGGATGTACACACATACAGATCTATGATAGGCTCTTTGATGTATCTTACATCATTAAGACCTGATATCATGTTCTCTGTTTGTGCTTGTGCAAGATTTCAAGTAACTCCAAAGGTTTCTCATTTAACAGCAGTCAAGAGAATTTTTAGATATCTCAAGGGTCAACCTAGGTTGGGACTATGGTATTCTAGAGAGTCACCTTTTGACTTGGTAGCATTTTCGGATAGTGATTATGCTGGTGCTAGCTTGGACAGAAAGTCAACAACTGGAGGATGTCAATTCCTTGGGTGTAGACTTATCTCATGGCAGTGTAAGAAGCAAACAATTGTGGCTACTTCAATAACTGAAGCTGAATATGTAGCTGCTGCAAGTTGCTGTGCTCAAGTCCTATGGCTTCAAAACCAACTTCTTGACTATGGGTACAATTTTATGAACACTGTTATTCATATTGATAATAGTAGTACAATTTGCATTATTAAAAATCCAGTACAACATTCTAAAACAAAACACATTGAAATTAGACATCACTTTATAAGAGACTGCAATGAGAAAAGATTAATTCAAGTTCTTAAAATTGCTTCAGAACACAACTTTGCAGATCTGCTAACAAAAGTTTTTGATGTTGGTAGGTTTCAATTCTTGGTAGCAAGTATTGGAATGCTAAATCCTCAATGATTTAAATCTGTGTGTTTATGTATATAAATTTTTGTTTGTACTGTTGGCTTTGTAAATTGGTACTAGCTATTACTTATAATTGTGTTTATTCATACAGTTAGTCATATGTTTATTCTAATATAAGACAAGTACTTTGTACTTTGTTCTTTTGGTTTTAGACTAACAATTTCAGGTATGAATATTTGAGCACAAAGGACATTTCAAGTGAAATGTGAGCAGCAGAATGATAATACAGTTGCTGACATAATAGGTTCATGATAGAAAGAGTTTGGGAATTTACACCTCCTTAAAACTTCTTTCTTGAAACCTGATTATGAAATTTCACATTGAATTGATGACTTAGTTGATCAGAAAGTAACTGATGCAACTCACTTTCTATCATTTTATACTTTTAAGTATAATGAGCAAGTCTAAGGACATCTGATAGAAAGAACAGCTAGTAAAAGTGAATCTAACACTTGTGTTAGAGGCAACAATTGCTATGAGCTGGAAACCCTGTCAAGAAAGCCTTTTGAATAGGTTTATCTTTACACAGACAGTTATTTATAATTGAAAAACATTGGTTCTCACACAACCAGAGGTTGCTTTAAACCGAAATTTTGATTAAGTGTCTGTTATACACTTAATCCCTTCAAAATGATTGAAAGCAGTATGGTTTTTCATAATAAAATCAAGTACATACTGCTAAGGCAAAAGTTTCTTAAAAAGGATTTTCAAAGTAACTCACAAAAACCATCAAATGATAGACCATGAGTCAAATGCCCCATGAATCACCTCTCATAGGAGTTAACATACCTAGAAGTGATGAGGGCAGCAAATTAAACTCTTAAGAAATTGATGGCTTCATGTACAATATTGTCTGATAACAAGTTCTAATTGATAGATCAGATGATGGGGAGAGAAATATTTTAGTACATGGTGAGAGATCTTCCAATCCAAGGGAGGAAATATCTCAGGGGAGGAAATAAACCCAAAGAAGGAAGATTAACCAATGAAAGGGAGGAAAAGAACAAGAACAATCATAAACATTATCAATAATATTGAATCCTTTGGTATTACTCTTTCGGTGTTCATTGTTCAAAATACACAAGTATCACTGTTCCATTTCCATAACCAAATAACCTTCTAAGTGTGATTAAGTAGTTTCCGCATACTTGATCATATTAACTCAATATATCATATACACAAAGTCACAAAGGTTTAACCACCTTACAGTGTACCGAATCCTCTCAATCAACAACATAATTAGTTTGTTTATAATTTGATGTATTTCTTAAGTTGCTTATGTTTTTTTATCGTTTTTTTTTCGTATCGTTAATTTATGTTTCGTATGTGTTTTAATATGATGTATTGTATTTTTAATTTAATGGAACGAATTTAGTTTATTTGAAAATTTGAATAAATAAAATAAAATAGAAAATGGTGGGGCCCAAATGAGTAAGTTGTGTTTTATTATGATAAGGGGGTTTGTAAAAAGAGGTATGTCATAGTGACGTGACACCCCGTGTGACCCGAACGAGAAGTTTTACTTGCCCATGACTCCTATTGCTCTTATTATTGTTGGGTTGAGATATGGGTTATGTTTATACCTCTTAACGTGTTTAAAATAGGGTGGGGTTTAAACTAAACTACTTTTAGCAAAATAAAAAACTAGACATGAGAATTATATATCATATAGATCAAAATGGTTGTTTTATACTCTTTCCTCATATTGTGGTTCAGATATTTGGCCATTAGAGTATTAGTTACTGAATCCTCAACCTTTGCAAATTTATGTTGCACCTTTTGCTTTACAGTTTGTACCTTATGGTTTACGACTTGTACTGTTTGAAAAAATCATAGCATACATGAATACATGACCTTGCACAAAGGCATACTACTATACCCATGTGTAGAAAAGAACGTGAAAACTATAAACCATATAAAGATACTAACATATTAACATTTTAAGAAATGAGACAACATATTGACATTAAAAATTATAGATCAATCGTTATTAGTGTGTATGTATTGAATATTTCAAAGAAACGTACCTCTACTTAATTTCTTGAGTAAATTACATAGATGGTCCCTGTGGTAGGTCAAAAGTAACAACTTTCATCCCTCGACATTTGGAGTTGCATTGGTGGTCCCTAATTTAGAAACAAATAACACACTCGATCCAATTTTTAACTGGTGCTAAGTGAGTTCCGTTATAATTTACACGTTAGCCCTTTTGGGTTAAATACCGTTGCATCTTCTGTCCTTTATAATAACGGATGTTTATAATTTAAATTTTTTTGACGTTTCTTATCTTTTCATACATATTTATCCGTTTTCGTCCGTGTTTATACGTTTTTGTACTTTTTTACGTATGAAAACGTATAAAAACGTACCCAAAGTGTATAGAAATGGATAAATACGTATGAAAACAGATAAAAAAGATAAAAACATATAAAAATGTATAAAAACGTACCTAAAGTGTATAAAAACGGATAAAACGTAAGAAAAACGGACAAAAATGTATAAAAACGTAAGAAAATGGGCGAAAACGGATAAAAACGGATAAAAGCGTATAAAAGGGTATGAAAACGTAAGAAAAATGGACGAAAACGTAAAAAAACAAACGAAAACGGATAAAAACATATGACAACGTATAAAAACGTACCTAAAGTGTATAAAAACGAATAAAAACGTAAGAAAAACTAACGAAAATGTATAAAAAAAAAAAAACAAAAAAAACGTAAGAAAATGGGTGAAAACGGATAATAGCGTATAAAATGGTATGAAAACGTATGAAAACGTAAAAAAACAGACGAAAATGGATAAAAACATATGGAAACGTATAAAAACGTACCTAAAGTGTATAAAAACGTAAGAAAATCGACTAAAACGTACAAAAAACAGATGAAAACAGATAAAAACGTAAGAGAACGTATAAAAACGGATGAAACATGCGAAAACGGATAAAAACGTAAGAAAACGTACCTAAAGTGTATAAAAACGTAAGAAAAACGGACGAAAACATATAAAAATGGACGAAAACGGATAAAAACGTACAAAAACAAACGAAAACGGATAAAAACGTATGAAAACGTACTTAAAGTCGAAAAAATTTAAATTATAAACATCCGTTATTATAAAGGATAGACGATGCAACGGTCTTTAACCTAAAAGGACTAACGTGTAAATTTTAACGGCATTCACTTAACACCAGTTAAAAATTGGATCGAGTGTGTTATTTGTTACCAAATTAGGGACCACCAATGCAACTCCAAATGTCGAAGGACAAAAGTTGTTACTTTTGACATACCACAAGGAGCATCCATGTAATTTACTCTAATTTCTTCCTCCATGAAATTTACTTTAGGTGTTTGTGTAAACTTATTTGATGAGCTTATGCGCTTTCCGAAAATTTGATAATCTCATAAGCTCAATTTTGCGGGCTTACGAGCTAATCTATTTGAGCTTGTGAACTTCATATATTCAAATGAATGAGCTCACGAGTCCAAAAAAAAAATGATCTTATGGCTTTATAAGCTTATTAAAATTTACTTGGGTAAAAGATCTTTTTACACACAAAAATTAATCAATAAACTCATTAAATAAGCTTTAGGCAAACACCCCTTTAATTAGTTCTTAAGCTTGCTTGGATGGATCGTCAAGTAAAAGTATGCTTGCAACAAATGAGAGTTAGAAGCATTATAATCAATGATTTATGGTGGTTTTAATAGTATGAAAAAGGTGCTAAACATGAGAGAAAATCTGGTTTAAATGTGTGTAAAAAGTGTGTTTTTAGAGTGACCCACTATTTATAGGAAAAAACCTGTTGGACGCGTACCGACGGATCCCTTATATAAGGGATCCGTCTAAAGACAACTAAGGGATCCGTCCCAGACAGACGCTCCTATATTTGTCTTTTTGTGGTGAAGTCATTTTCTGGTGAATGTTTATCAAATTTAGGTGGGAAAATTAGTTTTGAATTATTTTTCTAACAAAACAAATATATAAAAATAATTTGTCTAATTAATTTTTGTAAAAATGTTTTGTACACGCTTAAATGTAATGTGTAAAAATGTTTAGTGTTTGACAAAAATTATTTATTTGATTATAAATCAAGTTTTATGGTACCATTATTTTAACCTTAAATGAATTACGTCAAATTGAAATTTATGTCTAAATAAAAATGTTTACGTTAACTTTTACGTAGAGACACCAAAATATTATTTAGACATTTTATATGATTTGTTAAGTGGTTTGATCATAATGCAACATAACAAACATATTCGAACATGTGTTGAAGCATACCTGAGACGTCGAGAGATATTGATGTAAGTATGCTTTGATGATTTGTAGTTACGAGTAACTTGCGCATTTTACTTTATGTATTACAAGTTACATGTTTGTCATTATTAAAACCGAAGAGATCTTTTAGTTTAAATATCGTAATATTTGCACTAACATGGAGTATTCCTTATTACCTATTGCGGGTTGGTCAATCCCACGTCTATGAACTAGCCTAAGTGAGTGATGCCTATCTGAATGTCAATAACCCACCCCATAGCTAATTCACTCAATAAATACCCTTCGTAGTTAATAACCTAAGACATAAACATTAACTAGACAAGTTTTAGTGGGCGTTCAAGCTACCTAAATGCTATATAACCAGTTTTCCAACTCCTAACGTACACACCATTGACAAGAGACGATAAAAAAGCAATCAATAATTAGGTTTCATGCAATCCTAAGTAAATACTAATTAAGTTTAGCCTAACATAGTAATAAAGAAACAAATAATTAAACAAATCAAACAATTAAAGTTAAACATGATTGAATCATTGAATAAATAACTTATCTCAAGAATACATGAGGCCTTCAATAGCCAAAAAGGCTTACAAAACTGCTAAACACAAACTAGGTTCGGATATAAAAGTTCCTCCAAAGTTACACACACCAATAATGAAAAATATGCGTTTGTATTTGTAGATTTCAGATTGTGATGCCGTTTCATTTAGGGTTTCGTTTGTCCACCGCCTTGTTGTGACGGCATCACCTTACAGGTGTGACGCCGTCAGTATGCCTTTGACGCCGTCACTCCAAGCCTTCTCCACACACTGAGTAGTCAAGATTCAGTCACCACGTTACAGATGTCGGTCACATGTTGAAATTTGTCGTTTTTCTTCGTTCTTCGTCCAATCGAGCCCAAGACCTGTACCTTTTTAGCATTTGCACTCCAAAATACCTAAAACTCAAATAGAAGCAATTTAGAGCAATATATGATAAAATATACGCAGGTTTAGAGGGTAAATTACCCCTAAAAAGTGTATGAAATCACACCTCATCAATTATTAACAGCAAGTATTCCTTAACTTGAGTCAGAACACTATTCGTAACAAAAAATTTTATTTCCATATCATGGGTCGCAACATGCGTTATTACAGATCGTGTACCCAACGCAGAACACGGGACAAACACCCCGGAAGAAGAAGATGTCACTGTACCAAAGGATTAACTATAAGAAAAAAAATTCTAAAAATGTATCTAAAAAACAAAATCCAAAGAATCTTATTCACCTTTACTTTGAACACTAATTGATCCAATACTTTCAGTTTCTGTATTATAATTTAACAAAGGACCTTCATAAACCAATATAGAATCTGTAAAAGGATGCCACTGCAAACTGCCATTAAACAATGAAGGACTTTCGGAAACTGAAGAGAATTTTCAGAACCATTTCGTTGCAAACTGGAAGTAAACGGCTCTACATGACTATCCCAAAAGCGGCTTCTAACAGATGGTCTGACAAAGGGTTCAACTCTTGTGCTGTTTGATTCCCGAAGAAACCTTATTGTTAAACCTTGTTTCCTAGGAATGAGACATGTGCCCAAAGTATGATCACTTTTGCTTAATTCATTACCGACCGCCCCTTCCTTTCAATCCACAAAATAAGGAGGCAAGACAAATATATCCGATTTTTATAGCAAAAAAAGTAAGTTCACTCCAATAGTAAAAGCAAATACATATGTAGAATGCCCAAAAAATCTTACCAACCTTCAGAAGCAACATTAGATGAACCCCCACACTCAGTTTCCTTACGCCTATCGGAATATCATTTAATGCCCCTGGCGTCACAAAATCCCAAATCATTGTACAAAGAGTCCCTTTTTAAATCTCATCTCTCCCATGTGAGACTGAAACCAACATAATGATCATTTATTGTTAATTGGTTATTAGGTACTTGAGGCTCATTATTTCCATTTTCAAAATTTAATTTTCCATTCATATTTTAGTAAAAACACAAGCAATATCAGCACAATAAAATATCACTATTGGTAAATAATAATTGATAATTATAAATTGATTCAACATTGCAAGATATTAGTTTAAAAAACAAACCTGACAATAATTAGAAAGTAGTTTAAAACAACCAAATTTCAAAAAAAATAATATATAAAATCACCTGGAATATGAATCCCTTAACAACACAACTCCAGCAACCAATTAAACACTGAATATGTAGCATATTCATTAACATATAACATACATTTAAGGGTGATTTGGCCGAATGGTTTAGAGAGAGAAAGAAAGAATGGGAGCCTTTTCTAGAGGGAGAAGTAGAAAGTATTAGATTAAGTGAAAGGTCCAACCCTCTCCCTAGGAGGAGAGGGGTATATATACTTACAAACATAGGTGCCCCGAGTGGGCTGTAGAGTGAACTGACAGTGGGTAAAGACCCGACCCACTCCATAAATACTAATTGTAACTAAGCTAATAATAATAATACTAATAATCATACGAGCTAGTTAATGCTAACAGATACTCGGGGTGACCGAGTCTTCACATGAATATTTATATTCCTAACAATCTCCCCCTAAGGGAGGTCACCCCGGAAATAATATTATGAATTCTAGCATTCTATCTTGTGTTTGACTTCTTAGCTCGTAGTTCTTGATTCTTCAAAGTCATTGATCTTTGTGTGTTCAACAGCGAACCTTTGATGACTGATCTTTTTTCTTTGGATGATCTTTGAGGATTCTTTGAGGTTATCCTCCAACATATGTCTTCAAGTCATCTTGTTGTAGCATCGTCTCCATGTGAAGTTGTGATCTTTAAACATTCTTTGAGATCATCAGCCACCGTAAATCTAAAAGCTCATCCGTTGTGGTGATATTGCCTCCATGTGATTTTTGTTGTGACCGTTGGACTGCATGCTCACACTTTTTTGGATCATGATAACTATCATCAGAGTTGCAAAAGCTGTGTTGTAGGTCTTTTAGCTAATATGATGTCTTTGATAATGAATTGGAGGTGTGAGCATGGAGTGTGGATTGACACGTCTCTACTGGAATCAGGAACCACCATCACCATCTTTATATGAATCTGAAATAAAACAGTTAGCAATAAAGTTGGAGAACGAATATGGCTTTGTCATTCGCTCGTTGTGGTTGGATTAACCTTCGGATCCGTGAGGACCGACCTATGATCAGGTAGAATCCCCTTTAAAGAAGATTCTCCTTGACAGGAATTTACAGCTTGTTGTAAAGACTCATTCAACGAATTATTATTGGAATCGTCATACAATCATGTTCTCATACCGGAACGTCTCAAAGCAGACAGCACGGTAGAGTGAATCAGTGAATTGAATACCCACTGATTGATGAGAAATTGATTGGAAAAATCACTCGCGTGTCACCAGATAAATATTTTATGCAACATGACGAGGGTTTTATACATTGAATCACATTTCTGTCATAAACACTTTTGATTGAAAATTTTCACAATCAATGTGCTCGAAACTCAGTTGGTGAGCACATTGAAGGGTTTCCCAAAAGCATCCGTCAATCCATTTCCTGGAACAGGATTGATTCAAAAGTGAATCGCCCCATCGTTTCTTTTCCAGTTGTCACAAGTTTGATCCATGAATGATCTCACATGTCACCCACCAAGAGCTTGTTTAATGTTGGCTCTAGAAGGATTTCCATCTTCATTGTGAATACTTTATGTATCACTCGGATGTTCTGGCAATACCACAAGGATAATGCGTAGGACTCTTAATATATTTTCTTACTTTTCACAGTGCATGAAACAGCAAGCATATTGGAAGTGTGTCCTAATGAGATTTATGGTTGATCTCTTGGCTCTAGACTCAATAGTGTGTTTTGATTTAGTGATCGAAGGCTGGAGAGGACTGCCACCTTTTCAATATCATCTAACTCGGAGTGAGAGAGACGATAGAAATGTATTGATCTCCGTGACAAATGAAACAAGAGTCCTTTGAGGGACCTTGAGTGGCTAGGGAGGGTTGTGCAGCGTATCACTGGGTCCATGATACTTTGTCTTCAATGTCAGCAATCAACTAAGTTATTCTGACAGCATATGTATTGACCCGGTTTCTACCTAGAGTGTAAGGAGGGCTTCTTTCTTTTCACCCTCCATCTTTACATTTCTTTTTCATTCTTCAACCCCTTATTCACTTTTCTCCTTTTTAATCATTCCTAAGGACTTCTATTCTAACTAGAGGATTGTCCCTGGGAAGATCCCTCCGGTTCTGGCTGGATCATGGGAACTGATACCTAACCTTACCATCCTTATAACTCCAGTACATTAAGTAAAATGGTCGGTCTTTGGTATTCTTCCACAATTGCCATCGCAAATCATTTGCTCCCCCTCAATATGTGCATCGATATACGAAAGAGTTTAGCACATATGGGAGAGCCTACACTTGAGTCCAAAAGATCACATTTTTATCAAATTTTCATATTTAAATCACATTCTCTCCCCCGATCAAAAATTTCAAACCATTTGAGATTTGTGATCCCAATTGATTTAAATATGTTTAGAAAAGTTGGGAGAAAATGTGGTCAGGTTTAACATATATTCTGATAATGGAATATGACGATGCTCCCCCTCAATGTGTGATGGAGAGTGTTAGTGTCAGGTATGATAGGTTTGGAAGATTTGAATTTAACAAAAATCATACCCTAACACATAACAACAAATGTTTATTCACTACTTATGATGTTCAAAGATAATCGTTACGACACAAATGATGTTGACCTTTTACGCACAGATGATGTGATCATTTGCTTCCCTGAGGGAGTCAGTAGTCAGCATCAATTATCCATCCACCAACAAAACTTCCCAGGTATTGTAGATCCCCACTTGGCGAGACCAGAATAAGTAATGCTTTGTTGAAATGAAGGTGGTGCTGGTGATGACAGTGTTGTTGTTGTTGTTGTGGTGAGTTCAGAGCCAGTCAATAGAGTTTGAACATCTGATCAAATGGTTAGAGTGGGAACAGGCACATTCATATCGGCCATGGAATCTGCATAAGAATATCAACACAGATATACATACATACAGATTCACTTTTCATTAATAGCTACCACGTAGCAGCTTGCCAACTCATAATACCATATTCATCTCATAATCAAACCACAGTCAGGAAATACATCAAACTGCTATCTAGCATGAAGAGCAATCAGCAATCATGAACATGGCAATTCACTCATATTTCAACATTCAACTCAGGAGCTTAGGGACAAGATTCTAACATGATAGCTACATACCTAAGCATATCCTGAGTGCAGATGCACAGAATCAACAATAATTAAGCAGCTATCGACTAACAAAAATCAATCAACATTTGAAACTCATTCAATCAGATCATACACATGCCAGTGGAGTATTAAAGAACATCAAACACAATGGGTTTTCTAACTCCTTTTAGATTTTGGTTTTTTTTAAAGTATTTAGGGGATTAAATGAGGATTCTAGAGTGACACAAATGGACCTTATAGTTACATAAAGCAAGGATACTATAAGCGTTGCACATAATGCCCTAATCTTTCTAACAACAAACACATTTGGCCATTTGAGATAAAGCATAGTAAGATCCTCTTCAACTAATACCCCATTAACTACAAAACCTTTTCTAACAATTATGAGATAACCAGGAAACCCGTTTGATGATATAAAATTTGAAATCACTCTCCCCTTCAATCAATGACCGTATTCTAGTTAAAGAGCTGTAGTAATTGATTGAGTGACAAATTTTATGCACAATCCAAGTCTGAAAGAATTTCAACCAACATGTTACCACCATGTGTCTCACAAATAATTTTCAGAAAAATCATAGAATGAAAACTATTTGTATACAAAGAAGACTTCTCTTCTTATACCATAAATAATGCACTGAAGCGTGCACTAAATAGGGGATGCACGGATATGAAGTAATCCATTCTCGGGTGAACATCACCCAGTGGGAGGAACAACCGTCTTTTTGGCGACGTGCTTTCCCCATAATGAAGAACGGGTTACAGTATGAAGTAACTGCAAGCCATAATGACATGTTTTGATAAACCTTTTAAACTTCTGCTCGAGCTTCATTTAAAGACCCGTGTCATTATTGAATGACATTTATAGGTCCGTAAATGTTATCGATAAACAGAAGACATGCCTAGAACAACTATTTTTTGGTATTTTCTATTTTTCTGATTTTTATGGATTTTCTTGGTTTTAATATTTTTCTATTTATAGTTTTCTGGTTTTATAATTTTCTATTTACAATTTGGTTTAAGATATGTACAAAATGTATTATTCAGTTTAAGAAGATGATGACATGAATACTGAAATAAGGATATCGTTTTGTACGTTGTAGAATTCTGTAGTCAACATCTCTTAAACTTTCACCACCAAAGCTTTCGAGGCTCCTGAATAATCGTCTGAACTTGAGCCTTCTTAATTTTGAAGCTTTGATAGCTTCCCCCCAAACCGACAATCTTCTTTTGAGCAGTTTCAAAGCCCTCTTTCAAGCTTACATAAGGTAAGTGTACAGCGGAAACCGTAGAAAACCACATCAAATATTGCTGCTCCTTTTAAGAATAATCATCGTGATTCTCCATTCGGGGGATCATCAAATAGATCAGCAGTGTATCATCTCACACTTGAATAATTCTTCTCACATTTCTTCCCGCTGAAGACTGAAGTAATGCATACCAAAAGTATCCAGAAACCACTTCCCCCAAGTAGTTGAAGTGATGCAATCAGTCTCATTGTATGAAGCTCAAAAACCCGAAGTACACACTCAATTCCATTAATGAAGTCGAAAACGTAATCATCAAGATCAATTAAGACCTGGAAATCCCCTTTTCTCCCTTCAAGAAATTGCAGATGAGAATTGTTACACCAAATTCAACTAAGTCCCGAGTGTAAGCAATTTATCTCGTATGTAGTCGAAATGATAACACCAAGACAGTACCATAAAAGCAACTGAGTACCGGATGTACACATTTCCTTCAGTAGGATACCGACTAACCATAGGAATCATCATACAATTGTGTACCTCTTTAATCATCAGAAACTGTTTCATACATCTCTTCCCCCACGTAGTTGGAATAATACATCAAGACCCACGAGTTAAAACACTGATTTTCTCTGCGGTTATGACATTTGTCTTGCCGGAATAACTTCAATTAAGAAGAAGTATAAAGTTCATCGTGTGTACTCGTTGTGCGTTTAGATGTATGTCTCCTTCCCCCTTGCTGGTTTTGATACCTCAGAATCAGCAACACATTTTACGCACATATACTTGAAATCTTTTGAGAAGAACAAACTTGGCTCAAATGTATCCTGTGAGAATCAACAGCTACCGAAACGCTCTCTAACTATCTTTATCAACCCTTATGTTCTGTCGGCTATTGCTGTGACCACTTGGTGAAGTAAACCCGATATACCAAACTTGAAACTGACGAAGAATTCCCCAAATTTGTTACTTAAGCTTGCACTGTTGTTGATTGAAGAACAATGCAGAAGAAAACCCCTAAGTACCCTTATGTACTCAACTAAGCGCCAAAGCAAGTACAACACCTCTTGAGACTATCCACATCAGCATCTGCATATGACACTGAGCACTACAATGTAACTCCTTGAAGTAATAGCTATAACCCGTGAGTACTACAATGTAACTCCTTACATCGGGTATAACTAGATAATCCAAGTCCCAATCATAAACTTTATAATTTTAAGCAAGTCATCAATCGATAGATGAAGTCTCGATGATGAAATAAGTGGAAGCCTTCGAGAAACCCACTTCAGTCTCAAATAAGGGATACCAAATAAATTCCGTGATCACCTGACATTCCAGGTCCAAATTCTTAGCCATTTTGACGTCTTAGCCGACATTTTCCTTTATGTTCTTGTGGTTGATTTACATAGTTCACATTGGAAGGAACATCAATCCGTGATGAAAATGATTTTCCAAAACTCGGGTCTGGAGTAAGATTATGGAGGAGAGGTTCATAATCAATCACGGGAGGTAGAATTCCATGAATTTGTTCTTCAACACCTTGATGAATGACTAGAGATATAATTTCATGAGTTGTTGGAGAAGTACTAACAGATGGTACTTCTTGAACCATTGTGGTTCATGAAGGAGTACCGGTTGTATCAGCAGATATCTGAGCATCAGCGGGAAACATAGGAGATACAACACTTGATGGAGCTGAAAGTATTCTTCAAACCAATGGTTGAAACAATATATCTTCTTTCTTCATGGATGGTGGAACATATAGTGTTGAAGAAGCTTGGTATGCATGACTCCTGAACTGATGTATTCAGGAGCCGTATGACCATTTCTCAAACATCAATCAACATGTAGTTTATTCACCCTTCTCCCCCTCAAAAATTGCATATGACTGCCATTTTTTATTGAACGAGTGAATAAGAATACCATCAATGGTAAGTGACTCCACTTGATGACTGACATGTAGGTTATTCACACTTCTCCCCCTCAAAAATTGCATTGGATGTTGCCATTTTTGATAGAACAAGTGAATAAGAGTATACTCCAATGAAAGCTGATCCACTTGATGACTGAATGAGCATGGGAAGAGCATGAAGCTTGTTGATGAGAATGGTCATAAACAAGAAGATTTCTCTTCTTTCGAAGATAGAGCGCACTCAAGCGTACACCTTTCTTTTCTTTGAGGAACGGGGCCTGAAAAGTTGTCAGCAGACGCCATAATGTTGACATTGAGGCCCGAGGCTTGAATTGCAGTGTTCAAACGTCATATGTCGATGAAGAACGAGGCCTGAACTGATGTAAACAGACGTCATTGTCATTGATGTTCATCAAGCTTGAATTGGTTGAACCCCTAATTCATGAGATATCAGTCTTTTCGGCACCCAAACCCTGAGTCTTTCCTTAATAGGAGTGAACGATGTACATGCACTTAAGTAAAGACTTCCTGCATTGACATTAAGAGTTTGTTTGCATTTATACGGGTTAATGATATCAGCATTTAAACCATTTGGGGTTTCACTGTCAACCTTGGTTCTGCACTCAGTGAACATCTTTCTAATAGGTATCCATCTAAGACCAACAATCTTAAAAATTCTACCCGTCGAAATCCACCTAAGACAAGATCTATGAGTGTTTGGTTTCTCATGCACAGTGAAAGACTTGTTGGGAGAAAACCTTTGTCCTATAGCAATCTGCCTACCAGGTTTCTGAATATACTTCTTTGGTTCTACGGGCTTGTTGTTGTTTCTAGTCTTAGAGGATTGAACCTTAGCACGAGTATTTACTTCCTTCAGGAATTTTGTTACACAATTATCATGATTCGCCTTAAAAACACATTTCTGACAAGTTGAGCAAAAAAAGTGTTTGGATTCAGAGAAAGATCTAGAATTCTTAGAGTGATCAGCTATGGGAATCGCATTAATCGATATGCAACTACTCTTAGAAGCTGGCAAATTCCTAGTATTTTCATGTGTGTTTTTCTTAGCATCCTCTAGGTTGTGTTTCTGAACACTGTTTTTATGTCTAACATGTTCCTTTGGTGTCACAAATGACACACGCTTTGAACTAATCCTAGAAGAGCTAGAGGCACTCATGAGATGAGGTTTTGCAAACGTATATTCCTTTTTCCTTAGGTCTAGACTGTGAAGTGACTTGTTTTGACAAAACTTGTTTCAAATCAACTTGGGAGGCAAACCGTGGTTTTGAAGATATTGGTCATTCAGATCTAAACGCAGTTGGTTGTCTAACAACTGATTGGTTTCTATGTGGTGGTTTCTCCAAGATTAATGGTTTTGCAAACTTAGTGTTCACACTATTTTCTGTCAATTTTCTTAAATCGTTTTTCAACGCTGCAATTGTAAAACCCTTTTCCTGAAGTTGAGCTTTGAATTCATCATTTCTTGCAATCAAAGAAGTTGTTTGTTCTATAGTCTTATTTCTTGTTTCTTTGATAGAATCATACAAGTTTTTGTAATGTTTTTTCAAAGCATCATTTTCCTTAAGTAATTTAGCCACTTTAAGTTCCAATTCGATGTTTCTTGTTTCAATTGCATCAATGTCATGTTTAACCTTGGCTTCATTACTTTTCTCATGCATATTAATTCGAGTTTTCAAATTTTTAATCGTTAAGTTTTTGGCTTGTAGCTGAGCTTTCAAATCGTTTATCTCAAAAAATTCACCAAATTCAGGAAATTCCGGATTATTACAGGGTTTGTTAGTTTGTAGACTTTCTTCCTTTTGTTGTATTGATATTTCAAGTGAAATACAATGTTTTTCAAGTTGTAAGAATCTATTTGAAAGTTCATTATAAACTTCTTTTTCAACCATATCATTCGTTTTGAAAAGCTCAGCCTTAACCAAAGGACTTATAACTTGATCATGTTCAACATCCTAATCAATTTCTCCCCCCTTATGACTCATATTTGTTAAATCAGGAGTGGTATTGCTATCAGCCTTTTCCAACAGATATGTGTCATAAACAGGTTCAGATTGATCAGTATGTTGTTTTTCACTAGCAAGGACATTATGTTGAACAGTTAAATGTACCTCAGCAAATGGCACTTGTTCATTTACTAGTCTGATATCAGCATCCACACCATGTGTGATATGAGTCACATAACTGCTGCTTGTATCATGCTTATCTGACTTTGTCCCACTGCATTTTGTGACAACTGAACTAGCACCCAGTGCTTTACTCGAATCAACCTTAATCTCTCTTGATTGCATCCGACTTTCATACATCTTGATGTCATACTTTAGTTTGTGTTGTGCTCTTTCCTCAATGTACTTCTTAACATTATCCATGTGTTGGAGTAATGTTTCTCTGAACATGTTAACTTCAATTCTAGTGTAATCAGTAAAACACTTTTCTGTCATTTGACTGTCATAATCCCAAGTGTATTGTGAATTGATGAACACTTGAAGTTGTTTGTTGATCACCCGAAGAGCAGCCATGGATCCAATTTCATGAAATTCTTCTTTGTCAAGTTGTTGTTCTAGTTGATCTAAGTTCAGGAACATAGTGCCTATGAAAGTCTGAACATCTTGACCAAAGAGTGATGCAAATGCTCGTTCGAATCCTCCCATGGATCCAGGTCTTTCTGAGAGAACCTTGAGATGTGAATGAAGTAGTCGAAAGCATTCTATGCAACTTTCCTTTGCATCATCGTGAAATTGTTGTGGTTGATGCAACACTCTCTCTTGCGAATTCGAGCACAAAGATTCCATATTAGCAATATCAGAATCAAGCACGTTTATTTGTTGTACACAGTTGGAAGTCTTATGTTTATCGTATGTGTCGTACAACTTGAGTACCTCAGATATGAAAGAATCTGAAGTAGTAGACATGATGTAAACGTGCACGAGATTTTACAATTCTATGATTTAAACCGAGAAATAGATTCTTTCGCGGGATTTTACAAAAATCAAGAATAAACCGTGAAATGATAATGATTACTTGAATGTGTTATGATGACAGTTTGGTAGACTTGGTAATTTGTTGTTTAGTTGTGATTTGGTTTGGTTGATGCAAGTTATTATGGTGAAATTTTGGTCTGAAAACTTAAAACCTCAATAATTTCATTTTGGAGCGATTTCAGGCTTCGAAAGTTGGGTTGAATGAATACGGAGTTACGGTTCAAAAGTTATAGCCGTTTGAAGTTTTGACGTAAAAAGTCAACTTTGGTCAAACCGCAAAAACCTCAAAACGCATAAACCACAAACCGTAGAAGACCATAAACCACAGAAGACTACAAACCGCAGAATACCACAAACCGCAGAAGACTCAAGCCGCAGAAGGTCCAAACCGCAATGACCCAAACCGCAATAGTTCAAACCACAGAAGCCAAACCGCAACGACCCAAACCGCAATTAAAGGCAAACCGCAATATGTCAAAACGCAGTCAGTCAAACCGCAAATAGTCAAACCGCAACACCTTGGTCAAACCGCAAGACTGGTCAAACCGCAAGAAGTCAAACCGCATTAAGGTTAAACCGCAATAAGTCAAACCGAAACACCTCAAACTGCAAGAAGTCAAACCGCAGTAGCTACAGGACAAGACGTCACTATCAGTCCTTTTTTTTGTCGTGTTTCCCGTTATGGTTAACCTCCAAACGGCAGTCAGAATTTCTGGCCAAACCGCAAACAATAATTTCCTAAACAAACACAAACCGCAGCGAAGAATCTTTAACGAGGGACAAACCGCAGTGATGAATGTACGACCGAGACACAAACCGCAGTCAAGAAAAAAACTTTGAATCTTCCAAGAACCACACCAAATCAACCGTAGGATGCCAAGAAACAATGCTAAAGATCGATGTGAACACAAAAGTACCAAGTTTTAACGTTTTACACCACAAACAAAGATCAAACCAATGTTTTCCGTTCTTTTCTATTCGACCTACAAAACACAATAAAGATGCCAAAATCACTCCACAAATCCGTGAATATGCACTCACTAGAACCTAACCTTGGCTCTTGATACAAATTTTAGCATATTCATTAACATATAACATACATTTAAGGGTGATTTAGCCAAATGGTTTAGAGAGAGAAAAAAAAGAATGGGAGCCTTTTCTAGAGAGAGAAGTAGAAGGTATTTGATTAAGTGAAAGGTCCAACCTTCTCCCTAGGAGGAGAGGGGTATATATACTTACAAACATAGGTGCCCCGAGTGGGCTCTAGAGTGAGCTGACAGTGGGTAAAGACCCGACCCACTCCACAAATACTAATTGTAACTAAGCTAATAATAATAATACTAATAATCCTACGAGCTAGTTAATGCTAACAGATACTCGGGGTAACCGAGTCTTCACATGAATATTTATATTCCTAACAGAATAAGATGAAGGCTTATCTATAGCAACAAATTGCTTTGACTGTAACACCCCAACCCGACAAGGGTAGAGATATCACATTATGGTGACATTTCAAAGCATTCATACATATACACAGCGGAAGCCATAAAACATCATGAATAAATAAGCCAAGTCAACATGACTTGAGTCCAATACAAAAGTCTCACAAGATAACGAAATAATTCAAAGGAAATACATAACGAAATGAATCCATGATCAAAATGTCTAAACAAATGGCAAGACTAGGGTAGGACATCATCTAAGGTAAAAGCATCCAACTAACTCTCATCCCAAGCATAAAATCCATCTCCCAGCTAGATACCTGCCGCACACGAAAAAGAAAACGTGCGGCTGAGCTTACAAAGCTCAGTGAACAGATACATAATACAAGCAAAGATAACGGAAACGAAATATAATAAGGCACTGGGAAATATCATAAGGTATAACCAAAGCAAAAGAGTAATAAGGAAATATAGGATAGTCATCTACCACAAGCCCATAACTCAAAGTCAAAATCATAGTCTCAAGGTCATAAGCTCACAATCAGAGGTGATACCTCTCAGGCAACCAGATAATATGAGGGGTGTCCTCATGTATCAAAATAGTGGAGTAGCTAGCTCCAGCTAAATGTGAAAGGCGTGTATTGCACACAAGCACCAGTCACCTCAAAGTCAATACTCAAAGTCACAGTTAAATCCACTAAACATACAAATCTAGGATTGCAACCCATACGCCCCCAAACTCAAAGTCATCCCAACATCATAGTAGCCATGGCAGAAAATCATAAAAGGGACGGTGTGAGAAATCACTCCCCCACATGGGAGTCATGCCAGTGGTGCATCACAGACATGGCCAGGTTACCTCCCTGGCTAGGTAGCATAAATGGCTCGGGTATCAAACTAAGAGTCATGTCTTAAAATCATAGCACAAGGTCATATATCAAAAGGTGCATCTCAAGGTCATATCAAAGTAATATCAAGGTTCATTTAAAAGGGAACATGGCAATGGCTTGGGAAATCTTAACTGAATCATAACTCAAAATCAATGTATAAGAGTATAAGAACCCTTACTGAAACAAGGGCAGAGTATCTGTACCTTATGAAGAAAGCACAAATAGTAATAAGCACAGAAACAGGGGACAGCTCAAAGTCTCTCCTTCTTCACACCTAAAGGAGTAGAAGAGAATTACAATTCATTCTTAATTACTTGTCTTTCCATTTAAAGTAACTTTCCATTTTTAGCAGGTTTCCATAATTAGAAAGTTTCCATAAGTAGAAGGTTTCCTTATTTAGTAAGTTTCCAATTTTAGAAGTATGGAGTACATAACTTAGTTAGATCATTACTAAATGGACATAAGGTATCTTTTATCATATTTACACACTTGATCCTTAGGGTTTCACAATTTACACTTTACACCACTTTATTACAAAAGTTACACTTTTAACCCTTCAATTATTCATAGTTACACATTAGCCCCTTAATTTATCAAGATTACTCCATGAGTACTTATTCTATCATATTGTATGAAAGTATCCACAATCATTCATAATTTACACCTTAGGTCCCTCTAGTTATCAAGGTTACATATTCAGTCCCTTAATTTACAATTTCAACTTTTAATTATAAACCATTACATATTAAACCATGAAATTATCAAAATAGCACATAACCCCCTGAATATATTTTATTATCCAAAACAGCCCTAAGTTTCCAGAAATTACACATTTAGTCCCTCTATTTTAATTATTTTACAAATCGATTATAATTAAATAGTAAAGACATTTTAATCCCTTAAAATATAAAAATGACACTAGACCCCCTCCACATATATTTTATACGAAAAGTACACAATCCATAATAAGTTCTAAAAATATCCCTTGAGTTTTAAAAGTTACAAAATCTACCCTAAACATTTTAACACTAATCGTATAGTATTTTAAATCCATGAATTCAAACCCTAATTCTCCCAAACTATTTTTAATCATTACCATATCATTAAACACTATTAATAATCACAAGAACAAGCCCTAGTTCCTCAAAATCAGATCGTACGAAATTTCTTTATCTTTACACGTTTTAAAACAAAACCGATTAAACAAAATAATTAGGAAATAATTAGATCTAGGCCATGATAATTCTTAGAACATTTTTCCAGATCATTTAACATTAAAACACACGTGAATAAATTATACATGCAGCCAATTTCGTTCATATGGTATTTTTCATAATTTTTTATACGTTTTTCATGGTTATAATCTCGTTTAATTCATCTAACGTGCATGGATCCATTTAAGCATTTTATTTGGAGTTCTTAGATCATATAAGGTCTGAGAAAAATACCAAAACTAGATTCGAACGTGTATCAAGAGTGGGACGAATTCTTTCTTATGCGTATAGCCAAAATGAACCGAAAATCACCACGACCTCACGAACGACCTTCAAACCTTGAAATTATTTTTCCCAAGGTATATTCGACATAAGGATCAGGAGAAAAATAGTAAACGAATTTTATAGAGGTCGTGGAATTTAATAACGAAATTACCTTTGTATAATACGCTCGATAGGAATTAATTCCTCAAAAATAGAAAACGACCAAGAACACCTTCACCACTATTTTTCCTAGGTTGTAAACGTCACAAGGAGTGTTAGAAAAATGAGAAACGAATTTTCTGATGATCGAGTGAATTATAACGAATTATACCTCTTTGTTATGTGGCGATAAGAAACAATTCCACCAAGAACGATTCGAACAATGAACACCCTTAAAATGATTTTTCTAGTACTCCTTAGATGCTACTCAAACTCAGAAAAATGCTTTGGAGATTTTAGATAGCCGAATGGAGGCTAAAGGAATTATTTGTGTGTGTTTTTAATCAATCGGTAATTAGGGTTTGAAAGGAAAGATATGGATTGGTTTTTAATAAGGGAATGCCGAGTCATAGGGGGGGGAATTAGGACCATAAATCTCGGCAATTATGGCTGGGAAATTAGTAGTGATTGATTTTGCTTCTTATCTTCCATATTTCTTAATTTAAAATGTCATACTTAATACATTTAAATTATATACGATTTGTGTAGGGGTAAAAAGGTAATTTTGCCACTTGTATAAATGTTAAATGATGTTGTTAAAATTATTTGGGATCACACTTGTGCATTTTCCAGAAGTTTGGGATTTATTTGACACTTTATAAGCTTTTAAACAATTTTTAAGCTTGTAGGGGCATTTTGGTCTTTTTACATGCTTTTTAAATTTTAGGTGTTACAACTTCTTCCCCTCTAAAAAGAAAAATTTCGTCCCCGAAATTTGCAAAGAGTCAGAAATGAAACGAATCGAAACATAACGGAGACATACCAGATCAGAATGCAAAATGAGGATAACTAGCTCGAATAGACTCCTCGGTTTCCCAGGTAGCTTCCCGCTCTGGGTGGTTCCGCCAAAGAATCTTAACAAAGGGAATGACCTTACGTCTCATAACTCGCTCTTGGCGATCAAGAACAGCTTTCGGCTCCTCCGGAAGAGACATATCGGGCTGAATCTGATCAAAAGGATAAGACACCACATGCAGAGGATGATAATTGTATCCCCTCAGGAGAGATACATGAAAGACGTCGTGAACATGTGATAACTGCGGAGGAAGAGCCAAACGATACGAAACCTCTCCGATGCGATCCAAAATCTCAAACGGTCCGATGAATCGAGGACTAAGCTTGCCCTTAATCCCAAAACGTTTAACTCCCCGGAACGGCGAAACCTTAAGAAATACCCGATCACCAACACGAAATTCCAAGTCACGCCGATGCTTGTCAGCGTAACTCTTTTGACGAGCCCTAGCTTCCTTCAACTTTTCCCTAGCAACGTCCACTTTCTCAGTGGCGATCTGAACTAACTCCGGACCCTCAATAATGCGTTCACCTACCTCGTTCCAACAAACCGGAGCCCTACATTTCTGACCATATAACATCTCGAAAGGAGCCATACGAATACTCGCGTGCCAACTGTTATTATAAGCAAACTCTACCAAACACAAATAATCGTCCCAGCTACCAGTCCACTCTAAGGCACATGCCCTCAACATGTCCTCTAAAGTCTGAATGGTCCTCTCCGACTGACCATCCGTCTGAGGGTGAAAAGCTGTACTGAACTTAAGGCGCGTATCCCATGCCTTATGCAATCCCTTCCAGAAGCGAGATGTAAACCGAGGATCCCTATCTGATATAATAGCCGTAGGCATACCATGAAGCCTAACGATTTCCTGCTGAAATATGTCCGCCAATTTACTAACACTGTAGTCCACACGAATAGGGAAGAAGTGAGCAGACTTGGTTAGTCGATCAACGACCACCCAAATCGCATCATGCTTCCTACGAGTAAGAGGTAAACCTGTCACAAAATCCATGGAAATTTCCTCCCATTTCCACTTCGGAATCTCCAACGGCTGAAGCAACCCACTAGCTCTCTGGTGCTCGATCTTGACCTGCTGGCACGTTAAACACTTAGATACAAACGAAGCCACATCCTGTTTCATGCCACTCCACCAGAAATGTTGCTTAAGGTCCCGGTACATCTTGGTAGAACCAGGATGTATAGTAAAAGGGGAACTATGAGCCTCCGATAGAACAACCTCCCTAAGCTCAGGATCGTTGGGAACACAGAGACGATCCTCAAACCACACTACACCGGAATCATCAACTCTAAACTCTGACTGTTTGCCTTCCTCAACATTCTGAACAATAGACCACAGCTCACCATCCTCTTTCTGAGCTTCCTTAATTCGCAAGATAAGATTGGACTCCACCGTAAGGCTAGCCCAATAACCACCATGACCTCGAACACAAAACTCCACATCAAGAAGCTCTAAATCGTGCAAAACGCGAGGCTCAAACTCCAAGCTCGCAATCATACCCGACTTTCTACTAAGAGCATCAGCGACTACATTCGCCTTACCAGGATGATACTGAATGTTAGCATCATAATCTTTCAGAAGCTCTAACCAACGCCTCTGTCTCATATTCAACCCTCTTTCTGGGTGAAAATGTATTTAAGACTCTTATGATCAGTGAAAATGTCACAAGTCTCTCCATACAAATAATGGCGCCAAATCTTTAGCGCGAAAACCACAGCTGCTAACTCTAGATCATGCGTCGGATAGTTCACCTCGTAAGGCTTCAGCTGCCTCGAAGCATAGGCGATCACCTTCCCGTGCTGCATCAAGACACATCCTAAACCCTTCTTCGATGCATCGCTATATATCTGGAAACCGCCAGAACCCGATGGAAGAGTCAAGATAGGTGCCGACACTAAACGTTTCTTCAACTCCTCAAAACTACTCTCTCGCTCATCAGTCCAACTAAACTTTTCCCCTTTCCTCATCAACTGTGTCAACGGCAAAGCAAGACGCGAAAAGCCCTCAACAAATCTCCGATAATACCCAGCGAGACCCAGAAAACTTCTCACTTCCGTCACATTAGTAGGCCTTGGCCATTTTGTGATAGCCTCAACCTTCGCCGGATCCATAGTGATACCGTCTGCAGAAACGATGTGACCCAAGAAAGCTACACGATCCAACCAAAACTCGCACTTCGAAAACTTCGCATACAATTTCTGCTGTCGCAAAATTTCCAGAACAATACCAAGGTGTTGCTCATGTTCCTTCTCGGATTTAGAATACACAAGAATATCGTCGATGAAGACAATCACAAACTTATCGAGGAATTCATGGAATATCCGGTTCATTAGGTCCATAAACACAGCAGGAGCATTGGTCAGACCAAAAGGCATAACCAAGAATTCATAGTGACCGTACCGAGTGCGAAAGGCCGTTTTGGGAACATCCTGCTCCCTCACCCTAAGCTGGTGATATCCCGACCTCAGATCAATTTTAGAGAAATGCCTCGCTCCTTGCAACTGATCGAATAAATCATCAATGCGAGGAAGAGGATAGCGGTTATGAATAGTAATGCGGTTAAGCTCCCGATAATCGATACAAAGACGCATGCTCCCGTCTTTCTTCTTTACAAACAACACCGGAGCACCCCAAGGAGATACTCTCGGACGAATAAAACCGTTTTCCAACAGTTCCTGCAATTGCTCCTTTAATTCCTTTAATTCAATCGGTGCCATGCGGTAAGGAGATTTAGATATGGGTTCAGCACCCGGAATCAGATCAATGCTAAATTCGACTTCCCTGACAGGAGGAATGCCAGGGAGTTCATCCGGAAATACATCGGCAAAATCGCGCACAATACGAATACTATCAATGCTAGGAACATCAACAGAGGTATCTTTAATAGAAGCAAGAAAACCAAGACAGCCATGCGAAATCAATGTCCGGGCTTTCATAGCCGAAATAATCTTTACAGATTTCAGAGGTTGGGAACCAGAATAAACATAATCAGGATGGTGAAGATCACCAAAGATCACCTTACGAGCATAACAATCAATGGTCGCCTTATGAGCAGCTAACCAGTCCATGCCCAGAATAATGTCAAAATCAACCATATCAATGGGAAGAAGGTTCGCAGAACGAACACGATCATCGAAACGGAGAGGGCAATTAACATACTCAACATCAATAATCACATGAGTTTTCATCGGGGTAGCAATGGATATACGGTTCATTAATTTAGTTGGGGTTACGTTTATTTTATTTGCAAGTGATGTGGATATTATTGAATGTGTAGCACCCGTGTCAAATAAAACAAACACAATACGATCTCCAATATGCAGAAAGCCCGTAATAGTACCTGAGGTGCTAGCAGCCTGGTCACGTGTCAAAGAATAAACCCGGCCTGAAGCAGGAGTTGCCCTAGCATCGACTTTAGGTTCACCAGCATTCTTCCTAGGACAGTCCTTGATCTTGTGCTGAGAAGATCCACACCAGAAACAACCACCAGAAGCTTTATAACAAGGACCTGGATGAGTCTTCCCACAGGAAGTACATGTAGGAGGAGGAGGTAGAGTCTCAACAGACTTCTTCTGACCCGACGATCCCGACTGCTGATACGGCTGAGAATCCCTACGTCGGCTGCTATTACCCTGCCCCTGACGATCACTACCAGACCTACCAGAATCCCACCGATCCTGGTTCCTGAAATCCTGCTGCCTATTATTATAACCTCGGTCCTGCCGACCCTGCTGATCATGCCCACGGTCCTGTCGGCCCCGAACATCCTGCTTTTGGTCCTGTCGACCTTGGCCCCGAAAATCTACCCGGTTACCATCCCTATCACGCTTATTAGACCCCCTGTCCGCATGTAACAACTCGATGTTACGCGCGGCGTCCTGAACTCCAGCCACATCCTCAAACGGAGTGTTAACAATCCGGTCTAACACCCACCTCTTTAAAGCCCATTTGAAATGACGAGCCTGACGCGTAGCATCTCCAGTGACCTCTGGCCCAACGAAACTGGCCAGACGCAGAAACCGTTGCATAAACTCTCCTGACGACTCCTGATCACCCTGACGAATCGACCCATATTCCCTCACATACCTTAGCTGCTCTGACATAGGAATATACTGTCTATAAAACACCTCGATGAAATCCGCCCACGAACAGGTCTCAGCAAAATCATCCCCTTTCGCCTGAACAAGAGCAGCCCACCAATTTTGAGCATCACCTTCAAATTTGAATGTGGCCAACCGAGTTTTAAACTCGTCGGCACATCCCAGAACACGAAACAACTTCTCGATATGTGTGATCCAGTCCTCCGCTTCATGAGGAGTAGCAGCGGACCTGAAAGAGAGAGGCTTAAGTTTGTTGAACCTCTCGATCCACACATGGATACCAGCTGGGGGAGCAGCGGGTGGAGCAGTGGGTTGAGCATCACCACCACCACCTCCAGAAGAACTAGTCGCATTTCTGATATTATTGGTGACCTCAGTCACCACTCGAGGAATAGCAGCAGCCACAGCAGCGGCTATCATCTCTTCAAAATTGGGGCCATCATCCCCATTAGTGTACAGAGTAAAGCGTGTGTTCACCATCTGAATGATCATGAAAAGAATTAGCAAAACATAAGGGAAATAAGCACGAAATGGAAGACGAAGCAGAACTTATGCCTACCCAAAACCTCACCAGTCAAATCTTAAACTTAAGGGTCAAATCCTATGGTCCACATGTTTCACAGGCCAAAGCTTATGTACGACAGGTCGCAGCCTGGCTCTGATACCATAATTGTAACACCCCAACCCGACAAGGGTAGAGATATCACATTATGGTGACATTTCAAAGCATTCATACATATACACAGCGGAAGCCATAAAACATCATGAATAAATAAGCCAAGTCAACATGACTTGAGTCCAATACAAAAGTCTCACAAGATAACGAAATAATTCAAAGGAAATACATAACGAAATGAATCCATGATCAAAATGTCTAAACAAATGGCAAGACTAGGGTAGGACATCATCTAAGGTAAAAGCATCCAACTAACTCTCATCCCAAGCATAAAATCCATCTCCCAGCTAGATACCTGCCGCACACGAAAAAGAAAACGTGCGGCTGAGCTTACAAAGCTCAGTGAACAGATACATAATACAAGCAAAGATAACGGAAACGAAATATAATAAGGCACTGGGAAATATCATAAGGTATAACCAAAGCAAAAGAGTAATAAGGAAATATAGGATAGTCATCTACCACGAGCCCATAACTCAAAGTCAAAATCATAGTCTCAAGGTCATAAGCTCACAATCAGAGGGGATACCTCTCAGGCACCCAGATAATATGAGGGATGTCCTCATGTATCAAAATAGTGGAGTAGCTAGCTCCAGCTAAATGTGAAAGGCGTGTATTGCACACAAGCACCAGTCACCTCAAAGTCAATACTCAAAGTCACAGTTAAATCCACTAAACATACAAATCTAGGATTGCAACCCATACGCCCCCAAACTCAAAGTCATCCCAACATCATAGTAGCCATGGCAGAAAATCATAAAAGGGACGGTGTGAGAAATCACTCCCCCACACGGGAGTCATGCCAGTGGTGCATCACAGACATGGCCAGGTTACCTCCCTGGCTAGGTAGCATAAATGGCTCGGGTATCAAACTAAGAGTCATGTCTTAAAATCATAGCACAAGGTCATATATCAAAAGGTGCATCTCAAGGTCATATCAAAGTAATATCAAGGTTCATTTAAAAGGGAACATGGCAATGGCTTGGGAAATCTTAACTGAATC
This sequence comes from Artemisia tridentata subsp. tridentata, assembly GCA_021014915.2. Classification (NCBI taxonomy): domain Eukaryota; kingdom Viridiplantae; phylum Streptophyta; class Magnoliopsida; order Asterales; family Asteraceae; genus Artemisia; species Artemisia tridentata. The sequence continues at coordinate 293,850,813 of CP139506.1, forward strand.
ATAACTCAAAATCAATGTATAAGAGTATAAGAACCCTTACTGAAACAAGGGCAGAGTATCTGTACCTTATGAAGAAAGCACAAATAGTAATAAGCACAGAAACAGGGGACAGCTCAAAGTCTCTCCTTCTTCACACCTAAAGGAGTAGAAGAGAATTACAATTCATTCTTAATTACTTGTCTTTCCATTTAAAGTAACTTTCCATTTTTAGCAGGTTTCCATAATTAGAAAGTTTCCATAAGTAGAAGGTTTCCTTATTTAGTAAGTTTCCAATTTTAGAAGTATGGAGTACATAACTTAGTTAGATCATTACTAAATGGACATAAGGTATCTTTTATCATATTTACACACTTGATCCTTAGGGTTTCACAATTTACACTTTACACCACTTTATTACAAAAGTTACACTTTTAACCCTTCAATTATTCATAGTTACACATTAGCCCCTTAATTTATCAAGATTACTCCATGAGTACTTATTCTATCATATTGTATGAAAGTATCCACAATCATTCATAATTTACACCTTAGGTCCCTCTAGTTATCAAGGTTACATATTCAGTCCCTTAATTTACAATTTCAACTTTTAATTATAAACCATTACATATTAAACCATGAAATTATCAAAATAGCACATAACCCCCTGAATATATTTTATTATCCAAAACAGCCCTAAGTTTCCAGAAATTACACATTTAGTCCCTCTATTTTAATTATTTTACAAATCGATTATAATTAAATAGTAAAGACATTTTAATCCCTTAAAATATAAAAATGACACTAGACCCCCTCCACATATATTTTATACAAAAAGTACACAATCCATAATAAGTTCTAAAAATATCCCTTGAGTTTTAAAAGTTACAAAATCTACCCTAAACATTTTAACACTAATCGTATAGTATTTTAAATCCATGAATTCAAACCCTAATTCTCCCAAACTATTTTTAATCATTACCATATCATTAAACACTATTAATAATCACAAGAACAAGCCCTAGTTCCTCAAAATTAGATCGTACGAAATTTCTTTATCTTTACACGTTTTAAAACAAAACCGATTAACAAAATAATTAGGAAATAATTAGATCTAGGCCATGATAATTCTTAGAACATTTTTCCATATCATTTAACATTAAAACACACATGAATAAATTATACATGCAGCCAATTTCGTTCATATGGTATTTTTCATAATTTTTTATACGTTTTTCATGGTTATAATCTCGTTTAATTCATCTAACGTGCATGGATCTATTTAAGCATTTTATTTGGAGTTCTTAGATCATATAAGGTCTGAGAAAAATACCAAAACTAGATTCGAACGTGTATCAAGAGTGGGACGAATTCTTTCTTATGCGTATAGCCAAAATGAACCGAAAATCACCACGACCTCACGAACGACCTTCAAACCTTGAAATTATTTTTCCCAAGGTATATTCGACATAAGGATCAGGATAAAAATAGTAAACGAATTTTATAGAGGTCGTGGAATTTAATAACGAAATTACCTTTGTATAATACGCTCGATAGGAATTAATTCCTCAAAAATAGAAAACGACCAAGAACACCTTCACCACTATTTTTCCTAGGTTGTAAACGTCACAAGGAGTGTTAGAAAAATGAGAAACGAATTTTCTGATGATCGAGTGAATTATAACGAATTATACCTCTTTGTTATGTGGCGATAAGAAACAATTCCACCAAGAACGATTCGAACAATGAACACCCTTAAAATGATTTTTCTAGTACTCCTTAGATGCTACTCAAACTCAGAAAAATGCTTTGGAGATTTTAGATAGCCGAATGGAGGCTAAAGGAATTATTTGTGTGTGTTTTTAATCAATCGGTAATTAGGGTTTGAAAGGAAAGATATGGATTGGTTTTTAATAAGGGAATGCCGAGTCATAGGGGGGGGGGAATTAGGACCAGAAATCTCGGCAATTATGGCTGGGAAATTAGTAGTGATTGATTTTGCTTCTTATCTTCCATATTTCTTAATTTAAAATGTCATACTTAATACATTTAAATTATATACGATTTGTGTAGGGGTAAAAAGGTAATTTTTCCACTTGTATAAATGTTAAATGATGTTGTTAAAATTATTTGGGATCACACTTGTGCATTTGCCAGAAGTTTGGGATTTATTTGACACTTTATAAGCTTTTAAACAATTTTTAAGCTTGTAGGGGCATTTTGGTCTTTTTACATGCTTTTTAAATTTTAGGTGTTACATTGACACAGCACGTATTCAGTTTCACTTGCTTTAACCCTAATGAAGTAACTAATTAAAAGCAGCAAAAAAAAAACAACACATACCTGAATAAGTTGTAACTTAAAAGACGTCGAACCGCAGCTTCGCCCCTCCTTTTGTGCCAATTAAACATTGAATAAGCTGTGTTGGGAATTAAACTAACAGTTAGTACTGCCAGGCTTAGAGTTTCAACTGGTGCAAGATAACACTAACAGTACTAAGTCAGTTAGTACTGCTAGCCCAATATTGTTAGTACTGCTTATGTGATGAAGACAAAGATGAAGACGCGTGTGGATATATATATAATAGATTTGATGTATATCTTCTAGTTATAGATTGATACGAATATTGTAGTTTACTTGTACAAGACTCCTTGTGCTATAAAAGGAGGTCCTAGGTTAGGTTTTGTGAAAAAAGATATACACATTAGAAGTCATACGAATAGATTCAAGGTTGTAAACCCTAGTAATAAGTGAAGATCATTCGTATTATTATCAATAATATTGAATCTTTTGGTGTTAATCATTGTCTCTTGTTCATATTCATACATTATTGTTCCATCACTCAAACAAATATTCTTCTAAGTATAATCAAGTAGATTCCGCAAACTTGGTTATATCATCTCATAGTATCATATACACGTTAACAAGACTAACATCCTAAGTGTATTAGAATCCTCTCAAGTTGTATCAGAGCCAGGTTGATACTATTGAACTTTAGAAGAAGCAATGGACATGGAGACTTCTACAACTAATGTTGCTGCAAAGTTACAATGCTTAAGCAGAATGAGTTCGACATGTGGAGGTTAAGAATAGAGCAATACTTCCAGGTGCAAGACTATGCACTTTGGGAAATTATTGAAGAAGGGAATTCATTCAAGCCTACAACCACAACATCAACTGTTAAGGGTAAAGTTGTGACAACTGTGCAGACAAAGCCAGTGACTACAGAAGAAAAGGTTCTTATGAAGAATGACCTCAAGGCCAGGAGTATGCTTATGATGACAATACCTAATGATCAACTCTTAAACTTTAGCAAGTTCAAGGATGCCAAATCATTATTTGAAGCCATTATTGCTAGATATGGTGGGAATGAAGCCACCAAAAAAACTCAGAAGACACTCCTCAATCAAAATTTTGAGAACTTTTCTGCAACAAGCAATGAATCATTGGATCACATGTTCAACAGACTTCAGAAGCTTGTGAGTCAACTTGCAGTTCTTGGAATTGAAATACCACAAGAAGATTTAAATTCCAAATTCCTGAGAAGTTTACCATCAGAGTGGGCTATGCATGTTGTTGTCTAGAAAAACAAGCCAGACATTGATTCTATGAGCTTGATGGACTTGTATAGCAACTTCAAGATTGTTGAGCAAGATATAAAGAAGACTGCAGGAACAAGCTCAAGCACTGGGAATATGGCATTTGTGTCATCTCCTAGTAACTCAAGTCCTGAAGAAGTGAAGGTTGGTGCAGCAGTTGGTACTGCTAGTTCAAATATTGGTGCTGCTAGCACATCAAGCAGTACTAAAGGCATTATGGATGAGACAACTTGCTGTGCATTCCTGAAAACCCAGCATAATGGATCTATGTTGACATATGAAGACCTATAAGAGATCAATGATGATGATCTGGAGGAGATGGACATCAAATGGCAAATTTCTCTTCTTAGCATGAGGGCTAGGAAATTCCATCTGAGGACAGGAAAGAAGATTACCATAAACAGCAATGATACTGCTGGTTATGATAAGTCAAAGATTGAATGCTATAATTGCCATAAGATGGGGCACTTTTCAAGGGAGTGCAGAAGGCCAAGACAACAAGATAGCAAGAGCAGAGGCTATGGAAGCAAGACCAAGGAAGTGGAGATTACTGACTCAAGCTCAAAGGCTATGGTAGCCATTGATGGTTTAGGATTTGATTGGAGCTTTATGGAAGAGGAGGAAGCAGCACCTACTGAGATGGCACTCACGGCTTTCTCTGATTCTGAGGTACAAGTTGCTAAATGTTCTAAATCATGTGTTGCTTTAAAAGAACTAGAAACTCTAAGAAAACAATATGATGAACAAAGAATAGAGCTAAACAAGACTAGTTTTAATTTGGCAAATCATAAGAGAGGTTTAGCTGTCTTAGAGGAACAGATAGTTCATTATAAGAAAAATGAGTCTAGTTTTGTTGATGACATAGATGTGCTTAAAAGGGACTTATTTTTTAGAGATGCTGAAATTAGTTTTTTAAGAGCTGAGTTTGATAAGATTAAACAGGATAAAGAGAACATTCAATGAAGTGTAGAAACACTAGAATATGCATCTAAAGGTGTCAATAAAATAATTAAGGTCAAATCATCAATAAGGCTAAGTCAGGTAGGTATAATTTTGTTCCACCTCCTCACAGAGGAATACCTGCACCTCCAGGTATAGACCTAGAACACACAGGTTTGCCTAAATTTCAACTACCTAAGCTAGAATATGGTCCTAAGCCAAAAGATAATGTAGTAGTTGACAAGCCTGTAAAAGTAAGTGAACCCTTTGAGAGTGCAAGTGATACTTCACTCACTGAGGACAAGGTATCCTCTGCTAGGGATTCAGATGCTCCAACCATTAAGGATTGGAATTCTGATGATGATGAGGATGATCAGGTTAAGGTTAAACCTGATACTGTTAAGGTAGAAGGAACAAGAGTTCCTAAGGTGGTCAAGAATGATACTGTTAGGCCTAAAACAAATGTTAAACATGTTAGGCAACCAGTAAGATATTGTGAAATGTATAGAACCACACACAAGCCCAGAGGTAACCAAAGGAATTGGAACAACCTCAAGTCTCACCAACTAGGTGATGACTTTGTCCTATACAAGAAAGCTTGTTTTAATTGTGGAAGCTTTAACCATCTTGCAGCTTAGTGCAAAAAAAGGGTAACTGGGTATTCAAACCATAGGGTGAATTTAGAAAGACCTCAAAATCACTCTAACCTTGCTAGAATGACACCTATAGCAGTTCTATTGAAGTCTGGACCAAAACAACTTAGTACTGCTAGACCAGCAGTTCATACTGCCAGACCCAATAAGACATTTTACCCAAGACCAGCAGTTCAAAGTGCAAAAATATCTTTCAAATCTGCACCAACAACTGCTCAAAGGCTCTTTTATAACAAAGCAGTAGTAAAGAAACAAATTTGGAAACCTAAGGTTACAACTGCAAAGCCAGCAGTTAATACTGCTAGGCAAACAGTTGGTACTGGTAATTTTAAAAACACTGCTAAGGGAAAGATGGGCAATGGTATTAAAGCCTCAGCCTGTTGGATATGGAGACCAATCCAGTCCAATGATGCATCACCTGTTTTGAAAAGATTTAATTATATTGATGCAAGAGGCAAACCTAAGTCAGTAATGGCTTGGGGTACCCCAAGGAAATTAATTTCTTTTTGCTAGAATTGTTAGTCATATGCTTATAATGTTATGAGATAAGTGCTTTGCACTTTGTTTTCTATTTTTGGACTAACAATTGCATGTTGATTGGAGTTTGTGAATTGAATGCTTTATGTTTTGGATAGTATGGTGCTTTGGAGCTTGAAGTGTGTGATCTTTGCACACAACAAATGGTAATTGGTTCACCATGTCTAACCCACATCAAGAACCAACTAGTCCAGAGCAAACGGTTTCTAGTAAAGACTTCTCAAATCCGTTTATGGTTGATAGTTTACCAAAAACTATATGGTTATCAACTCACCATATCTCACAGTGAAGAGTTCGCTAGTCCAAAGAAAACGGCTCTTGGTAAAGACACATCAAATCCGTTGATAGCTGATAGTTTGCTAAAAACTATGTGTGGGCAGTATTATTTTAAATCATTATTAAGTTTATACTGCTCCTTAAAATTTTACTTAAAAGTTAGTACTGGTAGTGCAAAGTTTGTACTGGTAGTGCAAAGTTTGTACTGCTGAACTAGCCATTGGAACTGTTGTGTCAGTAACTATCTTTTAATCTAGCCGTTGGGTAAAAACCGTTTATTACCATATATATAGGGTCTGTTTTAGGATAATTATCTTCTTTCTAAATATTTACTCCTATACTTTCTAAAGATAATTCTTATCCTTTACTCAATATTCTCAAACCCTAACAGTATCCCTATAAAAACCTAATTGGCTATTCACACCTTCAATTAAACCACAAACGATCAGTTTTCTTATATAACTTGCATAATTTATCATGGCTAATTTGGAATTTGTCAAGACACACAATCAGGTGGCCTTATTGGAGAAAACAAAGCAGGGTGATGGACCTATTTTTCATGAGATTGTAGACTTCTTGAACACAACTCATATAAGGTATGCTCTTACTATTAACCCTACTCTATTTGTCTCTCAAATCACAGAGTTTTGGCAGACTGCAACTGTCACAACTAGTGAAAATGGAGACATAGAATTACATTCTAATTTAGACGGCATATCATTCATTGTTACTGAAAATTCTATTAGGAGACGTCTTAAGTTAGAAGATTCTGATGGTATCAATGATTCGCCAAACACTGAAATTTGGCAAGAAGTTGATAAAATGGGGTATGATACATCCAATCATAAACTGAATTTTCAAAAAGGATGTTTCTCCCCACAATAGAGGTTTTTCATTCATACTCTCTAACACTGTTTAAGTCCAAAAAGAACATTATGGGAGCAATTCAGTAGCAATATTGCTATTGCTCTCATATGCTTATCAACAAACAGAGTTTTTAACTTTTCTAAATTCATATTTGAGAGTATGGTAAACAATGTGAAAAGTAAAACCAAGTTTTTGATGTATCCAAGGTTTGTGCAAGCATTTTTGAACAAGAAAAAGAATCAGTTAAAGAAACATAAGCAAACCTTTCCAACACCTTGCCTGCAACAAAAGGTTTTTCAAAACATGGCAATGGCAACAAGACTTTTCAATGGGGTAGTAATACCTCTTTTTCCTGAGATGTTGGAAAGAATACAAGTTTTTCAGGGTGAAGGGTCAGTAATCCCAACTGAGCCCCAACACACACCCATTGTGGTTTCTAATGTTATTCATACACCCCTAGTCACCAACACCTATAGGAGAAGAACCAGAATGGAAACTATGGTCCCTATGCCTAGTTCTCCTCCTCAAACCTTTGTAGCAGATGAGGCTATCAATTTTGATAGTATGGATGGGGCTTACACTACTGCTTCAGGCTTAGTAGCTGGGCAGGGCAGTGTAAACATCATTAAGACCCCTTCCATGGCAACATCTAATGTGCCAAGTCCTCAAAGACTTGCCACAGGTGATGTAACCCCAAGCCAAATGGAATATACGGGTGGTTTAGGAGTACCTCCTAGTCCAACTAGGGAGGAAACTAAACCTTTGCCCCAAGATTCACCTTTCCTAGCAGGTCACACAGCTAGAAGTGATGAGGGCAGTTCTAAACTCAATGAATTGATGGTCTTATGTACAAATCTGTCTGAGAAGGTGACATCATTGGAAGCTGAGTTGAAGAGTCACAAGAGAAACTTTGCCCTGGTGTATACAAAGTTGGTTACAAGAGTAAAGACATTGGAGCATCAAGTCAAGAAGTCCAAAGGAAAAAGATCTGCTAAGATGGTACTTTCTACAACTTCTTCTGATTCAGATGATGATGATTTAGGTGATTCTCCCAAACAGGGGAGGAAAACAAATAGGAAGACTGGATCAGATACTCAGGGGAGGGAATTGGATTTTGATGAAGGTAATTCTGGTAATGGTGATGATGTTGATATGGGTGAAGATCAAGCTACAGAGCTTGTGGATCTTGAAGAAGGTACTGAGTTGGTTAATCTTGAAGAGTTAGAAGATATGGGTGATACTGCTACAAGTGTACAAAAAGGTACTGCTGAGATAGAGGTAGCAGTACAAACTGCTAGCATGAAAGAAGGTACTGCTGAGACTTCAGAATATGAAAGAAGGAGAGCAGAAAAAGGAAAGGCACCAATGACAATAGAAGAAGCTGAGCAAGAAGCAGAGCAACCAAAGAAAGTAAAGCCAAGAACTCAAGCTCAGATAGATTTTGATGAAGATGTGGCAAGAAAATTTCATGAAGAAGAAGTGGCAAGCTTTATGGAAACTCAGAGATTGGAGAAGGAAAGAGTTGCTTTTGATGCTATTATTGCTCAACAATCACATGAAGAGCAGATACAACATTTGATTGATACTGATCCAAGTGTAAATGAAAAGGCTATAGAACTGATTGCAGATGAAAATCTAAGTGTTGAAGAAAGATCAGTTCTACTTGCAGATTTTATTAATTTAAGGAGTGATGAAGGAGCTTTGGATGAGATAATGCAGAATATTAGAAAGAATCAAAGTCAGAAGAGAAAAATAAAACCAACAAAGGCTCATATCATAAGTGGAATGAAGATGTATCTTAGGAATCAAGCTGGTTGGAAAGCATTTCTGTTGAAGGGAAAATCACATGAAGAAATTGAATATCTGTACTACAATGCATACAGAAGAGCTCAAATAAAGTTTCCTATGGACACAGAGAAAAGATATTCAAAAAGACTTAAGATTGCTAAGAAAGAACAACCTGAGAAAGTGGAAGCACAAGCAGAAAGAGTAGAATTATCACAAGAGCAGATGAGTAATATGTTAGTTATTTTGCCAGAGGTTCTACATGTTGATCCACTTCAAGCTAGATATCCAATTATGGATTGGGACATTTACAAAGAAAAATTTGGAAAAGCTTGGAAGGTTACTAGAGTTGGTGGAGAGTCAACAGTTTTCAAGAATTTTGAAAATTTGCTGAGAGCTTGTGATAGAGAAGATCTGGATACTTTATGGAGATTAGTTCAAGATAAGCTCAAAACAAAGAAGAGGACTAATGTGAAAGAACAAGAACTTTGGGTAGAATTCAAGAGGTTATATGAACCAGATCCTACAGATGCTTGTTATGATCTATCTACTTCATGGGAGTTCTATGGTTCTTGTAATGTTCATCATCTGTCAACACAAGGTGGAGTTGATATCTTCATGTTAGCTGAATTGGATTATCCATTAAGTTATGAAGTACTTGCAGTGATGATTTCTTCAAAGCTCAGATGTGAAGAAAATACTGAAGTAGTTCAAAACCTGATTCAGAGGATATATAATCAGTTTGAAAGGAAGAGACATAAGTAAGTGAATCTTTTGGTGTTAATCATTGTCTCTTGTTCATATTCATACATTACTGTTCCATCACTCAAACAAATATTCTTCTAAGTATAATCAAGTAGATTCCGCATACTTGGTTATATCATCTCATAGTATCATATACACGTTAACAGGACTAACATCCTAAGTGTATTACAATCCTCTCAAGCTGATGGACTATCTATAAAAATAAATAGCATTGTCACAACACCAATTCAATTTCACTTTCTCTAACCCTAATGAAGTAACAAATTAAAAGCCGAAAAAAAAACAAAACATCACAAACCTGTAAATTAGCAGCTTCACACCTCCTTTCGTACCAAATCCCTTTTGCACGAAATTCCTTTTGTCAATAATTTCGAAAGAGTTGAACAACAAATTAGTTATAGAAATCTCCCACCCAGCCTGATTACATTAATTACACAATAGTTCTAGAAATCTCTCACCCAACGTCAGTAGTCGAATGTATTATTCTGATAATGGAAAACATGTATAAAACATGCAATTAGCCCAAAAAACTTTATGACATCTTAGTGGAAAACCCACTAAGAAAAACTGCGGGAAGCCCTTATTTTTTAATCCTCTTAGCGAACGGCTCGGCTCAGCTCAGCGTGTGATAAATGCTGGATCGAGCCACGACTCTACAATATACCCGAACCATCCTCCTCCATGCAACCACCCTCCTAGTTGACGGCTTCACAACAATACCGGTTCCAAATCTGCACTTTAACAAATGTTAAATTGTATAATTAATTCAATTGTCATCTAATATGAGAAGTTCCAGAAACTCATTGTCAAAAACGTTTTCAATTATTATATAAAAAGGAAAGATATAGTTTTACGAGTATGTAACAATTCACAATTTTGAGGTAATTATTTAACTATTTAATTTTACTTAATATTTTTACTTTAAGTAAATTCACTTTTACAAGATAACTAGATAAGTTATTCCGCGTACGTCGTTAAACCTACATTTAACTTAAACCGACACCTGAAAATACTCAGTATAATTATTTTTATCCATTTTGGTTTCTTACAATCATATTTTAAATATCCCATTTTCACTTTTTCATTTTTGGTTAAACTTTGCACATTTTGTGTTTTGCGCGTTTTCAGTCTACGATTGCAATTTTTAAACACCAAGTAATCAACCAACAAGCTCAAGGATCACCTAAAACATCAAAATAGGTTTTGATGTCAAGTTTTAACATTTTTATATATTTTAGACTTTTATTCACCAGTTTTACAAAAAGTTGCAAATTTTACACTTCTAGCTCAAACTAGTACCACCTTAGCCCTAAATATACCCACAAAACACCCAAAAATACAAATAAACATCAAATACCCTTCCCACTATCACAACCCACGAAATTCAAGTGGTGACTAACCATTTTGATGAGGCATATAGTTGTGGTTTTAAAAAATGGATCAAATTAAGACACTTGTACATGTTTTCCTTTCCATATCTCCCATTAACCAAAAACCACCCAAGATAAACCTGTTAAGTTTTGTAGACAAATATTAATGTGTATGTCTAGAATCAAACTCGAGACCACGGGATTGCACACATTACGTATGAAGAATTAATGGATAATAATTAATATATAAACCGTTATGTATTTAATTATTAAAACACAAAAATAACGACTAACGGACGTTAAGTAGTTAACGAGAATTGACTAAGGACCGTTAGGGAATAAAAGAAGGACTATAGATGAAATTAGAGGAACAAGAAGCTTCCGGAATCCCTTGGGATCCCTTGGCCGATCGGCATGGGCTTGGAATACCCAACCCATTACCAACTTGTTCTCCAAAATTCTCAATCTATAAATACAAGACCTAGGGCTATTGTTTCATTAACTCTTGCACTCTTGCTATAACCCTAAAACGCTTTTCTTCTTCTCTTTTGTCTTGGCCAATCGATCATATACACCATTGGGTCGATCGACTTGAATTTTTCTTAAGCAAAATTGTTTGGTTTAATTTGTGTATACATTACTAGCATAAACATTGAATCGGTTATAGTACGTATGTACAAGATCGTGGTATTAACTCATCATAGTTAATATCTTGGATTGAGATACAAAACGGTAAGGGGTATCTCGTTAATCCATTCTTAATAAAGATTGAAGAAGATTTGAAGTTTGATTCTTGTTGTGCTAGAATCAAAAGGTACGTTCACTTTATTTTTCAGTTAATTCTTTATGTGTTAAAATAGATCCTACGCTTCCGCATATGTGTATGATGATTACTTGTTTAATATGTGAACTTGTCATGATTATTAAATTCTAACAGTGGCATCACTAGCCGTTTTAACATGTAATAAATTACCGAAACACATAAAAAACGAATCTTGGATTAGGTTTTCATGTTAGTCGGTTTTTTAGGGTTTAAAAAAAATCGAAGCCCTAATTTTTTAAAGGGGGGGGGGCGATGCCCTTATAATTAAAAATTAGTTTTGTGGTTTTGAAACCCTAAAATTGTAACATGTTTATGTGGTTAAAGTTGTGTTCCTTGTGACTTGCATTAATCCATGATGAAACATGCATGTTTATCATGGATTAGATTTGATTAATTGTTAAGTTTATATTCACATGTAATTATAATAGATATAAAATTGGGGAAGACCTCAATTAATTATATTAATGAATTTATTATATGCTATTTGGTATATATTTGCTAAGACTACCGCAAGTGATACGTCGATGCATGTGGCTCACCTACCATTGTAGGTGATAGTCTTAGTTAAATATATGCATAACGAAACATAGAAAGATTATTAATAAGTTTTATCAACAAGTTTGCATGTGGCTACTTGATACATAAATTAATTGTTAAGATTATGTGTGCTTATTTAGTTGTTTATTTTTATTAATTACTTGTTTTTTGTTTAAATTGTATGACACGTTGTAAGCAAAAAAGGGTAATTTTTGGAATAGAAAATAAATGGACTAAATAACTATGAAACTTGTTTTAATAAATTATAGATCTTGCAAAGTCTTATGTGCCGATAGTGGTTCGCTTCGCACGGTAATTTGCTCCCAAGCGAGACTAGCAAGATTATAGTTTATTACATATTTTTTAAGACTTCAAGTCATAAAATTTTAATTGAGTGATGAGTTTTGTACCAATACTATGAACGGCTCACCCAGTTTTAACAAACCATAAGAGGGGTATAAGGAGGATTGACATTAAATTGTCAAACCGAAAAAGACGCGTTTTTAATTCGCATTTAGTGCTGACGTCTGTCTCTCCGCTCCTTTATGCGTCAAATTGGAGCTACCAAGTAAGCTGTTGGGAATTAAACTAACAGTTAGTACTGCCAGGCTTGTAGTTTCAACTGATGAAAGATAACACTAACAGTACTAAGTCAGTTAGTACTGCCAGTACAAATACTTTGTACTGCTTATGTTTTGTAAACGTGTAATAGGATAAGTATAGAAAAGATTTAGTGAATATCCTATATAATTAGAGTTATAGTTATCTTGTACATGAATCCTTTTTCTATAAGAGGATCTCCTAGGTCAAAGTTTAGGTACGATTTAAGAAAATGACTTATTCATAGAGATTCAAGGTTGTAAACCCTAGTGATAGGAGATCACTCGTATTATTGATCATAATAATATTGAATCGTTTTGGTTATTCTCAAGTATTCATTGTTCATACTAAATACACTGTTCCATTCATATACATACAATTATTCTTCTAAGTATAACTGAGTAGATTTCACATACTTAGTTATATCCAATCAAAGTATCTCATACACATCATACAGGATTAACAATATTGAATCATTTGGTTATTCTCTAGTATTCATTGTTCATACTAAATACACTGTTCCATTCATATACATACAATTATTCTTCTAAGTATAACTGAGTAGATTTCACATACTTAGTTATATCCAATCAAAGTATCTCATACACATCATACAGGATTAACACCCAAAGTGTAACACATCAGATCCTATCAAGTGGTATCAGAGACAGGTTCTGATACTTTGAATTAGAAGATCCAGAAGAACACTTTCAAGAAAGAAGATGGACATGGAGACTACCACAACCAATGTTGCTGCAAAGTTACCTATGCTTAAGCCTAATGAATTCGATATGTGGAGATTGAGAATTGAACAATTCTTCCAAGTGCAAGATTATGCACTTTGGGAGATCATAGAAGAAGGGAATTCATTCAAACCTTCTACCACAACAACAACTGAAGATGGTAAATCTGTGACTGCAGTGCAGACAAAGCCTATTACTGCTGAAGAGAAGGCCCAGTACAAGAATGACATCAAGGCAAGGAGTATGCTCATGATGACTATACCCAATGATCAACTCTTGAACTTTAGCAAGTTCAAGGATGCTAAATCATTATTTGAGGCAATTGTTGCAAGATTTGGTGGGAATGATGCCACCAAAAAGACTCAGAAAACTCTACTCAAGCAACAATTTGAGAACTTCTCAGCAACAAGCAATGAGTCACTAGATCACATGTTCAACAGGCTTCAGAAGCTAGTGAGTCAGCTTGCTATTCTTGGAATAGAGATACCTCAGGAGGACTTAAACTCAAAATTCTTAAGAAGTCTGCCAGCTGAATGGGGTATGCATGTTGTTGTGTGGAAGAACAAACCTAATATAGACTCCATGAGCTTAATGGATCTATATAGCAACTTCAAAATAGTGGAGCATAATGTGAAGAAGTCTACTGGAACAAGCTCAAGCTCTGGGAATTTGGCCTTTGTGTCAACTCCCAGTACCTCAAGTCCAGTGGAAGAAGTGCAAGTTGCTGGAGCAGTTGGTACTGCTAGTTCAAATATTGGTACTGCTAGTACTTCAAGCTGTACTAATGGACTCTTGGATGAAAATACTTATTGTGCTTTCCTGACTACTCAGCACAATGGTACTATGTTGACTCATGAAGACCTTCAAGAAATCCATGATGATGATATTGAAGAGATGGACATCAAGTGGCAACTCTCTCTTCTTAGCATGAGGGCTAAGAGATTTTTGAAGAGAACGGGTAATAAGATAATCATAAATAGCAATGATGTTGCTGGATATGACAAGTCAAAGATAGAGTGCTACAATTGCCACAAGATGGGTCATTTTTCAAGAGAGTGTAGGAAGCCCAGACAGCAGGACTCAAGGAATAAGGGCTATGAAGGAAAGTCAACAAGATCAAGGGTTATGGAGGTTACAGACTCAAGCTCAAAGGCAATGGTGGCCATTGATGGCTTAGGGTTTGCCTGGAGCTTCATGGAGGAAGAGGAAGCAGCACCTATAGAGATGGTTCTCATGGCTTTCTCAGACTCTGAGGTACAAGTTTCTAAATGTTCTAAATCATGTGATGCTTTAAAAGAATTAGAAACACTTAGGAAACATTATGATGAACAGAGGATAGAGCTAAACAAGACCCATTTTAATTTGGCAAATCATAAAAGGGGTTTAGCTGTTTTAGAAGAACAAATTGTTCATTATAAAAGTAATGAGTCCACTTTTTCTGAAACTGTAGCTGTACTTAAAAGGGACATATTTTTTAGAAATGCTGAAATTAGTGTGTTAAAAGCTGAGGTTGATAGACTTAAAAAGGATAAAGAAAACATTCAAATGAGTGTAGACACATTAGAGTATGCATCTAAGGGTGTAAGTAAGATAATTGAATGTCAAATTCTCAACAAGGCTAAGTCAGGTCTACGTTATAAGTCTGTTCCACCTCCTTATAGAGGAATACCTACACCTCCAGGTATTGACCTAGAACACACTGGTTTAGAGGAATTTCAACTACCTAAGATGGAATATGGACCAAAACTAAAAGAAAAAGAAGAAGTTGAGAAACCTATAGAAGTAAGTGCAAGTTTTGAGAGTGCAAGTGATAAATCACTCTCTGATGACAGGTGTCATCCGTTAGGGACTCAGATGCTCCAACCATAGAGGATTAGACTTCTGATGATGATGAAAGTGATCAGGATAAGATTAAGCTTGATAGTGTTAAGGTAGAGGAACCAAAAGTTCCTAAGGTGGTCAAGAATACAACTGTTAGGCCTAAGTCAAAGGTTAATACTGCTAGGAAAACAATTAGGTATGATGAAATGCATAGAACCACACACAAGCCCAGAGGTAACCAAAAGAATTGGAACAACCTCAAGTCTCACCAACTAGGTGATGACTTTGCCTTTTATAGAAAAGCTTGTTTCACATGTGGTAGCTTTGACCATCTTGCTGCTTATTGCAACAATAGGGTAACTAGGTATTCAAGTCCTAGGGTGAACTCAGTAAGACCACCCACTCACCCTATAAATGCTAGAATGATACCTAGATCAGTTCTTTTAAGGTCTGGACCAAGAGCAGTTCATACTGCTAGACCAGAAATTCATACTGCCAGACCAAATAAGACCTTTTACCCAAGACAAGCAGTTCAAAGTGCAAAAACATTTTTCAAATCTGCACCATCAACTGCTAGAAGGCCATTTCATAACCTAGCAGTTGTAAAGAATCAAATCTGGAAACCTAAGGTTGCTATTGCAAACCCAGCAGTTCATACTGCTAGGCAAGCAGTCAATACTGATAGTTTTAAAAACACTGCTAAGGGAAAAATGGGCAATGGTATTAATGCATCAGCATCATGGGTTTGGAGACCACTTCAATCCAATGGTGCACCAATTGTTTTGAAAACGTTTAATTATATTGATAAAAGAGGAAAACCTAAGTCAGTGATGGCTTGGTTTCCCCAAGAAAATTAATTCCTTGTTTATGTGCAATGTTAGTCATATACTTATTTTGTTATGAGACAAGTGCTTTGAACCTTGTTTTCTATTGTTGGACTAACAATTGCAGGTTGATTGGAGTTGTGAATTGAGTGTTTGATGCTTTAGATGGTGAGATGCTTTGGAGCTCAAAGTGTGTGATCTGTGCACACAACAAATGGTTATTGGTTCACCATGTCTAACCAACATAAGAACCAACTAGTCCAGAGCAAACGGTTTCTGGTAAAGACTTCTCAAATCCGTTCATGGTTGATAGTTTACCAAAAACTATATGGTTATCAACTCACCATATCTAACAGTGAAGAGTTGGCTAGTCCTAAGCAAACGACTATTGGTAAAGACACATCAAATCCGTTAATAGCTGATAGTTTGCTAAAAACTATATGTGTGTTATAATGTTTTTGAAATCCATATAAGTTCATACTGTTCTTTGAAATTTTTTGATAAAAGGTTTGTACTGCTAGTGCAAAGTTTGTACTTCTGAACTAGCCGTTGTAACTGTTGTGTCAGTAACTAATTTTTTTTAGAAACTAGCCGTTGGAAGTTAGTTGCGATTTTTACTAGTTAAGTTACGATTTTTAAGGGATCCTCTTCTAGATATTTTAACTTTTATTCTATTATAAACTTATCCTAAAATAAAAGTTAACTTATTCTTTAAGTCGGTCAAATCGAAACCCTAATACTCTCTCAATAATATCTCATCTCACTTTCATCTTCTACTTTCTAACCTAAATTTTCACTATTCACCACAGTCAAATCAATTTTTACTGAGAATATTATGGCTAATTTGGACTTTGTCAAGACACACAACCAGGTTGCTTTTATTGAGAAAACAGAGGAAGGGGATGGACCAAAATTCTATGAGATTGTGGATTTTCTCAACAACTCTCATATAAGGTATGCTTTAACTGTTTCCCCTACTCTTTTTGTCTCTCAAATCACACAGTTTTGGCAAACTGCTATTGTCGAAACTAGTGAAGATGGAGACATAGAAATCCAATCTAAAGTGGATGGCATATCTTTCATTGTTTCATAATCCTCTATTAGGAGACATCTTAAGTTAGAAGATTCTGATGGAATCAATGACTTGCCAAACACAGACATATGGCAAGAAATTGCCAGAATGGGGTATGATACATCCAACCACAAATTAACTTGTCAAAAAGGATGTTTCTCCCCTCAATGGAGATTTTTTATACATACTCTCTTGCATTGTTTGAGTCCTAAAAGAACATCATGGGAGCAATTCAGTAGCAATATTGCTATTGCTCTCATATGTTTGTCCACAAACAGAGTTTTTAATTTTTCAAAAATGATATTTGAGAGTACGAAAAGTAAAACAAAGTTTCTAATGTATCCAAGGTTTATCCAAACCTTTTTGAACAAGAAAAAGAATCTACTTAAGAAACATAAAGAAACTTTTCCAACACCTTTCCTTCAGCAAAAACTCTTTCAAAATATGGCTATGGCAAGTAGACTTTTTAATGGGGTAATAATACCTCGCTTTCCTGAGATGCTACAAAATGTTGAGGATGAAGGGTTAGTACACCCAACTAAGCCCCAACACACATCCATTGAGGTTCCTACAATAACTTATACACCCCCAATCACCACAACATATAGAAGAAGAACCAGAAAGGAGACTTTGATTGCTCAGTCAAGTCTTCCTACTCAGACTATTGAAGCAGATGAGCCTATCTTTGATGATAGTATGGATGGGGCTTACACTACTGCTAAGCAGGCCAGTGTAACCATAACTAAGACCCCTACCATGGCAACACTTAATGTGCCAAGTCCTCCAAGACTTGCCACAGGTAGTGTAATCCCAGGCCAAATGGATTATCTGGGTGGTTCAACAGTACCTCCTAGTCCAACTAGGGGAGAACTTGAACCTTTGCCCCTTGATTCACCTCTCCTAGCAGGTCACACAGCTAGAAGTGATGAGGGCAGTATTAAACTCAAGGAATTGATGGAACTCTGTACCAAATTATCTGACAAGGTGGAAAGTCTAGAGGATGAGCTTAAAAGTCACACAAGCAACTTTCCCAAAGTCTATACCAAACTGATCTTAAGAGTAAAGAAGTTGGAAGCTCAAACCAAGAGGTAAAGATCTAAGATGGTGATTTCTACTAGTTCTTCAGATGATGATTTAGATGGTCATTCAGATGATGGTGATGATTCTCCCAAACAGGGGAGGAAATCAAGAAAGACCGAATCACAAACTCAGGGGAGGAATTTGGATTTTGAATAAGGTACTAGTGGTAATTTGGATGAGAAAGAAGGTTCTGGTAATGGAAATGAAAATATGGATATGGGTGAGCAGAGTGAGCAAAGTGGTGAAAAACAAGGTACTGCTGGATTAGAAGTAGCAGTACAAATTGCTGAGGTTGAAAAGGAAGCAGTACAAACTGCTAAGGATAAAGGAAAGGGAATTCTTATAAAAGATGAGCCAAAGCAGTTGAAAATTAAGCCAAAGACTCAAGCACAAATAGATTTTGATGAAGAAGTAGCAAAGAAAATGTATGAAGCTGAAGTAGCAGAATGGATGGAAACTCAAAGATTGGAAAAAGAAAGAATGGTTTCAGATGCTCAGATTGCTCAAGAAACATTTGCTGAACAGATACAATATTTGATAGATACTGATCCCATTGTGAAGGCAAAAACAGTTCAATTGGTGTCAGATGAAAGTCTAAGTGTAGAAGCAAGGTCAGAAATGCTTACAAATTTTATTCTATCAAAGAATAAGGAACTGGCTTTAGATGATCTTATGCAGAAAATCAAGGATAGACAGAAGAAATGTTATAAGAAGAAGATGCCTTCTTATAAAGAGCAAATAAGTTTCATGAAGAGCTATTTGAAGAACCAAGCATTTTGGAAGCAGAGTTACTTCAAAGGGAGATCAGATGCAGAGATTGAAAAAGCTTATTATGAAGCTTATGCAAGAATTAACAAGCCAGTTCCAAAGGAGTTCATATATGATTCTGAAGATCCTAAAGGAGAGAAAAGAAGAGCTGAAATGTTAGAGTCAGATACATCAAAGAAACAGAAGACTGCAACTGAATGTTTGACAGATGAACAGCTCAAGAACATGATTGTAATAGTTCTTGAATCCACAAATGTTAAACCACTCCAAGCAAAACATCCTATTATAGACTGGGAAGTATTCACAGATGGAAGGATGAAAGGATGGAAAATTATAAGAGTTGGAGGAATAACTGAGAAATACAAATTGTTTGAAGATTTGCTCAAGGGATTTGACAGAGAAGATCTTAATCAGTTATGGAGTTTAGTACAGGAAAGATTCAAGATTTTAGATCCTCTTGAAGACAAAGATAAGGAACTATGGGTACAGTTGAAGAGAATTTATGAACCAGATGGAGGAGAAGCAATATGGAGATTTCAAGCTATGATCAAAGATGTTTCTTGGAAGCTATTTGATACATGTGGAGTTCATAGAATTTCTACTAAGGATGGTTTGGAGATATACATGTTAGTGGAAAAAGACTACCATCTCAGACCAGCTGTGTTAGTTACCTTAGTGTATTCAAAACTGGAAGTTGAAGCTGATTCAGAGATGGCAGAAGTGTTAGTCAGAAGAATGTTTGATCTTGCAGAGCAAAGAAATGCAAGTACTAAAAGATTAACATGGTAATGTTTGGAAGAATCCCCCCATCATCAGAGATAATGTTTAATTCGAAGAAACTTAGTGATTTGGAGAGAAATCATAAGTTTAGGGGAGGATTGTTGGGAATTAAACTAACAGTTAGTACTGCCAGGCTTGTAGTTTCAACCGATGGAAGATAACACTAACAGTACTAAGTCAGTTAGTACTGCAAGTACAAATACTTTGTACTGCTTATGTTTTGTAAACGTGTAATAGGATAAGTATAAAAAATATTTAGTGAATATCCTATATAATTAGAGTTATAGTTATCTTGTACAGGAATCCTTGTTCTATAAAAGGATCTCCTAGGTTAAAGTTTAGGTACGATTTAAGAAAATGACTTATTCATAGAGATTCAAGGTTGTAAACCCTAGTGATAGGAGATCACTCGTATTATTGATCATAATAATATTGAATCGTTTTGGTTATTCTCAAGTCCTCATTGTTCATACTAAATACACTGTTCCATTCATATACATACAATTATTCTTCTAAGTATAACTGAGTAGATTCCGCATACTTAGTTATATCCAATCAAAGTATCTCATACACATCATACAGGATTAACACCTTAAGTGTAACACATCAGATCCTATCATAAGCTATTTTATGTAGAAAATCATCTTAGGGGTGAATTAACCTCAATTCCATGTGCCACTTTGTGGTAATTATCCGAATAACTTGGGTCTTTCGACTCATGCAGCAGTGTTTCCTAGAAATGAGACACATGCCCAAAGTTTGATCACGTTCACTTAATTCATTACCGACCGCCCCTTCCTTTCAATCCACAAAATAAGGAGGCAAGACAAATATACCCAATTTTTATAGCAAAAAAAAGTAAGTTCACTCCAATAGTAAAAGCAAATACATATGTAGAATGCCCAAAAAATCTTACCAACCTTCAGAAGCAACATTGGATGAACCCCCACACTCAGTTTCCTTACGCCTATCGGAATATCATTTAACGCCCCTGGCGTCACACAATCCCAAATCATTGTACAAAGAGTCCCTTTTTAAATCTCGTCTCTCCCATGTGAGATCGAAACCAACATATTGATCATTTATTGTTAATTGGTGTTGGGAATTAAATGTTCTGAAGATTAGTATTGGAAATTACATGTTCACAAGATCGTTTCTACTCAAAGAAATACTCTAAGTATCATTCTACTGCTAGTGCATTTGATTCTACTGCTAGCGTTAAACATTCTACTGCTGAATGATGCTGCTGCTGGTGAAAAAGATTCTACCGCTGAGTGGATAACTGTTGAAGTATTCTACTGCTGGTTGGATAAGTATACGAAGATATTATGTGTATAATAGTCAACAATACATGGTAGATAATATCTTTAGACAAAGTGTTCAGTAACAAGTTGTAAACACAGATACATGTTGTATCTTAATGACTGACACACTCAAGCATGTGTTCGATTAGACTTGACAATATTTGTAAAGATCTCTCTTGGACTATAAATGAGAGATCTTAGACTAGATATAGTATAACTTAGATTTGTGCCAAAATAAAACTTGAATATCTGTTAAGAGAAAAGAACAAACACAACAATATCTCAAGTCATAAAAACATAAGATTCAAGGTTTTGTAACCCTAGTGATAGTGAAGATCACTCGTATTATTTTGAATAATATTGAATCGTTTGGTGATAAACTTTCTTTGTTCATTGTTTAATAACAAACATAAATGTTCCATTTCCATATCCAAATAAACCTTCTAAGTGTGGTTAAGTAGATTCCGCATACTTAATCATATTAACTCAAACATATCATATACACAAAGTTACAAAGGACTAACACCCTTCAGTGTATCGAATCCCTCTCAATTGGTATCAGAGCAAGGCTGATATACTTGATTTAGAAGAAGAAGAAGAATAAATGGACGTTGAATCTATTCAGACCAATGTTGCTGCAAAATTACCCATGCTCAAACAGAATGAGTTTGAGATGTGGAGGCTGAGGATAGAGCAATATTTCCAAGTGCAAGACTATGCACTTTGGGAAATCATTGAAGATGGAAACTCTTACCAGCCTACAACCACTACATCAACAGTGGACGGCAAAGTGGTGACAACTCTGCAGATACACCCAACATCTGCAGAAGACAGAATAAAGAAGAAAAATGACCTAAAGGCAAGAAGCATGCTGATGATGACCATTCCCAATGATCAACTTTTAAACTTCAGCAGCAGTTTGAAAACTTCTCCTCTACCTACAATGAATCTCTTGACCATATGTTTAATAGGCTTCAGAATATTGTGAGCCAACTTGCTATTCTTGGGGTTGAAATACCTCAAGAAGATTTGAACTCAAAATTTCTGAGAAGCTTACCAGAAGAGTGGGCTATACATGTTGTTGTCTGGAAGAATAAGCCAGACCTTGATACAATGGAACTGATAGACTTGTATAGCAACTTTAAGATTGTGGAACAAGATTTGAAGAAAAATGGAGGTACTAGTTCTAATACTGGGAACATGGCATTTATGTCAACTCCTAGTACCTTAAATTCAAGTGAAGAGGTGAAAGTTGTTGATGGTGTTGGTGCTGCTAGTTCATCAAGCAGTACCATGGGTATTTTGGATGAGAAGACTTGTTGTGCATTTTTAACAAGTAGAAATGATGGTTCCATGCTCACTTATGAAGACCTCCAAGAGATCAATGATGATGATCTGGAGGAAATGGACCTAAAATGGGAAATTTCTCTTCTTAGCATGAGAGCCAAGAAGTTCTATCAAAGGACGGGGAAGAATCTCACAATCAGCAACGATGATACTGCTGGTTTTGACAAGTCAAAGATAGAGTGCTATAACTGCCACATGATGGGGCACTTCTCAAGAGAATGTAGAAGGCCAAGGCAGCAAGATAGCAAGAATAGAGGTTTTGGAAGCACATCCAAAACAAGGGAGGTTTCTGAGCCAAACTCAAAAGCTATGGTAGCTATTGATGGGCTAGGTTTTGATTGGAGTTTCATGGCTGATGAAGAAAAAGATTCTTCACAGATGGCACTCATGGCTTTCTCTACTGAGGTACAAAATCATAAAGTTTGTTCTAATACTTGCACAGCTCTTTCAGAACTACAAACTTTAATCAAACATTATGATGACCAAAAGAAAGTCCTAAGCAGAACTCAACAAGACTTAGTAGATTATTAATGTGGTTTAGAATCCCTAGAGAAGCAGATCATTCATTACAAACAAAATGAATTTGCTTTTTCTGATGACAAAGCTCTTCTTAGACAAGACATATTGTTTAGAGATGCTGAAATTAAGCTTTTGAGAGAGGCTTATGATAGGATCAAAAAGGAAAATGGAAACATTTAATTGACTAAACAAACACTAGAACATGCTTCTAAATGTGTGACCAACATGATAGAATGTCAAGTGATTAATAGAGCCAAGTCAAGGTTAGGATATAATGTTGTCCCACCCCCTTACAGAGGAATCCTTAAACCCCCAGGGATTGACCTAGAAAATTCAGGTGTACGTGAATTTTAACAACCAGAGCTACAATATGGTGTACAGCCAAAAACAAAGCTAGTTGTTGATGAACCTAAGAAAGTAAGTGAAAGTTTAAGTAAAACTTCACTTCCTGAGGACAAGGTGTCCTCTGATAGAAGATCATATAGAGTAGTCATTGAAGACTGGGTATCTGATGATGATGAAGATGAACAGGTTATGTCTAAACCAGAAGTTGTTAAGAAAGCAGGAACAAGTGTTCCTAAAGTGGTCAAAATAGATGCTGTTAGGCCTAAATCAAACATTAAACATGTTAGGCAATCAGTTAAATATTGTGAACAATATAGAACCACCAACAAGCCCAGAGGTAACCATAAAAATTGGAATAACCTCAAGTCTCACCAATTAGGTGATGACTTTGCCTTTTATAACAAAGCTTGTTACATTTGTGGTAGTTTTGATCATCTTGCTGCTTTCTGTAACCAATGGGTATCTGGGTATGCAAACAATAGGGTGAATTACAAAAGGCAAACTCCTCAATTTCATTTTCACTCTAATTCTAAGAGAACAATACCCAGAGCAGTTTCAAAAGCAGTTCCTACTGCTAGACCATTCATGATTGTTAACCAAGACCAACAGTTAAAAATGCAAAATCAACTTACAAAAATGCATCAAAAACTGTTAAAAGGCCCATTCAAACAAAAGCAGTGGTCCAAAAACAAGTTTGGAAACCAAAGGGAACAACTACAAAGCTAGCAGTTTCTACTGCTAAGCATGTAGTTCATACTGCTGCTTGGGAAAACAAGGCAAATGCTGTTAAGGCCTCAGCATGTTGGGTTTGGAGACAAACTAAACCCAATGGTGCATCAACCATTCTTAAGAGATTAAATTACATTGATGCACGAGGCAGATCCAAGTCAGTAATGGCTTGGGTCCCCAAAGGAAACTAATATTCCTCTTTTTTGTGCAGGAACATTCAACTGATAAACCAGAGGATCAAGGATACTCAGATAGTGGATGTTCAAGGCACATGACAGGCAACAAGTCCTATCTTTCCGATTTTCAAACATTAGATGGTGGCTATGTTACCTTTGGAGGAGGTATTGGTGGCAAAATTTCCGGTAAAGGTACAATTAAAACTAGAAATTTAGATTTTGAAGATGTGTACTATGTATAAGTGCTAAAGTATAATCTTTTTAGTGTCTCACAAATGTGTGACAAAAAGAACAAAGTTCTTTTTACTGACACTGAATGTCTTGTACTTTCTTCTGATTTTAAGATGCCTGATGAAAGTCAAGTACTTCTTAGAATTCCAAGAAAGGGCAACATGTACAGTGTTGATATGAAGAACATTGTTCCTAAAAAGGCTTTAACTTGTCTTGTTGCAAAGGCCACATTGGATGAATCAATGTTATGGCATAGAAGGCTTGGTCACATTAACTTCAAAACCATAAATAAGATTGTTAAGAATGGTTTGGTAAGAGGTTTACCTCAAAAACATTTTGAAAATAACCAAACATGAATTGTTTGTCTTAAAGGCAAACAACACAAAGCCACTTGTAAGCCCAAAATTTTTAACTCTATTGATCAATCATTGTTTATGCTTCATATTGATTTATTTGGACCTACTTCTGTTAGTAGCCTAAAGCATAAAAGATATTGTCTAGTTGTTACTGATGACTATAGTAGATTTACATGGGTTTTCTTTTTAGGTTCTAAGGATGAGACTTCTAGCATTCTTAAAACTTTCATTATAGAGATAGAAAACCTAGTAAGCAAAAGAATAAAAGTCATTAGATGTGATAATGGGATAGAGTTTAAGAATAGAGTTATGGATGACTTCTACAAGGAAAAAGGTATTATGAGAGAATTTAGTGTAGCTAGAACTCCTTAGCAAAATGGAGTTGCTGAAAGGAGAAATAGAACACTCATAGAAGCTGCTAGAACCATGTTAGCCGACTCTAAGTTGCCTATCACTTTTTGGGCTGAAGCAGTCAACACTGCTTGCTATGTTCAAAATAGGGTTTTGGTTGTCAAATCTCACAATAAGACATCATATGAACTTTTTAGAGGTAGAACTCCTGCAATAGGATTTCTTAGACCTTTTGGATGTCATGTGAAAATTCTAAATACCTTAGACCATCTTGGAAAGTTTGATGGTAAAGCAGATGAAGGATTCTTAGTTGGATATTCTCTTAATAGCAAAGCTTTTAGAGTATACAACTCAAGAACTAGAATAGTAGAGGAAAACCTGCATGTGGAATTTTTAGAGCATAAATCCAATGTAGCAGGTCAAGGTCCAAATTGGCTTTTTGATCTTGAGTCACTAACCCATTCTATGAATTATGTGCCTGTTATTGCAGAAACTAATGATTTTTCAGGTTCACAAACAACAAATGAGGCAGGGTTAGACAAGGAGACAAATCAAGATCATGTATGGATGCCAATAAGTATAAGTGTGGCTTCAACTTCAACAAATGATGAATCTTATTCTGGTAAAGCTAAAGAAGATGTTGAAGATGAACACAAGGAAGATGGAACAAAAGAACAAGAGAATGTTTCTACTGATGATAGTACTACTGAGACAGAGCATTCTACTGCTAGGCTTAATTTTTCTACTGCTGAGCCAAATGTTTCTACTGCTAGCCCTTCAGACTCAAATGAAGCAGATTTCTCAGATGAAGAGGTGGATTTGAGCAATATCTCACCTAACTATCAAGTTCCTTCTACTCCACACACCAGGATTTACAAAGTCCACTCCCTAGAAAATGTGATTGGAGATGTACAATCAGGTGTGAAGACAAGACAACAACTGATGTCTTCAGACCAACAAGGGCTTCTTGATGCCCTTTATGCTTCAAAGCAGCATGAGTTTTCAAACTCTTGCTTGTTTGTATGTTTTCTCTCTCAAGCAGAACCAAAGAATATTCTTAAAGCCTTAGATGATTCAAGCTGGATGGAAGCTATGCAAGAGGAGCTTCTTCAGTTTAAAATTCAGAAGGTTTGGGTGCTAGTTGATTTACCTAAAGATGAAAAGGTAATTGGCACTAGATGGGTTTTCAAGAATAAAAGGGATGAAAGGGGCATAGTGATTACGAATAAGGCTAGATTAGTAGCCCAAGGGTACACACAAGAAGAAGGTATAGGCTATGATGAGGTTTTTGCTCCAGTAGCAAGACTTGAGGCAATTAGGCTTTTCTTAGCTTATGCTTCATTTATAGGCTTCACAGTTTATCAAATGGATGTCAAGAGTGCATTTTTATATGGAACTATTAAAGGGAAGTGTATGTCTCATAACCTCCAGGGTTCATTGATCCTGACCATCTAGAAAAAGTGTACAGAGTAGTTAAGGCTCTTTATGGCCTTCATCAGGCACCAAGAGCATGGTATGAAACACTGGCTTCCTACTTAATTGAAAATGGATTTCAAAGAGGCAAGATTGATCAGACATTATTCATCAAGAAGCACAAGAGTGATCTTTTGCTAGTTCAGGTGTATGTGGATGATATTATCTTTGGATCTACAAGGAAGGAGATGTGTTTGGAGTTTGAGAACCTTATGCATGATAAGTTTCAGATGAGTTCCATGGGGGAACTTACATTCTTTTTGGGTCTGCAAGTTAAGCAATCTAGTGAAGGCATATTTATTAGTCAAGATAAATATGTTGCAGAGATACTTAGAAAATTTCAATTTGCTGATTCAAAAGTGGCAAGCACACCAATGGACTCTGAGAAGCCACTTCTTAAAGATTTAGATGGAGACAATGTAGATGTACACTCTTACAGATCTATGATAGGCTCTTTGATGTATCTCACATCATCAAGACCTAACATCATGTTCTCTGTTTGTGCTTGTGCAAGATTTCAAGTAACTACAAAGGTTTCTCATTTAACAGCAGTCAAGAGGATTTTAGATATCTCAAGGGTCAACCTAGGTTGGGACTATGGTATTCAAGGGAATCACCTTTTGACTTGGTAGCATTTTCAGATAGTGATTATGCAGGTGCTAGCTTGGACAGAAAGTCAACAACTGGAGGATGTCAATTCCTTGGGTGTAGACTTATCTCATGGCAGTGTAAGAAGCAAACAATTGTGGCTACTTCAACAACTGAAGCTGAATATGTAGCTGCTGCAAGTTGCTGTGGTCAAGTCCTATGGATTCAAAACCAACTTCTTGACTATGGGTACAATTTCATGAACACTGTCATTCATATTGATAATAGTAGTACAATTTGCATAATTAAAAACCCAGTACAACATTCTAAAACAAAACACATTGAAATAAGACATCATTTTATTAGAGATTGCAATGAGAAAAAGTTGATTCAAGTTCTTAAAATTGATTCTGATCACAACTTTTCAGATATTCTTACAAAAGCTTTTGATGTTGGAAGGTTTCAATACTTGGTAGCAAGTATTGGAATGCTTAATCCTTAAACTTTTTAATCTGTGTGGTTTTTGTATATATCTTAAGATTGTACTGCTGGCTTTATAAGTTACTACTGTTAGTGAAAAGTTTGTGCTGCTAGTACAAATTTTTATTTGTTTAAGTTCATTTTGTTAGTCATTTCTATGATACTGCTATAAGACAAATGCTTTGCATTTTGTTTTTTGGTTTTGGACTAACATTTTCAAGTATGAACATTGAACAAAAGAAGTTTCAAGTGAAATGGAAGCAGTAGAATGATGATATCAGTTGCTGACATAATAGGTTTATGATGGACTGAGTTTGGGAATATATTAACAAAGGTTAACACCTAAGTTAATTGATTCTTTAAAACTTCTTTCTTGAAACCTAGTTATCATGTTTCACATTGACTTGATGGTTCAGTAGATCAGATAGTAACTGATTCAACTCACTTTCTATCATTTTATACTTTTAAGTATAATGAGCAAGTCTAAGGACATCTGATAGAAAGAACAGCTAGTAAAAGTGAATCTAACACTTGTGTTAGAGGTAACAATTGCTATGAGCTGGAAACCCTGTCAAGAAAGCCTTTTGAATAGGTTTATCTTTACACAGGCAGTTATTTATAACTGAAAAACATTGGTTCTCACACAACCAGAGGTTATTTTAAACCGAAATCTTGATTAAGTGTCTGTTACACACTTAATCCCTTCAAAATGGTTGAAAGCAGTATGATTTTTCTATAATAAAATCATGAACATACTGCTAAGTCAAAAGTTTCTTAAAAAGGATTTTTCAAAGGGACTCAGCAAAACCATCCATTGATGGATAATGAGTCAATTCCCCATGAATCACCTCTCATAGGAGTTAACATACCTAGAAGTGATGAGGGCAGCACATAAACTCTTCAGGAATTGATGGCTTCATGTACAACATTGTCTGAAAACAAGTTCACATTGGTAGATCAGATGATGATGGGATGATGGTGAGAGATCTTCCAAATACGGGAGGAAAAGTTATTTGCATCTCAGGGGAGGAAATAAATCCAAAGAAGGAAGATTAACCAAATGTAAGGGAGGAAAAGACAAGAGCATACAAGATGATGACATGGAGGTTGAAAATGACAAGAATAGAGCTGATTCTGGAGTATTATATATATTCAGAAGGGATGAAGCATTCCAAAGGAGAAAGTTCTATCTAGGTTCTTTCAGTTTCAATTTCAGTTCACTTCATTTTTTCATCACTTGCAAAGGCATGCTGATAGATGATTTCACTTGTTGAAACAAGCATCCAAGATACACAGCACCATTGCCTCTTATAATTCCTCCATCCAAGGAAATTGCACCATCTTTTAAGCTTTGTTTGAAGCTTGAAGATTGGTACTAATATTGTTAAAGTCAAAAGAAAATGGCAGATGAGTTACTGAGAAAGATATTTAGTCTTACAGAACAAAGGGAAGCTCAGATCAAGGGTCTGACTAAGAAGTGTTTGAAAGATCTTCACAATCCTCATTTAATTCAGAAAACATGTTGATTAAGGGAAATCACATGTTTAGGGGAGGATTGTTGGGAATTAAATGTTCTGAAGATTAGTATTGGAAATTACATGTTCACAAGATCATTTCTGCTCAAATAAATACTCTAAGTATCATTCTACTACTAGTGCATTTGATTCTACTGCTAGCGTTAAACATTCTACTGCTGAATGATGCTGCTGGTGGTGAAGAAGATTCTACTGCTGAGTGGATAACTGTTGAAGTATTCTACTGCTGGTTGGATAAGTATACGAAGATATTATGTGTATAATAGTCAACAATACACGGTAGATAATATCTTTAGACAAAGTGTTCAGTAACAAGTTGTAAACACAGATACATGTTGTATCTTAATGACAGACACACTCAAGCATGTGTTCGATTAGACTTGACAATATTTGTAAAGATCTCTCTTGGACTATAAATGAGAGATCTTAGACTAGATATAGTATGACTTAGATTTGTGCCAAAATAGAATTTGAATATCTGTTAAGAGAAAAGAACAAACACAACAATATCTCAAGTCATAAAAACATAAGATTCAAGGTTTTGTAACCCTAGTGAAAGTGAAGATCACTCGTATTATTTTGAATAATATTGAATCGTTTGGTGATAAACTTTCTTTGTTCATTGTTCAATAACAAACATAACTGTTCCATTTCCATATCCAAATAAACCTTCTAAGTGTGGTTAAGTAGATTCCGCATACTTAATCATATTAACTCAAACATATCATATACACAAAGTTACAAAGGACTAACACCCTTTAGTGTATCGAATCCCTCTCAATTGGTTATTAGGTACTTGAGGCTCATTATTTCCATTTGCAAAATTTAATTTTCCACTCATATTTTAGTAAAAACACAAGTAATAACAGCACAATAAAATATCACTATTGGTAAATAATAATTGATCATTATAAATTGAGTCAACATTGCAATATATTAGTTTACAAAACAAACCTAACACTAATTAGAAAGTAGTTTAAAACAACCAAATTTCAAAAAAATAATATATAAAATCACCTGGAATATGAATATCATCCCTTAACAACACAACTCAAGCAACCAATTAAACACTGAATAAGATGATGGCTTATCTATAGCAACAAATTGCTTTGACACAACACATATTCAGTTTCACTTGCTTTAACCCTAACGAAGTAACTAATTGAAAGCAGCAAAAAAAATAACACATACCTGAATAAGCTGTAACTTAAAAGACGTCGAACCACAGCTTCGCCCCTCCTTTTGTGCCAATTAAACATTGAATAAGCTGATGGACTATCTGTAACAATAAATAGCATTGACACAACACCAATTCAATTTCACTTTCTCTAACCCTAATGAAGTAACAAATTAAAAGCCGAAAAAAAAAACAAAACATCACAAACCTGTAAATTAGCAGCTTCACACCTCCTTTCGTACCAAATCCCTTTTGCACGAAATTACTTTTGTCAATAATTCCGAAAGAGTTGAACAACAAATTAGTTATAGAAATCTCCCACCCATCCTGATTACATTAATTACACAATAGTTCTAGAAATCTCTCACCCAACGTTAGTAGTCGAATGTATTATTCTGATAATGGAAAACATGTATAAAACATGCAATTAGACCAAAAAACTTTATGACATCTTGGTGGAAAACCCACTAAGAAAAACTGCGGGAAGCCCTTATTTTTTAATCCTCTTAGCGAACGGCTCGGCTCGGCTCAGCGTGTGAACAATGCTGGCTAGAGCCACGGCTCTACAATACACCCGAAACATCCTCCTCCATGCAACCACCCTCCTAGTTGACGGCTTCACAACAGTATCGGTTCCAAAGTTGCACTTTAACAAATGTTATATAGTATAATTAATTCAATTGTCATCTAATAAGAGAAGTTCCAGAAACTCATTGTCAAATATGTTTTCATTTATTATATAAAAATGAAAGATATAGTTTTACGAGTATGTAACAATTCACAATTTTGAGGTAATTATTTAACTATTTAATTTTACTTAATATTTTTACTTTAAGTAAATTCACTTTTACAAGATAACTAGATAAGTTATTTCGCGTACGTCGTTAAAAGTACATTTAACTTAAACCGACACCTGACAATACTCGGTATAATTATTTTTATGCTTTTTGGTTTTTTACAATCATATTTTAAATATCCCATTTTCAGTTTTCCATTTTTGGTTAAACTTTGCACATTTTGTGTTTTGCGCGTTTTCAATCTACGATTGCAATTTTTAAAAACCAAGTAATTAACCAACAAGCTCTAGGATCACCTAAAACATCAAAATAGGTTTTGATGTCAAGTTTTAACATTTTTATATATTTTAGACTTTTATTCACCAGTTTTAAAAAAAGTTGCAAGTTTTACACTTCTAGTTCAAATTAGTACCACCTTAGCCCTAAATATACCCACTAAACACCCAAAAATACAAATAAACATCAAATACCCTTCCCACTATCACAACCCACGAAATTCAAGTGGTGACTAACCATTTTGATGAGTCATATAGTTGTGGTGTCAAAAAATGGATCAAATTAAGACACTTGTACATGTTTTCCTTTCCTTATCTCCCATTAACCAAAAACCACCCTAGATAAACCTGTTAAGTTTTGTGGACAAATATTAATGTGTATGTCTAGAATCGAACTCGAGACCACGGGATTGCACACATTACGTATGAAGAATTAAAGGATAATAATTAATATATAAACCGTTATGTATTTAATTATTAAAACACAAAAATAACGACTAACGGACGTTAAGTAGTTAACGAGAATTGACTAACGACCGTTAGGGAATAAGAGAAGGACTATAGATGAAATTAGAGGAACAAGAAGCTTCCGGAATCCCTTGGGGATCCCTTGGCCGATCGGCATGGGCTTGGAATACCCAACACATTGCCAACTTGTTCTCCAAGATTCTCAATCTATAAATACAAGACCTAGGGTTATTGTTTCATTAACTCTTGCACTCTTGCTATAACCCTAAAACCCTTTTCTTCTTCTCTTTTGTCTTGGCCGATCGATCATATACCCCATAGGGTCGATCGACTTAATTTTTCTTAAGCAAAATTGTTTGGTTTAATTTGTGTTTACATTACTAGCATAAACATTAATTCGGTTATAGTGGTATTAACTCATTATAGTTAATATCTTGGATTGAGATACAAAACGGTAAGGGGTATCTCGTTAATCCATTCTTAATAAAGATTGAAGAAGATTTGAAGTTTGATTCTTGTTGTGCTAGAATCAAAAGGTACGTTCACTTTACTTTTCGGTTAATTCTTTATGTGTTAAAATAGATCTTACGCTTCCGCATATGTGTCTGATGATTACTTGTTTAATATGTGAACTTGTCATGATTATTAAATTCTAACAGTGGCATCACGAGCCGTTTTAACATGTAATAAATTACCGAAACACATAAAAAATGAATCTTGGATTAGGTTTTCATGTTAGTCGACTTTTTTAGGGTTTAAAAAAATCAAAACCCTAATTTTTTTTTTTGGGGGGGGGGGGGGGGGGCGATGCCTTTGTAATTAAAAATTAATTTTGTAGTTTTGAAACCCTAAAATTGTAACATGTTTATGTGGTTAAAGTTGCGTTCCTTGTGACTTGCATTAATCCATGATGAAACATGCATGTTTATCATGGATTAGATTTGATTAATTGTTAAGTTTATTTTCACATGTAATTATGATAGATCTAAAATTGGGGAAGACCTCAATTAATTATATTAATGAATCTATTATGTGCTATTTGATATATATTTGCTAAGACTAACGCAATCGATACGTCGATGCATGTGGCTCACTTACCATTGTAGGTGATAGTCTTAGTTAAATATATGAATAATGAA